>OZ012736.1:218569230-219169230 GCA_963859935.3 Lathyrus sativus | reverse complement strand
AGTTACTAACCTGAAAATCTTGGATGAACAGATGCGCTAAACCTTCAATTCAAGCTCTCCAACCTTCCAGACACGATCAATGGATCCTCTCCTTGCTTCTGTATGCAAAAGAACCGGTTGAAAGCTCCTGAATCTTGAAATCCGATGGTGAGTTGCAGGTGGAAAAATTTAATTGCTCATACACGATTCAACCACGAATTCCCTTGGATTATGATCTGGAATCACTCCCTTGCATCCATGGAAGAAGTTTCAATCAAGAAAATGGATGGAAAGTGAAGAATTTGGTGAAACCGAATTCAATTGCAAGCCAAGAAATCTCAATCTCAATCTATGCTCTCTCCTTCAATCATCACCAACCTTTGCATTGGATCACCTCTACTCAATATATAGATGATGTATGAGTGATCTAGAACCCTCTAGACCCTTCTAATGAGAGTTTCAATCTCTCATGTCATGAAATTTTCAATCACATATCATGATATGCATAGCTCTATTTGCAGCTTGAAACCAACCTCATTCACTTCCAATTTCTCCCCTAGTGACATTTTGAAAGTGTTTAGCTTGCAAGGGATCTTGCTCATGCCTTGATTTTGAGTTTTGCAAATGTTACTTAATAGGCAAGTAGCTAGTTTTCAAGGCAAGTCCACCAATTAGACCTCAACTAAAAAATGTGGCTAAACCAATGTTCTTAAAATGTTTTCTAGAGTCAAAATGATATATTACATGCCATGGTTTGGATGTGTAGGTTGAAAATATCAATTTCCAACTTTGATTCATTTAACTTATACCCTTATTTTAGGTCATTTTTGCAACTTTGAGCTACAAGCATTTTCATCATCTCATGACCTCCTTAATAGCCTTATAACATCATTTTGAACAAGTTTTATGTTGAACATTTTTCCATTTGAAGCTTGGAAATGGGAGTTATGGCCTTATACTTGAAATGACCTGTAATCTCCAAATGACCAAAATGCCCTTGACTTGTCAAAGCCATAACTTGAGTTCTACAAATCCTATCAAGGACTTCTAGTACTCTCTAGAAATCTAAGAGGATAAGGAACAACATTCATGTTGACCAAAAGTCCATAGGAATCATCCTTCTAGGGCAAACGTTTGATGCAAGTTGGGCAACTTTCAAGCCCCCAGATTCACATACCTCAGATGACCTGTAACTTGTCAAAGTCATAACTTGAGTTCTACAAATCCTATCAAGGACTTCTAGTACTCAAATTAAATATAAGAATAAGCTATACAACATTCATGTTGGGGGCAAGATGAGATGACAATCACATCTTGGGCTAAACTTCCTTCAAGATAGGGGTCAAACTAGGGGATTTTACACTGTCAAGCCTTAGAAACCCTAGCTTGAAACTTCTCAAACTCTTAAATCATGATGAGTTGACCTTGGAATCATCCTTATAACATCTCAATGTGTCAATCCATGATCACATGGCTCTTTAATTAGGTCTCAACCCTCTCCAAATCATCAGTTGACCTAGGGTTGACCCAGTCAAACCCTAATTACACCAATCATGGTTGAGGCTTCTTAATCTTGCACCATGACCTATCTAGGCTTCATGATGGCTTTCCATACTTCTCATAAGCTCTCTCAAGGCTTCAAGTCCACATTCTTGGCTTCAGAGTCATCTGAGGTCTTCCCACAATTCTCAAGTTAGGAGACACACCCTCTTGGTTTCAACCACTCTCCCTGAGGATCTTCTGACTTCTCTGACAAAGATATCTACCCTTGAACACTTGAATAAGCTTCTTAGCTAGCTTCAAAGTCTTGTGTAGCTCTTGATTGATAATCATACCTCTTGATCTCCTGCATACATGTCAATGAAATGCAAATGATAATGCTAATGTGAATGAAATGAAACACAAGCTAGGTAAAGAAATGTTGGTCAAATTTTGGGGTGCAACACCTATCTGCAGAGTTTTCAGACTGCTTTGGCTTTTCAGAGCCAAGCTTATCATCAAATCTGACATGAATGGATTCTTCCACAATCTGTGTCTCAGTGTTGTATACTCTGTAGCCTTTAGAGCGTTCAGAATATCCAAGCATGAAACACTTCTGTGCTTTGGAATCAAACTTGTTCAGATTTTCCTTAGTGTTTAACATATAGCAAATACATCCAAAAGGATGAAAATATGAAATGTTGGGCTTTTTGTTCTTCCACAGTTCATATGGAGTCTTCTTCAGAAGAGGTCTTACAGACACTCTGTTCTGAATGTAACAGGCTGTGTTGATTGCTTCTTCCCAAAAGTGTTTTGCCAGATTTGTCTCATTAATCATGGTTCTGGCCATTTCTTGCAGAGTTCTGTTTTTCCTCTCTACAACCCCATTTTGTTGTGGAGTTCTAGGACAGGAAAAATCATGAGCAATGCCATTTTCAGAAAAATATTTTTCAAAACATTTATTTTCAAATTCACCACCTTGATCACTTCTGACTTTTATAATTTTGAAATCCTTTTCATTCTGGACTTGCTTGCAGAAGTCAAAGAACACAGAATGTGACTCATCCTTGTGTTTTAAGAACTTTACCCATGTCCATCTACTATAGTCATCAACAATGATTAATCCATACTTCTTGCCTCTGATGGATGCAGTTTTCACTGGTCCAAACAGATCAATATGAAGTAGTTCTAGTGGTTTGGAAGTAGAAACAACATTTTTTGATTTAAAAGATGTTTTTGAAAACTTCCCTTTTTGGCATGCTTCACAAAGAGCATCTGAAGTGAACTTCAGATTAGGGAGTCCTCTGACAAGATTAAGTTTATTAATTTGAGATATACGTCTCATATTAATATGGCCCAATCTTCTGTGACAGACCCATTGCTCTTCATTAACAGACAAGAGGCATTTAACATTTTGAACTTTAAGTTCTGAAAGATTTATTTTATAAATGTTGTTTTTCCTCTTACCACTAAATAGGATAGAGCCATCCTTTTGACTAATAGCTTTACAGCATTTTTGATTAAAGGTAATATCATAACCATTGTCACTTAATTGACTTATGGACAATAAGTTATGCTTTAACCCTTCAACAAGTAAAACATTAGTAATAGAGGGAAGTTTACCATTTCCAATAGTGCCAGATCCAATGATCTTGCCCTTCTGGTTCCCTCCAAACATCACATCACCTCCAGATCTAAGTTCCAGGCTTTGGAACATAGACTTTTCTCCTGTCATGTGTCGTGAGCATCCAGAGTCCAGGTACCATGATTGGCGTCCTGACCTTGCTGCTAAGAACATCTGCAACAGGAATTATTTTGTTTTTAGGTACCCAGATCTTCTTGGGTCCTTTAGGGTTAGTTGGTTTGTAGGTTTGTCTAAACTTCTGGTTTTCAACATAATGTTTATTCTGACTTGTCTTGGGTTTAAACACATAAGTATTCTTCTCAGAGCTTGTGTGTTTAATGTCATTTAAGTGACCAAATTTAAATTGAGAATACAGAGGTGTCTTCTTGATGAAAAGTTTGTCAACAGATTTTGGATTACTTCCAGATGAAGATTCATATCCAATACCTCTTCTGTTGTTCCCACTAACACCATAGATCATAGAAGCCATCTTGCTTCTGTCTATGCTCTTAGTAAGGAATCTCTGAAAGCTAGAGTCATATTTTTCTAAATTGTTTTCACATGACTTAGTCTCGGATTTAGATTCTTGTTGAGTTATTTCGAAGTCATTTTTGATTTTCAGATTAATTTCTTTTTGCTCAACAAGTTCTGTCTTCAGAAGATCAATCTCAGATTCAAGATTGCTTTTCAGCTTCTTGTATTTGAGTTTGATATTGTTATAACTTTTAAGAACTTCTGATAAAACTTTTATAAGTTCTTCTTTGGTAAGTTTAGCCATTACCTCTTCAGCGTCATCATCAGATTCAGAATCTGATTCATATCCTGAGGTTCCTTCCTCCTGATCTTCTGTGCTGGCCATCAGTGCAACATTAGCACATTCTTCTTCTGATTCAGAAGATGATTCAGATTCATCTGAGTCATCCCATGTTGCCATCAGAACCTTCTTCTTTTTGTTAAACTTCTTCTTGGGTTTTTCTTTTTGAAGTTTGGGGCAATCATTCTTGTAATGCCCAGGTTCTTTGCACTCATAGCATACAACTTCTTTCTTGCCAGATCTTCTGTGCCCAGAGGATTCCTTTCTATGATCAGATCTTCTGAAGTTGTTGAACTTCTTTCCCTTGTGCTTCCAGAGTCTATTGATCCTTCTGGACAGCATGGATAATTCATCTTCTTCTTCAGAAGAAGATTCTTCAGAGCTTTCTTCAATAACCTACAAAGCTTTAGCAGATTTGTTAGATTTTAATGCAACAGATTTACCTTTTTCTTTCTTCTGAGATTCATCTTCCTCAAGCTCAATTTCATGGCTCCTCAGTGAGCTGATGAGTTCTTCTAAAGAGATTTTGTTCAGATCTTTAGCCATCTTCAAGGCAGTCACCATTGGTCTCCATCTGGTAGGTAGACTTCTGATGATTTTCTTTACATGATCTGATGTAGAGTATCCCTTGTCCAGAACCTTTAGCCCAGCTGTGAGGATCTGAAATCTGGAGAACATGGCTTCAACAGATTCAGAGTCTTCCATCTTGAAGGCCTCATACTTCTGGATCAGAGCTAGAGCTTTTGTCTCATTGACTTGAGAGTTTCCCTCATGAGTCATTTTTAAGGATTCAAACATATCAAAAGCAGTTTCCCTGTTTGTAATTTTTTCATACTCAGTATGAGAAATTGCATTCAATAATATAGTTCTGGCCTTGTGATGATTTCTAAAATCTTTCTTCTGAGCATCTGTCATAGATTTTTTGTCTATCTTCTTGCCATTCCTATCTGTGGGATGGACATATCCATCTATGACTAGATCCCATATATCAGCATCATATCCCAGGAAAAAACTCTCAATTCTGTCTTTCCAGTAATCAAATTTCTCCCCATCAAACATATGGGGTTTGGTGCTGATCCTGTCCCTTTCTTCATATTTATTATTAATGTTGGATATTGTATTATCAGCCATTGTAAAAAATAAATATATATCAAAGTATTTCTCTCTGGATCTTTACTGTCACTGTTAAGTGGTAGCACACACAGAACCGGAGCTCTGATGCCAACTGAAGGTGAGATAATACTTAGAAGAGGGGTTGAATAAGTATGAAAGATTAAAACTTAGAATTAAAACACAATTATTTTTATCCTGGTTCGTTGAACTCAACTACTCCAGTCCACCCTTCCTAGAGTGATTTGCCTTTCTCAACAACGACTTAATCCACTATTTAATCAAACAGCTTATAATAGTAACACCTAAGAACAACTGTTCTTAGTCTTCTCAAGAGCTACTGATTCCAACTGAATCCTCTTAAGGAAATCCTTTACAATCAATGTAAATCTAATACGAGAGTATGAATGCTTCTAAAAAGCTTTTATCACAACAGTGATATTTCTCTTAAGATTAAGTACAAATAATTCTAAGAATGAATATGAAAGTATGAGAGCTTGAGTGTTATATTTTCTTTTCAGCAAAATGTCTAACTGAAGAATTTGGTGGAGTCTTCCTTTTATAGGCAGCTGATCCAAGGAGAGTTGAACGTTGAGAAGAGTGTCCCAAAAAGGTCTGAGCCTTTTTGTCTTCACATCAAGTGACCTTTCCTAGAAGTAGAAAGCACAGAAAAATCCTTTTTGTTTGTGTTCTTGTGTCTTGCACAAATGAGGAAAGAGACGTTTGATTTACTCCAACGGATATAATCTTTGAATATTTCTTCTTCAGTTTTCAGTAAGTTCATCAGAATCTGATTGGGTCAGAGTCTTCAAATGATGTTCAGAACTTTGTTGTATCAGAGTCTTCTGCAGCATGTGTGCTTTCAGCGTGTTAATCATCAGAGCATATTTGACACAGAACTTCAGTACTGGCAGCTTTAGTACTTTCAGAATCTTCTGTAGAAACTATGCTTTGAAAAACTCTTCATACAATATTCTTCTTTGCTTCAGATGCTTCTGCTTGCTTCAGATTCTTCTGGAGCTTCTGCTTCAGAATTTTCTGGAGCTTCTTGCCTCAGATCCTTCTGGAGGCTGCGCTCAGAATCTTCTGTAAGCAGCAATCAGAATCTTCTAATGAGTGCATCTGGCGCTTCAGAGTCTAGTTAATTTCTTGTATACAATTCAGATTTGCTTATGGAGTGTTAATTTCATTACAATCTGCAGTAAAACTCTCAAGAAAATTTTAGAGTATATAATTCTTAGATACAAAATTTCCTAATAGTTATCATCAAAACAAAGAGATATTATTAAGAACCAATCTGTGTTCTAACAATTGCAACCAAATCTTGGGTTCGGGAGTCGGTTACGCAAGGGGAAGGTATGAGCACCCCTCACGTCCGTTGTACTCAATGGGATTCACGCTTGTTGTCTAATCAAAGGGTCAGTTATCTAAAAGTTACTGCGAACCAGAAACGAGAGCAAAGAAAAAGAAAGAGACTTGATAGGACATCGTCGCCCTATGCCTACGTATTCCCTCGTGCAATGGGAAAGTCAAAGTCAACATAGTTCGGAAAACTACGAGTGATGGGGGAGAGGTTGTTCACTAAGACATCGTCATCTTATACCTACGTATCCTCACCTGGTATAAGAAATTAGAGCAAACGTAGTTCGGGTAACTACGAAACCACAGGTTGGTTAAGTGTTTTTTATTAGTGACAATAAGTTCCCATTCCAGCAGTTAGGATGGATGCCTGTTTGCGGTAGAACAGAAAAGTAACGTACTCTTTTTGAAAATGATTTAGCAATACAAATCCCGAAGGATAAAAAGGTTTGAATTTTTTTTGTGAGTTTTAGTGAAGTGAATTAGTTTGCTTTGTGATTCATGTTGCATAAAAAACTATGATATAGGAGTGAATGTGTCGCATATCACCCACAGAGCATTCACTAAACACTCTATACAAGTGAGGAGAAACCCTTCACTCATCATTTCTCATATGCTTAAGGCTCGTGGCACACAATGTTCATCGTCTTTATTAAGTGTGTTAGAATAGTTTTGAGATGAGATGAGAGAAAGACGGACGAAAGGTCTAAGGGAAACTCGGTCCTAACGTTGTCATTCAAAGTGGTCCTAAGGTCAGGATGTGAAAGGGAATTCTATCCTAATGTTAGCATACAAAAGATGGACCTAACGTTAAGGTTAAAAGGGACTAGCCTACTTGTTATCATGCATGGATTGAACTGCTAATGTTTATCTTAATCGAAATTTAATTGAAAATTAAATTGGAATAGGAATCCTAAGGGAGCATGCAAAGGCAAGGCAAAAAAAACAAGAAAACAAGGTAAAAACAGCAGCTACAACAACGCTTCCTACACAAAACAACAATAAAATCCAGCAAGGCAGCACAACAGCATTTAACAGCTACTAATTCAGCATAAAAGTGGGTGTAAAATGGCAGCAAGCAAGCAAGTATAACAAAGACAACATGCAAATTCAGAATAACACAGCTGTAGAAAGCAGGGCAGCAAGCATGTTTCAATGCAATCAAGTATGAGCGAACACCAATCATGAACAAATATCACGCAAGAATCGACATGCATCAACAATCAAACACCAATGTTCAATAATATTACATCATCAAGAATCAATAAGATCAATATTCTTTTCACATCAATTACACGATTAAATGATCTTGTGACAAACGGAAACGGAAACAGAAACATGCATAACAAGTCCAGCAAGATAATCATCAAGAATGAATCATTAACATGATACAAGCAAAGCATACGATCATCACATTAATCAAGCAACATGAACATGTTAAGCATTCAAACGGAAACCAAAATTTATGTGTCGAAGAATTAAGATCAAACAATTAAGCATGATGAAGCAAGTCAAGAGCAGTCCACACAAATGCATCATATCAATCCATGAAGGTTAGAGGTGGGGAGAAATCAAAACATGCTTGAAAACAACCAAAAATCACATTTTGGTCCAGTGTTAATCAATTAACCATTTGCTAGTGCAAATTGACTAATCGATTAACCATTTAAAAATTCAGAAACTGCACTGGTTAATCGGTTAACCAGTTTTGTACTGCAACTGGTTAATCGATTAACACTGCACCAGAAGTAGAAAAACAGCAATTCAAAAGCACTTTCAGCAATTAATTCAATGTGTAATCATCCAAATGATCATGTAATCAATTATGCATAAATTTAACACCAAAAATCAGTGATCAAACATCAATCAAAATTAATCAAGCATTGAGATCACAAATCACAAAGATCAAAATCCCCAAAATCAATCAAAACT
This sequence comes from Lathyrus sativus, assembly GCA_963859935.3. Taxonomy (NCBI): domain Eukaryota; kingdom Viridiplantae; phylum Streptophyta; class Magnoliopsida; order Fabales; family Fabaceae; genus Lathyrus; species Lathyrus sativus. The sequence goes on along the minus strand of OZ012736.1, from coordinate 219,160,933 downwards.
TGAAGATCAACATTGTGATTATTTAAATAAGCTCAAAACAGAATTGGATCTAGAATTAACCAACTTTCAAAGTTGAGATTTGCTTTGGTAAGTGTTGATTCACTGTAAATAGATAGATCTAAGCTAGAAACCCAAGAAATCTTCAAGATCCAAGAGCTTTCTTGCAATAGAAGTGAAAAACAAGCCAAAATAAGCCAAAATTGATCCAAGAATCACTTATAAACTTACTTCTAAGATCATATCCAAATCCAAACGAAAATCAAGTGATGAATTAAAGATGATGGAGATGAATGATGGAGGTTTAGCTCAAGAATTCACCATAATTTCCAACTTCAGATTTCACACTCTCTCATTCTTGAGAATTTGCTCTCAAAATTCTCTCAACTTTTCTACATTCCAAAACCTCCATTAAAACTCTTTTCACTTGAGTTCTTTGATTCTTCACTAGATCTCACGATTTAATGTTCTTCCTCTGCGATTTCAACGCTCCAGCCAAACCGACGATCTTTGTGGAACTTAAAGTGGTGGATGGTTGTCGGATCCCAAGATTGTACGATCTTAGAAGTGAAAGCGAGATCCTGACAACCATGGACAGAGGGAGTACTCTAGACTTAATTCTTAAATTTTTGGAGTTTTATATGGTGATAGTTTCTATTGAGCATTTAGAAGTTCATATTGGAACAGTTTAATAGTTTTAAATGTACAAGTTGTAGTTTTTAGTTTTGCGCAGTTTGACATCAGTGAGTCTACTACTCGTATTTGGGTTAGAAATTTTTCTTTCTTTAGGACATGTCTTGGATCTCTTTGTTCTTTACATGTTAAACTTTTGGGATCATGTTCAGGGTGTATTAAACACAATAAACTATAGTCAAACCCATTGTTCTACCCTGTCTGGTGGTTTAACTACAACAAACTTTGTCCATTTACCTATTTGACCAAAGTCAAAGCTATTTTTCATAATAAATTGTTATTAGGTGAAATTATTATGAGATCTATTAAATCACATTCTGCCAATAAATTAGTATGATGGCTTATTTGGACACAAATTTCCCCGTGTCAGGAAAATACACTTTATGTAACGCTTGAACCCTGTCCAATGTGCGTTGGTGCCATTCTTCAGGCAAGAGTAGACATTGTTGTGTTGGGAGCTCCCAATAAGCTTCTTGGAGCTGATGGTAGCTGGATTAGGTATGCAGTCAATATACTTGTTTGTATGCAATGCCATAGAGTCTTTAATGTTTGTTCATTATATATACCTTTAGAAATAAACAATGATGATGATAATGATAAAAATTATTTTGCAGGCTTTTCCCCGGCGGAGGAGAAAATGTTTCAGAAGCAAGAGATATATCTCCTGCACCAGTTCACCCATTCCATCCGAAAATAAAAATAAGAAGAGGAGTATTGGCGACAGAGTGTGCGGATGTAATGCAACAATTCTTTCAACTGAGAAGGACAAATAAGAAGGAAGAGGTACCAAAGGAACCTGTAATACCCCAAATTTTACCCTTAGATTAGTCGATTCATGTCACGTGTCATCTCATTTTCGCATCAGCTAACTATTAACAGGTTACGTAGTTTGTTCCGTTTTGTAGGAACCACGTCTGGTATACTTTAGCTGTTAAAGGGCAAAATGGTCATTTTCATGTTGTTTGCTGATGGTCCTTGAAGCTGAGTCATCATCAGGGATTCATAGAGTAATCAGGACCTCCGTCTCCGAGTTCTTTATTTTCTTTGAAGATACACAGGAGTTCACGGTATTTTTGCATCAAGATGTTCGAGATACGGTAGTTATTTCAATGGGCCGAGTCTCTGTCACCAGTGGATTTCTGAGACATTTATTTTGTCATACGGGTTGATTAAGTTGAGATATCCATTTGGTTTGGCTCAAGTCAGTGCAAGAATTCATTACGCGGAGTTTGTTTAACAGGCGGTTATTTCTCTGTTTCTCCTGCTATCTGTCAGTTTATTTTTAAAAGTTAAAGCAGTAGGAATTTCGATACATGTTCGGGTTTATGATTGTTGTTTAATCATGATGATGGGCTGAATTGGTTCAGGACATTGGATTTAGTTAGCAAAGACATTTGAATTTCGGATGCATTTGATTCATATCCCACATCATACCTTTCTCTCTTCCTTCTTTATTTCAAAAAGTTTCTCTGAACTCAAAACATAACTTGTGAGTAAACTTCATTTTCAAACTTTATCACTATTTCTACTGCATTGCATTTAAGTCTAAGACATCCCTCAACCTCTACTCCACCTCATTCAATCGAGGGTTTTTCACTTTTCAAGCTTTATCTCAATTTGATAAGTTTTTCATTTTTTTTTATTTGTGATTAATGCATTACCAATAAGTTGTTTATGATATATTAGGTTGTAGTTAAAAGCATAATATATTGATTAGTGATGCTTGCATTTAAAATATTTCAAGTTTAGAGCTTAGGGCATGTTATGTTTTGTCTGTTCGTGTTTTTGCCACTCTGATTTCGTCCGGAGATTGGAATCTAGGTCTTGAGTCCGAAGAAAAAATTCATATTTTCCTATTCTACAATGTTTTTTTATTTTTTCTATTTTATCCTCTTGGTTTGTCGTGTTCGATTATGATATGAATTGTCTAGTGTAAATACAAATAAAATATTCGACAACCAAGACAAATTGAGACATTGTAGAGTGATCCAACATACTTTAGTTCAAAGGGTAAAAGCTAGACCCTCTCGTACAGCCGTTGGTGTCACTTCATTTGATGCAGAAGCATTGTCTTCCAGAGTTCACATGTCTCTAACATTGTCCAACTAGAGACATGAGTCCCCTATTGTTGCCATGATGCCTCCAAGAGCCCTAGAAGTCCATGTTGTTGAACCTCCTGCTGCCACTCATGATGTTTTTCCAAGAGGCCCATCAAGCCTATTAATTTTTCCTATCTATCCAGACCATGCTGCTAGGCATGTGTGAGATGGAGAGGTAACATAAATCTTTAGTTATTCCTCTAAAGTGATATAAAAACTTGTTTATGGAAGACTAGACACTTGATAGAAAACGATTGTCTATTTATGGTAATATTTTTTTCACCTTTAGTGTTACTAATATTTTATAATACTTGTGTTACTCTGTTACTAATATTTTATTTAAACCATTTTCAAGTATGGATTCACCAACACTTTCAATGTCTCTCTGACTAGGCATTTCCTACATCTTACACAGAGGAAATCAGAAAATTGAGTTGTTTCAAGATTATCTTGACCGCATCGCAGAAAATGATATATGCTTCAGGCTATATGTCGATCATCATCAGGAACACCCCTTGGATGTGATAGCCTTTTACTCCAGCTGGTGACTTGTGGGTCAAGAATGATGTATCCACATTGACCTAAGTAATTTATGTGTCAGTTTGAGTATATGTATGGTATCCTAGAGCTTCTACTGTGTCTACTCCTTCCATTGTCACTTGCAGAGATATTGATGTTATATTTGAGGTGTTTTATGATCATATGGTCCCAGCGCATGTGCTTCGTATGCAAGCTCCTAAACCATGAAGTGTGGTATACAATTACATTCAATGGTTTTATAATGTCACATCCTTACATGACACCGGATGCAGAGGGAGGTCCACCTAGAATAACTCATCAAGAGATATTATAATATAAACAGGTTAAGGCGAACCATGTCATTGATGTGTTACTGATCTATTAGCGTATTGTGGCAATATGGAGAGGTAAATAGAGAGAGAAGAGTTTGAGGAAGGCACTCCTGAGATAGTCAGACCATGATAGTCAATACACAATATACTTGGTAGTATAAGAGGCAAAGGAGGAATTGAGTGGTCAGATATACTATGTAGTTGAATTTTTATTTGTATTTTGATTATAATGTTTTGATAATTTATATTATGGTTTGTATTTTGTGAACAATAGTGTTTGGTTATTTGATAACAAGTCATATATGGTGGTAACATCCTTACCAACACATATGATATGGTAATAGAATGTTTATTGAAAAATATCAATTTTACGTAATACTTTGTAAATAATATTTATATACGGTAACATTATACTGTTTATTATTGATAAATTTTTAAGAAACTTACTACATGATAATATATTGTCTTGAGGATGGATTTGAAGATTGTTATCTGGACTCACCCTTAGGTTTATCCAAAGATTAATATTCAAATTAATTTTGAGGATAATGGAGGAGTCTTTTTGATGAAGTCTTTTATTATACTCTTTTTTCTTGACTTGACATTTTTAAAAGTTTGGTCTTATATAAAAGCTTATGAAAAGTTTGTTTCACATTAAGACTTTTAAATATTCAAATTTATCTTTTTTTAAATAAGCAACACGATTTTTTATAAATTTAGTCTATTTCTTAATAGATATGCATATATAAGTCGACCTATAAAATTTCATAAAAAATTTTAACAATCGAAGTCTGATTTATTTAATTAAATAGCCTTTTAAAAATATATAAACCTAACATCTTTTATTAATAAATTAAACCAGACAAAACTTAAATATGTTAGACTTAAATAAACCCTGTAATATATGGTCACATCTTTTATTAATAAATTAAACCAGACAAAACTTAAATATGTTAGACTTAAATAAACCCTGTAATATATGGTCATTTCTTAATGTACCCTGTAACGCTCATTTTAATTATTTTTAGTTTTCAGTGTTATTTCGTTTTCGGCGTGTTTTGTGTAGAAATTGTTGAGGAAATGAGGAACATAATATTAATATTATATAATTGATAATGATAATAACTAATATTAATATTGATATTATTATTATTATTATTAATATTATTATTATTATTATTGTGAGAATTAATATTGTTTTGGAATTAAAAGAAATTGTGGAAATAGTATTATTGGAATTAAAAGGTGAATTATTTGGGATTAAGGGTATTGTTGGCAATTTGGAAAAATAGAAATTGAAGAGGAAGAACATAAACACTGTTGAAGGAGAAGAACACGATCAAGGAGTTGGAAGCAACCAAGAGCAAGCTTGAGCAGAAGCACTTTTGGCTATCAATTCGTGTGGATTCTTGAAGTTCATCATCATCAAACTGCTTATTGAGATAAGGGGGGAGATAATCGGGTCAATTCGATAATTGCATGAATACTAGGTAGAAGGGGATTTCTCTAACCCCATTAGGTTTTGATGATGATATGGTATGAGTATTTGATTCTGATGTTTGCTGATAGTGTGTTGATTTTGTTGCATGCGATGAAGTATGATTGTTTGGTGAATTTGGGAATTTCGGTAGTTGTAGTGTTTATGCCAGAAGTTGTTTAACTGAGTAGAATTAAGGTTATGTTGGGTTAAATCAAGAGTAGATTTCGTAATTAGGTTGTTGCATGTTGAGTCGATGTTTTGGGAACTGAGTTGGGTAGAATCGGTTGATTTCGGAAGGTTGTGCCGCTGCTGCACGGATTATTTTTTTCTGACTTCGCAGACGCTCGCTAGCTGCTTCGTTGGGCGAACTGGGTAGCGAGTTCTCCCAGAATGTTTCTGTTTGGTTTCGCGAGGGTGCTCGCTGAGCGAGCGAGTAGCGAGTGCTCGCTGATGCTTCGCCTAGCGAATGAGCTAGCGAGCATGACAACATTTTTCAATTTTTGTGATGTGCTGTTCTATTCTCTTGTATTGTTTAACCCTTGCTGGTTGTGATTGATTATATGTTTGGGGATGAACAGTGAGAGTGTATGTGTGATGTAGAGCTTGAATGCTTGATACTCGTTTAATTTGAATGATTGAATTGATGTATGTTAGTATGCATGGATATGAGGATGCGTGATATATATATATATATATATATATATATATATATATATATATATATATATATATATATATATATATATATATATATATATATATATATATATATATATATATATATATATATATATATATATATATATATATATATATATATATATATATATATATATATATATGATATGTGATGAGATGTGGTCAGGGGACCGTGTGCACTGTGTGTGCTAGTGTTGTTGTGTGCATGGAGTTTGCATATGCATGTTTACGGGGTGAATCATTGCTCAGATGGAGCGTATGTGATTCACTCGGGTGCTCCAAATGGGGAGCATGGTAGGGATAGATCGTTGCTCAGAGGGAATGGATGCGATCTATCCTGAGTGTGATTTTTCCCGGTGCTCCGGGAGGGAGTGGTAGGGATAGATCGTTGCTCAGAGGGAGCGTATGCGATCTATCTTGAGGATGGTTGACGAACTAGTGATGTTGAGTCGGTACCGCATATCATGGGTTGTGTTGCATATATTTGCATGGTTGTGAGTGTTGTATTGGCATGTGACAGTAGGTCCGGATTGATGTATATGAATAAATATTTTATATGTTTCTGCCTATTTATTCATGTACGTTATTACCGTTATGATTTGATCGTGATTTCTCACCCCTTTACTTTTGTTGTGGTCTGTGCTTCTGTGGAAGTACAGATAATCCAGGTATGTAGCTAGCTTGGATTGTGGCGAGTCGTAGGAATGCTCTGATACGTAACACCGGGGCTTTTTGGGAGTTTATTGCTTATTGATGATTTTGTGTGCCCCTGTGGCGTATCATGTTTTGTTGAACTCGTTGTGGTGGATCTATTTTGTATATTTTGGCGGTAGGCGTTCATGATGATTATGACATTTATGTATATGATGTGAATATATGTATATAATTCCGCTGTTTAGTTATCGAAAATCATTAATGAAGATTTTTTCTTGATGTGTGTTTTCTGTGACATCCCATTGTGTATGTGAATACTCTGATATTGTTTATTTTATTGCAATTATTTGTGTTTTTGGAAACGGGGTGTTACACACCCTATATGTTTCTTAGCCACCATATAAAAATACTTAAATGTTCTGGAGACGAATCTCTAGACGCACCAAATTCTGATTGAACGTTAAAATATTTCGGAGGTGTATCTCTGTAATAATTTAACACATACCATGCATCACATTCAGAAGCTATTATACAAGTGTATTTTACCAGAGATGCATCTTTGTTTATTTTATGAAGATGTATCTCTGTAACCTACCAGAACATGACTCCTCGTGTTATGTTTTATTTACGTGTATTCAGATGAAGATTTAAACCATACTATTGAAATATAAAAAATGACGTACATAAATCCTAATGGTCCAAAAATGTCATATATAAATAAAAGACGAATAAATATTTAAAAAATCGTGAATAATGATAAAGTAGCATGTTGTCAAAATAAAATAGAATCCATAATACTACTATATATTAATGCACTACTGTGTATGTATGACTACATCTCCTCTGCCTCGTCTGCCTCCTATACTACCTCGTGATCCTTGGTCATCAATCGTCCCCGTCCTTCGTTGTTGTCTTTGATACATCAATGCCCATATACCCCCGTCATGATAGCATTTATGACCTGCCTCACATCAGACCCATTAGGGAAGATACATTTGTCAATGCCTTCCTGTGAAATCTCCACTATACGACGACATCTAGACAATACATTCCCAACATGATTTAACTGTGCCTGTTCCTCTTCTAGTATCTCCTGATAAGCTGGCATCGGCGGATCTTCTGGAGCAACACGTACCAAGTACGTATGTGACACCCTGAAGAACCATCTAATATATCCGCCAACGTAGCTCTAGTCGCTCACAACTATGGTACTTTGTGCCTCCTTCAGTACCAGATGACTTTCATTATCATCAAAAATGTCATATATCTACCTACGTGCCAAAGCAGGAGGAGTAGAGATAATAGGGTGTTTGAGAATGGTCTGAGTGTAGCCGAACTACCGCATGATGTGCTCGGAAAAATGAGGAGCAGTGAGACGCAACCAACCATCCATAGTATATCAAAATCTCATCAAATGGCCGCGTCTCACAGTGATCAACATAGTTGTTGAAGTGCATGTCCTCGACAACCAAACGATCAAGATACACTATGAAAAGCTCAGTCGCATGGTTCCCTCTGAGTAAGGAAAAAGCAGTAGCACGAGGCATATCCTCAGAGTAAGTCGGTACACTCATCCAGCTGGAGATGCGCGGGAAGTGTTGGAGGATCCAAGCCTGGAATGAAAATTTTGGAACACACGAATCATTAGTAATGGCTTTGCAAAGATGAAATAAAAATGACAAAGAAACATTAAAAGACCAATAAATATTACTGTTAGTTGTGTGAAGCTGTTTGTGACCTGCTTCATCTTCCACATACATACAGCCCTCTGATAACTTCGACTACAGGTAGATCAAATAATTAGCCCCCAGTTGTACTCATGGATCTGTTCGAAATCCTCGAAGTACCGTTGGTAGACGACATCTGTATAAGTGACACTATTGTCCATAAAACTCACAGTGTCAACCAAATATAGCAGGTATGCTCTCATAACATGTCATATGTGGAATTCCATCTGCTTATCATAACTTGTAGTCTGCTGCGCTCTCAGGATCTAATCTTTATATACCTTTTTCAGGTATTCAAGTCTAGCATGAGTACCCCTGGTTCTATCTAACTTCTCCTTCGCCTCCACTAGATCAACCCCCAGATAGTCCACTATCATCTTGAGTGCCTCGTCTTTGGTAATCCTTCTATGATCTAGAAGTCACCTTCTGATCGGAAGATGTAGCAAACACGAGACATCGTCGAGTGTGATAGATATCTCACCAAGCGAGAGATGAAATGACGAGGTCTCTGAGGTTGACCGTATAACCAGTCATGCACAGGTCCTTCAGGCCAGATAAGGACAAAACTGTCTGAAACCAATCCTCATTCGGCTGAGGCAAGCTAGTAATCTTCTGCTCGTGGTTAATAAACTTCTGCGGATCACGTTCATGTAAAACAAATAAAAATTAATGTCAGAATTTGTAAATTAAAATTAACGTAAATAAAAAAGAATAAATCAAACTAATGTTACCTTTATGTCCTAGATATGTCTAGTAGTATGGTCTGGGCAGAGAGGCAGTAGTGACAATCTACAGGTCCTCCTCCAAATTCCTATAGCTCAGCATCCACAGTAGTGTCACCCATTGGAGGTGGCATTAGATCAGCAGCATCGACAATAGGAGGTGGTATTGGCTCATAAGCACTTACGGTATCAGTAGGAGGAGGTGACGGTGGTGACTCAGGTACCTCAGGCGCCTGAATTGGGGAAACATGGTGTCTGCGGGAGGATTGAAGAAGTGATGCGTCGGTAGGTGAACTTCGTCTCCTATGGGAAGAAGAAGATGGAGAAGCATGAGGAGAAGCACGAGCCCCAGATGTAGATGGCTCTACATGGCCAGAGGGACCAAGAGCCTCTGAAACTTGCCGACTTTTATCCTGCGCACTGATGGGTGTTATATAACCCTCATGCGCCTCACTTTATCGTGTCTATCAGCCATTATGCTTGTAAGTTAAAGTAAAGCAGACAATTAATGCAAGAAAACAACACCACAAGCAAGAAAATAAAAAAATACTGAGAAAATTCCAGAGATGCATCTCTGATTATTAGGAAACTAAAACGTTGAAAAATTCTAGAGATGTATCTCTGGAATTTTCTGCAACTCAGCAGCTATGTCAATTGCGACAATGCAGACAAGGAAACACACAAAAATATTGCATTGATCATCATTTTCAGCCAACTATCATGTTTTACACTATGTCTAAGCTATCAACCATCCAGTTTCTACTCATTTCCTACCTTATCATTGTCATACCCGAATTTTTATCCCTAAGATTCTGCTTCTTTTTGTGTCATCTGCATAGTCTATCATGCATTTCATCTCGCATATTGCCCAAATTATCAGCCAGAATAAACTTATTAGATTTACAGCCGAATCGGTAAAAATAAAAGTCAACTGTGCATAAAATCATTGGACAATTTCAAAATCGAGCTTGCAAACGTCAGTGATATTAATTTATGTTTCGCGTAGTTTAACCTAGCGTGCTCGTTTGAATTTTTCGACTGCTTTTCGATCGCTTTTTGATCAATCTAAGCCTCGCAACCGAGGAATATTTATTTCAAAATTTGACCAAATGTTGTATTTTTCTGAGTCGTTTATTTCGCGCTGATCATTTTGGTGTATTCGTTTTATTTTTTCGAAAACTTTGATACTAGTCTGATTATTCGTTTTTAAACGATTTTATTTTAATGTTTAATTAAATAATCTTTTTATTTAATCAGATTTTATATTTTATGTTTATTAAAATATTTTATTTTATTTTTTAAATTTATTTTATCTTTTTTCTTATTTTAATATTTAAAAATTTTTTTTATCCCTTTCGTAGAAAAACTTGTTTATTAAATTTAGTAAAACCATTTTGTTATTTTACTTGATTTTTTATAGCATTGCTTTGGGAGCCAGTTCATGTAGGTACCCGTCTCTCTCATTTTGAAATTTTATAAAAAAAAAAAGGAGGAACATCACTGTAACCAAATAAGGGACACTTCATTTTCTCTTAAAAAGGTAACGATATCACCACTCGAAAGAAAAAAGAAAAAGCCTTAATCCCCATATCATAACACTCTCTCTCTCCATGATTTTAAAATAATAAAAAAAAACAATATGTTGGGCATCTTGGGAATACACATTGGGAAAAAAACGATTCACACATAGCCACTGCTATTCCTTTTTAGCAGCAAAATCTCTTCCACATTCAAAAAAAAACTGATACTCCCACCTCACTTTAAAGACTTCATCTTCACACAGACCCAGGGGACGATTTTCTCCATATTACTACTCATACAACTACTATACTCCCAGGCGCTGCACTGAAAAAAGGCACATGATATTGCTACTTTCATGACTTCTTATTTCCATAACACTTCCTTATTGCTCATGAGCACGACCCTTCTTCATAATACTCCATGAACTGAAACCAACAAACTCATCACTTTCTCATCAAAACCTTGAAACAACACATCAACAAACCCATTAAACCTCCTGCACTTTAGACCAAAAAACACACACTTGATAACATACCAAAAAACACACTTTTCTCTCCATAACACTTCCTTCACAGCACATTAACCTCACACTATTTTCTCATCTTTCTTCACTTAACACAACAACAAAAACCAAGTTTTACAACTCACCGCCATGACCATAAGTTAAAGAAAGCCATACACCTCAAACTCTCCACTGCGCATAAATAAAAAAGCAGCAGACTCACGACACAAACCAAAAACCTCCATTGTTTCTTCTTAACTCCTCATGCACATAACATTTTGGAGGATACCATAACACACCTTTCAAGTGCATAAACCTTCTCCTCCCTTACCTCAATCATAAACCATCATCAGCCATGAACTTTTTTCTTCCATGTAAATCTGACGTCGGCGGACAAACAGACCACTGTCCATCTCTTTGGAACCCTTCAAGACACCACTAACTACCACTCACCAAATCTCCAAGCAACCGCAAACCATCCGCCGCTGCCGAGAGAACGCGAGAAAGCGAGATTCGTGAAGAAAAGGGAAAGCAATGCGAGAGAGGAAGCCATTTGAGGGAGGTCAATTTGAAACTCACCCTTTATTTTGAAAAACTAGTATGTGTTTGTTTATAAATTAAGCTATAATATTTTATGTTTATTTTATATTTTCTTATGTAATATGTTTATGTGATATGTGTTTAACTTTGTATTTTCTGAAATTTTAATCTCTTCCCTCAATTGATGCACCGCCCCACTCCCTCTTTGTGGGAGTTTGTTTGCCTTATTTATTTATTTTTCATAATTTTAGTTATTTTTTATAATTACTTATATTTTTAGTTATTTGTTTTAACAAATCTATATTTCTAATTTTTGCTTTTTTTAATTATGTGTTTTAATTTTAATTTGTCTAAATATTAAAAAGACAAAAAAAGATTAAAAAAAACATTTTAATTATTTTCTTTAATATTTTATTTGTATATTAGAAATTACCAAAAAAAAACATTTCATTATTATTTTTTTAATGTTCTCATTTCTAGTTTTTTAAATTTAGGATTATATTAAAAATGTGAAAAATATGTTAATTATTAATCGATTTAAATATTTTTATTTAATACTGATTAATTAAATTATTAATTAATTTTATTAAATAAGTATTTGTAAATTGATTAATAATTCTTTCGTTGTCCGATTTTATTTTGCGACTTATTTGCTTCCATGTTTTGTGTTTGCTCTCTCTGATTTAGTCTTGTTTTTCCTTGATTAATCTGATTTACACGGTGCTTTGTCGTGAATGTTTGTGGATTTTATTTATTGTCACTTCTACATGATGATTTTCCATGTATCTGCTCCTGATCACACTATGCTTTTTCGTGTATCTTTGTCGATTTTTGTTGTCTTAGTCCATGATGCTTTGCCATGTACTTTGTGTTGTTGATTTCATTCTACACGATGATTTGCCATGAATGTTGTTGATTTTGTCTGTGGATTTTACACGATGCTTTGTCGTGAATGTTGTTGATTTTACTTATTGATCATACATGATGTTTTGCCATGTGTGATTGTGGATTTTACATGATGCTTTGCCATGTATCTCTGTCGATTCTACATGATATTTTACCATGTATTTTATGCCTCCATTTGATTATTGATCATACATGATGTTCTTGTCATGTATTGTATACCTTTATTATTCGTGATGCTTTGCCACGTATCTAGGTCGTCTTTCTTACATGATGTTCTTGCCATGTACTGTGTTTGTTGATCTCATTTACTATTTGATCATACATGATGATTTACCATGTATCAGTTGTTTCTACATGATGTTTTGTCATGTACTATTCCTTTATACCTGTTTCTACATAATGATTTTCCATGTATTCTGTGTGCCTTTTGTCGCTTTCACATGATGCTTTGCCATGTGTACTCTATTTATTTTATGATGATTTTCCTTGTATCTGTTACTTTCATACATGATGCTTTGCCATGTACGTTGTTGATTTTATTTATTTTTTTATCATACGTGATGTTTTACCATGTATTCTGTGTTTGTGTCTTTATTTGATGCTTGTTGATTACATGATGATTTTCCATGTATCTGTTGCTTTCTTTCTACACTTGTAACCTAATCCAAGAGAAGGGATTGTATGTTGACTTAATGTCATTGTGCATGTCCATTGTTTGTTTGTTGCTTTGTCTTTCCTGTCTTTGTATTTCTTGCCCATCTTTTCACCTTTAGCAAACAATTTTTAGCCAAAACACAAATATTTCAAGAGGTTACTGTAGAGTACTGTAGATGTTTAGGGTGCTAGTACATTTCCTAAGTATGACCAACCCACGTACCTTTGATCTCTCTTTACTTATCTTTATGCCTTGCTTTTTGCTTTGCATGTTTACTTAGGATTTTTGTTCGATCTTTTCTCCTTTTCCTTGGAAAAATAAAAGTTCGGTGGTGATATCTTACTTTTGCGAGTCAAGCTAATCCAATAGCTTTGGTCTCCGATCTCACCGCAACAGAAAAATGGCGACTTCACTAGGGACCATTGTTTAGTGGGTTGAGCCTAACTTGTTCTATTTGTGTTGCTATTATTGTTTGCTCAGTTGCTTGGGTTTTCTGTTTTTCAGGCTGATCTTTGTGTGGTGAGATAAGTCATATACCCGAACTTGAGAGCTCTTATGATTAAGAGGGTGGTATAGTCAAGTTGGCTTTGGTGGAGTAATCCCGAACAAGCTGACTTGAGAATCCCCCACTTAGTGGGGGCCCTTTGAAGGTAGTACTTATTGAACGAGTAATCGTGAAAACATTGCTACTTTCGACCTGGGAACCCGAGAAGCTGAGGACCTTAGTATCCCATTTACCCACTTGGCCTTTTAGAATGTAGTGTGATGGCTATGAAGGTGTAAAACTGAATTAGTTGATACCCGATATTACACTCAGACGAGATTCTCTTGAGAATATTATTGATTCTCGATTAATCAGTGTGTTAGTAATATCCAAAAGAGGATTGTAGACTCTGAGAACTTTGTTAGAACCCGTTGTGGAAGTGCTTTACTCCTAATACACACCCTGTGGTTAATTCTTCACCCAGACTCCATGGTTGTGATCCTGAACTTGTGATCCTTTTACCTGTGGTTTGCATCCTATTGCATGACATTAGATATGTCTGAAGATACATCTCCGAAATCTAAGGCCATTTAAATATTTTTGTGTGGTAGCTAAGTGACATAAATGATGGATTAAAAAATTCCTTAATATGTTAAGTCAAATTTAAATTCCAACAAGAATCTACATTTAATTTCCAATACCTCTTGAATCGAATCTACGTTTAATTTCCAATACCTCTTGAATCGATTACTCTTCTGTATATGAATTGTAATTGATTTTTTGAGAAAAAGAAAAGCATGTGAATATATTTAAAAAAATTATAATTTTTTTAATCAAAAATTCAAGTTAAGATTAGTTTTTTTGTGTACAATGATCACATTAATTCTAATGTATCCTATAATTTTATTTTAGAAGCTAGTTAAAATTTGTTTATTTTATGAATCAAACAATCCAACGTTTTACAATTTTATGAACTATGTTATGAATTTTATCTCCCTAAATAAATAAATAAAATTATGAAAATAACGTGCTTGAAAGTTAGACCATAACCATCACATTAAATTTGAACGGGGGAGTTGAGTCTAAAGTCGACTAATTTTGCGAACCAACATATTTTGCATTGCTAGCGTTAGTAGATCAATAAATGATGTCACAATCACATGAAGGCTACATTCCTCCTTCCACAGATGGCTGACTCCTTAGAGCATCTCCAACCGTGAACTCATTTTTGGGTTCTTCGTGGGACCTATTAAGCCACGTCAGCTTGAAGCAACTCAACTAATTTTTCACTCCAATGGCGCAATTCTGAAGAACTCATATTGGGTCCCACAAGTTTACTTTATATGTTAATATTTTATTCATATTAAATTTTATATCATTTAAAATAATAATTTTAATTTTTTTATAGAAAATTATTCCAATCTACTATATAGTACAACCGGTATATAGTGTTGTTTTAAGGAAAAATATTTCATTCTACTATATAAACTTTAAAAAAATTAGATTAAATTTTAAAAAATATTTCAATCTCTCCTTAGTTAATTTTAGTGTTTTAAATTAAATTTGATATAAAATTAAAATAAAATTAAAATTAAAAATTAAAATTAAAAATTAAAATAAATAAAAATAAAATAAATAAAATTCAAATTAAACATATAATTTAAACTTATAATTAAAATATAGTTGTCATATTATAAAATCAATATTTTAATATTGTAATTATAATTTTCATATGATAATTAAAATGATAAATAAAATTTTATATTAAATTATAATTTTTATATTATAAAATTAATATTTTAATATAAGAACAGTTGAAGAACCGTTGCTTAATTAAGCACCGTTCAACAACATGGCAATCTTGGAAACAACAAATATGAGTGACATGTTGGCAAACCCACTCTAAGAACTCCCATTGGAGTTGGTCTTACGTTTCTCCCTATCTTCTTGATCTTAGCCAATAAATAAGAAACAAAGTATCTCTTCTATTCACAAATAACAATGGCAACAATTTTCTGGCTTCTTACTTTACTAAGCCTCAGCTGCCTGCTAGGATTCAATGCCCAAGCACCAGCAACTGCACCATCAAAGTTGCCACCTACAACCCCAACAGCAACACCACCTGTCATTACACAACCACCTACTGTGGTGGCATCTCCCCCCATCTCAACCCAACCACCTGCAAATGTAGCACCCAAATCTGCTCCAGTGACATCACCAGCTCCAAAGGTTTCACCACCATCAAGTCCAGTAGTCCCTCCACTCCAACCACCAAAAACTTCACCTGTCTCAACTCCTACGTTGCCACCACCATTACCACCAACAACATTACCACCACAAAATATATCGCCATTACCAGTTCAAACACCACCTGCCCCCGCACCAGTAAAGGCAACACCAACGCCAGCACCTGCACCCATAAAGCAAGCCCCAGCTCCTACACCGATTACTTCCCCGCCATTACCGGCACCAGCACCTGCAGTAAATGCCCCTGCACCAGCACCTGAGTCCCCCAAGCACAAAAAAGGAAGATACAAACACAAGCACAGGAGACATCATGCACCAGCGCCAGCACCAACAATTATTCACAAGAGTCCCCCTGCACCACCAACTGATATTAAAGCAGATGACGACACAACACCGGCACCAGCACCTAGTCTTAATTTGGTAATATCTCGAACCATTATAATATCAAATTACAATTATATAATTATATAAACCAGTGATATAGCTAGTTAGATTAAATATAAGCCATATCTTTTACCAACACATATCATCAACATCACATTGTTCTGATCACATCCTATGTTTTTTACTTCACAGAATGGCGCACCATCAAACCATCCTCAAGGGAGAAATATATGGGCAACAGCTGGATTTGCTATCACTGTTTTTCTAACGATAACTGTCTACAGCAGCTAGCAGGCACATTGTACTCTGGATTCATTCTAAGCAGTTACTTGGTTTGCGGAATTTAAAACCATTTCAGGTGTAGAGATCTGAATAATGAGTGTCAATACTGACTATTCTTTCTTTTTATTTGTCACAGATCTTTGCTCGGGGACATTAATGAATATGAATTTTTGAATTATCAAAATAATCAGAAAATGTCAAATAAAAATGTCTAGTTATGAACCACACATCAAATTTGATCAACTTCTGAGTCTGTGTTCATTTTCTCCCGAAAATCATACTCCGTGATTAGTCCAAGATTGTCAACTAATTTATGATGCCGTTGACAGCCTGCACACTAATGAGAGGAGTTTCTAATTACTTACAACAGAATAAGTGATATAATAACAGCGTTTCTGCATATATGTTTTTAATGAACAATGGAATGAATAAGGTATCTAAAAAGCACTTGGCTATTGAACTGGCTGCAAATATAAACGCCACAAATACACTTTCATACTTAATCCAAAAATTCAGTCATTCCATGCATTATTGAACTTCAGGAGAAAATGAGAAGACAAAATGAAAATTACTGAATAGAAAACTGTTAGTAGTATATTAAGTACTACAGCATAAGCAATGTTATATCTAGCCAGTTAAAGTAAATGATGGAAATTTCGCTTTTAATGCGGTCGGCCCCTACCTAACTGCGGCAATTGGGATCACTTAATTGCAGCCTCTAACACTTTCAACATGTTGGGTGTGACCGGGTTGGATTTAATCTCACATTACGGATAGATATTACTTGTGGTGTTTATAAAGTTTGGGCAACTTTCACTTTTAAAGCCGGTTTTGCAAGATTGTGTTAGACCCAACCCAAATTTTAAGATGGAGCTCATGATCTTGGGGAATCTTGCTTCCACTTAAACCCTAGGCGTTGTTATAGCAGTTTATTTTTGTTTTTCCGCCTTCATTGCTATTTCATTTGTTTGTCCGCCTACATTGTGGTTCCTTTTTGTTTTTTGTGTTGCTCGCCTTCATTGTGGCATCTTTGAGATCCAAAACACTATTCAGCAAAAAAACATCGTTTATACTGGCCACACTATTTTTTCCAACGACACTATTCACATGCCAATACAATTTATCTGATTTTTTAATGCAAAAGAATAAAACAGAAGCTTGGGATTCTCCTTACTATTGTTTGTTGGTCCTATTTTATTTTATTAAGATAGAGTAGCATGACATCAATCAATATATCAGAGAGATTAATGGTTCAACACAAGATGAAGTAGAAAGATTGAGATCACTCCTTAGTAAATTAGAGAAACCAACATGCATTTTCATATCCCTTTAGTAATTCTCAATTTTTCTTTTTTAATTTAATGCTTCAGATAAACTCTATATCAGATATTGGATCCTTGATTTTGGAGCCACTATCGACATGACACCCTTACCCACATACTTTTTCATTTATTCACCTTTCCTTGCAACAAAAAAATATCCACAACATATGGTACCCTTATAACTATAACAAGTCAAGGAGATGTCCAAACAAGCTCGTCAATAATCTTGTGAAATGTACATGTTATGTTTAGAAGGAGAAATAAATACTAGTAGAAGTGAGTAAAAACATAGAGGTTGGTGAGAGGAATGAAGAAGTAATGTATACCTGAACAAAAATGGCACCCCTTTCATAAGCTAATCGGTTAACAAGCCTCTTAGTTCTTTCACCGCACAAGTCACATGTAAATTGTAGGAGCAAACTTCTTCTAGGAAGATTTAAGTCAATACTAGCATCCTGCGTATGTCAAGCATAAGAGATTACTGAAATTGTCCAAATAATCAGAAAAAACAGGAAACCCTAAAGCAAAAGAGAAAGAGAGAGATTAACCGGTTCAGAATTGTGTGATTCTTGGGGTGGAGGAACGGTTACAGAATCATCATCGGCGAGCAATCCATGTAGTCGGGTGGGAAGCCTTTGAGGTATGAGTGCGGCAACACAGAATATTGACCTGAAACAGGGATGTTTTGGTTGCTCATTACTGTTACTAGTAATGAAACGGAGAGACAGATTGGTGCTAATAGAAATGAAATTAGGGTTGAAACGAATGGAAAGATTAGGTTGGCGATTTGAGGAAGACAAACAACTCAAAACTGTTCCAAAATTGTACGCAGCCATCGAACACAATCATTTTTTCCTTTTCACACTCCTACATCAATTTAAACAAACAAAACTTTTTTTCAACTCCAAAGGAACTTTTAAAACTCATTATTTTATTTTTATATATAAAAATTCATATTATCGCTTTTTTTTTTCCTCAAATTTTAAATCAACTAATAAAAATGTCAATGTTTTATATTTGAACGTCAACATGAGAATTCAAATACTAATTTTTAATATGTGTGAATTTTTAATAATTATTATTATTTTTTGATAATTATTCTTAATATAGTTTAAAGTAGAAGAAAAACAATCCAAAAAGTTACAAAGAATATGACTTTTGCAATCTACAAAAACTATTTTCACGATAGAAATTTAATAGACAATAAACCGTCTTCAAAGTTGAAAATGTCATCTTGATACATCATTGCAGTCCTTGCAAGCCAAAGATTCCATGTTGTTGCCAACCATATAAATCCAACAATATCTCGCCCATCTTTTCTCTTTCGCTGATGGTTGTGGTAAATGAATGTAGGCAAACTCCATTTGAGTCCTTCATCTTGTCAGTCAGTCCAATTTTGAATAACAACCCACAATCTTCTAGAAAAAGCAAAAATATTATGCCTCTTCAATGTCGGTATGACAGGTTCAGGGCCACACGTGGATATAATCTCCATGTCCTGGAAGCATAGAAAAAGAAAAAACACATCAAGATATAGAAAAAAGAAAAAACATATCAAGATATCCATTTGTAATAAGTTTGTAATAAATTTGTATAGCCTAGATGATATGCATACCACAGCCACCCCCGAGTCTTTCACCGAATCAGACCCGATCTCATTAACACAATCTGCATTTTACCTCTTCAAAGTCGGTGCAACGGATTGAGGGTCACAAATGGATGTAATCTCGACGTCCTAGCACCATAGAAACAATGTAAACACCAAAAAAATATAGTGGCAATAAGCTTGTAATAAATTGGTGTAGCCTAGTTCATATGTATACCGCAACTATCCCTAAGGCCTCCACGGAGCCAGATTCGACTTCATCAACAGAATCTGCATTGTGCCTCTTCAGAGTCGGTGTGATGGGTTCAGGGTCAGAAATGAATGTAATCTCCACATCCTGGCACCCAAAAAAAGTGAAAAGCAATTAAGAATTGAGTAACACAGATATTCTACAAATTTGTGTAGCTTAGTTGATATGCACACCGCAGCCACCCCTGAGTCCTCTACAGAACCAGACTTGACCTCATCAACAGAATCTGCATTCTGCCTCTTTGAAGTTGGTGTGACACGTTCAGGGTCACACCTAGATGTAATCTCCACGTCCTGGAACCATTAAAATAGCGAAAATGCAGTGGCAATATTATTTGATAAATTTGTGTAGTTTTGTTGATATGCATACCGCAACTACCCTTGAGTCATCAATCGTACCATATTTGACCTCACCAACACTCTCTTTGATCTAAACAGGAAAACCGACATCAGTGTAACAAAGGAAGAAATTATAAAGGCCATAATAATGAGGTATAATTCAATAGATAACCAGAAACAACACCTGCGACAACTATGACGCAGCTGCTGGCTGAGAAGTTGTAGCCTTCACGCAGAAATAACAAAAGTAACACATTCTGTTTGATGAAAGTAAACATGGCATTCATAGTAAAATAAGATACATGATACCTGACTTGCTTCCCAAGAAGACTTAAGCTGTTTGACATAAGCATCATCCTGAAGAAGCATCACAACAGAACAACTTTCCCACCGCGGCTGCCACTTAACCTTAAATGCAATTTCCAAATCCAGCATTGCATCAAGTGTCAACGGGAACTCTAGCGGATCAGTAATTTCTTTCTACAACATGAAATTTTATAATCCGCAACGAGGGAAGCAACCAAAGCCATTCATTCAGAATGCAAGTTTAAATAGAGGATCAAACCATCACAAGTATATCACGCATTTGAGCCGCTGATACTCCTAACAACTTGAGGCATTCCCTATCCCAGAAAACAAATTTACAACACTTCCCATCATAAGTAACCTCTATCTCAGTCTTGTACCTGACATAACACCACAAAAAAGGGTTAAAATTGAATAATACGATAAAGAATTCAGCCAAAGTTTAATTTAGCAGACTTTAAATGAATGAAACCTATAAATCTCAGCCTTTGTGGAATGTCCGTTGTCACACATAAAAGGTGGCTTATCCCCACGAGAAACCCTTGGGCATTCATGGCATGCCTGATAATACTAGCCATGTTGTGACGCAATGATTTTTTTCGTAGTTGCAACAGTCACACAGAAAGTAATCTACGTTAATTTAAAAACAACAACACCAGTGAACATTAAGAAACCATGCAAGCATGAGCAAATTGTCAATGTCATTTAGATAATAGAAAAAAAGATATTGTATACTTTAGGAAGTTTACATATTTCATTTAGAGGCATGACAATTGCTTTGGAAAGCAGTTTCTGAAAGGGAGATTGTTGGGGATTGTATGCGTTATGGGAAGAATGCGAAGATGTTTGTCCATACAGTGTGACGACAGAATCATCATGGACGCTGCATTAAAACACATGAATAAAGGCAAAATTGAGTAAATATAAATAGAAGACCATGGAACCTAAATATGCGGCATAAACACAACCTCTTAACAAAGTTGTTGATTGAAGAAACATCACCATTGATCGACAATTTAGTCACTGCCTGCATCACATTCAAAAAAGGAAAATATGAGAATCCAAGTTAACAAAACAAATTTAACCCAACATAGTAACACAACAGCAAAAGGAATAACCTTCTGTCACAAATGCAAAAAACACCCAGCGGAAAAACAGAAGAGTCGCCACCGAACGTTATTTATTCCAACACAGGGAAAGGAAACGGTCAAAGAAAACCTGAAGAACAGGAAAAGACAAGGTCATCGCAACCAAATATTGGGTTCGGGAATCGGTTACGCAAGGGGAAGGTATGAGCATCCCTCACGTTCGTTGTACTCAACGGGATCCATGCTTGTTGTCTAATCAAAGGGTGAGTTATCTAAAAGTTACTGCTAAACGGAAACGAGAGCAATGAAAAAGAAAGAGGCTCGATAGGACATTGCCGCTTTATGCTTACATATTCCCTCGTGCAATGGGAAAGTCACAGTCAACGTAGTTCAGAAAACTACGGGTGATGGGGGAAAGGTTGCTCGCGAAGACATTGTTGTCTTGTACCTACGTAATCTCTCCTGGTATGAGAAATTAGAGCAAACGTAGTTCGGGTAACTACGAAACCACATGTTGGTTAAGTGTTTTTTATGAGCGACGATAAGTTCCTATTCCAGCATTTAGGGTCGATGCCTATTTGCGGTATAACAGAAAAGTAACGTACTCTTTCTAAAAATGGTTTTGAAATACAAATCCTGAAGGATAAAAAGGTTTGAATTTTGTTTGTGAGTTTTAGCGAAGTGAATTAGTTTGCTTTGTGATTCATGTTGCACTAAAGACTATGATATAGGAGCGAATGCGTCGCATATCACCCACGGAGCATTCACTAAACACTCTAGACAAGTGATGAGAAACCCTCCACTCATCATTGCTCATATGCTTGAGGCTCGTGGCGGACTATGTTCATCGTCTTTATTAAGTGTGTTAGAATTGTTTTGAGATGAGAAGAGAGAAAGACGCACGAAAGGTCTAAGGGAAACTCGGTCCTAACATTGTCATGCAAAGTGGTCCTAAGGTCGGGATGCGAAAGGGAATTCTATCCTAATGTTAGCATGCAAAAGATGGACCTAACATTAAGGTTAAAAGGGACTAGCCTACTTATTATCATGCATGGATTGCACTCCTAATGTCTATCATAATCCAAAACTAATCGGAAATTAAATTGGAATAGGAATCCTAAGGGAGCATGCAAAGGCAAGGCAAAAAGCAAGAAAACAAGGTAAAAGTAGCAACTACAATAACGCTTCCTACACAAAACAACAATAAAATCCAACAAGGCAGTACAACAACATTTAACAACTACTAATTCAGCATAAAAGTAGGTATAAAAGGGCAGGCAGCAAGCAAGTATAACAAAGACAACATGCAAATTCAGAATAACACAGCTATAGAAAGCAGGGCAGCAAGCATGTCTCAATGTAATCAAGTATGAGCGAACACCAATCATGAACAATTATCATGCAAGAATGGACATGCATCAACAATCAAACACCAATGTTCAATAATATTGCATCATCAAGAATCAATAAGATCAACATTCTTTTCACATCAATTACGCGATTAAATAATCATGTGACAAACGAAAACGGAAGCAAACACAAACATGCATCACAAGTCCATCAAGATAATCATCAAGAATGAATCATTAACATGATACAAGAAAGAAAAGCATATGATCATCACATCAATCAAGCAACATGAATGTGTTAAGCATTCAAACGGAAACCAAAATTTATGCGTCGAAGAATCGAGATCAAACAATCAAGCATGATGAAACAAGTCAAGAACAGTCCACACAAATGCATCATATCAATCCATGAAGGTTAGAGGTGGAAAGAAATCAAAACATGCTTGAAAACAACCAAAAGTCACATTCTAGTCTAGTGTTAATCGATTAACTATTTACTAGTGCAAATTGGTTAATCGATTAACCACTTAAAAAACTCAGAAAATGCACTGGTTAATCGATTAACACTGCACCAGAAGTAGAAAAACAGCAATTCAAAAGCACTTTCAACAATTAATTCAATGTGCAATCATCCAAATGATCATGTAATCAATTATGCACGAATTTAACACCAAAAATCAGTGATCAAACATCAATCAAACTTAATCAAGCATTGAGATCATAAATCACAAAGATCAAAATCACCAAAATCAATCAAAACTTGAAGATCTACACTATGATTATTCAAATAAGCTCAAAACAGAATTGTATCTAGAGTTAACCAACCTTCGAAGCTGATATTTGCTTTGGTAAGTGTGGATTCCTTTTAAATTGATTGATCCAAGCTAGAAAACCAAGAAATCTTCAAGATTCAAGAGCTTTCTTGCAACAGAAGTTAAGAACAAGCCAAAATAAGCCAAAATTGATCCAAGAATCACTTATAAACTTGCTTCCAAGATCAGATCCAAATCCAAATGAAAATCAAGTGATGAATTGAAGATGATCTAGATGAATAATTGAGGTTTACCTCTAGAATTAAATGATTCCAATAAAGAATAAAAAAACTCAAGTGAAAAGAGCTTTAATGGAGGTTTTGGAGTGTAGAAAAGTTGAGAGAATTTTGAGAGAAAATTCTCAAGAATGAGAGAGTGTGAAATCTGAAGTTGGAAATTATGGTGAATTCTTGTGGAGGTTTTGAGAAAATTCATTTAAATAGGCTCTTGGTTAGGAGTAGAATTATGGTCAGGAGTGAGGTTTTGAAAATTGGAATGGAATTAGGAATGGAAAATTGGAGAAAAATTGAATTGATTTTAAAAGTTAATCCAAATTTAGAGTGATTCTAGATCCTTCTTCTGGTGTAAAATCAAATTAACAAGTGATCAAAATAGACCCCAAAAGTGGCAGCATTGAAATGCACGTTACTGGGCAAAATTTACTATGGTTAATCGATTAACCATTTGCTAATGCAAATTAGTTAATCAGTTAACCACTCACAAATTTTCAAAAATTGCGCAATTTGGAGGGAAACTTGCACATTCGCCCGTTTCCACCTGTTATAAGCCCTATTAAGCCTCTAAAACTTGTCCTTCGATATTATAACTATGAGAACGCGTGAGATATCCTGTGACTTGTCTCATGTGCTGAAAATAACCTGCTGAATAAAATAAAATCGACCACTCGATTGTTGGGCAAAATACATGTCGAAGCCTCTGACGCTCGTTGTGTAAACTCTTGCAATAAAAGAGAACCCTGAGCCACAAAAACACCTTGATCCCATGTCTCGAGAACCAATGTCATGATATGCAGAAATGCAAAATGTAGAGAAACACAAACCAGTAAATCAAGAAATGATGAGGCAAATTTTGGGGTGCTACAGCTGCCCCTATTCAATCGACTTGAACCTGAAAGGATGATACTAACGGCTTTCAACCATTTAAGGTACACGGTGATTGAATACCAAGAGAACCCGAAAATTTGCAACATGTAGGGGTGAAAGTAGCGAATATTAACCAAAATTTAGGATGCGACTCGCTGCGGATACATTCCAATAGTTGGGATGAAAACCACCGAATACCAACCAAGAGTTGGGATGAAAACCACCGAATACCAACCAAGAGTTGGGATTACGGGCATGTCGACCAAAGGCGACGCTCTGGGGACAAAATCAAATAATATATACAGAAAGTAAAATCAATGGACTCACGACCTGGGGAAGAAAGACTCCATTGGGGAAGAAGAGAAGCCTAACCAGACAACTCTACTAGGGATAAACATCAACCAAAGATAACAACCAAAGGCGGGATGAACAACAGTTACCAACCAAAAGTTAGAATCACCAGAGCACTGACCGAAGGTGACCCCAAGGGGATAAAGTAACAACTAAACATACCAACCAAAAGTGGGAATAATAACCAAGGTACCAACCAAAAGTTGAAAGAAAGGCTACTCCGTAGGGAATAAACAAGAACACCAACCAAAAGTCGGGATAAACAAAGGCTACCAACCAAAAGTTGGAATCACCCGAACACTAACCGAAGGCAACCTGATGGGGAAGAATACCAACCAAAAATTAGAATGAAAGAAAAAGGCTACCAACCAAAAGTTGTAATGACCCAAAGAATACCAACCAAAAGTTGTAATGACCCAAAGAATACTAACCAAAAGTTAGAATACAACGAAAGAATAAACACAAGCTACCCACTAAAAGTTGGAATAACTTGAACACCAAACAAAACTGGATCCACAAACGAAGACTACCAACCAAAAGATGGGATAACGACTTTGCAAGGGGATAATATCTAGCAAAAAGTTGGGAAACAAGGCTACTAACCAAAAGTTAGAATCACCAGAACGCCAACCGAAGGCGAATTCTGCGGGGAAAGATACTAACCTCAATAGTTGAGCCCAAAAAGGAAGACTGCCAACCAAAAGTTGGGATCATCAACCCGGAAACAAAGACTATCAACCAAAAGTTGGAATCGTCAATAAGGAAACGAAGACTACCAACCAAAACTTGGAATTGTCAACAAGGAAACGAAGACTACCAACCAAAAGTTGGAATCGTCAACAAAAGCGAAGACTACCAACCAAAAGTTGGAATCGTCAACAAGAAAATGAAGACTACCAACCAAAAGTTGGAATCGTCCACACAAAAACAAAGACTACCAACCAAAAGTTGGAATCGTCAATACAGAAATAAAGACTACCAACGAAAAGTTGGAATCGTCAACAAAATCGAAGACTACCAACCAAAAATTGGAATCGTCAACAAGAAAACAAAGACTACCAACCAAGAGTTGGAACCGTCAACAAAAGCGAAGACTACTAACCAAAGGTTGGAATCGTCAACAAGAAAACAAAGACTACCAACCAAAAGTTGGAATCTTCCACACAGAAACAAAGACTACCAACCAAAAGTTGGAATCGTCAACAAAGGCGAAGACTACCAACCAAAAGTTGGAATCGTCAACAAAAGCGAAGACTACCAACTAAAAGTTGGAATCGTCAACAAAAGGGGTACTAACCAAAAGTTAGAATAACCCAAAGTCTTAGAACACAGATTGGTTCTTAGTTATATCTCTATGTTTTGTAGATAACACTTACGAAATTTTGTATTAAGAAATTATATACTCTAAATTTGTTCAAGTATTTTTTGCTGCAGATATTAAATTTAATATTCTTTTGAAAGAAAAAATGGATCTGAACGTTGAACTATGCAAGGCTCTGAAGCATCAGAAGCATCTCTTAGAAGAATCTGAGCGCTGCCTACAGAAGACTCTGAGTGTTGCCTACAGAAGACTCTGAGCGCTGCCTACAGAAGGATCTGAAGCTGAAGCTACAGAAGCATCTGAAGCATAGACTGAAGTTTTTGTATGAAGAGTTTTCAAACACTGTTTTTCAGAAGACTCTGATAGTACTGTTCGCTGCAAGTACTGAGGATCTGATCTTCAAACTCTGCTCTGATTAATTACACGCTAAAGCACACTTGCTGCAATGCTCTGATACAGCAAACTCCGATGAACATCAAAGACTCTGATCAGTCAAGGCTCTGATGTAGATTGTTGTGCATTAGAAACTTGTTGAAGAAGAATTCAAAGTTATATCCGTTGGTTATGCCAAACGAATCTTTCCTCATTTATGCTAGACACAAGAACTCAGGCAAAAAGGATTTCTCTGAATGTTCTACTTTTAGGAAAGGTCAAGTGATGTAAAGACAAAAAGGTTACAGCTACTTTGCAGACACGGTCTTCAAGCTTGCAAATGTCTTAGACTTCTGTGCCTATAAAAGCAAGACTTCAACATCTTTCTCAAGTTGACGAGTTATTGAACAATTCTTTTGAAAACTCTCACAAAGCTCTCATGCAAATTATTATTCTTTACTAAATAGTTTTCATAATTTCTTAAACATAAGTGTAAATCACAGTTGTGATACATCTTACTTTGAAGCATTCAACACTTGTTTAGTTTTACATTTGATTGTAAAAGTTCCTTGAGAAGACCAAGTTGTGGTCAGTAGTTCTTGAGAAGACTAAGAACAGTTGTTCTTAGTGGTTTCTATTGTAATCAGTTTGATTAATAATGGATTAAGTCCTTGTAGAGAAAGGCAAATCACTCTTGATAGGGTGGACTGGATTAGTTGAATTCAACGGACCAGGATAAAAATCATTATGTTTTTATTGCCATAATATTTTCTAAATACTTATTCAACCCCCTTCTAAGTATTTTCTCACCTTCAAAAAGGACTACCAACCAAAAGTTGGGATAACATCCACAAAAGATACCAACCTAAAGTTGGAATAGAGGGCTACTGATCAAAAGTTAGGATCGTCGGAATGCCGAACAAAGGCGAACTCACTACAACGAAGACTACGAACCAAAAGTTGGGATAATGACTTCTCATGGGAAACAATACCAACCAAGAGTTTGAATAACAAGGACTACCAACCAAAAGTTGGGATAACATCCAAGAAAAACAGGACTACGCTGGGGATTACCAACCAAAAGTTTGAATAAAACACCCGGGATAGGCAAGAAGTAGAATCAACCGACTTACAACCTAAAAAGAATAGGGAAAGAGAGGTTTAAAAAAATGACTCTTCTAGGGAGAATCAAGTGAAATGAACACATCTATTAATGATTTCTGCTGAGGATAAAGTAGCACAAAATCTCCTGAATCATTATCTACTGGAGAAACGACTGGCAACAAAGATACCAAACATGGCTTATGTTTCCGATGGATATGTTTGAATATGGTGTAATGCTCCATACGAAATGGAAATGCTACGCATTTGGGAGGATGCTATGCAAAATGCAAATGAAAAAGGAACACCGCCCGAAAATGTGTTGAGAAGATCCGCAAACCAACTCTGCTGAGGAATACGCCCTGAATGGCCTTCCTGAATAAATCCCTTATGGGGAAAATTCCACTCTGAATGGGAAAAATACCAAAACTCCACTCAGTGGGAAATCATGAATAATGCCTGTTGAGAAATCTGCCCTGCTGGAGATAACGAGGAACATTTTCTGGAGATGCCACCCTATTGGGGATAAACGAAATCTGCTGAAAATTCCGCTCTGCTGGGAATTAAAAGTAGCACTTGTTGAACAATCCACCCTGTTGGGGATGTAAGACTCTACTGAGAATTCCATTCTGAGGGGAAATGAAAGTAACGTCCGCTGGGAGATTGTCCCAAAACCTAATTCTGAAAGGTGCCAATGACCATTGAACTTTGCTGGAGATATCAACCTGTCATTGACTTACCTGTCGAGGGAATCAGCACCAAGATCTGCTTGGAGAGAGAATCCACCCGACTGGAGATAAGTGTACACTTCTGTTAGTGACAAAACTTCTTATTTGATAACAATACTCTGTGAGGAGAGATAAAAAATTTGTTGTGGGAAGACCAAGGGCAAGCCCTGCTGAACAAATGCATGACTGCACATCAACATCATTCTACCTGATGTAATCAACCCTTGAACACTCGTTGATGAGTACAAATGAAACTCGGCTGGAGAATACAACACTCTGAACTCCTGCTAGGGGATGAATGATTCACCATGCGCTACTGTTAGAACTTCATCATTGGGGAGAAAAGCTCTATCGGGGAGAGGATCATGTCATCATGCAAACAAACAAAAAGCAATAGGATATTCTACATGCGAAATGGACACCTCAGTCACCATGCATGATACCTATCGTTCAAGTAAATTCATTGTTTCCATTATGCTCTATAAAGCCTTATGTTTTCACCTGTAATGTTTATAAAAAATATTAGACGTTTTTGCAAATAAAACAGTAAAAGTAAAAATAGAAATGAAAAGCTCTTTAAGTGAAATGAATACTTTATTGATGAAAAGCATGTAAATAGGCAAGTTACAATTTGGATGCAATTCTTAAAAAGAGGTAATTGCGCAAAAAGCAAAAGAATATACACAAATATCAGCAATGTGGGAACAGATATCCACCATGTGTCGATTCAGTTAGGACCTGTATGCCTTTAATGTTCACAAATACTTTGCCTTCTGAAAAGACTGATTGGACTGATTCCTTTCTTTCGGGATAACCATGTATCAGGATAAGCGTACAAATCGAATACAGACCACAGTCGTTTGCTTTCAAATCCCTAACTTTTGTCTAGATCGCCCTTTCGAGTTTTCAATCCACCGGGATACCCATTTTTACCAACGTCGCCCTTTCGGGTTTTCAACTTTGCGGGTTTATTCTTTTTCTTTTATCCCTAATTTTTGCCCAAACCTTTTCTTTTTATGGTTCGTCGGGATGCCCCATTTTTTCCTGGACTTTTCTTTTTGTGTCCAGCGGGTCTCTTTTAAGCAAAGTATTTTTTGACTAGGTCTGTGTTCACAGGGGACGTAAAATCTTCACCATCCATAGCAGATAGTAATAAGGCTCCACCAGAGAAAACCTTTCTTACCACATATGGACCTTCATAGTTTAAAGTCCCTTTGCCACTGTGATATGTCTAAGGAGGAAGGATCCTTTTCAAAACTAAATCACTTGTCTGGAAGCACCGAGGACTCACTTTCTGTCAAAGGCTTTCTTCATCCTGCTTTGGTGCTATTGTACCCCAAAATTTGACCAACCATCTCTAGTACTTGGCTTATGTTTCATTTTATTTTTAGCATTTGCATTTGCATATCATTGTTCTTAACAGGGGATCAAGAGGTGTGTTATGCAATTCAAGAAGAGAGTCTCTTTGGTTTCAAGCTCAAGCAAGGGCGTGTGTGCAAGCCATTAAGGTTTTATCACCTTGATGAAGTTTCAAAGCTCCTAGAGGGGAGAGATTGGTGTGTATGTTACCTTATGTCCTGAGGATCATCAAAGGGCTATCAAGGATTCATGAGGTATTGTTCTTGGTTAAACTTGGTTCAAAAGCTCATTGTATGTCTTGAGAGGTCTTTGTGAAGTTTGTGTGGTCATACAATTCATCTGCAAGAGCCTTAGTCAAAGGATGTGGAGCTAGGGTTTCATCTAGTCAACCCAAAGTCAACTGTGGACTTGAAAAGGTTCACAACTTGGTTCTAAGTCATTGAAGCCATGGGATTTCATCTTAAAGCATCTAGGATGTCATTTTAAGATCAAATCAAGAAGAATCAAGAGTTCAAGAAGTTACTAAATTAGGGCTTCAGATGATTTCAGTGTAAAATCCCCTTTTTTAATGCCTAACTTCATGGATATTTTTCCCTATGATGCAAGCTCAATCTCATTTTCATGAAAACATGAGACTTGTATAGCATCCTTAAATATTTCTTATGAGTATAAGAACTCATCTATTGAGTTTGTGCATCTCAAGTTATGATGTCAACAAGTTAAGGTCCTCAGATGAAGAGAATTTTGGTCAACTCAAAGTCAACGCACTTCCAAGGCATTTTTGGCCTAGAATCAAGTTTCTCCTCAACTTTAAGTGAACATGAAAGTTGTTCCTCATGATCTTAGCTTTCCAAAAAGTTCTAGAAGTCCTTTTTATCATTTGTACATCTCAAGTTATGGACCTCACAAGACAAGGGTATTTTTGGAAAGTTCATTATAGGTCATCTTTTTCAATGACCATTTTCATGAACTTGTGAACCTCAAATGAAACTCCAACCAACATGAAACTTATGTCTAATTGCCTTGGATTCAAAATGGACTCAAACTTCATGGAGTTTGGTGCATTATGTGATCATATGGACCATTTTAGAAGGGAAATTTTGACTTTTGGTAATGGTTTAGGTATCTTACACTACAAGACACCTTTTGGCCCCATGTTTGAAATTTTCTACACAATTACATGACCATAAAGGGTTTTGCCTCATTTGTACTAACATGAAGAGTCATTACATGCCACATTTTCAAGTTTCTTACCTTAAAAGTCATGACTTGAAACTTTGTACCAATTAGTTATACATGAACCAAAACCACATAATTCATTTCCACACCACATGTATTGATTGTTGGTGACCCAAAAAGAATGAAGGAAGCCATGACCCGTGTGTGCTTCAAAGGAGAAATTTTTGGTCAAAACTTGAAATTACATGATTATACTATTATGGGCCTGTATGGTCATGCAAAACCCACCATATAAAAGGTTTTTGATTGCCCTAATTGCTCATAAGCTAGTAACTGCGTGAGAGAGAGCTCCCAAACTTCAAAAATTCTCCAAAATTCCCATCTTCGACCTAGCCATTTATGGGTTTCTTTCTCCAAATTTTTGCTCAGTTCTTCTTCATCAAAGTTCAAGGAGAGGATTGGAAAGCTTGGATTGAAGGTCGTAAGCATTTCAAGAGCCAACGGAACAACTTCGTTTAGTAAGTGTCTTCAACCTTTTTCTTCCATTCTAGGCATGTAATAGGTTCATGGTGGACTGCATTTGAAGCCCTATGCATCATAGGCCATGTTTGGATCATTAATTTGCTTGTATGTTGGAGTTTCAGCATGTGCATTCAAACTTTCGTGCCATGATTTCTACTTGTCCGGGAGGCTTTTTGAAAAATGAACATTAGATTTGAAACCCTTGTGAGCTCAGATTTCTTTTGGTACCATTTTTGTCCATTTTTATTAGGGTTTGGTAACTAGTCTCCGGCGAGCTGGCCGGAGAAGACGACCGGAGCCCTAGCTCCGGCGTCCAGTCACTTGTCTGGTCTTTGCTGACTCACCCTCATTAGTCTTTCCTGACTCATCCTCATTTCTATTTTTATTTTATTTTTCTATTTTATTTTAATTTTGCAATTAGATGACTATTATGGTGTTTACCTCACATAGTCTTGATCATTTGGACTTCAAATTATAATCCCCCTATGAATATGACTTCTCCCTCACTTAGGTGAGGGATTGAGGCATCCTTGAGGGTGAGTTTGAGTGGTTATTGATCCTTTTTCATTTGACTTTGAGTTGACGTTTGTTGTCCCTTGATTTATGCTCAATAAGGTGGAGCACCTTTAATGATTAAATTATTTGGTGATGCCTTGAGATGATTTTATCCATGAGACTTTGGATTCTGTTTGTCACTTGACATAGCTTGGTTGTGCTTTTTATTTGAGATTTATTGAATATTTTTCCTATTTTTGGTGAAGCTTTCAAGTCAAGTTGTAACATCCCATTTAAATTATTCAGTCGCTTTGGTATTTTCTATGAGGTGTAGTTGTGTGGTATCCTTAATTAAGGGTATGAGGTTAGGAATAAGGGAGAGAGGTGACCTTAGTTGGGGTACTGTGGACCTAGATAAAAGAGTAAGTTAATTATGATATCGAGAGCATTATAGTGATTAATATTATTCCAACTATTATTAATAATAATGTTAATGAGATTATCATTATTATTATTATTATTATTATTATTATTATTATTATTATTATTATTATTCGTATTAATAATATTATTTGGTGGAATATTATTATTATTCATATTATTACTATTAGTATGAATATTATTATTAGTGGGAGAATAATATTAGTATTATTATTATTATTATTATTATTATTATTATTATTATTATTATTATTATTATTATTATTATTATTATTATTATAGGATTTAAATAATAAAATAAGAAATAAGGGATTAAAGGAAATAGAGAAGTTTTTTTTGGGAAAGAGAATTAGAACACGATAAACTGCCAGAGAAAAGTTTTGGGAGAAAAAGTGAGAAGAAGAACAAGGAGGAAGAGAAGGAGGCTAGGGCTGTCAATCCTTCAAGATTCTTCAACGATTGAGCAATTAATCCAGGTAAGGAGGGAGAATGGATTTCAATATGGGTGAATTAACATGAGAGGGTAGTGAGAGGTCCTTTCTCTCATAGGAATTATGTGTTCTTGAGGATTCTTGAATCCAATTTTCGTAACTTGATTTGTTCTCAAATTTTCTGTTATTGTTGAATACTGTTTGTATGATGTTTTGTGTATCCGAAACCAGAATTAATACGGAATTCCTGTGAGAAATCCTCGATGCTGTCATAGAATACTAGTGAGTAGTAGATCTGGAAATCTGAACTTTTAGGGATTTGGGCAAATATGTAGAAATAAATGTGTTATATCATTATTAGTACGATGCTCTAAGGTTTCCCTAAGGTTTAGAGATTTAGTATAATTGTGGGAAATAGGGAGGTAACCGTAAGAATCTGAGGTTATGACCAAATGGCCAAATGATATGTATCGTTGAATATTAATATAGGAAAAACTTATGGGAAATTGAACCTTCGTGGCCAGAACCTTGACATTGTTATATGTCTGACCCTGAAGGGATTGAATATTAGATAATGAGTAATTTTAATGTCGTAGAGTGTAATTGAAGGAAAAATTGTAATATGTTGTCCCTATAGGAACAGGAATATTCAAATGTGAGTAACTATGAAGTACTCAGAGCAATTGCAGGAAATAGTGTTTTATGTGTTGCAAATGTTGCCAGATGAGCCTAATAAACCATAGAAGTTGTGTCGTTATTGCCGTATAACCTTAGGAATGTTTTAGTGATGTTTTAAGTGCTTTGAGTAAGTGATTCGCAAGAATAATTGGGTGAATATTAGTTCCGGAGCGTAACAGCGTCTTTCTGTCCGTCACGATTGTTCATGTTTTTGGTCGAAATTGTTTTGGACGTAACTTTGGATCCGTAAGTCCGTTTTGATCCTCGTTCGAAGTGTTGGAAAGATAATGAATAGAGCTATAACATAGGATAGATAATGGAATTGTTTTGCCAATATTTTCATATCTAATTATGTTTGAGAAGTCAATTATGTATATGTTTTAGTAACGAATCATGTTCTGGTTCAATGATGTCTTGGTGTTTTGATAGATGTGGGCCAAGATGGTCGAATGTGGACAATCTTGTGCGATTATGGTAATTCCCGAGAGGATTACGGTGAGCTGATGGCTCGTGTGGACCAAGATTGATCGTGAATTATGCATGATGTATTACATTGCATAATTGTGTTGACATGCATTTCATATCATGTGTCTTGTGGAGATGGCTAGGTGGGAATCCATGATGGGTGCCTAGTTTCATCCGGACTTCAATGTGGAAGTCGTTGTGGAGATAAGTTGTAGTTCAAAGGAACGTATATACGACTTATCCGGATTCCGACGGGAATCGGGTTCTAGTGTGAACCGTATGAGATTGTGTTGGTACCACATGCATTGTGTCGAGTCAGTATGTCACATTGCATTATTGTAATTGAATGTGGGCTATGAATGCCAAGTGATCGAGGTGGCACGTGTATGTGCGTTAATTGTGCTTATTTTATATGTGGTGTGTAACTACTCCTTAGCATGTGTATTTCACCGTTTATTTATTGAGTGTAGTTCTCACCCCTTTTTGTTGTTGTGTCGGTGCTCTCTTGGGAGTACAGGTGACTAGGTACCTGAGTAGTGCTTGGAGTGTGTTGCTATTTGATCGAGTCTTAGGAGTCGCTCTGATACGTAACATGAGATGACGGGGTTACGTTGTTATTTGACTACTTTATTTGTTTATTGTTACGTATCTTTATTTGTTGGACTTATGTTGTATGACCTCGTGTTGAGGAGAATTATATTGGAGAATTAATTTGTATTCCGCTGCTTAATTGAAAACTAAATAATATTGATTATTTTAATAAAATGAAGTGACTTAGTGTGATATCCCACTGTGTTGGAGAACTCTGATGGATTTCATGAATTGTTTCTATATATTTATTATATTACGCTTACAGGGTAAAGTGGGGTGTTACAATTGGTATCAGAGCAGGTTGTTCCGTCCGGCCAGTGTTGTAGTAGAGTCTGACTATAGAATGTTTATAGTCATGTGTGTGTTTCTAACCTGTGTTTTCGTGGTTGTTGAGAAGTATGGCTGGTAGGAATGATGTTGCGATGGCTGCTGCGTTACAAGCTGTTGTGCAGGCAGTGACGGACATTGGTCAGAACGTCAACCGAAATGCTGACGACGGAGAGTTCCGTAATTTGGGAAAGTTTCAGAGTAATAAGCCGCCTAAGTTCGAGGGAGGACATGATCCAGATGTAGCACAGAAATGGCTGAAGGATATTGAGAAAATCTTCAGAGTCATGGGCTGCTCAGAGGATAAGAAGGTACGGTTTGGTACTCATATGCTGGAAGGTGAAGCTGAGGACTAGTGGGACAACACCCGTCAAAGGTTGGAAGCTGGTGAAGGTCCCATTAGTTGGACAGTGTTCAGGGCAGAGTTTCTGGAACGGTATTTTCCAGAAGATGTTCGCGGGAAAAAGGAAATTGAATTTATTGAGTTGAAACAGGGAACCATGACATTGGCTGAGTATGCAGTTAAGTTCGAAGAGCTGGTGAAGTATTGTCCTCATTACAATACTGATGCAACTATGAGTTCGAAGTGCATCAAGTTTGAGAATGGACTGCGTCCAGAGATCAAGTTGGGTATCATTTATCAGAAGATCATATACTTTCCTGAGCTGGTGAACAGGTGTAGGATCTATGATGAAGATAACAGAGCTAGAATCGCTCACTATAAGAATCTGAGTGACAGAAGAGGCAAACGGAAGCATGAAGATACATCTCATCATGCTCCAGTGGATAAAGGACAACAGAAAGATGTTGCTGGGAAGAAACCGAGTGGGGGAGGATATCCGTCCGACCCTCTCAAGTGTTACAAATGTGGTGGCGCAGGTCACCGTTCGAATGAATGTCGGAATGAGGCGAAGAAGTGCTTTAAGTGTGGGAAGCCAGGTCATGTGGTTGTGGATTGTAGGAGCAATGTGTCAACCTGTTACAACTGTGGTGAGCAGGGTCATATCAGCACCCACTGTCAGAAACCGAAGAAGTCCCAGGCAAGTGGGAAGGTGTTTGCATTGGCAGGAGCTCACTCTACCAGTAAGGATCGTTTGGTCAGAGGTACGTGTTACATTCATGACACTCCTTTGATTGTTATTATTGATACGGGTGCAACCCACTCGTTTATTTCTGTGGATTGTGTGAAGAGACTGGGGCTTGTGCCGTCTACTTTGACTAGAGGGATGGTGATTGATACTCCATCTATTGGGTCAGTCACTACATCTCTAGTGTGTTTGAATTGTCCAGTGTCGATCTTTGGTGAGGATTTTGGAGTGGACTTGATTTGTTTACCACTCAGCGAGTTGGATGTTATTTTAGGAATGAATTGGCTTGAGAGCAAGATGCGAGAGTCGTATGCGGAACTGTTCTCATCAGATACATTTTCGAGGACGAAAATATTTTAAGTGGGGGAGAGTTGTAACACCCCATTTAAATTATTCAGTCGCTTTGGTATTTTCTGTGAGGTGTAGTTGTGTGGTGTCCTTAATTAAGGGTATGAGGTTAGGAGTAAGGGAGAGAGGTGACCTTAGTTGGGGTACTGTGGACCTAGATAAAGGAGTAAGTTAATTATGATATCGAGAGCATTATATTGATTAATATTATTCCAACTATTATTAATAATAACGTTAATGAGATTATCATTATTATTATTATTATTCGTATTAATAATATTATTTGGTGGAATATTATTATTATTCATATTATTACTATTAGTATGAATATTATTATTAGCGGGAGAATAATATTAGTATTATTATTATTATTATTATAGGATTTAAATAATAAAATAAGAAATAAGGGATTAAAGGAAATAGAGAAGTTTTTTTGGGGAAAGAGAATTAGAACACGATAAATTGCCAGAGAAAAGTTTTGGGAGAAAAAGTGAGAAGAAGAACAAGGAGGAAGAGAAGGAGGTTAGGGCTGTCAATCCTTCAAGATTCTTCAACGATTGAGCAATTAATAGAGGTAAGGGGGGAGAATGGATTTCAATATGGGTGAATTAACATGAGAGGGTAGTGAGAGGTCCTTTCTCTCATAGGAATTATGTGTTCTTGAGGATTCTTGAATCCAATTTTCGTAACTTGATTTGTTCTCAAATTTTCTGTTATTGTTGAATACTGTTTGTATGATGTTTTGTGTATCCGAAACCAGAATTAATACGGAATTCATGTGACAAATCCTCGATGCTGTCATAGAATACTAGTGAGTAGTAGATCTGAAAATCTGAACTTTTAGGGATTTGGACAAATATGTAGAAATGAATGTGTTATATCATTATTAGTACGATGCTCTAAGGTTTAGAGATTTAGGTTAATTGTGGGAAATAGGGAGGTAACCGTAAGCATCTGAGGTTATGACCAAATGGCCAAATGATATGTATCGTTGAATATTAATATAGGAAAAACTTATGGGAAATTGAACCTTCGTGGCCAGAACCTTGACATTGTTATATGTCTGACCCTGAAGGGATTGAATATTAGATAATGAGTAATTTTAATGTCGTAGAGTGTAATTGAAGGAAAAATTGTAATATGTTGTCCCTATAGGAACAGGAATATTCAAATGTGAGTAACTATGAAGTACTCAGAGCAATTGCAGGAAATAGTGTTTTATGTGTTGCAAATGTTGCCAGATGAGCCTAATAAACCATAGAAGTTGTGTCGTTATTGCCGTATAACCTTAGGAATGTTTTAGTGATGTTTTAAGTGCTTTGAGTAAGTGATTCGCAAGAATAATTGGGTGAATATTAGTTCCGGAGCGTAACAGCGTCTTTCTGTCCGTCACGATTGTTCATGTTTTTGGTCGAAATTGTTTTGGACGTAACTTTGGATCCGTAAGTCCGTTTTGATCCTCGTTCGAAGTGTTGGAAAGATAATGAATAGAGCTATAACATAGGATAGATAATGGAATTGTTTTGCCAATATTTTCATATCTAATTATGTTTGAGAAGTCAATTATGTATATGTTTTAGTAACGAATCATGTTCTGGTTCAATGATGTCTTGGTGTTTTGATAGATGTGGGCCAAGATGGTCGAATATGGACAATCTTGTGCGATTGTGGTAATTCCCGAGAGGATTACGGTGAGCTGATGGCTCGTGTGGACCAAGATTGATCGTGAATTATGCATGATGTATTACATTGCATAATTGTGTTGACATGCATTTCATATCATGTGTCTTGTGGAGATGGCTAGGTGGGAATCCATGATGGGTGCCTAGTTTCATCCGGACTTTAATATGGAAGTTGTTGTGGAGATAAGTTGTAGTTCAGAGGAACGTATATACGACTTATCCGGATTCCGACGGGAATCGGGTTCTAGTGTGAACTGTATGAGATTGTGTTGGTACCACATGCGTTGTGTCGAGTCAGTGTGTCACATTGCATTATTGTAATTGAATGTGGGCTATGAATGCCAAGTGATTAAGGTGGCACGTGTATGTGCGTTAATTGTGCTTATTTTATGTGTGGTGTGTAAGTACTCCTTAGCATGTGTATTTCACCGTTTATTTATTGAGTGTAGTTCTCACCCCTTTTTGTTGTTGTGTCGGTGCTCTCTTGGGAGTACAGGTGACCAGGTACCTGAGTAGTGCTTGGAGTGTGTTGCTATTTGATCGAGTCTTAGGAGTCGCTCTGATACGTAACATGAGATGACGGGGTTACGTTGTTATTTGACTACTTTATTTGTTTATTGTTACGTATCTTTATTTGTTGGACTTATGTTGTATGACCTCATGTTGAAGAAAATTATATTGGAGAATTGATTTGTATTCCGCTGCTTAATTGAAAACTAAATAATATTGATTATTTTAATGAAATGAAGTGACTTAGTGTGATATCCCACTGTGTTGGAGAACTCTGATGAATTTCATGAATTGTTTCTATATATTTATTATATTACGCGTACGGGGTAAAATAGGGTGTTACACAAGTCATCTTGGGAAGTCTTCATACAAACTAGTTTGACCTAGTTCTTTTGGGAGATGACTTCTATGGATCCAATATGCACCTTATGAGTCTTGATGCTTGTTTATAACATGATTAAGATGCTGGTTCATTGGTTTTAGGTCATACATTTGTGTAACTTGTTTTGCAAGTTACTTGGAAGTCATGCATTTCCACTTGGATTTAAGTGTTGAATTTGTGATAGGACATTGATTCTTTCACTTGCCATGACTTGGATTTTGATTGTGCTTTGTTTCTAACATTGAATTGAGCTTTCTTCTTATTGATACACCTCTTCCCCGTGTGTTTTGATCATTATTCAAGATGATTTGGTGTTCATAACTTATGCTTTGAGTTTGTCTTGAATAATGAATCATTTCTTGCATTTGTTTGTTGTTTCTTTGCATGATCAACGTGAGATGTTTGGTTGAGGTTATTCATATGTGGTTGCTGCCCAAGATTCTTTCTCCCATCATTTATTTGATCATGTCTCTTTGTCTTTGCTTTGTGTTAAGCATTTGTCTAAGTGACTGATGTTTGATGGTTGTAGGAGTTTCACTTCTCCCATTTCATCTCACCTCTTTTGGTTGACTTGTTTAAGTCACTTGTGTGTGTTTGAGTCTCATATTATTGAGTCCTTGTTGCATATTTGCATCTTTACATTTCATGTTTGCATTTCTTTGACTTGTTTAAGTCACTTTCATCCTTCATCCCTTTTCATCTGTGATTGAATTTCTAAGTGTTTACTTGGTGTTTGCCATGATCCCTTAAGATTCATAGTCCCTCTGTTTAAGATGAGAGTAGGAGAGACATTAGGTGTTCAATCCTTTGTATGATAACATTAGGATAAATTTCCCTTCTCAATCCCAATTTTAGGAGCACATTGGATGATAACATTAGGGTTGATTTAGTTTCCCATTAGAGTTTGTGTCTTCTCTTCTCATCACATAATCTCTTAAGACACTTAATAAAGGATAATAAATGTTATACACTACGAGCCTTAAGTACTTGAGGAATGATAGTTGGGGGGCCTCCTTTTATACTATCTAAAGTGTTTAGCGTATGCCCTTTGGGCGATATACGACGCATTCGCTCTCAAGTCATAGTCTTTAGTGCAACATGAGTCACAAACTTAACTCAATTCACTTCTTCATAAAAAACACCAAAACAAAACATCAAACCTTTTTATCCTTTGGGATTGTTGGAAGATCATTTTCAGAAAGAGTGTGTTAAGTCTTGGTTCTACCGTAAACAGGCATCGTCCCTAACTGCTAGAACGAAGATTTAACCCTACTCAGTTAAAACACTTAACCAACCAGTGGTCGAGTTATCCCGAACTACGTTTGCCCTGATTTCTCATACTAGATGAAGATATGTAGGCACAAGACGCCGATGTCTTGGCGAGAAACCTTCCCCCCTTCACTCATAGTTTTCCGAACTATGTTGACTCTGACTTTCCCATTGCACGAGGGAATACGTAGGCATAGGGCGGCGATGTCCTATCGAGTCAGTTATTTCTGTTCACCCCATTTAGCAGTAGCCTTTAGATAGTTTTTACACCCGTAGATTAGACAACAAGTGTGGATCCCGTTGAGTACAACGGACGTGAGGGGTGATCATACCTTCCCCTTGCGTAACCGACTCTTGAACCCAAGATTTGGTTGCGATGACCTTGTCTTTTCCCTTTTCGTCAGGTTTTCTTCGATCGTTTCCTTTCCCTTTCTTTGGGATAAATAATGAATGATGGCGACTCTTCTGTCTTTGCTGGGGACTCTTCTTTCTTTGGGATAAATAATGAATGACAGCGATGTGACACCTGGCGACTCTGCTGGGGATAACCTTGATCCTCTATGCGAGTCAATCCTAGCGCTTGTGTGTTTTTGTTTATGGGTGTGTATATGTGTTATATCTGTATTTTATTACATTTGCATTTTACTTTTCCGCATTGTATCATGATATTATTGTGATGTTGGGTGGGGATGTCCCATTGAGAGATAAGCTAAAACCCAGACTTGAGGATATACATAGCATTAGAGTGGAAAGTAGTGAGGACCTACACGTTAGGCGCGCACTAGTCCTCATGAAATTCTCATTCAGACGAGGTTTTCTTTGAAGACATCATATGTTGTGCATTGGTCAGGAGGGGGTGTTGGATCTGGAAACTGTCGACTCTGGAGACCGATCATTTGGGAGTTAACTAAGTGAGGCCGCTTCGTTAAACTATGATGCTAAACCAGAAATGGCGAACATATCATTGTTTCTCGAAAGTCTGTGATACTGACGACCGCATAGGATGTCGAACCTTGTCAGATACTAGGTCCATACCTGTGAGTGAGGGGGGGGGGGGGGGGGGTTATGCAGGAAAATTGACCTTCAACCAACCTGGTTTTCTTATCAGTGTGAACCTTTGATCCTGATTATTATGGGTTTTCGGTTTCTCAGTGTTGTGATTTTGGGTATTTTCTCGCCGAAGCGAAGCTCTGGTTCAACTCAGTCATCAGCACATCGATCTTGATCCCCTGTTTGCATGTGCATACTCATTTGCATCCTAACATTTGCATGTACTTATTTAAGTCACTTGTGGGTGTTTGAGTCTCATATTATTGAGTCCTTGTTGCATCTTTGCATATTTGCATTTCATATTTGCATTTCTTTGACTTGTTTAAGTCACTTTCATCCTTCATCCCTTTTCATCTGTGATTGAATTGCTAAGTGTTTACTTGGTGTTTGCCATGATCCCTTAGGATTCCTAGTCCATCTGTTTAAGATGGGAGTAGGAGAGACATTAGGTGTTCAATCCTTTGTATGATAATATTAGGATAGGTTTCCCTTCTCAATCCCAATTTTAGGAGCACATTGCATGATAACATTAGGGTTGATTTAGTTTCCCCTTAGAGTTTGTGTCTTCTCTTCTCATCTCATAATCTCTTAAGGCACTTAATAAAGGATAATAAATGTTACCACCTTAAGTACTTGTGGAATGATAGTTGGGGGGCCTCCTCTCATACTGTCTAAAGTGTTTAGCGTATGCCCTTTGGGCGATATGCAACACATTCGCTCTCAAGTCATAGTCTTTAGTGCAACATGAGTCACAAACTTAACTCAATTCACTTCTTCATAAAAAATACCAAAACAAAATGTCAAACCTTTTTATCCTTCGGGATTGTTGGAAGATCATTTTCAGAAAGAGTGTGTTAAGTCTTGGTTCTACCGCAAACAGGCATTGTCCCTAACTGCTGGAACAGAGATTTAACCCTACTCAGTTAAAACACTTAACCAACCAGTGGTCGAGTTAGCCCGAACTACGTTTGCTCTAATTTCTCATACCAGATGAGGATACGTAAGCACAAGACAGAAATGTCTTCGCGAGTAACTTTCCCCCTTTCACCCGTAGTTTTCCGAACTATGTTGAGTCTAACTTTTCCATTGCATGAGGGAATATGTAGGCATAGGGCAGCGATGTCCTATCGAGTCAGTTCTTTCTGTTCACTTCCATTTAGAAGTAGCTTTTAGATAGTTTTTACACTCATAGACTAGACAATAAGTGTGGATCCTGTTGAGTACAACGGACGTGAAGGGTGCTCACACCTTCCCCTTGCGTAACCGACTCCCGAACCCAAGATTTGGTTGCGATGACCTTGTCTTTTCCCTTTTCTTCAGGTTTTCTTCGATCATTTCCTTTCCCTTTCTTTAGGATAAATAACGAACAATGGCGACTCTTCTATCTTTACCGACCCCTTTTCGCAGCGATGCGACATGTACAACCATCCATGATCAGTGGTTGCCAATCTCTTCTCTTTGATAAGACTTAACTGATCCAACCTAGCTTGCACCCATTTAGCTTCATCAAGCTTCACATCAGTCAATATTCTCAAAGAAGGAATCTCAACTTCCAATGGTAAGACTGCTTTTGTACCATACACTAGTGAGAAAGGAGTTGCCCCGGTCGATGCACACACTAAAGTACGATAATCGTGTAAAGAAAATTGAAACATCTCGTGCCAATCTTTGTAGGTTACAACCATCTTCTGCACAATCTTCTTGATATTCTTGTTTTCTGCCTCAATTATGCCATTCATCTTCGAAGGATATGGAGAAGAATTGTGATGTTTAATCTTGAAACTTTGGCACAGTTCCTTCATCATCTTTTTGTTCAAATTCGAACCATTATCAGTAATGATTCACTATGGGATTCCATAACAACAGATGATGTCCTTCTTTATGAATCGGGCGACCACCTGCTTCGTGACATTAGCAAATGAGGCTGCTTCCACCCATTTTGTAAAGTAATCGATGACAACCAGAATGAAGCGATGCCCATTGGAAGCAGTCAACTCAATCTTTCCAATCATATCAATGCCCCCACATGGCAAAGGGCCAAGGAGATGTCAACACATTCAGAGGTGTCGGTGGCACATGCATCTTATCAGCATAAATCTGGCATTTATAGAATTTTCTGGCGTATTTAAAACAATCAGATTCCATAGTCATTCGATAATACCAACTCTCAACAATTTTCTAGCCATTGCATGTCCACCGGCTTGAGTACCAAAGGAACCCTCGTGAACTTCTTCCATCAACAGGTTTGCTTCGTATTCATCAACATAACACAACAAGACCATGTTGAAGTTTCTCTTTTACAACACATCATCCTTGTTCAAGTAGAAGTTGCCTGCAAGCCTTCTAAGAGTCTTCTTATCCTTGCTAGATGCCCCGGATGGATACTCATAAGTCTTGAGAAAATGCTTGATATGAAAATACCAAGGCTTTCCATCGGATGCCTTCTCAAGTGCAAACATAAAGGATGGTCTATCAAGACGCATGATGGTGATCGCTGGAGCTTCATTCCAGAAATTCACTTTGTACATTGATGTCAGCGTAGCCAATGCATCTGTCGTCTGATTTTTAGCCCTAGGCACATGATGGAACTCAAGTCTGTCGAAGAAGGGTAGCAGTCTTCTAGCATAGTTCTTGTATGGCACCAAGTTGGCCTGACGAGTCTCTCATCCTCCTTTGATCTGATTAACAACTAACGCTGAATTTCCATATACATCAAAATTCTTGATCCTCAGATCAACAAACTCTTCTAAACCCATAATGCACGCTTCGTATTCTGCTTCATTATTGGTGCAAGAGAATGTTAATCGGGAAGTAAACGGTATGTGGGAACTGTGAGAAGTTGTGATGATCCCCCTGATTCCGCTGCTATATGAGTTAACAGCTCCATCGAAAACTAACTTCCACCGAGATCCAATCTCAGGACCCTCGTCAGGAAAAGGCTCGCCGCTGTCCTTCATCTACAGAAACATGACGTCTTTATCTGGAAATTCAAACTTCATTGGCTGATAATCTTCAATTGGCTGTTTAGCAAGATATTCTGATAGAACACTTCCCTTAATGACTTTTTGGGAAACATATTGAATATCATACTCTG
The DNA here is from genome assembly GCA_963859935.3 of Lathyrus sativus. Classification (NCBI taxonomy): domain Eukaryota; kingdom Viridiplantae; phylum Streptophyta; class Magnoliopsida; order Fabales; family Fabaceae; genus Lathyrus; species Lathyrus sativus. The sequence goes on along the minus strand of OZ012736.1, from coordinate 219,116,532 downwards.
TTAAAACCATTTGACATCGTGCAATCCTTCCAGAGAGTAATTTCTTTTTAAACACGTACTTGATAGGATCCATCTTTGAAATCAACAGGGTTATGGGGTTTAACATGTACAATCTCAAACGCTTAGTAGCCTAAGCAACTACACAACATGTTTTTTCCAGCATCGAGTACCTCGACTCGTAATTAGTGAATTTCTTACTCAGGTAGTAGATAGCATGCTTTTTTCTACCTATCTCATCTTGTTGACCGAGCACACATCCCATTAAATTCTCAAGAACCGTGAAATACATTATCAAAGGTCTCCCGGCTACTGGAGGCATGAATATTCGAGGTTCCTGCAAATATTCTTTTATTTTCTCAAACGCCTTCTGGAAATTTTTGTTCCACCTGATCGCTTGATCTTTTCTTAACAATTTGAATATTGGTTCACACATGGCTGTGAGATGAGATATGAACCTTGAAATGTAGTTCAATCTCCCTAGGGAACCACAAACCTCTTTTTTCGTCCTCGACTCAGGCAAATCTTGAATAGATTTGATTTTGGCAGGATCTACCTCAATACCCCTTTGACTGACAATGAACCCCAGTAGCTTTCAAGATCTCACCCCGAAGGTGCACTTGTTGGGATTCAACCTCAGCTTGAATTTCCTCAATCTTTCAAATAGCTTCAGAAGATTGACCAGATGTTCTTCCTTCGTCTGTGACTTCACAATCATGTCATTAACATAGACCTCGATCTCTTGATGAATCATATCATGAAAGAGAGTCACCATCTCCCGCTGATAGGTTGCCCCTGAATTTTTCAATCCAAAGGGCATCACTGTCGCTACCGCGAAAATAAGGTGCCGGCAAAACAGAAGAGTCGCCACCTTTTGTTATTTATCCCACAGAAAGGGAAAGGAAACAATCGGAGAAACCTGACGAAAAGGTATAAGACAAGGTCATTGCAACCAATGTCTGGATTCGGGAGTCGGTTACGCAAGGGGAAGGTATTAGCACCCCTCGCGTCCATCGTACTCGATGGGATCCATGCTTGTTGTGTTTATCTGATGGGTTGGTTTTATCCATCTACCTATCAAGGCTGGTCTGAAAAGAAAAGAAAAATGACTCGGCAAAGCATCGCGCTTTATGCCTACGTATTCTCATCAGAGAACGAGAAATCAGAGTCAACGTAGTTCAGCTAACTACGGGATACGGATGGGGGAAGGTCGCTCGCCAATACGTCAGTATTGTGCCTACGTACTCTCAACAGGTATGAGAGGTCAGAGCTTACGTAGTTCGGGATAATACGGGTTACGGGGAGTTCAGATTCATCTGTTTTTTCGAGTTGGGTTAACAAACAGTTCTAGTAGTTTGGCGTATGCAGCTCGACCCTTGGAGACTTAGGCGTTACCGTTTGCGGTAGAACTGGGAGTTAACGACACTCTTTTCTTCAGAAAAGCTTTCCTTTGAATTACGGGCCCACGGGGCAAAAAGGTTTGAAGATTCTTTTCTGTCTTTTACAGAAGAACTGTTTTTTATGGCTGTCTATAGTTTGTACAGCACTAGAGACTATGACCTAGGAGCGAATGCATCGCATATCGTCCAAAGGACGTATACTAAACATTCTAGATGATTGAGAGGAGGCCACTCAATCATCATTACCCAAGTAGCTTAAGGCTCGTAACGCGCTTGTACTAACTTGCCTTTATTACGTTTTTTACTGTTGTTTTGAGATGAGAAGAGAACGACTTCTATGGGGAGACTGTCAAGTCCTAAAGTTGTCATGCCAAGGATTCATCCTATGGTTGAGGTTTGAAACAGGGAACTCCTAGAAGTTATCATGCATAGGTTTCAACCTAAAGTTCTAATCATCACTTCCTTATCAAAGGAAGTGAGATTCCTAGGGGATCATATCAATGGTACAGAAACAGATAAAGCATCAGCTTAAACAGTAAACAGTAAACGACTGTAAAATACATGCAATGCAAGTGAGGGAGGAAATGTGTGTGGGGCATAAGCCTCCACAAGCTCATCTCAACCTCAAGCCAAGTATGAATAACTGCAAAGATAAAAGAAAATAGAATGCCATCAAGCAAACCACAAACCACACAGGCAAGGGAGCGAAGCTCTACCGAATACCAACAAGCAAAGCCACACAGTAAAAATACAAGCAGAGGGAGAAACTCAACCTCTAATGCAATACAAGCAAGGGGAGAAACTCAACCCTTAGGATGCTCTTAGGCTTATTCAACTACATGACCTAATCTAAATGCATCACACCAATCAAGTCACATCAATACAGTTGCACAGGAAGAAAAACAGACAGGAAAGCAAAGCAAATCAACAGCTTCCATAGCTTCACAGCAAAGCAACCCTCTGACAGCAGTTCAGTCCTCAGTCTGTAACTGTTCTTCAAGTCTTTCCTCTTAAAGAGAATGAAAGGTACTCCATCTTCAAGCTTCAATCTTCAATAGCAAGTATCAACTTGCTTCTTCAAGCTTTCAATGCATCAAACACAAGTATCAACTTGTTCTTCACCTTCTTCAAGCTTCAGCTTCAATGGCAGTCTTCACACAAAGGGGAAATGCAACCTCTAGCATCTTCAATCTCCTAACAAGGAACTCCATCCTCTAGCAAGGGAGAAAGATTCATCTAACAAGAGCAAGGTGGGACAGGGAGAAGCAAAGTGAAGACCAAAGGTCACCTCTAAGCACTCCACCATCAAAGAAAGGAACCCTTAAAGGTTCTACCAACTTGTGAAGAGCCACACATCCTACCAAAGGAGGGATGAGGCCTTCACAAGGGGACCTTACATCATAGGGAGGAATGGAAGTGATCAACACCTTCCATGTTTCATGAAGGAAGAAAATCTAGTTTAAGAGATCTCCCTAAAAACCCTAATCCTTAACCCTAAACAAACTACACCAAAGGGAGAGCAATCTTCAAGTCCAAGCTCCATCATGCATTCCACAGCAGTCCACACAAGTCTTCATCATCACCCAAAAGCAAGAGAAGCAAAACCCTAGTCTAAGGGAACTAATGAAGTCATTCTAGTTGAGTTAGCAAGTTAGGATCACCTAAAACCTAGAATTAAAGTTAATTCTAACTAAAATACTAAAATCAATTATAAAATCCTACAAAAATAAATATGGGAACCTATGTCAATCATGACTCTACCATGTTAATTCCAGAGATCAAATCCTCAAATGAGACCTAGAAATAAGTTCTACACTACAAGGTACTAAACTTAAACCCTAAAAGGGAGCACCTAAGGTTTCAACCTAAAAACAACACCTAATTTCATCACAAAAATGTGAGAAAATACTATGGGAGCATACATGTCTAAGCTAATCACAAACCAAAAATCAAGCAAAAAATCATCACCAAATGATCAAACTAAATTCATCAAACAGAGGTATCAACCATGGTAATTTTATCATCAAATAAAATGTAAAAAAAATGCACATAAAATAAAAATGCATGGTTTTCCTAATATCTTTATTCCATAAAATTCTAGATTTAATCATGAATCAGGGGGAAAAACCTGGAATTAATTGACCTATTTTCCTATTTTTTATGAATTATTATCAAATTAATATAAAATGAAGAAAATAAAAGAAAATCAAAAGAAATTAACAAAAGATGCGTTGCAAATAGCAATTATAATCAGTTCATTGCGCTGGGTTGGGCCAAAGTGGGGGTGTGAATATCTATCAGATCCTTAAGCCCATTGCTTCCAATTAATGAAACGGTGCGTATCAATGAAGGAGTCAAGGTCTGACTTTCAAAACCAATCGTGGCCGTGTGTTTGCCCTACTGAGTCAAGCTTCAAAGATGATCCAATGCACCACAGCCTTCGTCCCCAATTTGAATTCAGATGGAGGGAGTTTACAGACGGTGGCCTGAGCAATGGCGCCACCGTCTTCTCCGATGAGTCAACTTCCACAGGTCATCAAAATTACATAACCATACATCATCTTGTCCAGTTTTTAATGTTGATCACGAATCTAACCTTAGAATCATCTAACTCTCTATGGATTTTCAATTCCGATAGCTATTTCAAAATATACCTCAATCTTGAATCTCATCAGAACTTCAATTAAATGCACAGAAATAATCCTCATCTCATGGTGATCATCTTACACTATACAATCTTGATTATCAGTCCACGAATCTCTAGAATTCAGCCTCAACAAAAATTGGTCATCATCCTAACTTGTCTCTGATTCACCAATTCTTGTTCTAGAATCCAACTACACATCATCAAGATCCTAACCACCTATGAATTTCTATCTATCTCCTCCTAGATTATGCATAAGGATAAAAGTTACCAACCTGAGTTCAGAGGTGTAACAGATGCAGTTCTTGATCACTTCAACCTCCAAGATGATGCAGATACACTCCAAAACTCCTTCTAAAGCCAATGCAACCTTCAATTTCCCTTGATTTGACCTGGAACTCAGAACTTGATTCTTTCTTGCAACTCTGAATTTTCAAACTCACCTTGTACTACTAGCTTCAAACTTTTCCAGAAAAATGGCTGAACACACTCAACACCTTATATATAACTCATTGGGATCATCTAGAACTTTCTCAAAGCTTCAGAATGAGAAATTGGATTTTCAAATTCTCACCAAAATCTCCTCCACACCAGTCATGATATGCACTCTGTTTTGGCTTCAAAATGCTTGCTTTGCACTCCTCATGAGATATTGAATCTGAATGGTGGTGATTTACTCCTTGTTTCCATCCAATGGCTCATGTTTGATATGTTACTTCATCATGAAGAAACAAAGAAAAAGGGCATGATATTGAACTCAAATCAAAAATCTAACATTGCCAATTTTTCCAAAATGCATTTTGCATTCAAAAAATGATATTATTTTGTTTCATTTGCACACATCTCATTAATTGTGAATTTTTGGCCTTTAATTCATTTTAATTCATCCTTTTTCATAATTTCTTGAACCAAGTCTCTCCTTGAGCCATTTCAATGCCTCCTAGATACATGGTCAAGGTTAAAACCCCATTTTGAGCAACTTTCAAGTTGAACAAAATCTCACTTGAGATGTCTAAGTTGGTGAAAATGACCTAGAACCAAAAATGACCCATAATCAAAACTTCCCAAAATACCCTTGACTTGTCAAAGCCATAACTTGAGTTCTACAAATCCAATCATGGACTTCTAGTACTCTTTAGAAATCTAAGAGGATAAGGAACAACATTCATGTTGACCAAAATTTCATAGGAATCATCCTTCTTTGGCAAAAGTGTCATGCAAGTTGGGTAACTTTCAAGCTCGAAATTCACATGCCTCAGATGACTTGTAACTTGTCTGGCTCATAACTTGAGTTCTATAAACCCTATAAAGGACTTCTAGTTCTCAAATTAAAGATAATATCATGCCCTATAACAATCATGTTGGAGTCAAGATGAGATGACAATCATATCTTGAGCTACATTGCCTTGAAGACAGGGGTCAAACTAGGGGATTTTACACTGTCAAGTCTTAGAAACCCTAGCCTGAAACTTCTCAAACTCCTCAATCATGATGAGTTAACCTTGGAATCATCCTTATAACATCTTAATGCATCAATCCATGATAACATGGCTCTTGGATTAGGTCTCAACCTTCTTCAAATCATCAGTTGACTTAGGGTTGACCCAGTCAAACCCTAGTTGCACCACTCATGGCTGAGCCTTCTTAATCTTGCACAATGACCTGTCTAGGCCTCAAAGTGATCTTCAACACTTCTCATGAGCTCTCTCAAGACCTCAAGTCCAACTTCATGGCTTCAGAATCATCTGATGGCTCTCCACAACTCTCAAGTTAGGAGACACACATACTTGGTTTCAATCACTCTCTCTGAGGATCCTTTAACTTCTCTGACAAGGATATCAACCCTTGAACACTTGAATAACCTTCTTAGCTAGCCTCACAGTCTTGTATAGCTCTTGGTTGGTAATCATACCTCTTAACCTCCTGCATACATGTCAATGAAATGCAAATGATAATGCTAATGTGAATGAAATGAAACATAAGCTAGGTAAAGAAATGTTGGGCAAATTTTGGGGTGCAACAGCTGCCCCTATTCAAACGGCTTGGACCTGATTGGGTGAGAAGCGAACAGTTCTCAAACAATCAAGGTAAAAGACGTTTGAATACCAACAAACCCGAAAATTTGCCAATTGCGCAAGTACATGGTACTCTGATGGGAACAAATCTTCGGAAACTAAAATAATAGCTGCATGGCAACTAGCTGGAGAAATACTGATCTGAACCTCCGTCAGGATGATTCCCTGATTTATCTGATATCATTGCATCCTCAAATCATCAAGGGATCACCGGTTACACGGTAACGGGCGATCTGCCACCGCACAGGTAAACGATACTTTGATTGGTAGGCACCTCCTCGAAATCGGAAATGACAGTTGCACGGCAACTTGCTGGGGAATCGGTTACACGGTAATCGGAAATTTGCCAACCGCACAAGTAAACGATACTCTGATTGGTAGGACAATCTTCAAAACTGAACTTTATAGTTGCGCGACAACTCTGCTGAGGAATTGGTCACACGGTAATTGGTGAAGGGTCTAATCTCAAATCTCCGTCAGGATGATCATCTGATTTTGCTGTAGATCTTTGTCCTCAAGTCATCAAGGGATCACCGGTTACTCGGTAACTGGTGAATGGATGGTCGATTATGCCGTCAGGCATTCTGTATCATAGCAGAAGAATTCCTTATCATCGCCTATGGACTCATCATGTCGCTAGGAACGTCGACAACATCTTCGTCGGACTTCATCAGTAAGTCAATAAGGGATCACCGATTATTCGGTAACTGGTGGATGGTGGCTGATTATGTCGTCGGGCATTCTGCGCCACTGCAGAAGAATTCCTTATCGTCACCTATGGACTCATCATGTCGCTAGGAACGTCGACAACATCTTTGTCGGACTTCATTAGTAAGTCAATAAGGGATCACCGGTTATTCGGTAACTGGTGAATGATGGCTGATTCTGCCGTCAGGCATTCTGCGCCACTGCAGAAAAATTCCTTATCGTCGCCTATGGACTCATCATGTTGCTAGGAACATCGACAACATCTTTGTCGGACTTCATCAGTAAGTCAATAAGGGATCACTGGTTATTCGGTAACTGGTGACTGATGGTTGATTCTGTCGTCAGGCATTCTGCGCCACTGCAGAAGAATTCCTTATCGTTGCCTATGGACTCATCATGTCGCTAGGAACGTCGATAACATCTTTGTCGGACTTCATCAGTAAGTCAATAAGGGATCACCGGTTACTCGGTAACTGGTGAAGGGCTACTCTCAAATCTCCGTCGGGATGATTATCAGATTTCACTGTAGATTTTTCCTTAAATCATCAAGGGATCATTGGTCACTCAGTAACTGGCGATACATAGCTGATATTGTCGTCAGGCATTCTGCGACACTGCGGCAGAAGAATTCCTCGGGACTCATCAGGTCATTTAGGAACTTTTGACAATCTCTATAATCATGTCGTCGGGCATTTAAAGAACTTTTCGGGCGTCAGCCGGACTTTGTCATTAAGTCGGAAATAGACTCGGTCAATCATGAACCAAATAGGGATATCCAAACTTCCGCCATCAGGCACTCCGCATCAGCTAAGAGAACTGCGTCGACATCACAGTTGGACTTCGTTAATAAGTCTTCAAATGGAATCCTTAATCAATCAGGAACCACTGAGGATATACAATCTTTTGCCGTCAGGCACCCTGCGTCAGCTAGGCAAACTGCTTCAACATCGCAACTGGACTTCATTAGTAAGTCTTCAAATGGAATTCTTAATCAATCACGGACCAATAAGGATATACATCTTTTACCGTCAGGCACTCTGCGTCAGCTGAGATAACTGCTTCGACATTGCAGTTGGACTTCATCAGTAAGTCAGGGGTTTTGGCACCGCTGCCGGACTTCAACCATCAAGTCTTCAAGGAAATTTCAACTTCTCTGTTCGAACCTGCTGAGGATGACACATCTCTACTGGGGATTCTGGAGAACTATCAAGTAACTCTGCTTCAGGGGATCCAGAAATCACTCCGGGTGAATCAACTCTGCTGAGGACTTCAAGGATCATCTTGGACAAATAATTCCGCCGGGGACTTCAAGAATCACCCTGAACCCATAACTCTGCTGGAGATTTCAGGAACCATCCTGAGCAAACGCTCTGCCAGGGACTCTAAGCATCAACTTGAACAACCAAACTCTTGCGACTTCACTGGGGATTTTAAGAATCATCTTAAGCAAACAACTTCGCTAGGGAATTCAAGAATCATCTTGAGCAAACCATTCTGCGGAGGAACACCTGCAAAACAAGAATGGTAACGACCTAGCTCATGTTTCATATGCATATGATCGTCAATGGCGTAATGCTCCACACGGTGGAAATGCTATGCGTTGTTAGGGTAAATGCTATGCAATCATGCAAAATGCTATGACCCCATCAACAAAATAAATGTTGAAGGGAGAATCCTCCTGTCAAGGAGAAGGAACCACTCTAGTGGAGAGGAGGAATCATCCTGCCGAGGAGAAGCAGTCACACCAATCTCAATTGGACAAAACCTGGGGAAACGAACTCCAGATGACTGTTGCAGGGAAGTAAGGTTCTTCGAGGCCCTGAACCAGCTCAACTGGGTACACAAACCATAAACTGCTGAGGACAAACGATGTCAATCGCAGAAATAAACTGCATAGCCTACGCGACTAAAACTTTCCTGGAGATAACGACTCCGGTGGGGAAATACAGCATCGGCTAGTCAGCACTCTACTGGGGAGGGCCAATCATGGCTTCAACGGCTTCCAAGGACTCGTCTCTCTTGGGGGACTGCAAACTCGGCTGAGGATGGTAACCGGACGCTGGAATAAATCCTACCTGCCGTGGAGAGTACAACTCTATGGGGAATCTCAATTCCGCTGGAGACTTCAGTCTGGAACTATCAGGAGCTGAACACTTGTGAATAGTCTTCTACGAGAAAACTGCACATTGACCCAGTGCTGGGAACGAGTATACACTTCAGCGCATGACTCAGCTGGGGAAATGATGATCCTGCTTCAGGACGCATCTGGTTGGGGAGAGTCTTCTCTGCTTGGGAAGACATATCAGTGCTCTCGGTCCCATGTTCAGACTCCGTGGGGAAACACTGCTGAACTTGCTGGGGAAGAAGGAATCATCCTGCTTGGGAAACATGCCATGAAACGAACTCGAGATGGCTTACCCCGGAATCTTATGACCTTCTGATAAAACTCTGACAATCTATGCCAACACGGGGAGGAACGGCTCCTTCGCTTTTAGGTTTTGCCTCAGCCTGGTGGGATCTCTTTGGGGATGTTCCTTGAAAGGAAATCTGCAATCTCTGCACCCAGATCTGCCTCAGCATCTTGAACCTCGCAAAGGTGCTTCAAGTTAATAACCTTCAGGATAAGGATGACTTCGACGCTCTCGGGGTGGTATGCCCCAGTCTTGTCATGACTTTGCCCCTCATGGGCTGATCTGTGGGGAGTAATACCCTTGGCTACGAGAGATTCATCAAATCTCGACCTGACTGCCCCGGATTACTGACTTCTGGAGTGGCTGACTCCCATGTTGTGATCATTTGACATAGCTTCCCCCGGTTCACCAGAATACTCTAGCATTCTGCATTCTGCCCTGATCAGATCCTTCCATCGTGGGAACTTTCCTGCTGTCAAGCGCTTACTCGTTAGTAAAACAAGTTGTTCTGCATAAAAGACATATCAAATGCAATGCATATGGCAGTTTTCAAAAATCCATTCCTGTTCACTGGAAAAAATTTTATGACATCAAATATATGAAATCATTCATTAACATGTCAACATCAATACAACGCTATAATGGGAATCCTTTCTAGGAGTCAGTTCCTATGCGATCTTTACCGAAGTATGCTCTCGAAACAAACCTATTTCAATTAGGTCTTTTAAAGGTTGTAACATGGTCAGGCTCACGGTTTAAGAAAGAAAGGATAAAAACTCAAAATTCATTTTAACCCACCCATTCTCATTGATGTCCTCCGATCCTACGTTCAGCTAATTCGACCTTAGCGTTCACCTTTCAAAGGTTATATGACAGGAGTGACGGTTCAGGAAACCACAAGTTTTCGGAGTGACAGTCATTCCCTTTCGTCTTTGTTTGGGCACCGGTAGCCATACGATTGCGTTTTTTCTCGAGGATTTTCTTTCGTGATCCTTTTTCGCTTTTCGTTTTTCGTTCTTCCATTTTCCCCTAACTTTTGCCTGGACTGACTCTTTAGAGTTTCTTCAATTTTAAAGTCCAGCGGGGTACCCTAATTTTTTCCTAAGTCGCTTGCTTTCAAGATTCGAATTAGCGGGCTTTTCTTTTTGATTTTTTTCTTTTTTCTTCTTTTTTAAACAAATCGTATGGCATCGGCTCGTATGACTTGTTAAAGAGATTGTGACTGTTTCACTCCTGATCGGCCAGGTTTAACCATCATGTTTTTTTTTAGGTACGACCTATAGCGGTATGATTGATCCTCGAACGGACACTCCTTTTGTTATTTGAACGCTTGGTCAAATTAACCGACACCTACCCTGCCCCGGGTTAAGATTGAGGGTTTTTTTTATCTTCAGAAAGAAACTCCTACAACTAGGCTCAAAGGGGTTAACAAGGGATTCTCTTCCTTATATCTCCGGTGTTTGGGAATTGAAACAATGCCTGTACATCATCAACAGGTTTTTTATTCAAAAGCATAGCATCGGAAGCTTACACACCATGGGATTTCGTCATCCTCCCCGGATTCCACTTAAACAAGCGTTTGAAATAAAAGAAAGCAATAGAGTGAACACGAATGGATTAGTTCAAAACATGCATATTTATTTCATTATCAATATCAATTGAAAACAACGTGCTTTACAAACGAAATTTGCAATCCTACAGGAAAGAAACTACAAATGTAAAGAAATGACATGATAAAATGCAGATTGCCAGCTTTCGGGGAACTGGGCTTTCACACTTATTTGCTGCTGAGGGGAGCTACCCTTGAAGTCTTCAGACTCAATCAGAAGTACGACTGCTGTGAGGTTGGCTCTGATTCGGGCTCCGATAACTTCGCTGCAACGGAGCGAGAGGTTGCCGATTCTGCATGGCAGAAACAATCTGGAGACGAGGTTTGACCTAGTGAGGATCCTCTCTGTTCAGGGGCTTTCATCCTGGAGCTCGACCCAGGAACATGAAAAAGTTGTGGGCAAGGCGATTCAGACCTCAAAGACCGTGGGATATACTCCTGATCCTTCTCATCTTCAGATGAGATCATGGGAACATCCATCTCTCTTGCACGATAAGAGATGAATTTGCCTGATGCTTTCATGCCGCCCGACACGAATTCAATTGTTCTTGACTCAATCATGTCTTGAACCTTATGCTTAAAAGCTCTACAGTTCAATATATCGTGCCCCGGTGCTCTAGAGTGGAATTCGCAACGGGCGTTCACGTCCCAGTCGGGTGGTGGTTGTCCAATCATTGGAGCCAATGTTCGATGTTTAACCAATTGAAGTTGGAGTAGGAGTTGCAACAAATGGTCATAATCCATCGGGATTGGATCGAGGATTCTGTCAGATAGTCTCCTCTTTTGACCCTGCCTTCTGGGGTTATCTTGCGGAACTGGACGTGGCTACTGACGGGAAGCGTTCTAAGCTTCAAGCTGAGCAGAGGGTTTTCTAGGCTTGTCATGCCTAGGTGCGGGTTCTTCAGATACCCGTGGAGCAAGTGTGCTGGCTGCAGCCTCGGGCTTCTGCTCACATTCCCTTCGGAGTATGTTCTTTAGCACTTCCGCCATCAGGCCCACCTGATTCTTCACTTGGTCGTTCTCCTCTTTGAGCGCCTGTTGGTCCCTCATAACCTGCCTCAGCTGGCCCCTGACCTTTCTCAGCTCCGCTCGTACCCGCTCCATTGCTCGGATCAACCTGAGACAAACCTGAAACAACCTGGATCAACAGGGGGTTAGAAAAATGGCAAGGTACCTGTCATGCAAATGATTCATGCAAATGCAAACGTGTGTATGTGCCTTAGGGAGATTTCTCCCTGATTCTAGTTTCCAAGACAAATAAAGTCTAACATCCATTCATGGAAAGAAATCCTTATAGATTTATCCGAAAAACCCACGCGGGTAGCGTACAATTATGATCACATGCAATTGAAGCGACAATCGTGACTCCAACCAACGGGCCTGGTGGTGATCAGCATATCAATGCATAAAATGTACAAAGAAATACAAAGAAATCAAGTGCGACCACGGGAATGGAAATCCTCTAGTAACTTCTTTGTAGCGGGATGATCAGGCTGAGTAAGCAGGCCCTGGATTAGCAAATCCCTCTGCCTGATGGAATCTGGGAGGTTCTCGGTAACGTCCCTATAACCACCTTCTTCAGAACGATTTTCCACTCTACTCCTCTTAGCATCAGCCCGGAGTTGACAATCCATCAGGTTTGCCTTGGTCTCAACCAACCTATATTGGACATCTCGTTGCAGTGAGGCTTCAGCCTCTATCTTCTTGTCTTTGACTTTAATCTGAGCTTCTAACTGGGCTGTCTGTTGCTTCAGTTTTTCTTCCCGCTCCTTGTGGCTAGTCAAAGTGTTGTTCCACAGCTTCTCGCACTGGGTCAACTTTCGGTATGCCTTATCCAGCTCCTGCTTTTTGGTGGTCAATACCCCGTGCACTGCCTTCAGGTCTAACCCAAGATGCTCCCTAGAATCAGTCTCTTTGGTCAGATTAGCGCCCAGGTGGTTGATCAACTCTGTCTGCTTCTTACAGGTGTGTACAACTTCATTCTTTTCTCTCCGAAGTTGAGCAATCCCTTTCTCCCACTCTTCGTTGGCTTTTCGTAGCTCTTCTTTCTCCTAGAGTACCTGGTTGAACTTCTGAATATCAACTGTGGTAGGCTCTTTGTACACATGAGGATACAATGGTTCCACAGCAGGAAACGACATTAGAAACTTGGTGGCTCTTTCTCGGACCCAAGCCACATATGGATCAAAGGACTTGTTGTTGCTTTTTCCTGGCAAGACTTTCCCCTCTCGGTGAATTTTGCTCCAAGCATTTTGTACCTTAACCAAAGTGTCACCTTCAAGCAACCCTGTGAGATACAGAGATTCTTGTAGCTCTTCCTCTTCAGGAGGACCTCTTAGTGCATGTCGCTACTCGAAAAATGCATCGCGCAACGACGGGGAGGCGAAAAAGATAGACAGAAGAGTCGCCACCGAACTTTATTTATCCCATGAGGGGAAAGGAAAATATCGAGAAAACCTTAAGAAAATAATGGTAAAGATGGTCTTGCAACCAAGAACGGGTTCGGAAGCCGGTTATGCGAGGGGAAGGTATTAGCACCCCTCGCATCCATCGTACTCGATGGGAACCTTTTGCTTGTCGATGTGTGAATTTATTTGCTTAAACATTATGCTATAAAAGTGCTTCACAGGGTAAAAGATAAGGGTCAGAAACAGGAAAGTTAGGAGGAAAGAGAGAACGGGGAAGAAAATAGAAAGAAACAGACTCGGTAGGACTTCGCGGTCCTAGGCCTACGTATTCTCAAAAGATATGAGAAAGTCAGAGTCGACGTAGTTCGGGGAACTACAGATATAGAGGGGGAAAGTGCTCGGCAAGGATTGTGGCCCTTGTGCCTACGTATCTTTACTTGAGAAAGTAAAGAATCAGAGCAGCCGTAGTTCGGCCTACGGTGTGTTGATGTTTTTTATGGATGATGCTATCGTGCGCATTCTAGCAGTTAGGTGTTTTGCTGCTCGCTCGTTGGAGACTTAGGCATTTCCTGTTTGCGGTAGAACGGACGTAACATATCCCTTTTTTGAAGAATTGATTAGTTTTCGCCACGCGGGGCAAGAAGTCACGTTTGATTGATTGGATTGTTTTTTAGGGGCGAGATAGATCCTCGGATAGTAACCCCTACGGGTAGTACCCAATTCATTATCTCAAAATTTTTGTTATGAAAAGGTGTGGCGAACGAGGCGTCTTTGTATTGAAAGACGGGCGTCAAGACCACACACACTACAGTGAGTATCCTGACACTCGGAGAGGAAGAAAGTCTACACTTAATCCCCTCTTTTTAACTCGACACAAAGAGAATTTCATTCTCTTATTAAAGATGTTTTTGGTTTTGAATGGTAAGTGCTTTGCGACAGAGAACCCTACGGTAAACGTCAGCACTCGGGATAGGAGAAGGCCTACGCCTAACCACTCCACGACCATTCAAGTTTTTGTTACGAAAAGATTTGAAAATGCACTCGGTACGAGACCGAGGTTTTAGGTGAAAAGGGTTACGGAAGGAAGTTAAAGAGGGAGAGGTAGTGGATGGAGGCGTGTCCTCGTATTGAAAGACGAATATCAAGACCACCCTCACTACAGTAGGCGTCCCAACGTTCGGAGAAGAAGGGGTCTACACCCAATCCTCTCTCTTTAATTCAATACGAGGAATCTATTTGAGATGATGAGAAAAGTTTATAAGATACAAGGTAAACGAACCCTAATAGAGGGTCAACCTCCAAACAAGCCAAGGGTCTTAAATAAAATATGAATAATTGAAATGTTACTTTATTAAAAAAGAAGTCATTATTATGAATAATTAACAAAAGAGAGGTTTAAAAATAAATAAATAATTAAATATGCAAAAGTTATGATTTTTTGGGAATTTTGTATGGTTGAAACAAAAATAAAGAGATAAACTTATAAAAAGAGCAAGAGGTGGGAGTTGAACCCACCTCCTTTTGGTTCACAGCCCACACACTTATCCACTGGGGCGCACGCACATGTGATGTTATGTAAAGGGAAGAGAAAAATAAAAGACAAGAGTCAGGGTGACAAAGAAAGGAAAGAAAAGAAATAAAATGGTTTTGTCCTCAGCAGGATTCGAACCCAGGAACATAGTAATGAGAAGCGCATGGTCTACCGTTGGGGCGGTGATACTTCCAATATTCAAAGTGACACAAGAAATATGTGTAGCATATCTCTATTATTAGCTGGGCAAAAAATAAAGCAACCCAAGATCAAATGCAATAGCAATCACAAAGAGATCATAACTCTATGGAATCGACTAAAATTAAAGTCTATCCTGCATGTTTTTTCAGAGAGGAGTCTAATGGTGCTATCCAAATTTTCATATAAAGCTTGTAAAATAAAATACAATAGGAAATGCAAAGCAAGAATTTGAGATGCATCATGAACTCTAGAGGCTAGGACTGATATAAATCTGGGCAATCAGGGATCTATTCATGCTTGAAAATCAGCATTTATGGATTAAATTCAATGAACACAACCAACTTTTCAATAAAACCAGTAATGATCACCAAGTTGCATACCATGGAAGCAAACTACAACAAGCCTCACATCCAAACTAAAGCCATGATCTAAGCTTTATGACAGCACCTTGTACACAACTTAAATTGCAACCAAATCATGATTTCAACATATACTAACAAGCAAGCAACCACTGAATCTTGACAGAATTTCCAACAGTAATTTAAATAGGATTCATAACTTCAAGCCAAACACAAAGTAAAGCACATGTACAGCAGAAACGACAACTTCAACAAAACCAAATGATAATCTTATGCACAGCAAACAAAACAACAATAGCACAGCAGCCCTGCTATCAACTTGCTCTAAAGGTCTTGTCAACCTACATGCCAAACAGTTAGCAAAAAAAAAAACCTGGTTGTGGTTCTGGCTCAGGGCATAATTTAAGCAACAAAAAACAATCTCTGCCACCAATACAAGTTTTATGCACTGATACCACTATGCTCAGCAAACAGCAATAGTACATTTAATTCCAAGGCCAATCATGAAAATGACGTACTCAATGGTTCTTCTCTTAGATCTAAACAAAATTCAAACAATAGTGCAAGATAACAACAGCAGCAGTATTAACAAATTAAAACCTCAGAACAGCAAGATCTTAACAACTTCAAATAGCCAATCCAAATGCCAACTTAAACTTCTATACTCAATCACCACATGGTATTGAATGTGTGTCAAGTGTGTGATTTCAAAGAACAAGTGAACACGTGCAAAAGTGTTAAAAGCAACAGCAGCTTCAAAACATAATTTGTGATGCACCATTTGTTCTAACAGAGTGACAGTATGCTTGGTGAGTGATGTGAGATGTAAACATATGTGCTTTAGTGAGAATGTGGATGTGTACAACAAATTCAAATTTGATTTGGCCAATTCAAAAAGCTTGTTGTGGCAGATATGTATGATCCTAAACAGCAAACAAACAAGAAACATTATGGTAGCAAACTCCTTAAGCATCAATCAAAACATGTCTGCAGTTAAGCACAATAAAGAACTAAAGCTCATGCTGTTATGATTCATCTTGACAGCAAGAATGTGATTCAAATGTCCATTGTAAAAGCAAAACAAGATTTGTTGGAATTTTTAAATTGAATGAATGTCTCAGTTTACAAAACAAATTTGATGTACATCTATGTGCTAAACAAAAACAAATACACATGCTCAATATCATGCCAAGATTAAAATGTATGCAACCAATCTATCCTTTGAGAACAGTCTGTTGGCAGCAGGTTAAAAGAACATTAACAACAAATTAAACTGGTGTGTGAGTACAAGCATGAACAAGAAAACAGGTTAAAAGAAAATCAACATTAAGCATTAACTCAGGCTGCCTCAAATAACAAAACATCCAGCTCATAAAAAAAAAAAAACAAAACTAGCACCAAGTACTCATATCCAAATTTCAACATCTCAATTCAAACTGTAAACATCTTTGACTTAACTGCTAACCTAACAAGCTAAAAATTACAAATTCTGGCTATGATTCTGGTTTAAAACAAAATTCAAAACAAGTATTTTGCAACTGCTACAGATTTCAAACATGGATTCTGCAGATTAACAAACAACAGCAGCATACCATTTATTCCAAAACCAACATGAAAACAAAAACTCAGTGACAAACCCAATCATACATCACTGAAATCATGCAGTAATTTCATCAAAACATACAAACCAATTGATCACAGTACCCAAACCAAACATCAAGTGAACACATTGCCACAAAAGACTAAACCTGGTATGTGATGAAGTCCAACAAACACAGAAAAGAGTAAATGACCATCAGCCAATTTGAATGAGAGAGAGCAACAGATTCATTAAGTGACCTACTGCTACAGGTCAGTATTTCCATCACAAATGCAACACATACTCAGCAATGAAACAGTTCACAACATAACAACACACACATAACACTTTTATGATTGAACCTCAAAGGAAAGAAAAAGAACTCTCAACCAAGGGCAATAATTCAAACAATATCAGCAAGACTTGACATAACCAAACTTGCATAGTCAGCAGCAAAAACAAAAGAGCTAATAGCTAGCATTTTAATAAACGCTTCAAAATCAAAGCAACTTAACAACAGCCAAATAGTTTGAATCAAACATCACTGCAAGGTGGCCAGGTCCAGCATTAAACATGTTCAAGGGTAAACAAACAAACAAACCAGCAGACAAATCTGGACATAGGTGAATGCTGTTCAGAACAAAAATGATTGATTCACAAAATAGAAGGTTAGCAATAGGCTCATGGCTCTAAATCAGTGTTGGATCTGAACACAAACAGCATATGTAATCTTGACTGAATCATTTTAAAACAAAAAGAAGACTATAACAATGTGATAAATAAAAAAAAAAAAAAAGATGAATACAAACTATGCTAGTTAACACAACACTTAATCATTTCAACATGGGATTCTAACCTCCACAGTCAACAACCATCAGCCAAACATGCCTCTTGTAGCAGCATAACTAAATACAGGTTACAACAAGTTTGGTCTAAAATAGAACTAACAAAAACAGGTTGTGAACTCAAACCTAGTAATGCTCTAGTCATACAAAACTTTAACAAGCTCAACACAACTGGCCAACACGCAACACATACATGCTCCAAAATAACTTTCAATATCCCAAACATAAACAGTTGAGACATACTCATTTGTCTCAAGCATTTGAAAAAACAGACACAAATCTAGCAGAAATAATGTTAAAACATGACTCATATGCGCATGATGAACAAGTTCAGATCTTAATACCTTGTAAGGAAACTCAACGGCCAAAGAAGTTTGAGAAACCTTGCTTGAAGCTGCACACAGTTTTCTTTGAGAGGAGCTTCACAATTTTCTTCTGATATCTTGTCCAAAATGTGGCCGCTAGGGTTTTCTTTGGCTCCTCATCTTCCTTTTATACTCTCAACTCTCGAATCCAAATGCCTCCTCTCTGATTTTTCTCTCGCGTGGCTTTTCTCGTGAGGTACAGGCTAGGGTTTGTAGTGGCTGCTGTGCTTGCCCAAACTGGTGAAAGAGGCAGAGAAACACAGGGCTTGGTACTCTTGTGGTTGGCCTTGAAAAGGAAAGAGGTAGTACGCTCCAAAACTTGTTTCACCATTTCCCTCTTATCTTGCAATTTCAAACATAACTCATCCAATACACCTCTATCATCAAACCTAAAGAACAACAAATTGATCCTTGCGAAGAGGTGATTAGGATTGAGCTTTATTTCGTTAAAAATGGTGATGTCTTGCTCTATCCTTCCTCCTTCACGCACAAAATGTTTTGCTTTTCATCTTCTGCCCAGCCACGAACAAAGCAAGGTATGTCATTAAACTGGGGTGGGATAATCAACGGATGTATCGCCACCCCAGTGGTTAAGTCATGCGCCTGTTTATTCTATGGTCACGAGTTCGAAACCTGGTGGGAGCAGAATCCACCACAATTTTTTTATTCATGCGCCCTTTTGTTCCTTTCTTAATATGTATAGTTTTCCTTTCATATTATTCTCAAATGCGCGCCTGTAGCCAAGTGGTAAAGGTGAGGGGTGTGGAGCAAGAGGTGGTGGGTTCAAACCCCACCTTGTGCACTTGTCTCAATTATTTTACTTAGGAAAATGATCTCCCTATTCTCCATATATTTTGAATACACATCCCTTTTCTTCTTCTCTTTTTTCATATATCCCTGTAAAAGTGCAAATTAAAATATGCTATGTAATGTTTTTATGCCTTATGTTGATGCAGATGAAATAAAACATGTGCCAGAGTGGTTGGCCAAATTTGGGGTACAACAGCTGCCCCTATTCAAACGGCTTGGGCCTGAAGGGATGAAAGGTAAGCGACTTTCAAACATTCAAGGTAAAAGACGGTTGAATACCCAAGGACCCAGAAATTTGACAACCGTGATACGAACTTCTGACATCGCCGCCAGGCACCCATATTAAGTAGAACGCCTGACCTCGCCGTCAGCCCCTTTAACAGCATCTAACCTTGCTGTCAAATCTCAGCGTCAAAATTATAAATCAACTGACTTTATCGTCGGTCTTCAATCTGACTTCGCCGTCAATTTTTTCAAAATCGTCTTCTGACTTCGCCGTCATCTCTTAAAACAATCTTCTGACTTCGCCGTCATTTCCAACAATTTTGACTTCGCCGTCAATTCTTGAAATAATTGGTAAAAGCATCTAACCTCACGGTCAGGCCTCGACATTAAGTCGGTAAAAAGATCTAACCTCGCCGTCAGTCCTCTGTTAAATACAAACAGACATTGAATCCAAAGATACGATCCTCCGGCATCGTCGTCAAGACAAAATTCAACATCGCCGTTTGAAGAATAAAATCACTTGACATTGCCGTCAAAACAAACTTTTCAACATCGCCGTTGAACAAACAAATCACTCCGACATCGCCGCCAGAAACAAACATCCAATCTCGCTGTTGAATAGACAAATTACTCCGACATCGCCGTCAGAAACAAACATCTCAACATCGCCGTTGAAGAAACAAATACTTGACATCGCCGTCAAAACAGACTTTTCAACATCGCCGTCAAAACAGACTTTTCAACATCGCCGTTGAAGAATACTAAATCATCTAACATCGCCGTCAGAACAAACTACTCCGACATCGCCGCCAGAAACAAACATCCAACCTCGCCGCTGAATAAACAAATTACTCCGACCTCGCCGCCAGAAACAGACATCTCAACATCGCCGTTGAAGAATTAAATTACTTGACATCGCCGTCAAAACAGACTTTTCAACATCGCCGTTGAAGAATACTAAATCATCTAACATCGCCGTCAGAACAAACTACTCCGACATCGCCGCCAGAAACAAACATCCAACCTCGCCGCTGAATAAACAAATTACTCCGACCTCGCCGCCAGAAACAGACATCTCAACATCGCCGTTGAAGAATTAAATTACTTGACCTCGCCGTCAAAACAAATTTTCAACATCGCCGCTGAAAACCAAATCACTTGACATCGCCGTCAAGACCAACATTCAACCTCGCCGCTGAATAAACAAATTACTCCGACCTCGCCGCCAGAAACCGGCATCTCAACATCGCCGTTGAAGAAACAACTCATCTGACCTCGCCGTCAAAACTTCGCTAAATATAAGCGAGCAACAAGATTTGAACGAAATTAAGACCATCCATTGGTGATAATCACAAAATAACTCCGCTGGGGAAACACCATGAGCTGGGGTCTAGCCAACACACGGGCAAAGATACTAATCATCTGCGAGATTCACTTGAAACAAAAGGGTAACAACCTGGCTTGTGTCTCATATGCATATGTTTGAATATGACGAAATGCTCCATTCAATTATGGAGATGCTTCGCGTTTGGGTGGATGCTATGCATGTATGTAGATGCAAATGAACCAACTTTAGCAAAATAAATGCTAAAGAGAAAGAGCCAACTCCGTTGAGTCAGAGCTAGATACGCCTAGCGCAAACAACTCATGCTGGGGAATACAAGCCTTGGATGGCTTCCGAGAAAAACTTCTGGGTAAAACTGCTTTGTTAAGAACGAAAGCCGCTCTGTCGGGGATCCAAATCAAACTTTGCTGTGGAAAACGTCCCGGATGGCCTACCAGTCTACAACTCTTTTGGGGAACAAGCCACTTGGCTGGAGACAACAACTCCACTCTACCGGTGAAATCAACCATGAATGATTAGCCAGAATAACCTTACTGGGGAAACATAGCAGATTGCTGAGGAATAACTCTCTTCTGTCGGAGATTGAATCCACTATCTGCTAGAGATGTTGAACAAGACTTACCGGGAATTTATCCCACACTTTCTCTGCTGGGGATGGAGATGAACGATCTCTGAGTCAGCCCTACTCTGTGGGAAGGAAATTAACTCTGCTAATTTGACTGTGGACTAGATGAGGAAAGAATCATCCTCAACCTCTGCTTGGGGAAAGTGACAACGGCTAGGCAAATGTGTTATACAGCTGGCACCAAATTTATCAATTATGACCTTATTTAAAACAAATGTCTTGATTAATAGTTAGCAAAGCCCACAAGTTTATGTATGTAAGGTTTCTTCATCAAAAATATCAGGCGTTTCTTGCAAACAAAACGGTAAAAATTTAAAACCAGAACAAAAGCTTTTTCTGAATAGTATATTTTATTGATAAAAGGCCTGAAAATAGGCAACTTTACATTGGATGCAACTCCTGAAAAGAGAAAGTCGCACAAAAAGACAATCACAAGGAAAATATACAAAAATGTCGGCAACGTGGTACAGACAAGCACCATGTGACGACTCATCCATGACTCGCGTGGCTTTGACGCTTTCCGATGCTTTAACTTCCGAAGAGATTGATTTGAATGGTCGATCTTTGAGTTCTCCCTAGAATCCACTATGCTTGTGGTAATCAATGCGCAGGCCGCAGTCATTTGCTCTAAAATCCCTAATTTTTGCCTGAATCGCCCTTGCGGGTTTTCGATTCACCAGGATACCCATTTTTGCCAAAGTTGCCCTTTCAGGTTTTCAACTTTGCGGGCTCACATTTTTCTTATATCCCTAATTTTTGCCCGAACCTATCCTTTTATGGTTCGCCGGGATGCCTCATTCTTGCCTGGATACTCTTTTCTTTCCAGCGAGCTTTCTTAAGCAAAATATTTTTTGACCGCGTCTGCGTTCACCGGGGATGTAAAATCTTCGCCATCCATAGTTGACAGCAACAAGGCCCCTCCTGAGAATGCTTTTCTTACAACATATGGCCCCTCGTAGTTGGGGGTCCATTTGCCCCTATGATCGTTTTGTGGTGGGAGAATTCGCTTCAACACTAAGTCGCCTGCCTGGAAGCTCCGAGGTCGTATCTTCTTGTCATAGGCGCTCTTCATCCTCTTTTGATACAAACGACCGTACGCAAGAGACGCCAATCTTTTCTCATCCATTAAACTAAGTTGATTCAACCTGTTCTTTACCCATTCTGCTTCATCTAGTTTGACATCTGCCAGTATTCTTAGAGAAGGGATCTCGACCTCTAATGGCAGAACAGCTTCCATGCCATACACCAACGAGAAGGGAGTTGCCCCAGTTGAAGTACGCACCGAAGTGCGGTATCCATGTAAGGCAAAGGGCAACATCTCGTGCCAATCCTTATAAGTTATCACCATCTTCTGTACTATCTTCTTAATGTTCTTGTTGGCTGCTTCCACGGCGCCATGTTAGACTAAGGCACGGATCTAGAAGGGGGGGTTGAATAGATCCCTTTTAAAAATTTGAGTGGCGCTACCAATAAAATTGGTTTTCAAAATTGTTTTCAAATGCGGAAGCGGCCTTGGAAAATATAGTCTAAAACGAACAACTATTGGAGAGCCGGATATGCGTCAAGCAGATGAATTTAAGACGATAACGGATAGTAAATCACTACACACTTTTATGCAAAACTCAGATGTGATTCACTCGTACTATTTCCTTATTCCAATGATAAAAAATTACACCAAAACTAGCAGCAAAATTAAGGCAATTTTAGTTCAGCACTTTTGTCGAACAGTTGGTGTGCACAAAACTAGCAGCAAAATTAAGGCAATTTTAGTTCAGCACTTTTGTCGAACAGTTGGTGTGCACAAATACCTTAAATGATATTTGTGTTGAATGAGTGATTGAAAAAGCCTTAGTACAGTATTTCTATTGTACTTAGTAGTTAAAAAACAGTGTTTCACCAACTCACTCAATCAATACTACAATTTGACAAAATCACTTATTCTAGAATCACTTAATTTTTAAGCTGTAATTGAAAATGCAGAAAATAAAGGAACACAAGATTTGATGAGGCAGTTCCCCCAGTCGTCCTCGCGTTGGGGTACGTCTGCCCTCAATTCTACAAAGAGAATTGAGATATGTATTGAATAGATATCACCTGTTTGGTAGAATAGTTATACACAAGAATCGATAGACAATTGATACAAACAATCTTAATGTTGCTGATAATTTCTACCACTTCTTGCCCCTTGATTCAAGATGAATCAAGTCCTCCAATTTGATGTGAATGACCTCCGATTGCAGCCACCTTATTGACAACTCTTCCGTTGATCAAACCTTCGGCACGGCTGATCTTAGACACACCCAAATTGAACCCGGAACGTCTTCAACCTTTCAACGCCCTAGCTACTAGATTGATCAACCTTCCGCTAATCAATCACCTTCGCACTCGCTTGATTGTTGAACCGACGATTCCGTAACAAAAGCCTTCAAAACCTGTAGTCTTGATAGGTAAAACCTCAAAGGTTTTCTCCCAAGAAACACCTGCACCAGCTTCCACTCGAACCGGATCTTCAATCACGCGTTCGAACCTTATCACCGTCGAGCAAACCACAAACCGCAGCAAAAAATTGATTATCTGTAATTTGAGGATTTGTGAGTTGATTGAACGATGAAGATGAAGAACACTGATGCACCTCTTTCACGTTTCTTGACCTGAACACTTTCTCACAATGCTTTCAAAAATGTTCTATTGTTAAAATTGAAAAGACAGCTATTTATAGTAATATACAAAACAAACAGTTGACAGATCAAAGAAACATAGCAGAATTTCTGTTTCTGCGCGCGAACGGTCGACCATAGGGTCGGCGTGCGCTGAGCCGTGTGACACTCAAACTGTCATGCGCCGAGTCAGCGGTCGACGCATGATCTTCATGCGCTGAGCCGTCTGATTCTTAAACCTGCATGCGCCAAGTCAGCGGTCGACGCATGGTTCCATGCGCTGACCCGTGTGAACTGAATGAAACTGTGTGCTGACGGTATGGTCGGCTCATGGTTCAAAAATCTGCAAAAACATAAATATGTTTGTTGTTTCGTGCATCTTGTCACGACCAAACATTAGTCACATATATTGCCAATTAAATATGATGATTTAAAAGGATATAGGAAGGATGTAATATGTTAAGTATTGCATGACGATTCTGATTCATCTGAGGTTGTACTTTGTCATCATCGTAAGTATGCATGACGACTCCGATTCATCCGAGGTTGTACTTTGTCATCATCGAAACTTGAGAACGTATGTTGTGAGACAGTTTTCCCTCACATTCTCCCCCTTTTTGATGATGACAAACCTGTGCGAAGCTTGGTGAACACAACATGCGATATCTTTAACATAGTAGTAAGCTCCCCCTTTCTTTTACAGTCATAGCTGTTGTGGTCTACAATCTACTTGTCTTTTCTCCCCCTTTGACAACATCAAAAAGAGATGGAGAAAGGTAAAGTTTTGGCATATTAACAATTAACAAAATACTCAACAGGTTATAAGTAATCATATACCAATATCCACACAAAATATTGACAATGAGCAAAATATTGAAAATAGATTAAACCAGATTAAGGACACATAAGTCATAACATTTTATAGGAATCAAGACTGTAAAACAAACATTAGTGTGCACTTAGGAGAGATAAAACAGAACATGATAACAAAAACAACATGGAGAATGAGCAAATGCAAAAACAAATGACTAATATCCTTGTCCCTTGCCCATATCAAAGGAAGACGGATAACGATATGGATCAGCCATATCAGTGAGGTAATCCACTGCTTGATTCAGGCGATTGATGCTGCGAGAGACGACTGTTTCTTGGTATCCATGGGCAGTTGTGAAAGCTGCAAATCTTTCATTCATTCTTGTTGAAAAAGAGTTGAACTGTTCAGATTTGGTGTGTAGCTCAGTTCGGATGCACAAATGTAGATTTGCACTTAATGTCACATATCAAGCCATATTTGATGCCTACCTAAAATGCCACAAAACAATTTGCATCCAAACAGTTTATCATACAAAAAAAAGTTTCATACATATGCAACATAGGTCAAACGATACAATTGTTGATCATGAGAGTTATTAGAGAGAGATAGAGAGAGAAATGGAACAATATCACCTTAATGCCGGAGTAGCTTGATAAACAACATACTTGTACTTGCAAAAACGTCAATTTGTTAGAAGTACAAAAGTATGGTTTTAAATGAAATAAGATAGAGTAAGCAATTTATGACTCCCGCTCTGAAATGTCGAGAATGCCAAGTTCTCGGCGGATATGAAAGAAAGGTTCCGTTGCTAGCGGCTTTGTGAAAATGTCCGCTAGTTGGTTTTTAGTGTCAACGTGTTCAAATACAACATCACCTTTCTCAACATGGTCCCTAAGAAAATGGTGTCGAATTTCTATATGTTTAGTGCGAGAGTGTAATACGGGATTTTTGGTAAGGTTAATAGCGCTAGTGTTGTCACATAGGATAGGAATACGTTCAAGTTTAAGATTGAAATCTAGTAGTTGTTGCTTAATCCACAGAATTTGAGCACAACAACTACCAGCGGCAACGTATTCCGCCTCGGCCGTTGATAAAGCAACTGAAACTTGTTTCTTGCTATGCCAACTAACCAAGGAGTTTGAAAACAAATGACATGTACCACTAGTGCTTTTCCTATCCGATTTGCACCCGGCAAAGTCGGAATCGGAGTAACCTACCAACGAGCAATCACTACCCTTAGAATACCACAATCCATACTTCGGGGTACCTGACAGGTATCGAAGAATTCGTTTAACAGCTTTTAGGTGGGATTCTTTGGGATATGATTGGTATCGTGCACACATGCACACACTAAACATAATATCAGGACGTGACGCAGTAAGATAGAGAAGTGAACCAATCATACCTCTATATCGTTTTACCTCTACGTCCTTGCCATTTTCATCTTTATCCAAATTTACGCATGTAGGCATTGGGGTGTCTATGGCCTTGGATTTTGCCATGTCAAATCTCTTGATCAAGTCCAAACAATATTTTGTTTGGCTCACGAATGTCCCTTCTTGGAGTTGTTTAATTTGCAGGCCGAGGAAGTATGTGAGCTCCCCCATCATACTCATCTCGAATTCGCCCTGCATGAGGTCAGAAAACTCTCTCACGAGATTCATGTTAGTGGATCCAAATATAATATCATCAACATAGATTTGCACCAAAATCAAGTGCTTTCCTTGACGTTTAATGAAGAGTGTAGTGTCAACCTTTCCTCGTGAGTACCCCTGATTAAGTAAAAACTTACTTAGTCGCTCATACCAAGCTCTAGGAGCTTGTTTGAGACCATATAAAGCTCTTTTTAACTTGTAAACATGTTCAGGGTATTCATGAGATTCAAAACCGGGAGGTTGAGACACATATACTTCTTCATTTATGTGACCGTTAAGGAACGCACTTTTAACATCCATTTGAAATAACTTAAAATCCTTTGCACATGCAAAGGCGAGTAAAAGGCGTATAGCCTCGAGTCGGGCAACCGGCGCATAAGTTTCCTCATAGTCGATGCCTTCCTCTTGGTTATACCCTTGAGCGACCAATCTCGCTTTATTACGGGTTATTACCCCGTTTTCGTCCAACTTGTTCCTAAACACCCATCGGGTGCCGATTACTCGATGGCCTCGCGGAGGAGGGACAAGGTCCCATACCTCGTTTCTTTTAAACTGATTTAGTTCCTCTTGCATCGATAAAAACCAGTGCTCATCGAGTAGGGCCTCTTTGGGGTTTTTAGGCTCTATTTGTGAAACGAAAGCGAAGTGATAACAAAAGTTACTTAGCTTAGATCGAGTGGTGACTCCCTTTGTGATGTCTCCGAGAATATTGTCAATTGGATGATCTTTACACGACTTCCAAGCTTGAGGGAGATCATCGTTTGTAGGCGGATGAGCTTCCTCAGTTACCTCATGGTGTGCATCCTTATCCTCCTCAATTTTGACTCTATCGGGTTGATCAATCCCCGTTTCGCCACCTTTGAGTATGTCTTCTGTGGATGTACCTGCACCATGAACAACACTATCCTTTCCGACATTTCTCGGATAGGACTCATCAAACGTAACGTGCACAGACTCTTCAACAGCTAGTAATCTTTTATTATAAATCCTATATGCTTTACTTGATTGCGAGTACCCTAGAAAAATGCCTTCATCGGCTTTTGAATCAAACTTGCCCAAGTTTTCCTTTCCATTGTTTAATACAAAGCACTTGCATCCAAAAACATGAAGGTGAGAAACATTAGGCTTTCGCCCTTTTAAAAGTTCATACGGAGTTTTGTTTAGAATGGGGCGGATGAGTACCCTATTCAAAACATAACATGCCGTACTAATGGCGTCGGCCCAAAAGTATTTTGGTAAACCACTATCATTAATCATTGTTCTTCCCAATTCTTCTAAAATTCTGTTTTTACGCTCCACAACCCCATTTTGTTGAGGAGTTCGTGGAGCCGAGAAGTTATGATCGATGCCATGGTTACCGCAATATTCTTCAAATAAATGATTTTCAAATTCACCTCCGTGGTCACTTCTTATTGACACAATGTTTGTATTTAACTTATTTTGGGAGAGCTTGGCAAATCTCTCAAAAGCGGCAAACGTGTCACTTTTACTCACTAAGAAGATGGTCCAACAGAACCTAGAAAAGTCGTCCACTATTACGAATCCGTAATAGTTTCCTCCTAGACTTTTGATCCTAGACGGCCCAAACAAGTCCATATGAAGTAGTTCAAGAGGTCTCGTTGTTGAAATAATCTTTTTGGATTTAAAGGAGATCCTCGTTTGTTTTCCTTTTTGACAAGCATCACAAAGGTGATCCTTGGTGAACTTAATTTTGGGAAGTCCTAGTACTAGATCTTTTGAGACAATCTTATTGAGTAAGTCAAAATTGACATGCGCTAAGCGCCTATGCCATAGCCATGAGTCTTCACTCATAGATATGAGACATTGATCGCTTGTTGGGGATACCACATTCAAGTCAAGCATATACACATTGTTTACTCTAAAACCAATAAACACATTCTTCTTATCACTTTCATGCACAATTTTGCAGCAATCTTTTGAAAAGGAAACATTGTAACCTTTGTCGCATAATTGGCTAATGCTAAGGAGATTATGTTTAAGGTTTTCGACAAGCAACACATCGGAAATTGTAGTAGAGGAGGGATTACCTATACTACCTTTACCTAGTATTGCTCCGCGGTTGTTATCACCGTATGTTACATACCCTTTCTTCTTAGCCACGAAGTCTATGAATAAGGATATGTCTCCAGACATGTGCCTTGAGCACCCACTATCAAGAACCCATCTTCTCTCGGTGGACTCGACACATTTCACCCGTCAAAATATAACTTAGAAAAGGGAGGTACCCAATGGCATATTGGGTCCTAATGGGTTAGCGACAAGACGGTTGCGTTTGGGCAACCATTGGTAGATGCCTTTAGGAACAAGAAATCTCCTAAATCGACATTTACCAATGGAGTGGCCTTTCTTGCAACAGTAAAAGCATACAAAGTCGACATTAGAATCACTTTCACTTGCTTGATCCCTAATTACATATGCATATTTTTGATATGGGTTTATCATACTTTTTCTAAAATCCTTTTTATCGATTGCAAATGTAATTTTAGGTTCAAGTGCCTTGTCTAATTTGGCCTTAAGGTTTCTAACCTCACCTTGCCAAATATGACAAGTATCACAACCAAAGTTGAAAGGATTACTATTGTCCTTACAATCCGATTCATTATCTTTCACAATGGAAGCCTTAAGGTCCTCTAATTTCTTTTCGGACTCTAAGACTTTGTGCTCTAAATATGTAAAAATTCTTCTATTAGAAGCAAGTTTCTTAAAGGCTTCAGTTGCTTCCTTGTGTAAAACATCGAATGCGGTTTGTAATTCGGAATGAGACATATTAGATGACATATTATATCTAGAGTGACGTACCTGTTTCTTTTTCTTTTTCTGATTTGCGGAGAGACATAGATTCACGGACTCTTCTTCATCACTAGAGCTTTCATTAGAGGAGGAAGAATCACTGTCGCTTTCCCACGCGATGTACGCCCTCCTAGGCTTTGATGCTCTCTTATGTGACTTCGATTGTTCCTTTTCTTTTCCCTTGTTGTTCATTGGACAGTCCGGTTTGTAGTGACCGGGCTTTCCACATTTATAGCACGTTCCTCTAGTCTTTTTGCCTTTTTGATTGTCATCTTTGGAGAACCTTGATTGCCTTCGGAAATTTACCAGGTTCTTCTCCGAATGTTGGATGCCGTTCTTTCTCACGTACCGGTTATACCGTTTAACGAACAGCCCCATGTCCTCATTTATGTCTTCTTCTTCGTCGTCGCTTGAAGAATAATCACTTTGCTCTTTTGCTTTAGACTTCGAGGAAGAAGCCTTAAGAGCTATGGACTTTTTTTCACTCATCTTTACTTTGTCCTTCTTTTCTTTCCTTTCATGTTGGTCAAGACTCAAGAGTACCTGTTCATGCTCTTGTAGTTTGCCAAACAATGTAGTCAGGTCTAATACCGTAAGATCATTTGCCTCTTTGATGGCGGTCACTTTCGGCTGCCATTCCCTGCTAAGACATCTCAAAACTTTATTAGTAGCAAGATCATTGGAAATAGGTCTTCCTAGTGAATGTAATCTGTTTATGAGATGAGTAAATCTCTTTTGCATGTCAGCAATGGTTTCCCCTTGCTCCATGAAAAAAAGATCAAACTCTTGTATAAGAGTGTTGATTCGAGCCAACTTAACATCGTTTGTCCCCTCATGGGCAATTTGTAGTGCATCCCACATAGTCTTAGCCGTAGGGCAATGGGATACACGGTAGTATTCATCTACACCTAATGAGGAGATTAGAATGTTCTTAGCTTTCCAATCGTAATTATACTTTCGCTCATCGTCGTCGGTCCATTGTGCTTCGGGCTTTGGCACAACTTCGTTATTCTCATTTGTCATGGTTATTTCAATCGGACCATTGAGAATAACGTTCCATATCTTTCTATCTATGGAATTAATGTGCACCCGCATACAGTCTTTCCAATAGCTATAATTTTCACCGTTAAAAACGGGAGCTCTATTGTACGCCCCTTTTGGTTCGTTAGCCATTATTCTATCAATGTTGTATTTGAAGCACCGGAGAACCGGAGCTCTTGATACCACTTGTTAGACTAAGGCACGGATCTAGAAGGGGGGGTTGAATAGATCCCTTTTAAAAATTTGAGTGGCGCTACCAATAAAATTGGTTTTCAAAATTGTTTTCAAATGCGGAAGCGGCCTTGGAAAATATAGTCTAAAACGAACAACTATTGGAGAGCCGGATATGCGTCAAGCAGATGAATTTAAGACGATAACGGATAGTAAATCACTACACACTTTTATGCAAAACTCAGATGTGATTCACTCGTACTATTTCCTTATTCCAATGATAAAAAATTACACCAAAACTAGCAGCAAAATTAAGGCAATTTTAGTTCAGCACTTTTGTCGAACAGTTGGTGTGCACAAAACTAGCAGCAAAATTAAGGCAATTTTAGTTCAGCACTTTTGTCGAACAGTTGGTGTGCACAAATACCTTAAATGATATTTGTGTTGAATGAGTGATTGAAAAAGCCTTAGTACAGTATTTCTATTGTACTTAGTAGTTAAAAAACAGTGTTTCACCAACTCACTCAATCAATACTACAATTTGACAAAATCACTTATTCTAGAATCACTTAATTTTTAAGCTGTAATTGAAAATGCAGAAAATAAAGGAACACAAGATTTGATGAGGCAGTTCCCCCAGTCGTCCTCGCGTTGGGGTACGTCTGCCCTCAATTCTACAAAGAGAATTGAGATATGTATTGAATAGATATCACCTGTTTGGTAGAATAGTTATACACAAGAATCGATAGACAATTGATACAAACAATCTTAATGTTGCTGATAATTTCTACCACTTCTTGCCCCTTGATTCAAGATGAATCAAGTCCTCCAATTTGATGTGAATGACCTCCGATTGCAGCCACCTTATTGACAACTCTTCCGTTGATCAAACCTTCGGCACGGCTGATCTTAGACACACCCAAATTGAACCCGGAACGTCTTCAACCTTTCAACGCCCTAGCTACTAGATTGATCAACCTTCCGCTAATCAATCACCTTCGCACTCGCTTGATTGTTGAACCGACGATTCCGTAACAAAAGCCTTCAAAACCTGTAGTCTTGATAGGTAAAACCTCAAAGGTTTTCTCCCAAGAAACACCTGCACCAGCTTCCACTCGAACCGGATCTTCAATCACGCGTTCGAACCTTATCACCGTCGAGCAAACCACAAACCGCAGCAAAAAATTGATTATCTGTAATTTGAGGATTTGTGAGTTGATTGAACGATGAAGATGAAGAACACTGATGCACCTCTTTCACGTTTCTTGACCTGAACACTTTCTCACAATGCTTTCAAAAATGTTCTATTGTTAAAATTGAAAAGACAGCTATTTATAGTAATATACAAAACAAACAGTTGACAGATCAAAGAAACATAGCAGAATTTCTGTTTCTGCGCGCGAACGGTCGACCATAGGGTCGGCGTGCGCTGAGCCGTGTGACACTCAAACTGTCATGCGCCGAGTCAGCGGTCGATGCATGATCTTCATGCGCTGAGCCGTCTGATTCTTAAACCTGCATGCGCCAAGTCAGCGGTCGACGCATGGTTCCATGCGCTGACCCGTGTGAACTGAATGAAACTGTGTGCTGACGGTATGGTCGGCTCATGGTTCAAAAATCTGCAAAAACATAAATATGTTTGTTGTTTCGTGCATCTTGTCACGACCAAACATTAGTCACATATATTGCCAATTAAATATGATGATTTAAAAGGATATAGGAAGGATGTAATATGTTAAGTATTGCATGACGATTCTGATTCATCTGAGGTTGTACTTTGTCATCATCGTAAGTATGCATGACGACTCCGATTCATCCGAGGTTGTACTTTGTCATCATCGAAACTTGAGAACGTATGTTGTGAGACAGTTTTCCCTCACACGCCATTCATTTTCGGGCGATAGGGAGAAGAATTGTGATGCTCAATTTTGAAACTTTGGCACAGTTCCTTCATCATCTTGTTATTCAAATTAGAACCATTGTCAGTAATGATCCTTTCGGGTATCCCATATCGACAGATGATATCTCTTTTGATGAATCGGGCCACTACCTGCTTTGTGACATTGGCATAAGAGGCCGCTTCGACCCATTTGGTGAAATAATCAATAGCCACTAGGATAAAACGGTGTCCGTTAGATGCGGTCGGCTCGATTTTTCCAATCATATCAATGCCCCACATGGAAAAAGGCCACGGCGACGACATGACATTCAAAGGACACGGCGGCACATGAATCTTGTCGGCATAAATTTGACATTTGTGGCATTTCTTGGCGTACTTGAAGCAATCTGACTCCATAGTTAACCAATAATATCCCGCCCTCAACAATTTCCGAGACATGGCATGCCCACCTGCATGTGTTCCGAAGGCACCTTCGTGGACCTCTTCCATAAGCAAATTCGCCTATTTTTTGTCCACGCATCTTAGTAGCACTAAGTCATGGTTTCTCCGATAGAGCGCACCGTCTGGATTCAGATAGAAATTGCCGGACAATCTCCTCAAAGTCTTCTTATCTTGGGTAGATGCCCCAGGCGGATACTCTTGGTTCCTAAGAAAGTTTTGGATGTCATAAAACCATGGTTTACCATCAGGAGCTTCATCTATTGCGAACACAAATGCTGGTCTATCGAGCCGCGAAATGACAATTATTGGAGCATCGTTCCAGAAGTTAACTTTGTACATTGAGGATAAAGTAGCCAAAGCATCAGCCATCTGATTTTCTACCCTCGGCACATGGTGAAGCTCTACTCGATCGAAAAAGGGTAGCAACCTCCTTGCGTAATTCATGTATGGGACCAGATTTGGCTGACGTGTTTCCCACTCTCCCTTGATTTGGTTGACCACTAAGGCTGAATCTCCATAGATATCAAGGTTCTTGATTCTTAAGTCGATTGCTTCTTCAATACCCATGATACATGCTTCGTACTCGGCCTCGTTGTTGGTACATGGGAATGTTAACCTCGCGGTGAATGGTATATGGGACCCATGGGGAGTTGTAATGATTGCCCCAATCCCACTACCGTATGAGTTAACAGCGCCGTCAAAGATTAATTTCCACTGGGAACCCAATTCCGGTCCCTCGCCCGGCAGTGGTTCATCGCAATCTTTCATTTTCAAGTACATAATGTCTTCGTCAGGGAAGTCAAACTTCATTGGCTGATAATCATCGACTGGCTGCTCTGCAAGGTATTCTGACAGGACACTACCTTTAATAGCTTTTTGAGATACATATTGAATATCATATTCTGTCAGAATCATCTGCCACCTAGCGATCCTTCCTGATAGCGCCTGCTTTTCGAACACGTACTTAATTGGGTCCATCTTTGAAATCAACATGGTTGTGTGATTTAGCATATACTGCCTTAGGCGCTTAGCGGCCCAAGCAAGTGCGCAACAAGTCTTTTCTAACATTGAATATCTGGATTCACAGTCTGTGAACTTTTTACTCAAGTAGTAAATTGCGTGCTCCTTTCTTCCAGTCCCGTCGTGCTGACCGAGAACACAACCCATAGAATTTTCAAGAACGGTTAAGTACATTATCAACGGTCTCCCAGCCACCGGGGGCATCAGTATTGGGGGTTCTTGTAGGTATTCCTTTATTTTCTCAAATGCCTTCTGACAATTCTCGTTCCAAACGACCGCCTGATCCTTCTTTAGAAGTTTAAACAATGGCTCACAAGTGGCGGTGAGGTGAGATATGAACCTCGCAATATAGTTCAATCTACCTAAGAAACCACGAACCTGCTTCTCGGTCTTTGGTGCTGGCATTTCTTGAATCGCCCTGATCTTCGCGGGATCAACCTCAATACCTTTCTCACTAACGATGAACCCCAACAGCTTTCCTGACCGTACGCCGAAAGTACATTTGCTTGGATTCAACCTCAATTTGAACTTCCTCAACCTCTCAAACAACTTTAAAAGATTCACCAAGTGCCCCTCTTCTGTCTGGGACTTTGCAATCATATCGTCGACATAAACTTCGATTTCGTGATGCATCATGTCGTGAAAGAGTGTGACCATTGCTCGTTGATAAGTTGCCCCTGCGTTCTTCAACCCGAAAGGCATTACTTTATAGCAAAAGGTCCCCCAAGGTGTGATAAAAGTCGTTTTCTCCATATCTTCCGGCGCCATCTTAATTTGATTGTATCCGGAAAAACCGTCCATGAAGGAAAACACCGAGAATTGTGCGGTGTTATCAACAAGTACGTCAATATGGGGAAGCGGGAAATCATCCTTTGGGCTCGCTCTATTCAAATCCCTATAATCAACACACATCCTAACTTTGCCGTCTTTTTTAGGCACGGGCACGATGTTAGCGACCCAAGGAGGGTAGTTGGCCACAACAAGGAATCCGACATCTAATTGTTTCTGAACTTCTTCCTTGATCTTCACTGCCATATCTGGCCTGGTTCTTCTCAATTTCTGTTTGACAGGAGGACATTCCTCACGAAGAGGCAGACGATGAACCACGATGTCCGTGTCGAGTCCTGGCATATCCTCATACGACCAGGCGAACACGTCTTTGTACTCCTGGAGTAACTCAATCAATCGTTGCTTGACCTCACCCTGCAACGTAGCCCCTATTCTGACCTCCTTCTTGTCTTCTTCTGTTCCCAGGTTGATAACTTCAACTTCCTCCTGATGAGGCAGGATGACCTTCTCCTCTTGTCTTAACAATCTGGCAAGCTCCTCAGGCAGGTTTTCGTCTTCTTCGATCTCTTCTTCGGCTTGAAAGATCGGATTGTCAAAGTCATACCGAGTCATAGACGAGTCTGAGTCGGTGGCATCTGAAATGTGCAACCTGCGATGATGATGATTTTATGCTTTTAAATGATATGCAAACAAAAACACAAACCACATTGCCATTTTATTGCTAAAGATAAAAAAAAAAAGAACAACAAGGATCACAAAATTCTGAATGAAAAGACGCCTTTTAATTGATGATAAAAAGATTGTTCACATGCATAAAGATAGGGCCCTACAAATAAAGTCCATTATGCCTTGGGCAGAGCATATGGAAATACATTAATCAAGACAAATCAATTACTCTTCATAAGTCACTGTGATAACTTCCTCTATGCTCCAATTCTTCAAGCCCTGGCCGGGGATGCATGGCTGGATCCATGCATCCATATCACAGTCGCTGTCCCCTTCTTCGTCTGATATGGCATTAATTTGATCGAAAATGACTCCACCGCTAGTAAATTGGACAGAACCTTTGTAACGTGGAGTGCTTTGTGAAGATGATCCATGTGGGTTATATCCCAATCCGAACTTATCTTGTTTGTTTGGGACGCTCACCACTTGTCCCCATCCTTGTGTTGACCCGGATTCCACCACGGCCCGTGCTTCCTTGTATGATGACATGGCAACTTCTGGAGCTTTGACCTCGACCGGTGCCTTCTCCTTGATTTGGACAGTCTCAAAAGCCTGGCACAGCGTTTCTTGGATTTCGCCATCAACTTCCACATATTTGAATGAAGACAGATGGCTCACCATGATGTCTTCTTCCCCGCAAACGGTCACAATATTCCCATCCACCATATATTTCAATTTCTGGTGTAAAGTTGATGTTACAGCGCCTGCTAGGTGTATCCAAGGCCGACCCAAAAGACAACTATAAGCGGGCTGGATATCCATGATGTAGAAAACTGTTTCAAACACCTCTGGGCCTACTTGGATAGGCAGAGTTATTTCCCCAAAGACAGATCTTCGGGTTCCATCGAAAGCCCGCACAACCAAATCACTGGGCGTACAATATAGACCCTGATGATCGATCTTCATCAATGCCTTCTTTGGCAACACATTCAAAGACGACTCTGTATCAACAAGTACATGTGACATCATTGTTCCTCGACATTCAAGTGAAACGTGCAGAGCCAAGTTGTGGTTCCTCCCTTTTGGCGTCAAATCGCGGTCCGTGAACCCCAACCCGTTACCTGCATTGACATGGGCCACCACGCCTTCCAACTGATTCACGGATATCTCTTGAGGTACATAAGCATTATTCAAAACTCTGAGCAAAGCATTCCGGTGAGCCTCAGAACATAACAGCAGTGACAAGATAGAAATCTTTGAAGGAGTATGTTGTAAATGATCCACAATTTTATAGTCACTTTTTCTTATTAAGCGCATGAATTCCTCCGCATCCTTCAGCAACGCCTCCTCTCCTCTGGCCTGAGAATTCTCTTCTGCTACGACCTTACCCTTACCTTTATCAGCCCTTTCTGTGCTTACTTCGGGAGGTGCAAATACTCTCCCGCTCCGTGTCATTCCTCCAGTTCCTACCAAATTATCAACAGAATCCAACGGTGAACCTCTCAGTTCCTGCTTTTGGCCATTGCAGTAGACCTCGGCCCCATAGTTCCAAGGAATTGCTTTAGAACTCTCATAGGGTACGGGCCCCGCCTTTGTGAATATAATAGTGGGCCTCGCCGGAGGCGCAGAAATTGTAATTGTTTTGTATGGGATGGATATGGTGGCCACCTCATCCTTATCTTTGATGACTACCTCTTCAGCATTTTTCTCACAGATTCTATCAAATTGTAACAAACCGTCATCCATCATGTGCTGCATATGGTTCCTTAGGTTCCGACATCCTACCGGACAGATCATACAGTCTTCGCAATCCTTTCCGCAGCCTGGGAATACCCCTCCTTCTAACAACTTGTTCTTCACGAAACTTAACGGCGTCTTCAAATCCTCTACCCTGGATACCAAGTTCAGGCCTTCCTCACTGTCAATAGCATTTACACCGCCACCCTTACCATCGTTAGGCATGGGATTTCGATCCACACTTGGCGCATCCTGATTGAAATTGATAGCTTTACTATCGATAAGGTCTTGTACCTTGTGTTTGAAGGCTTTACAGTTGTCAATACTGTGGCCGGGGGCGCCAGAGTGGAATTCACACCTAGCGTTGGCGTCATATCCAGGAGGTGGTTGGCCAGTTAGAGGTGCCATTGTCCTTTTCTGGACCAACTGCAGTTGAATTAAGTGTTGTAGCAGCTGAGCGTATGGCATTGGCGGTGTGTCAAAGTGTCTATCCGCCACCCTTCTCCTATCCTGGAATTGTCTTGGTGCATAATTCTGTTGTTGAGGTCGCTGCTCCTGTTGTTGACGCGGCTGTTGCTGTGGAGGCTGTGTTGCCGGGATGGCAATACTCGCTACTTGTGACGGTTGCTGGTAATACGGTCGCTGCTGACGCTGATCCAAGTATCTCTTTCGGTTGTTAAAGCCGTACACTGCATTTGTTTCATTATCCTTTTTCTTCGCACCAAAAAACTTTCTCCCACCTCCAGATGAGGTCCCTTCCGCTGCTTGAATTTTCCCCAATTTTATACCGTTTTCAACTCTTTCGCCCGTGATAATTAAGTCCGAGAAGCTTCCTGACATGTTACTCACCAACTTCTCGTAGTAGATTCCGGGCAACGTGGCCACGAATAGATCGATCAGTTCTCTTTCCACCATGGGAGGTTGCACCCTAGCGGCAAGCTCTCGCCACCTCTGGGCGTATTCTTTAAAACACTCGTTGCTTCTTTGGGATAGATTCTGCAACTGCACGCGATTTGGTGCTAGGTCACTATTATACTGGTAATGCTGGACGAAGGCCTCTGCTAAATTCTTCCAACTTCGAATATTGGCAGGTTCCAAACTCATGTACCACTCCAGAGAAGGTCCTGACAGACTATCTTGGAAGAAGTGCATAAGCAACTTCTCGTCATCAGAGTATGCCGACATCCTTCGAAAATAGGAGCGGATATGCACCTTTGGACATGTCGTTCCTTTGTATTTATCGAAATCTGGCACCTTGAACTTTGGAGGAATCCTAAGTCCTGGAATTAGTCCCAGATTGGACATGTCAAGTCCCATAGTGTTCTGGCTTTCCAGAATGCTTTTCATCTTTTCTTCTATTTCGTCAAACCTTCTATTAGTGTCGGATCGTAACCCTCCCCCGAGGTCTCTCATGGAGAAGATGTCATCTTGTTCATCTTGGTCCCATTGAGGATTCACGCTAGTAGGTACGGCACCTGCCACAACCGGGATGGGGATCCCAGTTTGTTCTCTTCCGCCTGGAAGGTTGACTACAGTTGGGCCACCGTTGGCTTGCGAGGTTCCGCCATTAGCAGGAGGGGGAACAACAGCAGCCCCGCCGTGCAAGACGCCACTTCCATCCACCTGAGCTATTAAGGGTTGAACTAATGTCCTTAACTGGTCCTGTCCATTGGCCACCCCCTGCATCATCTCCATGAATTGTGCCATCTTCTCACGGAACTCCAAAAGCTCGGCTTGAACCTGATCCATAATTCTATGCTGATTTCCTCGCGTGTTGTATGAGTGTTAAGAAGTCAGCTTGCTCTTCCTCTTTATCTCTTTCTTTCTCTGAAACGGCAAGCGGTGTGAGGTCGAGTTTCAGGGAATGCAAAATGATGCGCCAGTTTATGCGAATGCTCAAGAGACTTTCGAAACCTATGACTATAACCGGTATTATAGAATTGCGAATGAACAGATAATAAAGAAAACACAATTAGACCAAAAGCAAATTCTCATTAATTTGGGAAGATTCAATACAAACATTTGCTGACTATGTCGAATAACAATTCTCATTACAAGGAAAACACTAAATGACCGAAAATCAAGAGTACTAAAAACTAGAATTTCTCCTTTTGGAGACGCTCTTCAAGCTTCCTCGTCTCGAACATGAACCTCCTGACCATTTGGTCACAGAGCTGGATAAAGTGGTGAACAGAAGGGGGAATATCATTTCCTTCCAAATCTTGAATGGCGCTCTCTAACCTCCATGGGATATCACGGATCATAAGGTTGCAATGCTCCACCAAATTGTTGTACCTAGCACGGCACGTATCTAGAGTCGACTGGTAATAACAAATAGAATCCACATGGGTGTCCAGCAACTCATTAAGCTGAGCCTCTTTCTCGAGCCACTGCGCACCGTCTCTTTGCAAGGCCTCAAAACGATTCCTCCACAGAAGGGCTGTCTCTTGGGCGGTCTCCAATTCTTGACACTTGTTATTCCACACGTCAGATGTGACATATGAACCCCTCGAGGCCTCCTCTTTGAGTCTTCGTTCACTTTCCGCTAGGGTCAAGGCACTTCTTAGTTGTTCCTCAAGATTCCCAATATCAGCTTCAAGGTTCTCTCGTATTTCCTTTTTCTCAGCAGAGGCAATCTCAAAGAAGTGCCATGCCCTATCACAAGAAGCTTTGGTGTCCTTCAGGCGCTGCCGGAGAGTTGTTAATGATGCGTCGGCCCCTTCGTAACCCTGTTGGTACCTGACTCTCAGATCCGTTTCTAATTTTAGCTTCTTGCTGCTCTCAGCCGCTTGATCCTGTTCAAACTCCACCTTTCTTTTGTACTGACCGTTCTCCACATTTGCTTGGTGGACTTCATTCTGAAGGTCCTGATTCTCCTTGGTCAATCTCTCCACTATTAGCTTCAGTTTTTCGTACTCTTCTATGGGTACATGAGTGGGAGCAGGAGGTGCTTCTCGCATAGAGGGCTCTAAGGGAAATGGCAACGACTTTTCAGCTACTCTGGCTAATAACCACCGGTTGTATGGCTCCTTTGCCACACAGTTCTTCGCTTTTAACTCCTTCCTTCCCTTTGTATGAACCTTGCTCCAAGCCTTAGCAATCTTCCTGACAAACGCCGGGTCCTCTGATGTCGCTAGCAAAAAGAAACTCTGGACCTTCTCTGCTTCGGGTTCGTCCTCCATAGCATAGCCCAACTGACGTAATGCCATGACTGGGTTGTAGTTAATACAACCGGCCCTACCGATCAAAGGTACATTACTGAATTCTCCACAACTGAAGATGATTTCCACATCATAGTACTTGTGAGAATACCAGGCAATATCACTAGCTTCTAGGGACATGATGCGCTGAGACCATTTCAATTCCTTCTTGTTTTCCACGAACGGTCCTTTCTTGGGCAAATGAGAAGCATACCATTTGTATAGTAGGTGAGAGCAGCATTGGATCGTTCCCGCCTTCTTTTCACTCCTCCAATGAATAGAGTGATAAACATCGGCGAGGAGTGTGGGGATGGGATTCTTCTGCATAAAGAGAACAATGGCAGGGATGTCTATGAAATTGTCCACATTTGGAAAGAGGACAATCCCGTAAATCATCAGAGCAACACTTATACCGAATTTTTCCCAATCTTCATCAACCTTGTACTGAGCGGCCTTTTCTAGCAAAAACTTCAATGGAAAACCCTGAACACCCTCTTTACTGGTTAGACCCTTCTTGACATCTTCTTTGGTCATATGAAGAGCGAGAGCAATGACAGCAGGTTTTGGTTCTTCTTCCAAACCAGTATAGACAGGTTGATCCTTAATTTTAATATTCAAAATGTGAGAATATTCTTCCAAGGTGGGAGCCAACTGGTAGTCTTGAAAAGTGAAGCACCGGAGAGGCGCATCATAAAATTGAGCCATAGCATACAGGGCCCAGGTATCAACTCTGGAGTGGAGAAGATCAAGCAGTTTCCCATATTCCCCTTGAAAGTTGATCTTGATAGCTTTCGGCACGTCAATCAGAAGGTCTTGAATTGATTCCAATTTTGGTTCCCTAAACTTTATGGAATTTGTGCTTCTCTTTCTTTTATCAGCCATTGAGTTCACCAATACCTGAGATAATCATAGCTTCTTAAGTCTCTTGATATGCAAAATGATATGTAATGCAATGTTTTATGAATGCATATGACAATGGAACAATAATAAGATCAACATCACAAATCCTGCAAGACAAGAACACAAGGTATCTTTCCAACGGGTGGGCAATCTACTGGTTCGAGAGGGCGTTCCAAAAGGCTTTTCAAACAAAGTCCTATGCACTAACCCTCAAAAGTTTCCCATCATAACGACTACTCGTAAGACGGTACTCCTTTCAAAAAGGATGAACACAGCGTCATGTTTTAGTAACCTTTGGAATAAGGTTCTACAAAGGTCCTCAGAATCGCGGACTCCCGAGTTGAAGATAAGAACGTCATTACGACTACACGTAAGGCATAATTATTCCAACGGGGTCTCATCTGAGCGGTGGGATTCGATCCAACTCAACGAGTCCTAAGTCTCGCAAATCAGAAAGAAACCACCTCCTAACTTAGTGCATACTCGAAAGCTCGGGTAGAAAGCTTTATCCTCACAAACCAAACCAAATGAACCCAAGAAGTTAGAAAGAAACATAACCATAAAATAAATAGCAAAACAAATAAAGCACAAATGCGTCAAACAAGATAGGCGTGGCTTGCTAGGTACCTCCCCAGCAGAGTCGCCAGCTGTCGCTACTCGAAAAATGCATCGCGCAACGACGGGGAGGCGAAAAAGATAGACAGAAGAGTCGCCACCGAACTTTATTTATCCCATGAGGGGAAAGGAAAATATCGAGAAAACCTTAAGAAAATAATGGTAAAGATGGTCTTGCAACCAAGAACGGGTTCGGAAGCCGGTTATGCGAGGGGAAGGTATTAGCACCCCTCGCATCCATCGTACTCGATGGGAACCTTTTGCTTGTCGATGTGTGAATTTATTTGCTTAAACATTATGCTATAAAAGTGCTTCACAGGGTAAAAGATAAGGGTCAGAAACAGGAAAGTTAGGAGGAAAGAGAGAACGGGGAAGAAAATAGAAAGAAACAGACTCGGTAGGACTTCGCGGTCCTAGGCCTACGTATTCTCAAAAGATATGAGAAAGTCAGAGTCGACGTAGTTCGGGGAACTACAGATATAGAGGGGGAAAGTGCTCGGCAAGGATTGTGGCCCTTGTGCCTACGTATCTTTACTTGAGAAAGTAAAGAATCAGAGCAGCCGTAGTTCGGCCTACGGTGTGTTGATGTTTTTTATGGATGATGCTATCGTGCGCATTCTAGCAGTTAGGTGTTTTGCTGCTCGCTCGTTGGAGACTTAGGCATTTCCTGTTTGCGGTAGAACGGACGTAACATATCCCTTTTTTGAAGAATTGATTAGTTTTCGCCACGCGGGGCAAGAAGTCACGTTTGATTGATTGGATTGTTTTTTAGGGGCGAGATAGATCCTCGGATAGTAACCCCTACGGGTAGTACCCAATTCATTATCTCAAAATTTTTGTTATGAAAAGGTGTGGCGAACGAGGCGTCTTTGTATTGAAAGACGGGCGTCAAGACCACACACACTACAGTGAGTATCCTGACACTCGGAGAGGAAGAAAGTCTACACTTAATCCCCTCTTTTTAACTCGACACAAAGAGAATTTCATTCTCTTATTAAAGATGTTTTTGGTTTTGAATGGTAAGTGCTTTGCGACAGAGAACCCTACGGTAAACGTCAGCACTCGGGATAGGAGAAGGCCTACGCCTAACCACTCCACGACCATTCAAGTTTTTGTTACGAAAAGATTTGAAAATGCACTCGGTACGAGACCGAGGTTTTAGGTGAAAAGGGTTACGGAAGGAAGTTAAAGAGGGAGAGGTAGTGGATGGAGGCGTGTCCTCGTATTGAAAGACGAATATCAAGACCACCCTCACTACAGTAGGCGTCCCAACGTTCGGAGAAGAAGGGGTCTACACCCAATCCTCTCTCTTTAATTCAATACGAGGAATCTATTTGAGATGATGAGAAAAGTTTATAAGATACAAGGTAAACGAACCCTAATAGAGGGTCAACCTCCAAACAAGCCAAGGGTCTTAAATAAAATATGAATAATTGAAATGTTACTTTATTAAAAAAGAAGTCATTATTATGAATAATTAACAAAAGAGAGGTTTAAAAATAAATAAATAATTAAATATGCAAAAGTTATGATTTTTTGGGAATTTTGTATGGTTGAAACAAAAATAAAGAGATAAACTTATAAAAAGAGCAAGAGGTGGGAGTTGAACCCACCTCCTTTTGGTTCACAGCCCACACACTTATCCACTGGGGCGCACGCACATGTGATGTTATGTAAAGGGAAGAGAAAAATAAAAGACAAGAGTCAGGGTGACAAAGAAAGGAAAGAAAAGAAATAAAATGGTTTTGTCCTCAGCAGGATTCGAACCCAGGAACATAGTAATGAGAAGCGCATGGTCTACCGCTGGGGCGGTGATACTTCCAATATTCAAAGTGACACAAGAAATATGTGTAGCATATCTCTATTATTAGCTGGGCAAAAAATAAAGCAACCCAAGATCAAATGCAATAGCA
Source organism: Lathyrus sativus (assembly GCA_963859935.3). Taxonomy (NCBI): domain Eukaryota; kingdom Viridiplantae; phylum Streptophyta; class Magnoliopsida; order Fabales; family Fabaceae; genus Lathyrus; species Lathyrus sativus. The sequence goes on along the minus strand of OZ012736.1, from coordinate 219,073,065 downwards.
ATCACAAAGAGATCATAACTCTATGGAATCGACTAAAATTAAAGTCTATCCTGCATGTTTTTTCAGAGAGGAGTCTAATGGTGCTATCCAAATTTTCATATAAAGCTTGTAAAATAAAATACAATAGGAAATGCAAAGCAAGAATTTGAGATGCATCATGAACTCTAGAGGCTAGGACTGATATAAATCTGGGCAATCAGGGATCTATTCATGCTTGAAAATCAGCATTTATGGATTAAATTCAATGAACACAACCAACTTTTCAATAAAACCAGTAATGATCACCAAGTTGCATACCATGGAAGCAAACTACAACAAGCCTCACATCCAAACTAAAGCCATGATCTAAGCTTTATGACAGCACCTTGTACACAACTTAAATTGCAACCAAATCATGATTTCAACATATACTAACAAGCAAGCAACCACTGAATCTTGACAGAATTTCCAACAGTAATTTAAATAGGATTCATAACTTCAAGCCAAACACAAAGTAAAGCACATGTACAGCAGAAACGACAACTTCAACAAAACCAAATGATAATCTTATGCACAGCAAACAAAACAACAATAGCACAGCAGCCCTGCTATCAACTTGCTCTAAAGGTCTTGTCAACCTACATGCCAAACAGTTAGCAAAAAAAAAAACCTGGTTGTGGTTCTGGCTCAGGGCATAATTTAAGCAACAAAAAACAATCTCTGCCACCAATACAAGTTTTATGCACTGATACCACTATGCTCAGCAAACAGCAATAGTACATTTAATTCCAAGGCCAATCATGAAAATGACGTACTCAATGGTTCTTCTCTTAGATCTAAACAAAATTCAAACAATAGTGCAAGATAACAACAGCAGCAGTATTAACAAATTAAAACCTCAGAACAGCAAGATCTTAACAACTTCAAATAGCCAATCCAAATGCCAACTTAAACTTCTATACTCAATCACCACATGGTATTGAATGTGTGTCAAGTGTGTGATTTCAAAGAACAAGTGAACACGTGCAAAAGTGTTAAAAGCAACAGCAGCTTCAAAACATAATTTGTGATGCACCATTTGTTCTAACAGAGTGACAGTATGCTTGGTGAGTGATGTGAGATGTAAACATATGTGCTTTAGTGAGAATGTGGATGTGTACAACAAATTCAAATTTGATTTGGCCAATTCAAAAAGCTTGTTGTGGCAGATATGTATGATCCTAAACAGCAAACAAACAAGAAACATTATGGTAGCAAACTCCTTAAGCATCAATCAAAACATGTCTGCAGTTAAGCACAATAAAGAACTAAAGCTCATGCTGTTATGATTCATCTTGACAGCAAGAATGTGATTCAAATGTCCATTGTAAAAGCAAAACAAGATTTGTTGGAATTTTTAAATTGAATGAATGTCTCAGTTTACAAAACAAATTTGATGTACATCTATGTGCTAAACAAAAACAAATACACATGCTCAATATCATGCCAAGATTAAAATGTATGCAACCAATCTATCCTTTGAGAACAGTCTGTTGGCAGCAGGTTAAAAGAACATTAACAACAAATTAAACTGGTGTGTGAGTACAAGCATGAACAAGAAAACAGGTTAAAAGAAAATCAACATTAAGCATTAACTCAGGCTGCCTCAAATAACAAAACATCCAGCTCATAAAAAAAAAAAAACAAAACTAGCACCAAGTACTCATATCCAAATTTCAACATCTCAATTCAAACTGTAAACATCTTTGACTTAACTGCTAACCTAACAAGCTAAAAATTACAAATTCTGGCTATGATTCTGGTTTAAAACAAAATTCAAAACAAGTATTTTGCAACTGCTACAGATTTCAAACATGGATTCTGCAGATTAACAAACAACAGCAGCATACCATTTATTCCAAAACCAACATGAAAACAAAAACTCAGTGACAAACCCAATCATACATCACTGAAATCATGCAGTAATTTCATCAAAACATACAAACCAATTGATCACAGTACCCAAACCAAACATCAAGTGAACACATTGCCACAAAAGACTAAACCTGGTATGTGATGAAGTCCAACAAACACAGAAAAGAGTAAATGACCATCAGCCAATTTGAATGAGAGAGAGCAACAGATTCATTAAGTGACCTACTGCTACAGGTCAGTATTTCCATCACAAATGCAACACATACTCAGCAATGAAACAGTTCACAACATAACAACACACACATAACACTTTTATGATTGAACCTCAAAGGAAAGAAAAAGAACTCTCAACCAAGGGCAATAATTCAAACAATATCAGCAAGACTTGACATAACCAAACTTGCATAGTCAGCAGCAAAAACAAAAGAGCTAATAGCTAGCATTTTAATAAACGCTTCAAAATCAAAGCAACTTAACAACAGCCAAATAGTTTGAATCAAACATCACTGCAAGGTGGCCAGGTCCAGCATTAAACATGTTCAAGGGTAAACAAACAAACAAACCAGCAGACAAATCTGGACATAGGTGAATGCTGTTCAGAACAAAAATGATTGATTCACAAAATAGAAGGTTAGCAATAGGCTCATGGCTCTAAATCAGTGTTGGATCTGAACACAAACAGCATATGTAATCTTGACTGAATCATTTTAAAACAAAAAGAAGACTATAACAATGTGATAAATAAAAAAAAAAAAAAAGATGAATACAAACTATGCTAGTTAACACAACACTTAATCATTTCAACATGGGATTCTAACCTCCACAGTCAACAACCATCAGCCAAACATGCCTCTTGTAGCAGCATAACTAAATACAGGTTACAACAAGTTTGGTCTAAAATAGAACTAACAAAAACAGGTTGTGAACTCAAACCTAGTAATGCTCTAGTCATACAAAACTTTAACAAGCTCAACACAACTGGCCAACACGCAACACATACATGCTCCAAAATAACTTTCAATATCCCAAACATAAACAGTTGAGACATACTCATTTGTCTCAAGCATTTGAAAAAACAGACACAAATCTAGCAGAAATAATGTTAAAACATGACTCATATGCGCATGATGAACAAGTTCAGATCTTAATACCTTGTAAGGAAACTCAACGGCCAAAGAAGTTTGAGAAACCTTGCTTGAAGCTGCACACAGTTTTCTTTGAGAGGAGCTTCACAATTTTCTTCTGATATCTTGTCCAAAATGTGGCCGCTAGGGTTTTCTTTGGCTCCTCATCTTCCTTTTATACTCTCAACTCTCGAATCCAAATGCCTCCTCTCTGATTTTTCTCTCGCGTGGCTTTTCTCGTGAGGTACAGGCTAGGGTTTGTAGTGGCTGCTGTGCTTGCCCAAACTGGTGAAAGAGGCAGAGAAACACAGGGCTTGGTACTCTTGTGGTTGGCCTTGAAAAGGAAAGAGGTAGTACGCTCCAAAACTTGTTTCACCATTTCCCTCTTATCTTGCAATTTCAAACATAACTCATCCAATACACCTCTATCATCAAACCTAAAGAACAACAAATTGATCCTTGCGAAGAGGTGATTAGGATTGAGCTTTATTTCGTTAAAAATGGTGATGTCTTGCTCTATCCTTCCTCCTTCACGCACAAAATGTTTTGCTTTTCATCTTCTGCCCAGCCACGAACAAAGCAAGGTATGTCATTAAACTGGGGTGGGATAATCAACGGATGTATCGCCACCCCAGTGGTTAAGTCATGCGCCTGTTTATTCTATGGTCACGAGTTCGAAACCTGGTGGGAGCAGAATCCACCACAATTTTTTTATTCATGCGCCCTTTTGTTCCTTTCTTAATATGTATAGTTTTCCTTTCATATTATTCTCAAATGCGCGCCTGTAGCCAAGTGGTAAAGGTGAGGGGTGTGGAGCAAGAGGTGGTGGGTTCAAACCCCACCTTGTGCACTTGTCTCAATTATTTTACTTAGGAAAATGATCTCCCTATTCTCCATATATTTTGAATACACATCCCTTTTCTTCTTCTCTTTTTTCATATATCCCTGTAAAAGTGCAAATTAAAATATGCTATGTAATGTTTTTATGCCTTATGTTGATGCAGATGAAATAAAACATGTGCCAGAGTGGTTGGCCAAATTTGGGGTACAACAGTGCATACCCAAATTGTCGTACTAGCAGAGAGGGATTGTAGTTGATACATCCATTCCTTCCGACCAAGGGGACGTTAGGGAAGCCACCGCAGCTATACACAATATCTTTGCCCGATAGATCTCTATCAAACCAGATAATATTGTCACCAGTCAAACCCATCAAACGCGCAGACCACGGTGAAGACTCAGCAGAATCAATGAACGGCCCCGACTTAGGAAGATGGCTAGCAAACCACTTATACAGTAAAGGAGCACAACATGCCATGTTCTTCCCCTTTCTGTTTTCATTCTTGCTGTGAACCGAATGGTAGACGTCTCCGAGGAGAGTGGGCACTGGATTCCCAGAGGCAAATATGTGGCAAGCATCCATGCTTATGAAGTCTGGATGACTTGGGAATAGCACGATCCCATAAATGCAAAGGGCTAAGAAGGCATTGAATACATCCCAGCGACCCTTCTCGGCAAACTTTCGGGCTTTTTCCATCAGGAAAAGCAAAGAGAAACCATGAACTCTGATCTTTCTGGATACCATCCCTTCCAACTCAGACTCACCTACATGAAGAGCGTCAGTCAACTTACTCAATTTGTGTTCACCCTCAACACGGTAGTAAGGCATTTGATTCAGCAAAGGCACCCCCAACAGGTCAGAGTACTCTTCTAAGGTCGGGGCTAGGACATAGTCTGGAAAAACAAAGCATCTGAGCTGTGGGTCGTAAAACTGCAGCAGGGCGTAGAGGCCATTCAACTCGTACGTAGGAAGCTTATACTCAATACCTAGAAGTCTCCCATAAATCTTTCTGAAACTCTCCATCACTGTCTTATCAGCCAAAGAAATCAAAGCTCGTAACTCTCGGATGTCAGGTGTTGGTAGCTTGTAAGCCACAGTCTTCTTCAGAGATGCTGTATCTGCCATGAGGATCAAGATCACTAGAACCAGGGGAGAAATATGCACCTGCAACACAGACACACGTTAATGACATGCAAATGAGGATGCAAACAATGCACAATGCAATCATGCAGCAGGAGATCAAGACGACTGTGCTGTTGAGGAGATGAAGGCTTTGTATCAACAAAACCACAATACTGCTCTGTCAAGAACAACCATATCTCTGATGAGAAGAACCCCTTATACCAGACCATAAATCTGCTCTGCCAAGAACAACCACATATCTGATGATGAGAACCTCTGATACCAACAAAACTGACTCACTGTCAAGAAAACCAGGTAGTCTGAAGGTTAAGGTTTCCTGCAACGAACCCGACCCTGCTCACAGGTATGGACCTAATCACGGAAAAGGTTCGGCATCCTATGCGGTCATCAGCGTCACAGACTTTCAAGAAACGATGATACGATACCCAGGAGGTGTGGCATCATCATCTCTTGAAGCGGCCTCACTTAGCTGAATTCCAAATGATCGGTTCCTAGAGTCGACAATCCTCAGATCCGACAACCCCTCGAGTCCAAAGGACCGATAGGAAGCCATCAAAGAGAACCTCGTCTGAGTATGGATTACATGGGAACTGATGCAAGCAAAGCAAGCACGTCCTCCACTAACCCACTCTAATACTATGTAGCTCTCAAGCCTGGGTCTGGCTTCTCACTCATCAGAATGCCCCTCCCACAATAGTACAGATAATCATATCATACTGAAAATAAAGTGCGGGAAATAAAATGCGATAAATAACACAACCCAACAAGTAAACATACAAGCGCTAGGATTGACTCTCGCAGGGGATGTTGGATCCCCAGATTGACTCGCATAAGGGACGTTGGATCCCAGGAAACTATCAAGTCCCCAGCAGAGTTGTCAGTTGTCGCTACCGCGAAAATAAGGTGCCGGTAAAATAGAAGAGTCGCCACATTTTGTTATTTATCCCACAGAAAGGGAAAGGAAACGATCGGAGAAACCTGACGAAAAGGTATAAGACAAGGTCATTGCAATCAATGTCTGGATTCGGGAGTCGGTTACGCAAGGGGAAGGTATTAACACCCCTCACGTCCATCGTACTCGATGGGATCCATGCTTGTTGTGTTTATCTGATGGGTTGGTTTTATCCATCTACCTATCAAGGCTGGTCTGAAAAGAAAAGAAAAATGACTCGGCAAAGCATCGCGCTTTATGCCTACGTATTCTCATCAGAGAACGAGAAATCAGAGTCAACGTAGTTCAGCTAACTACGGGATAGGGATGGGGGAAGGTGGCTCGCCAATACGTCAGTATTGTGCCTACGTACTCTCAACAGGTATGAGAGGTCAGAGCTTACGTAGTTCGGGATAATACGGGTTACGGGGAGTTCAGATTCATCTGTTTTTTCGAGTTGGGTTAACAAACAGTTCCAGCAGTTTGGCGTACGCAGCTCGACCCTTGGAGACTTAGGCGTTACCGTTTACGGTAGAACTGGGAGTTAACAAAACTCTTTTCTTCAGAAAAGCTTTCCTTTGAATTACGGGCCCACGGGGCAAAAAGGTTTGAAGATTGTTTTCTGTCTTTTACGGAAGAACTGTTTTTTATGGTTGTCTATAGTTTGTACAGCACTAGAGACTATGACCTGGGAGCGAATGCGTCGCATATCGTCCAAAGGACGTATACTAAACATTCTAGATGATTGAGAGGAGGTCGCTCAATCATCATTACCCAAGTAGCTTAAGGCTCGTAACGCGCTTGTACTAACTTGCCTTTATTACGTTTTTTACTGTTGTTTTGAGATGAGAAGAGAACGACTTCTATGGGGAGACTGTCAAGTCCTAAAGTTGTCATGCCAAGGATTCATCCTATGGTTGAGGTTTGAAACAGGGAACTCCTAGAAGTTATCATGCATAGGTTTCAACCTAAAGTTCTAATCATCACTTCCTTATCAAAGGAAGTGAGATTCCTAGGGGATCATATCAATGGTACAGAAACAGATAAAGCATCAGCTTAAACAGTAAACAGTAAACGACTGTAAAATACATGCAATGCAAGTGAGGGAGGAAATGTGTGTATAAGCCTCCACAAGCTCATCTCAACCTCAAGCCAAGTATGAATAACTGCAAAGATAAAGGAAAATAGAATGCCATCAAGCAAACCACAAACCACACAGGCAAGGGAGCGAAGCTCTACCGAATACCAACAAGCAAAGCCACACAGTAAAAATACAAGCAGAGGGAGAAACTCAACCTCTAATGCAATACAAGCAAGGGGAGAAACTCAACCCTTAGGATGCTCTTAGGCTTATTCAACTACATGACCTAATCTAAATGCATCACACCAATCAAGTCACATCAATACAGTTGCACAGGAAGAAAAACAGACAGGAAAGCAAAGCAAATCAACAGCTTCCATAGCTTCACAGCAAAGCAACCCTCTGACAGCAGTTCAGTCCTCAGTCTGTAACTGTTCTTCAAGTCTTTCCTCTTAAAGAGAATGAAAGGTACTCCATCTTCAAGCTTCAATCTTCAATAGCAAGTATCAACTTGCTTCTTCAAGCTTTCAATGCATCAAACACAAGTATCAACTTGTTCTTCACCTTCTTCAAGCTTCAGCTTCAATGGCAGTCTTCACACAAAGGGGAAATGCAACCTCTAGCATCTTCAATCTCCTAACAAGGAACTCCATCCTCTAGCAAGGGAGAAAGATTCATCTAACAAGAGCAAGGTGGGACAGGGAGAAGCAAAGTGAAGACCAAAGGTCACCTCTAAGCACTCCACCATCAAAGAAAGGAACCCTTAAAGGTTCTACCAACTTGTGAAGAGCCACACATCCTACCAAAGGAGGGATGAGGCCTTCACAAGGGGACCTTACATCATAGGGAGGAATGGAAGTGATCAACACCTTCCATGTTTCATGAAGGAAGAAAATCTAGTTTAAGAGATCTCCCTAAAAACCCTAATCCTTAACCCTAAACAAACTACACCAAAGGGAGAGCAATCTTCAAGTCCAAGCTCCATCATGCATTCCACAGCAGTCCACACAAGTCTTCATCATCACCCAAAAGCAAGAGAAGCAAAACCCTAGTCTAAGGGAACTAATGAAGTCATTCTAGTTGAGTTAGCAAGTTAGGATCACCTAAAACCTAGAATTAAATTTAATTCTAACTAAAATACTAAAATCAATTATAAAATCCTACAAAAATAACTATGGGAACCTATGTCAATCATGACTCTACCATGTTAATTCCAGAGATCAAATCCTCAAATGAGACCTAGAAATAAATTCTACACTACAAGGTACTAAACTTAAACCCTAAAAGGGAGCACCTAAGGTTTCAACCTAAAAACAACACCTAATTTCATCACAAAAATGTGAGAAAATACTATGGGAGCATACATGTCTAAGCTAATCACAAACCAAAAATCAAGCAAAAACTCATCACCAAATGATCAAACTAAATTCATCAAACAGAGGTATCAACCATGGTAATTTTATCATCAAATAAAATGTAAAAAAAAAATGCACATAAAATAAAAATGCATGGTTTTCCTAATATCTTTATTCCATAAAATTCTAGATTCAATCATGAATCAGGGGGAAAAAACCTGGAATTAATTGACCTATTTTCCTATTTTTTATGAATTATTATCAAATTAATATAAAATGAAGAAAATAAAAGAAAATCAAAAGAAATTAACAAAAGATGCGTTGCAAATAGCAATTATAATCAGTTCATTGCGCTGGGTTGGGCCAAAGTGGGGGTGTGAATATCAATCAGATCCTTAAGCCCATTGCTTCCAATTAATGAAACGGTGCGTATCAATGAAGGAGTCAAGGTCTGACTTTCAAAACCAATCGTGGCCGTGTGTTTGCCCTACTGAGTCAAGCTTCAAAGATGATCCAACGCACCACAGCCTTCGTCCCCAATTTGAATTCAGATGGAGGGAGTTTACAGACGGTGGCCTGAGCAATGGCGCCACCGTCTTCTCCGATGAGTCAACTTCCACAGGTCATCAAAATCACATAACCATACATCATCTTGTCCAATATTTAATGCTGATCACGAATCTAACCTTAGAATCATCTAACTCTCTATGGATTTTCAATCCCGATAGCTATTTCAAAATATACCTCAATCTTGAATCTCATCAGAACTTCAATTAAATGCACAGAAATAATCCTCATCTCATGGTGATCATCTTACACTATACAATCTTGATTATCAGTCCACGAATCTCTAGAATTCAGCCTCAACAGAAATTGGTCATCATCCTAACTTATCTCTGATTCACCAATTCTTGTTCTAGAATCCAACTACACATCATCAAGATCCTAACCACCTATGAATTTCTATCTATCTCCTCCTAGATTATGCATAAGGATAAAAGTTACCAACCTGAGTTCAGAGGTGTAACTGATGCAGTTCTTGATCACTTCAACCTCCAAGATGATGCAGATACACTCCAAAACTCCTTCTAAAGCCAATGCAACCTTCAATTTCCCTTGATTTGACCTGGAACTCAGAACTCGATTCTTTCTTGCAACTCTGAATTTTCAAACTCACCTTCTACTACTAGCTTCAAACTCTTCCAGAAAAATGGCTGAACACACTCAACACCTTATATATAACTCATTGGGATCATCTAGAACCTTCTCAAAGCTTCAGAATGAGAAATTGGATTTTCAAATTCTCACCAAAATCTCCTCCACACCAGTCATGATATGCACTCTGTTTTAGCTTCAAAATGCTTGCTTTGCATTCCTCATGAGATATTGAATCTGAATGGTGGTGATTTACTCCTTGTTTCCATCCAATGGCTCATGTTTGATATGTTACTTCATCATACAGAAACAAAGAAAAAGGGCATGATATTGAACTCAAATCAAAAAATGATATTATTTTGCTTCATTTGCACACATCTCATTAATTGTGAATTTTTGGCCTTTAATTCATTTTAATTCTTCCTTTTTCACAATTTCTTGAACCAAGTCTCTCCTTGAGCCATTTCAATGCCTCCTTGATACATGTTCAAGGTTAAAAACCCATTCTGAGCAACTTTCAAGTTGAACAAAATCTCACTTGAGATGTCTAAGTTGGTGAAAATGACCTATAACCAAAAATGACCCATAATCAAAACTTCCCAAAATACCCTTGACTTGTCAAAGCCATAACTTGAGTTATACAAATCCAATCATGGACTTCTAGTACTCTTTAGAAAGCTAAGAGGATAAGGAACAACATTCATGTTGACCAAAATTTCATAGGAATCATCCTTCTTGGGCAAAAGTGTCATGCAAGTTGGGTAACTTTCAAGCTCGAAATTCACATGCCTCAGATGACTTGTAACTTGTCTGGCTCATAACTTGAGTTCTATAAACCCTATAAAGGACTTCTAGTTCTCAAATTAAAGATAAGATCATGCCCTACAACAATCATGTTGGAGTTAAGATGAGATGACAATCATATCTTGAGCTACATTGCCTTGAAGACAGGGGTCAAACTAGGGGATTTTACACTGTCAAGTCTTAGAAACCCTAGCCTGAAACTTCTCAAACTCCTCAATCATGATGAGTTAACCTTGGAATCATCCTTATAACATCTTAATGCATCAATCCATGATCACATGGCTCTTGGATTAGGTCTCAACCTTCTTCAAATCATTAGTTGACTTAGGGTTGACCCAGTCAAACCCTAGTTACACCACTCATGGATGAGCCTTCTTAATCTTGCACAATGACCTGTCTAGGCCTCAAAGTGATCTTCAACACTTCTCATGAGCTCTCTCAAGACCTCAAGTCCAACTTCATAGCTTCAGAATCATCTGATGGCTCTCCACAACTCTCAAGTTAGGAGACACACATACTTGGTTTCAATCACTCTCTCTGAGGATCCTTTAACTTCTCTGACAAGGATATCAACCCTTGAACACTTGAATAACCTTATTAGCTAGCCTCACAGTCTTGTATAGCTCTTGTTTGGTAATCATACCTCTTAACCTCCTGCATACATGTCAATGAAATGCAAATGATAATGCTAATGTGAATGAAATGAAACTTAAGCTAGGTAAAGAAATGTTGGGCAAATTTTGGGGTGCAACAATCACCTTATAGAAAAAGTCCCCCACGGTGTAATGAAAGTGGTATTCTCCATATCCTCTAGGGCCATCTTGATTTGGTTATACCCGGAGAAGCCATCCATGAAGGAAAACACAGAATATTGAGCAGTGTTATCAACCAACATGTCAATGTGGGGGAGCGGTAAATCGTCTTTCGAGATCGCTCTGTTCGAATATCTGTAGTCAACATACATCCTGACCTTTTCGTCTTTCTTAGGCACAAGAACAATATTTGCGACCCATAGAGGGTAATTTGTGACAGCAAGAAAACCAGCGTTCAACTGCTTATGAACTTCCTCTTTAATCTTTACTGCAATGTCAGGCCTCATCCTTCTCAATTTCTATTTGAATGGCATACATTCTTGTCGAAGAGGCAACTAGTGTACCACTATATCTCTATCCAACTCGGGCATGTCTTGATAAGACCAAGCGAAGATATCCTTATACTCACAGAGCATTCCAACCAATCTTCTCCTGACACAGTCTTCCAATGCAGCCCCTATTCTGACTTTTTTCTTGTCATCTTTGTTACCCAGGTTGATGACTTTAATATCCTCCTGATGAGGCACAATGACCATTTCCACTTGTTTTAGAAGTTTGACTAACACTTCGGGTAGTTCTCAATCTTCATCAGTCTCTTCTTCAGCTTGATAAATGGGATTATCAAAGTCATACTGAGCCGTAGCTGAATCAGAATCGATGGTATCTAAGAGAAAAGACATGCATGATTAATGTTTATATTTATTATGAAATGCAACAAACAAAACACATTGCCATTTTTCGGTTAATAAAATGCACAAAACAAAAGAAAAAATAGGGATCACAATATTTGAATGCGAAAAACATCCTTTATTTATGATAACATGCAAATAACAAAAGGCCCAACAGATTGGGTCACTACATCTTGGGCAGAATGTAGGACTGAACATAATCAAAACAGTGAAAATTACTCTGCTGTAGTAACATGAATGACTTCCTCGGTGGTCCAGTTGCACAACTTCTGGTTGGGAGCACATGGACGAATCCAAGCATCCATATCGCAGTCGCTATCCCCTTCATCATCCTTTATGGCATGAATCCTATCAAATATGACTCCATCATTGGTGAATTAAACATGTCCCTTATATCTCGGAGGTCTTGAGAAGAACTGGAATGCTTGAACCCTAGGCTAAGTTTGTCTTGTTTGACGGGAACATCAAGTACCTGGACCCACCTTTGACCTTGACGAGAGGCTTTTCCTGAATTTGCACTGCTCGAAGGCTTGACAGAGTGTTTCATGGATTTCCTCATCAACCTCAACGTACTTAAAGGATGATAGATGACTAACCATGATATCTTCTTCACCACATACCGTGACAACCGTTCCCCCCATCATGTATTTCAGCTTCTGATGCAAGGTTGACATGACTGCTCCCGCAACATGTATCCATGGTCGGCCAAGAAAGCATCTGTATGCTAGTTGGATATCCATTATGTAGAAAGTTGCTTCAAAGGTCTCAGGTACCACCTGAATTGGCATGGTAATCTCTCCAAACACAAACCTCTTTGAGCCATCAAATGCTCTCACTTCCAAATAACTGGGTGTACAAGTCAACCCTTGGGTGTCCATTTTTTATTAACGCCTTCTTGGGTAGCACATTGAGTGACGATCCTGTGTCAACTAGGAGATGAGACAACAAGGATCCTATGCACTCCCTGGAAATATGCAAAGCATGGTTATGATTTCTCCTAGCAGGAGTCAAATACAGGTCAGTGAAACCTAAACCATTGCCAGGTCGACGTGAGCTACAACCCCTTCCAATTGGTTAACTGAAATTTCCTGCGGTACATAAGATGAATTCAAGATTTTCAACAAAGCATTTCGGTGTGCCTCAGAACACAACAACAATGACAAAATAGAAATCTTTGAATGATTTTGATTTAAGTGATCCACAATATTATAGTCAGTTTTACGAATAAGCCTCATAAACTCCTCGGCATTTTTAGAGAATGAAGTTTCACTACCATCCTGTTGCTGTGCACTCTCCTCAGCCACTACTTTCCCTTTTCCCTTGTCAGTCCTGTCAGTATTAGCCTCTGGTAGGGAAAAGACGCTTCCGCTTCGAGTGATCCCATCTGCACCCACTATGTTCTCAATAAAAGAACCACCATATGATGAACTAGTCAACTCTTGCTTCTGCCGATTACATAACACTTCTGCCCCATAGTTACATGGGATGGATTTAGTGCTCCCATACGGCACGGGTCCTGGAACAGTAATGATCATCGGTGATGGCCTAGCAGGCGCTGGAATATTAATGGTCCGGCAGGGAATTGAAATTGTGGCGATATCTCTTCTGTCATTACTAACCCCATCATCAATGTCTTCCTCAATAACTCTATCAAATTGTAGATAAACATCATGAATCATCCTCTAAATACCGCTCTTCAAAAGATCACATCCCTCGGGTTGCACATCCTAGGAATACTCCCCCCTCAACAAATTGCCTTTCACGAAACTCAACGGAGTCGTCAAATCCTCAACATCTGTTATCAAATTCAATCTTTCTCCATCAATAACAGCATTCGCCCTTACCACACCGTGATTCTGCATTGGGTTTTGATTCACATTAGGCCCCTCATTGGTAAAGTTAATAGCCTTTGAGTCAAACAAGTCCTGAACCTTATGCTTGAAGGCTTTACAGTTATCAATATTATGGCCTAGGGCGCCTAAATGGAATTCGCATATTGCATTGGCGTCATAACTAGGCGGAGGGGCTCCAGTTAAAGGTTCCAAAGTTCTCTTCTGAATAAGCTACAACTGAAGCAAATATTGCAACAATTGTGTGTATGACATCGGCAGAGTCTCAAACTATCTGTTCGTTATTCTCTGTCTGTCGGCGTAAGGTTGTGGAGCATTTATCTGTTGCTGAGGTGCAGTCGGGATGGCTACAATAGGAACTTGTTGATAATACTAAGATTGCACTCTACCTTTACCCTTGTGAAAAATAACATTAGCATCTTCGTCCCTCTTCTTAAGGTTTGTTGTATATGGTTTCTTCATTCCTCTCGAAAAGGATACACTTCCATTTGGAATTTTTCCAAACATAATTCCACTTTTCACTCTCTCACCTGCCATCACCAGGTCAGAAAAATCTACAGACGTAAGGCCTATCAGCTTCTCATAACACACTCCCGGAAATGTAACCATAAACATGTCAATCGATTCTCTCTCCACCATGGGAGGCTGCACTCTTGTTGCTAATTCCCGCCACCTCTGGGTGTATTCTTTGAAGTTCTCGTTGTTCTTCTGCGACGTACTCTACAATTGCACCCTTTTTGGCGCCATATCACTATTGTACTGATAGTGGCGAACAAAGGCCTCGACCAATTCTCTCCAGCTTCGAATATGGGTTCTCTCAAGCCCCATATACCATTCCAAAGACGCTCCTGCCAGACTGTCTTGGAAAAAATGCATTAATAACTTCACATCGTCAGAGTATGCAAACATCTTTCTGAAGTATGCCCGAATATATACTCTAGGACATATCATCCCTTTGTACTTGTCAAAATCTGGCACCTTGAACTTTGGAGGAATTCCAACCCTTGGAACTAGACCAAGATCTGACATATCGAGACCCAAAGAATTTTGGTTCTCATAAGACTTCATCTTTTCCTCGATCAACTTAAACCTCTTATCAGCTTCAGAAGGCAAACCACCCTCCATATCTCTCATAGAAAAGACATCATCTTGTTGATCTTCCCACTGAGGACCAGTAGCCCCGTGCACAGCGCACACACTTCCGCCAGCAACATTACCAACTTCATTAGCAGCACATCCGTCAGGAGGTATGATAATAGTAGGAATATTAGCGCCTTGTGGAACAGAACCACCAACAGATGGAGGAATGACACCATATCCTCCATGAAAAACACCCTCTTCATTGACCCGTGCTATCAGAGGTTGGACCAGAGTCTTTAATTGTTCTTGTTCGTTGGCAACATTCTGCATAAGCTCCATAAACTGAGTCATGCGAGCCCTGACTTCCTGCAATTCAGCCTGAACTTGATCCATAATCCTTTGCTGATTCCCTCGAGTTGGATATCTACGGAAACTCAACTCCTCAATCCTATTACTAAAGAAGAAAACTAAGCAGAGATAAGAACAAAAGCCCACTACTGACACCTACGATGCAAATGAAAATACAAAAATTAAAAATACAAACATGTCTATGTATTCACAAGGAGATCTCCCCATTGATTCCGGTTTCAAAATACAAGAACAATAGAGATGGATAAGAATACCACAATAATCTTCTCATAGATCAAGTAAAGTTGAGCCCATACATATCAACAAACGAGAAATATCTAAATATAAAAGATATTGATCCCATCCAACAAATCTGGTGATGATCAAGATACAAAAGAAGAGAAACTCCTATGACATATCAGATGATAATCCTCCCTAACAACCATGCTCCTTGCTCCAGGTTTGAGCCTCCTTGAGCATCGTCTTCGTGTCTGTATGATCTAGTCTGGAAACCAACTCTCTGATGAGGATCTCCCTTCTGTGCATAACATCCCTGAGACAATGATAAGACTCCTCCCAAGCATCCTCAACAAAGGCATCTTCCAACATGGGTCTCTTCAAATCTGGTCGGATCCTGAGCTCTTCAAGAGCTGATAGAGTCTCATGGAGTTTCTGCTCATTTGTGCATCTACGAGATGATTCTACCATCACTTCTCTTTCTTTGACCTTGAGTTGTGCCTGCAACTTTTCGATCTGACTGTGAAACTGGTCTTCCTTATTCTTGTTAGCGGTTACCGTAGCATTCCAATGCTCATTGAGTTTGGATATCTCCAGATACGCTCTATCTAAATCCTTCTTTCTATGTTTCAAAATGCTATTAGTACTCTTCAGATCCTAACTGATCCTCTCTCGTA
This sequence comes from Lathyrus sativus, assembly GCA_963859935.3. Classification (NCBI taxonomy): domain Eukaryota; kingdom Viridiplantae; phylum Streptophyta; class Magnoliopsida; order Fabales; family Fabaceae; genus Lathyrus; species Lathyrus sativus. The sequence continues at coordinate 219,057,045 of OZ012736.1, read as the reverse complement.
TCTTGATCTCCTCAAATAGCGCCTTCTCCAGCTTGGTTAAAGATTATGTCTTCACTTTAGCCAAGTAAACAACTTTACTCTATCATACTTCAACTGACTGATCTCCTTTTTAAACTCTTCATTCTCGTTGTGCAGTTCTTCCTTCTCTTCCTAAAGTTTGTTGTATCTCAAGATATCAATTATTGTAGGCGACTCAATGACCAAAGGATACAAGGGATCTTCAATAGAGAAAGGCAATAGTATATCCTCTACCCTTTTCTAGATCCACTTCTCATATGGATCATAGGCTCGACAATCACTCTTCCCTAAAGAAAGCTTCCCCCTCTTGTGGATTTTACCCCACGCATCAACGAATCTCACCAGAACACCAAGGTCAGCTACGCTAGTAAAGTACAAAGATTTCTACACTTCTTCATCCTTTGGGGGTTCCTTCAAAGCATACCCCAGTTGTCTGACGGCGAGAGAAGGGTTGTAATTAATTCCCCTTTTCCTCCCCATCAAAGGCACATTGGGGAAGCTACCACAATTGAAGATAATCTCTTTACCAAGCAGATCTCTACTAAACCAGACAATATATTTGGTTGTCAAACTCATGAGTCTCTTAGACCATTCAGATGAATCCCTCGAATCCACAAAAGCTCCAGAACGAGGGAAGTAATCTATAAACCACTTGTAGAAAAATGGTGTACAACAAGAAACAATCTTTCCACTTCGCTTCTCGTTCTTGTAATATACTAAATGATACAAATCTTCTAGGAGAGTGGGTACATGATTTCTGGAAAGGAAGACACGAAAGGAACCCATATCAATAAAGTCCGATATGTTAGGAAACAACACGGTGCCATAGATACACAAAGCTGGGATAGGGCTAAAAACCACCCAAAACATTCTTTGGCATATTTCTAGGCTTTATCCACCAAGAAAGGTAAGGTAAAGCCAGAAACTCCGTTTCTGCTGATGACATGATCAAGAAACTCAGATGCGCTCAAATAAAGAGAATTAGCAAACTTCTCGAGATCAGGTTCTTCCTCTGAATGAAAGAATGACACCTCATCCTGGACCAGAACTCCCAAGATAAAAGTAAACTCCTCTAAAGTCAGAACCAACACAGAATCTAGGAAGGTGTGAAACAGCATAGCTGAGGGTCATAAAACTGTAATAGAGTGTGAATGGCTCCTTGCTCGTAGCTTGTGACCTTACAGAAAAGACTCAGAATCCTCCCATAATCCCTTATGAATATCTCAAGGACGTCGGGATCAGCCATGGCAATCAGACCAAATAAAGGTCTCAAATCTGGTGATGGAAACTTGTACAAAGTGATCTTCCTTTTCTCAGCCTCCATCTCTATAGAAAACTATAACTGGAATCAAAGGAGAGACAAGAACCTGTAAAATAGATAAACATGCAATGTTAAATGCAGGAAGATTATGCAGATGCAAACATGGGATCAAGGTATCCAATGCTAAAGATTACTATTGTGTTGTTAATTGAATATAATCAAAATTATGCTCTGATAAGAAAACCACGAAAACCAGAACACCGAGGTGATTGAAAACCAGAATACCTAAGATCAAAGGTCCACTCTAACAAGAAAACCAGAAAACCGAGTTGGTTGAAGGTCAAAGTTTCCTGCAAAACCCATCCCCTCTCACATGTGGGTTCTAATCTTAGACAGACATCATATGTAGGTCATTAGTATCATGGACTCTCAGGTCGAGAAACAATGATACATTTACCATTTTTGGTTTGGCATCATGGTCGATCAAGGAGGTCTCAACTGAATTCCCATTGAACGGTCTCCAGAGTCGTTAGCTTTCTAATTTTACACCCCTCAACTGCCCTAAATGCACAGGATAGGATGTCTCCAAAGACAACATCGTCTAGATGTGAATTTTGCACGAACTCTTGCGTGACTAAATGCCACACAAGTCTACACTACTCTCCACACTAATCCTGTGTGTATACTCAAGTCTGAGTATTGGGCTTATCTCTCATGGAACTACTCAACCAACAGCACAACAACAACAACATAATATAATATACAATAGTAAAATGCAAATGCAATAATATACAACAGATAATGTAAATAAAAACAAATAACTGCACAAAAAGTAAACACCCAAAGACACAAAATAAACAAGCGCTAGAATTGACTCGCATAGGGAACCAGAGTCCTCAGCATAGTCGCCAACTGTCGTAAATGCGAAAAACACCCGGCAGAGAAATAGAAGAGTCGCCACCAAACGTTATTTATCCCCACAAAGGGAAAGAAAACGATCGAAGAAAACCTGAAGAACAGGAAAAGACAAGGTCATCACAACCAAATCTTGGGTTCGGGAGTCAGTTACGCAAGGGGAAGGTATAAGCACCCTCACGTCCGTTGTACTCAATGAGATCCACACTTGTTGTCTAATCAAAGCGTGAGTTATCTAAGTTATAGAAGCTAAAAAAAACAAGAGAAAAGAAAATGAAAGAGACTCGATGGTACATCGCCACCCTATGCTTACGTATTCCCTCGTGCAATGGGAAAGTCAGAGCCAACGTAGTTCAGAAAACTACGAGTGGTGGGGGAAAGGTTGCTCGCCAAGACACCATCGTCTTGTGCATACGTATCCTCACTTGGTATGAGAAATTAGAGCAAACGTAGTTCAGGTAACTACGAAATCAAGGTTGGTTAAGTGTTTTTTATGAGCGATGTTAAGTTCCCATTCCAACAGTTAGGGTCGATGCCTGTTTGCGATAGAACGGAAAAGTAACGTACACTTTTTGAAAATAATTTTGCCATACAAATCCCAAAGGATAAAAAGGTTTGAATTTTGTTTGAGTTTTAGTAAAGTGATTTGGTTTGCTTTGTGATTTATGTTGCACTAAAGTCTATGATATAGGAGTGAATGTGTCACATATCACCACGGGGCATACACTAAACACTCTAGACAAGTGAGAAGAAACTCCCACTCATCATTGCCCATATGCTTAAGGCTCGTGGTGCACAATGTTCATCATCTTTATTAAGTGTGTTAGAATTGTTTTGAGATGAGAAGAGAGAAAGACAGATGAAAGGTCTAAGGGAAACTCGGTCCTAACGTTGTCATGCAAAGTGGTCCTAAGGTCGGGATGCGAAAGAGAATTCTATCCTAATGTTAGCATGCAAAAGATGGACCTAAGGTTAAGGTTAAAAGGGACTAGCCTACTTGTTATGATGCATGGATTGCACTCCTAATGTTTATCCTAATCCAAAATTAATCAGAAATTAAATTGGAATAAAAATCCTAAGGGAGCATGCAAAGGCAAGTCAAAAAGCAAGAAAACACGGTAAAAACAGCAGCTACAACAATGCTTCCTGCACAAAACATCAATAAATATAGCAAGGCAGCATAACAACATTTAACAGCTACTAATTCAGCACAAAAGTAGGTGTAAAAGGGCAGGCCACAAGCGTAGTAAAGACAACATGCAAATTCAGAATAAGACAACTGTAGAAAGTAGAGCAGCAAGCACGTTTCAATGCAATCAAGTATGAGCGAACACTAATCATGAACAAATATCATGCAAGAATGGAAATGCATCAACAATCAAACACCAATGCTCAATAATATTTCATCATAAAGAATCAACAAGATCAACATTCTTTTCACATCAATTAAGCAATTAAATGATCATGTGACAAACGGAAATGGAAGCGAACACAAACATGCATCACAAGTCCAGTAAGATAATCATCAAGAATGAATCATTAACATGATACAAGCAAGCAAAGCATATGATCACCACATCAATCAAGAAACATGAACATGTTAAGCATTCAAACGGAAACCAAAAGTTACGCGTCGAAGAATTGAGATCAAACAATCAAGCATGATGAAACAAGTCAAGAACAATCCACAAAAATGCATCATATCAATCCATGAAGGTTAGAGGTGGAATGAAATCAAAACATGCTTGAAAACAACCAAAAATCATATTCTGGTCCAGTGTTAATCGATTAACCACTTAAAAAATCAGAAATTGCACTAGTTAATTGATTAACCAGTTTTGTACTGCAACTGGTCAATCGATTAACACTGCATCAGAAGTAGAAGAGCAGCAATTCAAAAGCACTTTCAACAATTAATTCAATGTGCAATCATCTAAATGGTCATGTAATCATTTATGCACGGATTTAACACCAAAAATTAGTGATCAAACATCAATCAAACTTAATCAAGCATTGAGATCACAAATCACAAAGATCAAAATCACCAAAATCAATCAAAACTTGAAGATCTACATTGTGATTATTCAAATAAGCTCAAAACAGAATTAGATCTAGAATAACCAACTTTCAAAGCTGAGATTTGCTTTGGTAAGTGTTGATTCACTGTAAATTGATAGATCCAAACTAGAAACCCAAGAAATATTCAAGATCCAAGAGCTTTCTTGCAATAAAAGTGAAGAACAAGCCAAAATTAATCCAAGAATCACTTATAAACTTACTTCTAAGATTAGATCCAAATCCAAAAGAAAATCAAGTGATGAATTGAAGATGATGGAGATTAATGATGGAGGTTTAGCTCAAGAATTTTTCATAATTTCCAACTTCAGATTTCACACTCTCTCATTCTTGAGCATTTGCTCTCAAAATTCTCTTAACTTTTCTACACTCCAAAACCTCCATTAAAGCTCTTTTCACTTGAGTTCTTTGATTCTTCATTAGATCTCACAATTTAACGTTCTTCCTCTGCGATTTCAACGCTCCAGCCAAACCCACGATCTTTGTGGAACTTAAAGTGGTGGGTGGTTGCCGGATCCCAAGATCACACTGATAACGCAAAATTGTATATATAAAATGACATGTGTTTTAACTAATATTTGACTGATTTCACTCCGAATTCAGGACATTCCATGCTATTTGTCTAAGTATTATGCAGGTATTTGAAGAACATGTCCAAGTAAAGCAATATGAAGAAAAGGAGCAAAAACAAGTGAAAAACAGATGAAAAACCAAGAGAAAAACAGCAGAAACGAGTTTTACTGATGTGACGACCGTCACATAGCCGCTACACTCGTCATGCGTGTGACGACCGTCACACCTCCATGACGACCGTCATGCAGCCAGAACATGCAGAATGAAGTCACGTGCTAAAATTCCCCCTCAAAGACCAAAAGTGTGGCCACTAACTCCTACTTTTTTGCCTCAAACCCACTTCCTGAAGGAATAACCGTTAGATACTCTCTCTCTATAAAAGGAAGAGGTTGGGACCTGAAAAAGGGAGCCGCAGTCAAGACAACGAAGTGCTGCCAATTCATCTTCAGAGCAACCTTACCGTTCTTAAATTCTTATTTGTTTCTCTTTTCCTTCTCTGTATTCTTTGATATTTTGTAATTCCCATTTTCCTTGTACGATCAATTGGCACAAAGACTAGAATCCTGCCAACATTGTGGAGGATCTGCCCAAAAGCCAATTGGAATATTTCTAGGTTTTCATTTTTAATCGTAATTGCAATTTTCATTATGATGTATGTTCTTAATTACTGCTTTTATTTATGTATTACCATTTCTTTTTCCATGTCTAGCTAAATTACCGTAATCGATATGTAATAATAATTCAGACGGAATTTGATAATAATTGGCGTAGTCTTTCTCTTTTCAAAACTCAGTTATGGTTTTAGTTTTTAATCAAAATTCTAAATAAACCTTTGTCACGACAGTGAGAAGCTATTTACGGTGGTTTTGCCACGACAGTGGGAAACCATATTAAGGTACGAACCAACAAGCGACAGCTGAGGCTAAGACCAGATAGTAAAAACTAGGCATTCGATTTAAAAACAGCGAAAGCGCTTTAAAAAGGATTAGAACTTAGAGATTTTGAAAAGGTAACTTTAACCCCGAACGGGATAGCGACAACATATGTTCTGCCTTAGAGTTGCGACTAGCGTCAACAACCATCGTGAGATAAAAGTCTTTAGATCACTATTTTCTTCTTAAACTAAGTTTGAAAACACTTAATACGCCAATAAATTGTCAAATCCCCGAAGAACAAAATTATTGCATATCGATTCATAAATTCATATCTTAAATAAAAGTTTTAGTTCCCTTTAGTTTAAGCATTTATTGTGCCATTATTCAACTTGAAACCAAGCCGACCTAGCTAAACACCGTAACACCCGATAGTACTAGATTGATTACGAGTCCCTGTGGGATCGATATCTATTATTACTACACGATAGACTGCGCACTTGCAGTTAGATTTGTTAGACATAGAAAGTCGCGATCAAGTTTTTGGCGCCGTTGCCGGGGACCCGTTTAGTCAATAGTGTAATCCTTTGTTACACATTATAGACTAGGTTAACAATTCTCTCTCCCTCTACTCGTTCTTCGATTGTATTCCAAGTACTCGCTCACAAGGCGAAATCTTATAACCTACAATCGCCGAACTAGAGCGCTTCTTACATCTAAGAAGGCGTATCGTCGAATATCAACGAAGACACAACATTCCTGATCTTCTAGCTCATCCTCCTGTTGAAGAAGCAAAGATGGCTGAAGGACCACAAAACAAGCCGCTGAAGGCATACACTACACCCTCTCAGATGGAGCCTAGAAGTAGCATAGCTGCCCCAGCTATAAATCGAACCGATTTCGAACTAAAACCGTCATTGCTGTCAGCTGTACAACAAAATCAATTCTCAGGAAATGCAACTGAGGATCCAAATTAACACTTAACGAAGTTTGTACAATACGCAGACACAGTGAAAGCAAATGGAGTAACTCCAGACGCAATAAGACTTCGTCTTTTCCCTTTCTCTCTCAGATATTGAGCTTGGACATGGTTACAATCCTTACCATCCAAATCCGTTACGACGTGGGAACAGTTGAAGAACGTTTTCTTAGCAAGATATTTTCCGCCAAGCAAAACTGCTATGCTTAGAGCCCAAATCAACAGATTTCGACAAAAAGATACTGAATCTCTCTACGAAGCGTGGGAAAGGTTCAAAGATATGATGAGAACATGTCCTCACCACGGTCTAGAAGACTGGGTGACGATCCATACTTTCTATAATGGGCTTCTATACAACACCAGATTAATGGTAGACGCCGCCGCGGGCAGTGCACTTATGGATAAGCCATACGACAAAGCCTATCAACTAATCGAAAACATGTCTCTGAACCACTGCCAATGGGGAGGTGAACGCATTCCAGCAGAGAAACCCGCAGCGAAAGGTGGGATGTACGAGATCAGCAGCCTTGAAAAGTTCAACGCTAAAGTAGATGCTCTAGCAAAGAAAATCGACAGTCTGACCGTTAACCCAACTGCAACCGTCGCTGCTGTAACTCCAAACTGCGAGTTATGCGATATTGCCACTCATAATGCGCCCGAGTGCCCATTGTTGGCCGGAATCCCACCAGACCAAGTAAATTACGCTCAAGGAAATCCTTACGCAAATACTTACAACCCAGGATGGAGGAACCACCCAAACTTTTCCTACAAGAACGATAATGCCTTGCAAACACCAGGTGCTCCGCCAGGATATCAGAAACCAGCTGCTGCCCAGACTGCCCCTAGGAAATCAAACCTCAAGTTGATGATGGAAAAATTCATAGCTACTCAAGCTCAAACAAACAAAGAATTCCTAAATCAAAACATACACACTAGCGAGCAAATTAAACAGCTGACCGGAAAAGTAGACGCTTTAGCCACCCACAATAAAATGCTCGAAACGCAGATATCACAAGTGGCTCAACAACAAGCCTCTGCAGCTGCCCCAACTGGAACATTTCCAGGACAGCCCGAACCTAATCCAAAAGGTCACGCAAACGCTGTTATATTAAGAAGTGGAAAAGAATTGGAAGGCCCAACAGATCCTAGGAACGAAGATTTAGTAATGTAACAGAAATCCGATAAACCAACCGAAAAGGAGTCTGAAACAGAAAAGAAGGAATGTGACGAGCAGAAAGCCGCCAAAGATGAAAACTCATATGTGCCTCCAGCGCCATATAAACCACCTATCCCTTATCCTCAAAGATTAATAAAATCCAAAGCTTCAGTACAATTTAAGAAATTTGTTGAACTTCTGAAACAACTAAACATCACTATTCCGTTCACAGAAGCGATAACTCAAATGCCGTCATACGCTAAGTTTCTTAAAGAAATTTTGTCTAATAAAAGGAAAATAGAGGATAACGAGACAGTGACACCTACTGCCGAATGTAGCGCAATCATTCAAAACCACATGCCGCCTAAACTCAAAGACCCAGGTAGTTTTTCCATACCCTGCGTCATAGGAAAGTTTGTAATAGACAAGGCTCTATGCGATCTAGGAGCCAGTATAAGCGTCATGCCTTTATCTATATGCAAAAAGCTGAATATGGGAGAACTAAGACCTACTAAAATGTTCGTACAATTGGCCGACCGATCAGTCAAATACCCCGTTGGAATACTGGAAAATTTTCCAGTACGCATATGACAATTCTATATCCCAACCGACTTCATAATCATGGACATCAAAGAGGACTCTGTTACCCCAATTATCCTAGGAAGACCGTTCCTAGCTACAGCCGGAGCTATTATAGACGTAAAGAAAGGAAGGCTAACATTCGAAGTAGGAGAAGAAAAGATAGAGTTCATCCTTACTAAATTCTTGAAGGCACCAGCCATCGATGACACATGCTATATAGTAGATGTAACTGACGAATGCATACGAGAATTAGAAAAGGAGGAAACCACATATTCTGAAATCATGAAAATCCCGATCCCTGATATTCATGAAGACGATAACTGGCGTGCACCATACAAAGATGATAGTCTGAGCGAGATCTTAGCACTCACTCCAAATCACTTGCCAGGTCCGAAAAACCCAGCTTTAGAACTTAAAGAGCTACCCAAACCTCTTGGATATGAATTCCTAGATACAGAATTCAAAAGACCAGTAATAGTAAACGCTAACTTAGGATAATCAGAAACTGAGCAATTATTAGAAGTCCTAAGGAGATACCCAACTGCGTTAGGCTATAATATAAGCGATCTAAAAGGCATAAGTCCCTCCATCTGTATGCACCGTATCATGCTGGAGGAAGACTGCAAAACTTCAAGAGAACATCAGAGAAGGATAAACCCGATCCTAAGCACTATAGTCAAAGATGAGGTAAAAAATCTACTAGACGCAGGGATCATATACCCAATCTCCAATAGCCAATGGGTCAGCCCAGTACACGTAGTACCCAAGAAAGGAGGCGTTACTGTAGTGAAAAATGCGAAAGGCAAATCGATAACCCAAAGAGTAGTAACCGGAAACATGATGTGTATCGACTACAGAAAACTAAACAAGGCAACTCGGAAAGATCACTTCCCTTTACCTTTCAAAGACCAAATGTTGGAGAGACTAGCAAAACATTCGTACTTCTGTTATCTAGATGGTTATTCGGGATTCTTTCAAATCCCTATTCACCCCGATGACCAGGAAAAGACAACATTCACCTGTCCCTATGGTACTTTTGCCTACCGCTGAATGTCGTTCAGACTATGCAATGCTCCAGCAACCTTTCAAAAATGCATGATGGAAATCTTCGCAGATTTCATAGATGACATCATGGAAGTGTTCATGGATGACTTCTCTGTATGTGGACAAAGCTTCGAAAGCTTCCTGTCGAATTTAGAAATGGTACTCAAAAGATGCGCCAAAGTGAACCTTGTCCTTAATTGGGAAAAATGCCATTTCATGGTCCGACAAGGCATTGTTTTAGGACACGTCATCTCTGAAAAAGGGATTGAAGTTGACAAAGCTAAAATAGAGATCATAAAGGATCTCCAACCTCCGAAAACCGTACGAGAAATACGAAGCTTCTTAGGACACGCTGGATTCTACCGAAGATTCATAAAGGATTTCTCGAAAATCACAAAACCTCTTACAGGTTTGTTAATGAAAGATGTTGAGTTCATCTTCGACAAAGAATGCTTAAAGGCATTCGAAACTCTAAAGTCAGCACTTATCACCGCACCAATCATGCAACCCCCAGATTGGCGACTACCATTCGAAATCATGTGCGATGCGAGTGATTACGCCGTAGGCGCAATTCTAGGACAAAAGAAAGACAAGAAGCTTCACGCTATCTGCTACGCCAGTAGAACATTGGACCCTGCCCAAATGAACTACGCCACAACAGAAAAGGAACTCTTAGCAGTCGTGTTCGCTCTTGACAAATTCCGTTCCTACTTGGTAGGAGCCAAAATAATCATATACACAGACCATGCTGCCATTAGGTACCTAATTAGCAAAAAGGGCGCCAAACCCAGATTATTGAGATTGATCCTATTACTACAAGAGTTCGATTTAGAAATTAAAGATAAGAAGGGGACCGAGAACGTAGTTGCAGACCACTTATCCCGTATAGAGGGCATAAAACAAGAACCAGTGCTTATCAATGACGACTTTCCTTACGAACGTCTGATAGCTAAATTGGAAAGCGATATGTCTAACTCTACTTCGGAAGAACCGGAACTGGAAAAAGCCGTGGAAGCTGTCTATGCCCAAGCCACTTTGTCGTGGTTTGCCGACATCGTTAATTACCTGGCCGCAGGCGTGCTACCACTGGACCTGACTTATCAACAAAAGAAAAAATTCTTCCATGACTTAAAGCACTACTACTGGGACGAACCTCTACTCTTCAGACGAGGCGCCGACAACTTATACCGTCGTTGTGTCCCCGAGGAAGAAATAGAAGACATCATCACCTAATGCCATTCAACACCATATGGTGGTCATGCCAGCACCTCAAAGACGTGCGCTAAAATCCTATAGTCTGGCCTATTTTGGCCCAGTCTCTAGAAGTACGTCCATACCGCGGTATTAAAATGCGACCGGTGCCAACGCACCGGCAACATCTCACGACGCGATGAAATGCCTCAGAGAGGAATTTTGGAAGTAGAAATCTTTGACATCTGGGGAATCGACTTCATGGGACCTTTACCATCTTCTTTTGGAAATAAATATATACTCGTCGCTGTCGACTATGTATCGAAATGGATAGAGGCCGTTGCCGCTCTAACAAATGACACGCGAGTAGTCGTTAAACTCTTTAAAAACGTAATCTTTCCAAGATTCGGTGTGCCCAGGCTCGTCATTAGTGACGGAGGTTCACATTTCATATCGCGAATCTTTGACAAACTCCTCTCCAAATACGGAGTCAAACACCGCGTAGCCACACCGTATCATCCACAAACTAGTGGACAAGTGGAGGTTTCGAACAGGGAAATAAAGAAAATTTTAGAAAAGACTGTCGCAACCTCCAAGAAAGATTGGTCCTCAAAGCTGAACGAAGCTTTATGGGCCTATAGGACCGCCTTTAAGACACCGATAGGCACCACACCATTCAAATTAGTCCACGGAAAATCATGCCACCTGCCGGTAGAGTTAGAGCATAAAGCCTTCTGGGCTATTAAGACACTAAACTTCAACTACACTGCGGCAGGTGAAAAGTGAATCTTGAACCTTCATGAATTGGAAGAGCTAAGATTAGACGCGTACGAGAATGCACACATCTACAAAGAAAGGACCAAGAAATGGCATGACAAACGTTCAATCCGGAAGCAATTCAGAGTGGGAGACATCGTGCTCCTATTCAACTCCAGATTGAAACTATTCCCTGGAAAACTAAAATCTAGGTGGTCTGGACCTTTTGAGGTCACCAAAGTCCTTAAGAGTGGAGTTGTTGAAGTCAAGAATCAAATCAACGCACCGTTTATAGTAAACAGACATCGTTTAAAACATTATAATCAAAGTGAACACAACGACCACGTGAGCAATATGAAATTGCTCGAGATTCCCGAATAGCTTATATCCAAGCTATCGTCAGGCTTCTGATGTTAAAGACAGCGCTGATTGGGAGGCAACCCAAAGTTTTCCATATTTTCCTTCTAAATTTATTAAAACTATTCTTTTTATTAACTTATAATTTCTATAAATTTCTATTATCTTATTTTTCAATATTTATTTTATATTTTTTCTCTTTTATCACTTTTTATTTCTTAAAACTGTGATCTGAGTGAATGTGATTTTTTCCAGGATTTTAAAAGTCACTCTACCTTTCTTCCGTTTTATCCGACTAACAAGTATGGCCAACATCGATGTTACGACTGTTGTGTTTAGAGGACAAGCTCATCAGGCCAGATTCGAGGCACTGACTGAAAGAAACTTTGCTTCGACCTTGTACTACGATACACCAACCATGGACAAGCTAGGAATCCAGGATAGCATTCAGTACCTATTTTACCAATTAGGCTGGGAGCAAACTGCTCTAAAGACCCGATTTGCTACCTTCCGCGGACTGACATTCGAATTCCTTAGCTCCCTAAGTTACTTACCTGAATATGGCCTTGGATCCACTAAAGAATTAATAACCTTTAGAATGTTTGGAATAGACCAAACACACAACCGTACCACGTTAGCTAACATCCTAGGCTTCCCTAGCGGACCGTTTGTGTTTACCGCCACTGAAGAGGATTTTGATCTCGAATTAGACCAATTATGGGGTTCCATCACCGGAAACTATCACCCAGAACCGAACGACATGCACAACAACGAGATACACAATCCAGCCTTCCGCTATTTCCATAGGATATTAGCCCATACCCTCTTTGGGAAGGAGGAAAACATCACAACAGTCTCAAAAGACGAGCTGTTCATCCTTTTCTGTGCTTCACAAGGTCGCCCTGTAAATGTTGTCCCTTTCATGATGAGGTAATTTACACGCATCAATCAGGACCCGCACTCACCCATTTTAATAGGAGGCCTAGTCACCATGATCGCCCATGAAATTGGTCTGAGGTATTACCTGAACAAAGCCGTTCGTTTCGGTAACCTCAGAGCAATGGACATCCAGTTCTGCTTCAACAGACGCATTCTAGGTACCTTAGGACCAGGAGCCTACGAATACCTCATTGCTGATCAACCTGTCCACCTTTTCACATTGCCCAACCATGAGCTAACCAGTATCCATAACAAAGACAATTGGCTTTATGAATTGGACGAGCCTATGGGACCTCCATCACCTCACTCCACACCCCAGGCTTATATGTATGACAGTGATCAAATCTCAGAAGCACATGACTATTTGTACTACCAAGATTATGAGTCCGAAGTGGAGATCGATCCTGAAACCCCTCCTAACTACCATAATTTTCCTGACCCCACGCCTGAACAAAACACAGATAAGCTAGACACTGTTCTAAGAACTGTAGATGACCTCAAGCTGGAAGTAACCACTATCAAAGATGAATTAACGCAACTCCATATGGATTTCGTTACCTTCATGGACTTGGTTAGCGAACAATTTAATGACGTTGTTCAGCAGGTCAACAATTTGAAGAAACCAGCGGAGTGACATTCTAGTTTTCGCTTTAATTTACGCTTACTACATTTTACATTGTTTGACATTAGTTCATTTTTGCAATTGTTTCCTCTTTTTGGATATTGTACTACCTTACACTCATTTTTTTCGATTTAATGTTATTTTCTTTTCAGTATTTTCCTTAATTATGTTTCTCGTTAATTTTTATTCTGTCATTAGTCCATCATAAGTCATAGTACCATATTCTCCACTGTTAAAACGCCCCACAAGCAAAATTCTGCAATTCTGCAGACTTTGCTGCTGTGACGGTCGTCACATTCCCACCACGGTCGTCACGCGTGTTACGACCGTCACAGATCCCTGACGGTCGTCATGCAGAAAAAACCCCAATTCTGTCTAAAATAGAGTTGCGCCCCTCTCCACTTCCCCTCCCCTAATTCCCCACTATCCCATTATTAAAACCCACTCAAAACCCTCTGAATCCCCCATAAAACCTCCACCATTTTCAACTTCCAATTCACCCTTATATATTACCTTCTGCATTCCCTTCCCTCACCATTCTCAAAAACTTCCTACTCTCAAACCTCTGCACTTCTCTTACCAAAATGGCCAGTGCAAACCCCGATTTGAGCAACATCACCTTCCGAGAAGGAGAGGCCGGCGAACGGCAGCATACTAACTTCCTAGCATTCCATCAACGGTCGCTTCAACCGACCTGATATGCTCATCTGAATTCTATGACGGAACTCGGGATTCTCGACGGCGTCACTTGGATGTTGCAGAGAGTCGGCATCTGGCATCTCTGCACCAATCCCCAACCCACCTACGAGCAACTCACTCTGGAGTTTCTCAGCTCTTTCGCCTACACAACATCATTCGGCGATGCCAACCAACTTCACGGCGCCGCCTGCTTTCGGCTGTTCGGCACTGAATATCAGGTACCCCAGGACCGTATCGCCGTCATCCTACAATTAACTCACAGCGACGATGCTCACCGCTGCATCTCCAATCAGTTCTACCAAGAGGCCTTCCCTCTCTGGAACCGACTGACCGGAACCACACCAGACATCTGGGACACGCTGAATGCCATTCATATCCACAACCCAGCTATCCGCTACTTCCACCGTGTGTTGAGCAACACAATATTCGCTCGTGACAGTAACCATAAGGTCAACTCGAAGGAGCTGTTTTTCCTCCGCTGCGTGTTCACTTCCGAGCCGGTTAACGCCGCCCCGTTTCTCTTGGCTCACATTCAGGCCAACTATAACCGCGACTCTAAACCGTTCTATTTCGGTGGCATCATCACATCCATCGCCATAGGCCTCGGTCTTGGCGACCGCCTCCAGACACTCCGCCAGATGCCCCCCGTATTCCTGGACACCGACCACTGCCGCGCCTCCCACCTCATCAAGGCCCACCGTGATGGGCGATATCATCCTGTAGTGCAAGGCCGCACTATCCAGAGCATCATCATGCCTTCACGCTCCCAGATGCATCCAGAGGACAGAGCCAACTGGCTCTTCGACACCGCTGCCCCTGCTACCCCAACACAGGATAATATCCCAGAGCCCAGGGACGAAGTTCAGGAGGAGCTAGACAGAGCCGACCAGCCTGAGCCATCACAAGCAGCTGCTGTCGCTGGCCCTTCCACGCGCCGCCGCCCCTGTCCTGCCACTGATGACACATCCGCAGCCCTCCTCTGCTGCATCGAGCAACAGAACCAGATGATGCTTATGATGGAGCAGCAGAACCGAAGAGCTGAGGAATTTGAGGCATGACAGAGAGAGCAAACTGGCCAAATTCAGCAATCTTTGCAGATTATGCACGATATCCATTCCGGCATGGCTGACGAGATGGCACACCTCACTGTGCGAGTCGACAGTCTCCGGGATTACATATTCCACACCGGAGCTCTGAACCTCGCCGCCCGTGACCCCCCAGCCAGAGGTCGAGGAAGAGATCGAGGACGAGGACGAAAATAGTAGTATTTTTCATTTTTGCCATTTTTGTTGTTTCTTTCTTTATTTCCTTTGTATTCCTCCCTTCCGCATTCTTTCAAATCAGTGAGGACACTGATTGAGATAGTGTGGGAGCGGATCATTATTTCCCTTTTCGTTTCCCTTTCTCATGTTATTTCTCATTGTACTTTTTCTTTCAAATTTGAAGTAATTTTAATTTTCGGCAAATAAGCTCTTATATATATTTATCTCCGTTACGTGAACTCCCCGCATTTCATATGACTATACAAAAAAAAAAACATTTAAACTCCTTGCCTCAAAGCATCACAAGGACACGCCAAAATTCAATCAAGCATGGAAACCCCGAGAAGAAAATTCTAACAATTCCATTACCATCCTGACACCTTAGACCTCCAGTTTATACGAGTCCATTGCACTACCTACACATACCGAAGCTTCAAGCTCCTATTCAAACGTAGCCTCCAGTAATTTATACAAGCAGTCAGCACCATCTTAAATGCTTCTAAGCAATGAAACCGATGCAAATAAGTGTGTGATCTCTAACTCAAAATGAAAAAAATCATAAAGAAGAAAAGCCATATAGCCTGAGTATAGAGACATGTTCCTTCTAAGTTAGGTGCTCCTCACCCGAGCATTTAGCCCAACGGTATAGAAAGTCTTTGGAAATCAATAGCATAAGCGTATGTGCAGAGAAGAATCGAAATAGAAAAGAGATCATAGCCACTAACAGGTTGACTTGCCATGAAAGTATATGGATAACGGGCTTAATGTGACTGCGCTAGAACAAACTGGGTAAAACTTGTTGCAAGGAACTTGACGCCAAGCTGCAGTAGCATGATTGGAACTGGCTTGCATAAAAAGGAGGCCTTCAAAGACTTACAACTCAGTGTCACCACCATATGTGTCACCACCATATGTGTTTTGTTTCAATTTAAGTCTTGGCATTCCTAACTAATGATTTGAAAAACCTTTCGGAAAGGAGAAGTGTGCCGCGTGTTTGCCACATTTCCAAATTTTCCAACTTTTACTTGAGGACAAGTAAAGATTCAAGACATGTGTTTTAACTAATATTTGACTGATTTCACTCCGAATTCAGGACATTCCATGCTATTTGTCTAAGTATTATGCAGGTATTCGAAGAACATGTATATGAAGAAAAGGAGCAAAAACAAGTGAAAAACAGATGAAAAACCAAGAGAAAAAACAGCAGAAACGAGTTTTACTGATGTGGCGACCGTCACACAGCCGTTACGCTTGTCATGCGTGTGACGACCGTCACACCTCCATGACGACCGTCATGCAGCCAGAACGTGCAGAATGAAGTCACGTGCTAAAATTCCCCCTCAAAGACCAAAAGTATGGCCACTAACTCCTACTTTTCTGCCTCAAACCCACTTCATGAAGGAATAACCGTTAGATACTCTCTCTCTATAAAAGGAAGATGTTTGGACCTGAAAAAGGGAGCCGCAGTCAAGACAACGAAGTGCTGCCAATTCATCTTCAGAGCAACCTTACCGTTCTTATATTCTTATTTGTTTCTCTTTTCCTTCTCTGTATTCTTTGATATTTTGTAATTCCCATTTTCCTTATACGATCAATTGGCACAAAGACCAGAATCCTGCCAACATTGTGGAGGATCTGCCCAAAAGCCAATTGGAATATTTCCAGGTTTCCATTTTTAATCGTAATTGCAATTTTCATTATGATGTATGTTCTTAATTACTGCTTTTATTTATGTATTACCATTTCTTTTTCCATGTCTAGCTAAATTACCGTAATCGATATGTAATAATAATTCAGACGGAATTTGATAATAATTGGCGTAGTCTTTCTCTTTTCAAAACTCAGTTATGGTTTTAGTTTTTAATCAAAATTCTAAATAAACCTTTGTCACGACAGTGAGAAGCTATTTACGGTGGTTTTGCCACGACAGTGGGAAACCATATTAAGGTACGAACCAACAAGCGACAGCTGAGGCTAAGACCAGATAGTAAAAACTAGGCATTCGATTTAAAAACAGCGAAAGCGCTTTAAAAAGGATTAGAACTTAGAGATTTTCAAAAGGTAACTTTAACCCCGAACGGGATAGCGACAGCATACGTTCCGCCTTAGAGTTGCGACTAGCGTCAACAACCATCGTGAGACAAAAGTCTTTAGATCACTATTTTCTTCTTAAACTAAGTTTGAAAACACTTAATATGCCAATAAATTGTCAAATCCTCGAAGAACAAAATTATTGCATATCGATTCATAAATTCATATCTTAAGTAAAAGTTTTAGTTCCCTTTAGTTTAAGCATTTATTGTGCCATTATTCAACTTGAAACCAAGCCGACCTAGCTAAACACCGTAACACTCGATAATACTAGATTGATTACGAGTCCCTGTGGGATCGATATCTATTATTACTACGCGATAGACTGTGCACTTGTAGTTAGATTTGTTAGACATAGAAAGTCGCGATCACGTACGATCTTAGAAGTTAAAGAATATCCTGATAACTATGGACAGAGGGAGTAATCTAGACTTAATTCTTAAATTTTTAGAGTTTTATATGGTGATAGTTTCTATTGAGAATTTAGAAGTTCATATTGGAATAGTTTAATAGTTTTAAATGTACAAGTTGTAGTTTTTAGTTTTGCGCAGTTTGACATCAATGAGTCAACTACTCGTATTTGGGTTAAAAAGCTTTTCTTTCTTTAGGACACGTCTTGGATCTCTTTGTTCTTTACACGTTAAAATTTTGGGATCATGTTCAGTGTGTATTAACTACAATAAACTATAGTCAAACCCATTATTCTACCTTGTCTGGTGGCTTAACTACAACAAACTTTTCCCATTTACCTATTTGACCAAAGTCAAAGCTATTTTCATAATACATTTTTATTAGGTGAAATTATTGCGGGATCTATTAAATCACACTCTTCCAATAAATTAGTATGATGGCTTATTTGGACACAAATTTCCCCGTGTCAAGAAATTATACTTTATGTAACGCTTGAACCATGTCCAATGTACGCTGGTGTCATTCTTCAGGAAAGAGTAGAAATTGTTGTGTGGGGAGCTCCCAATAAGCTTCTTGGAGCTGATGGTAGCTGGATTAGGTATGCAGTCAATATACTTGTTTGTATGCAATGGCATAGAATCTTTAATGTTTGGTCATTCTATATACCTTTAGAAATAAACAATGATAATGATAATGATAAAAATTATTTTACAGGTTTTTCCCCGACGGAGGAGAGAATGTTTCAGAAGCAAGATATATATCTCTTGCACTAGTTCACCCATTCCATCCGAAAATGAAAATAAGAAGAGGAGTATTGGCGACAGAGTGTACGGATGTAATGCATCAATTCTTTCAACTGAGAAGGACAACTAAGAAGGAAGAGGTACCAAAGGAACCCTCTTGCCTTCCTGTTACTCACCACCATCCTACCAAGTTACTTAATAAGATACATGACATATTTCATGTAATGTTTTGTCTGTAAGAGACTAGGTTGACATCCTATTTTTCTCTGTTTTAAATGACCGTAAGAATTAAATTCTCAATTTTGTTGTAGCAAGTTTTGTCATACTTGGTCAATAATGCATTATGCGTATTCTCTATCATTTTCAATCACCTATAAGGTGACGTGGAATGCAATTTCAACCACTGATTGCAACTTTCATTTCAAGAAATTACTTTGAACTCCAGCATAACAAGGAGGACTTAATTGAGAATTCAGATAGAACATCGGAGTCACCTCTGTACGTTGAAGTTGAACCATCAAATACTAGCAGAAAGGGAAAGAAACCTCATACTTACATATAGGTTCTTTTTATAGAAAATAGTTGCTAAATCATTAAAAATGTAAATGATATCTTTCATTCTTTCTTTCCAAAATCCCTATTTACTCCCAACAAGTTGATGGGAATAGGTCGCGTCGTGGTGTTAGAAGGTTTGAATCTGACCTACGAATTGTTTTTTTTCCATCCAATGTGTTGCTCACCCACCATATTGAAATTTTAATAATGTTTTTGAAATCCGAATTTTATTTTTTGGATGCACCTAAAATGAGAAAAATATGCTAAATGGAAGATGTAAAGACAAAAAACCCAGAGATTGGAATCTGAATCCGCTCTTCATCATATAACATTCATATCTTAAAGCTAGACTAAAACAACGCTGAAATAATTCAAATTTTTTATGGAAATCAATTTTCAGATGCATTTGATTCATATCCCACATCATACCTTTCTCTCTTCCTTCTTTATTTCAAAAAGTTTCTCTGAACTCAAAACATAACTTGTGAGTAAACTTCATTTTCAAACTTTATCACTACTTCTACTATATTGCATTTAAGTCTAATACATTCCTTAATCTCTACTCCACCCTATTCAATCGAGGTTTTTCACTTTTCAAGCTTTATCTCAATTTGATAAGTTTTTCATTTTCTTTATTTTTTTTATTTGTGGTTAATGCATTACCAATAAGTTGTTTATGATACATTAGGTTATAGCTAAAAGCATAATATGTTGGTTAGTGATGCTTGCATTTAAAATCTTTCAAGTTTAGAGCTTAGGGCATGTTATGTTTTGTCTGTTCGTGTTTCTGCCACTCTGATTTCGTTTGGAGATTGGAATCCAGCTGGTTGACTTGTGGGTCATGAATGATATATCCAAATTTACCTAAGTGAGTTATGTGTCACTTTGAGTATACGTATGGTATCCTAGAGCATCTACTGTGCCTACTCCTTCCATTGTCACTTGCAGAGATATTGATGTTATATTTGAGGTGTTTTATGATCATATGGTCCCAGCGCATGTACGTTGTATGTGAGCTCCTCAACCATGAAGTGTGGTATACAGTTACATTCAATGGTTTTATAATATTACATCCTTACATGACACCGGATGCAGATGGAGGTCCACCTAGGACAACTCATCAAGAAATATTATAATACAAACATGTTAAGGCGGACCATGTTATTGATGTGTTACTGATATATTAGCGTATTGTGGCAATTGGGAGAGGAAAATAGAGAGAGAAGAGTTTGAGGAAGGCACTGCTGAGATAGTCAGACCATGATAACCAATACACAATATGCTTTGTAGTATAGGAGGAATCGAGTGGTCAGTGTCGCAGTGAGAACTGGATGTCAAATTATTAATTAATTTGGATCTTAATTCATTAGTTCACCACCGGTCTTTTATTTGTCCAAAGGAAGGGAAAAAGATCGAATTACCCACAATGAAATGCAAATGCAAAAGCTAGAGAGTTATAGGTACGGGGGTTGGTTAAACTTAGGGAAGGTGCTAGCATCCTAAGTTTCTGTAGTACTCTACAGGAACCTCTTATTTTATGTTGTTTATTGCTATGGGTTATTTGCTAAAAGGTGAAAGACCTAGTGGTTTAATTTTAAGTATACTCTCCAAGACGTTGCATCTTGTGCCTACATATCCTAACGGGAATGGAATAAGAGTAATTGTAGTTCCCCTAAAGGGTTTGAGGAATCATTGACTGTTGGTCAAATTTCCAAAGGGATAACGGGTTGTTGATTGATTGATTCTAGGAGAAAAGACGAGTCGTCATATCGAGGGAGAACACTCGACTTAACCACCACAACTTGTATGAGATGGTCTTTGCACCGTCTTGAGAGAAGGGCTCAAACACTCGGATTGTCGACGAGTATGTGTTGCACCTCAAAATTTGCCCAACCTTTTCTGTACTTGGTTTATGTTTCATCTCATTGTTCTAGCATTTGCATTTGCATAGCATTATTCATTTGCAGGGGATCAGGAGAGGTGTGCATAGCAAGAGAAGGTTACCTAGGGTCTAAGCCTAAGCAAGAGGTCTTATTCAAGTGGTCATGTGCCTATCATCATCAGAGGAAGATCAAAACTCAAGGGGGTGGATAGTTATGGTTTACTTCCTATCTTGGAGGGCAATTTATGATCATCAAAGGATGTTGAGTCCGTGGTTGTGGATGGAGAATGTGGTGGGAGCTCATTGAATGTTTTGAGAGCAATTGTTGAGATATTATATCATGTATAAGAGGTTGCAATCAGAAGATTGCACACCTAGGGTTTCATCTACCTAGTGCAAGGTTAATTATGGATTTGAAGTGGTTTGAGACTTAATTCCAAGTCATTGTGATCATGAAAAGTTGTGTTGAAGCATCTAGGTGAAGGTGTGAGAAATACACAAGAAATGGGGGGTTTGAATTTGGTATTTACTCTATAAAAACTTTTTCTGGGTTTCTTTACTTGTTGCTTTCTATAGAGTTCTTTAAGATGCAATGCGGAAGCATATACATGATATATCCTGGTTCACTTGAGCAACTCTCAAGCTAATCCAGTCCACCCTTCCAAGGTGATTTCGCCTTACTCAAGCAAGGACTTAATCCACTATAACCAAACTGATTACAGTTGCACAAGCTAACTGCAGGTGACTAACAAATAGACAATGACACGTTCAGGGATCCCTTAGAATATAACGTCCATTGACATCCAATAGAATCCGATCACAAAGGATCTCCTATTAGACTTCCACAAATGACAACTGTGACTTGTCATCTCAAGTATTCTGATCTTCACAAGATCACTTGAGGAACCACTAATTCTAAAATGAATTTGTGTTGCCGGAGATTACAAGATTGCTTCTTATCAAGCAGATTACTCCTAATTAAGTACAAGGCAAGTATTGAGCAATAACTCCTTGCTTCCTAATACAGAAACTAATCTAAGGATAAATCTCTATGAGATTATTAGAACAGTAGTTTCCATATTGCTTAAAAGCTTTCTTATGTGAGCACTGCGGCTTCTTAGCATAACACTTTTCTTGTTAATCAACTATGTTGCTAACTTCACTCGTCAGCATCATTGCTTTGTAACAAGTTGGCTTGCTTTGTAATGAGCTTATTACTTTGTAATTGGCTTTCTTGCTTACCAATAAGCTAACATTTGAATGAATCAAATGTTCTTCTTTTATAGTGCAGCTTTGTGAGGGTAGAAATGTCATCTCTAATTCCAAAGGTTTTATCCCAATGGATAGAATAAGTTCACGTGTTGGAACAGTGACCTTTACTTGAACTTTAATATCTCAACATTGGAAACCACACTTATGAATAGTACCAACATCTTTGTCATAGTGAAATGTTTGCGTGTGTTGTACTGTAGTCTTCTTGACTTGATTCTTCTGATGATTCATCTGATGAGTAGTTCAGCAACTACTTTGGTATGAAAGCTTCAGCATCAGAGTTGTTTAAGCACATGTTTATCAGATTTAATAGCAGCAGCTTATCTGATGAGTAATACGCCTCTGTCTGGGTGAATTTTCTTCTGACATAATCTTCAACTTCAGAATCCAGTCTTCAGCATTCCAAGATCTAAGTTTCCTCTGAAACAGTATTGTGAATCTTCGTGGATGATTCTTCAGAAATCATGTCTTCAGAATCTTCAGAGACTTGATCTTCAGAACACGTCTTCAGAGTCTTTCTACACTTGGTCTTTAGAGCCTTCAGCCTTCAGAACTTCAAGTCATTAGAGTCTTCAGAGTAGTTCTTCAGAGGACTATATCTTCAGAGTCTTCAGAGTCTTAATCTTAAGAACCCTTAAGTCTTCAAAGTCTTTCTGCACTTGGTCTTTAGAGGACTTCCTTTAGAGACACTTGTTAGCTTCGAGATCAGATGCACTTCACAGAACAAAATCCACAACAGCATTGCAACTGCAATATCCAGCATCCTTGGATCTCTCTAATCGTGATCTGATTGATAACGCGAAAATATATCTATAAAATGACATGTGTTTTAACTAATGTTTGACCGGTTTCACCCCGAATTTGGGGCATTCCATGCTATTTGTCTAAGTATTATGCAGGTATTCGAAGAACATGTCCAAGCAAAGAAATATGAAGAAAAGGAGCAAAAACAAGTGAAAAATGGATGAAAAACCAAGTGAAAACCAGCAGAAACGAGCTTTACTGATGTGATCACCGTCACACAACCGTTATGATCGTCATGCGTGTGACGACCGTCACACCTCCATGACGACCGTCATGCAGCCAGAACGTGCAGAATGAAGTCACGTGCAAAATTTCCCCCTCAAAGACCAAAAGTGTGGCCACTAACTCCTACTTTTCTGCCTCAAACCCACTTCCTGAAGGAATAACCGTTAGATACTCTCCCTCTATAAAAGGAAGAGGTTGGGACCTGAAAAGAGGAGTCGCATTCAAGACAATAAAGTGCTGCCAATTCATCTTCAGAGCAACCTTTCCATTATTTTATTCTTATTTGTTTCTCTTTTCCTTCTCTGTATTCTTTGATATTTTGTAATTCCCATTTCCCTTGTACGATAAATTGGCACAAAGACCAGAATCCTGCCAACATTGTGGAGGATCTGCCCAAAGGCCAATTGGAATATTTACAGGTTTTTAATTTTAATCGTAATTGCAATTTTCATTATGATGCATGTTATTAATTACTGTTTTTATTTATGTATTACCATTTCTATTTCCATGTCTAGCTAAATTACTGTAATCGATATGTAATAATAATTCAGACGGAATCTGATAATAATTGGCGTAGTTTTTCTCTTTTCAAAAACTCAGTTATGGTTTTAGTTTTTAATCAAAAATTCTAAATAAACCTTTGTCACGACAATGAGAAGCTATTTACGGTGGTTTTTCCACGACAGTGGGAAACCATATTAAGGTACGAACCAACAAGCGACAGCTGAGGCTAAGACCAGATAGTAAAAACTAGGCATTCGATTTAAAATCCGCAAAAGCACTTTAAAAAGGATTAGAACTTAGAGATTTTCAAAAGGTAACTCTAACCCCGAACGGGATAGCGACAACATACGTTCCGCCTTAGAGTTGCGACTAGCGTCAACAACCATCGTGAGACAAAAGTCTTTAGATCACTATTTTCTTCTTAAACTAAGTTTGAAAACACTTAATACGCCAATAAGTTGTCAAATCCCCGAAGTATAAAATTATTGCATATCGATTCATAAATTCATATCTTAAGTAAAAACCTTAGTTCCCTTTAGTTTACGCATCTACTCTATTATTATTATTCAACTTGAAACCAAACCGACCTAGCTAAACACCGTAACACCCGATAATACTAGATTGATTACGAGTCCCTGTAGGATCGATATCTATTATTACTACGCGATAGACTGTGCACTTGCAGTTAGAATTGTTAGACATAGAAAGTCGCGATCAAGTTTTTGGCGCTGTTGCCGGGGACCCGTTTAGTCAATAGTGTAATCCTTTGTTACACAGTATAGACTAGGTTAACAATTCTCTCTCCCTCTACTCGTTCTTCGATTGTATGCCAAGTACTCACTCACAAGGAGAAATCTTACAACCTACAATCACTGAACTAGAGCGCTTCTTACATCTAAGAAGGTGCATATCAACGAAGACACAACATTCTTGATCTTGTAGCTCATCCTCCTGTTGAAGAAGCAAAGATGGCTGAAGGACCTCAGAACAAACCGCTGAAGGCATACGCTACACCCTCTCAGATAGAGCCTAGAAGTAGCATAGCTGCCCCAGCTATCAATCGAACCGATTTTGAACTAAAACCGTCACTGCTGTCAGCTGTACAACAAAACCAATTCTCAGGAAATGAAACTGAGGATCCTAATGAACACTTAACGAAGTTTATACAATACGCAGACACAGTGAAAGCAAATGGAGTAACTCCAGACGCAATAAGACTTCGTCTTTTCCCTTTCTCTCTTAGAGATAGAGCTTGGACATGGTTACAATCCTTACCATCCAACTCCGTTACGACGTGGGAACAGTTGAAGAACGTTTTCTTAGCGAGATATTTTCCGCCAAGCAAAACTGCTATGCTTAGAGCCCAAATCAACGGATTTCGACAAAAAGATACTGAATCTCTCTACAAAGCGTGGGAAAGGTTCAAAGATATGATGAGAACATGTCCTCACCACGGTCTAGAAGACTGGGTGACGATCCATACTTTCTATAATGGGCTTCTATACAACACCAGATTAACGGTAGACGCCGCCGCGGGCGGTGCACTTATGGATAAGCCATACTACGAAGCCTATCAACTAATCGAAAACATGTCTCAGAACCACTGCCAATGGGGAGGTGAACGCATTCCAGCAGAGAAACCCGCAGCGAAAGGTGGGATGCACGAGATCAGCAGCCTTGAAAAGTTCAACGCTAAAGTAGATGCTCTAGCATAGAAAATCGACAGTCTGACCGTTAACCCAACTGCAACCGTCGCTGCTGTAACTCCAAACTGCGAGTTATGCAAAATCGCCACTCATAATGCGCCCGAGTGCCCATTGTTGGCCGGAATCCCACCAGACCAAGTAAATTACGCTCAAGGAAATCCTTACGCAAATACTTACAACCCAGGATGGAGGAACCACCCAAACTTTTCCTACAAGAACGATAATGCCTTGCAAGCACCAGGTGCTCCGCCAGGATATCAGAAACCAGCTGCTGCCCAGACTGCCCCTAGGAAATCAAACCTCGAGTTGATGATGGAAAAATTCATAGCTACTCAAGCTCAAACAAACAAAGAATTCCTAAATCAAAACATACACACTAGCGAGCAAATTAAACAGCTGACCGGAAAAGTAGACACTTTAGCCACCCACAACAAAATGCTCAAAACGCATATATCCCAAGTGGCCCAACAACAAGCTTCTGCCGCTGTCCCAGCTGGAACATTTCCAGGACAGCCCGAACCTAATCCAAAAGGCCATGCAAACGCTGTTATATTAAGAAGTGGGAAAGAATTGGAGGGCCCAACAGATCCTAGGAACGAAGATTTAGTAATGCAACAGAAATCCGATAAACCAACCCAAAAGGAGTCTGAAACAGAAAAGAAGGAATGTGACGAGCAGAAAGCCGCCAAAGATGAAAACACATATGTGCCTCCGGCTCCATATAAACCACCTATCCCTTATCCTCAAAGATTAATAAACTCCAAAACTTTAGGACAATTTAAGAAATTTGTCGAACTTCTGAAACAACTAAACATCACTATTCCTTTCACAAAAGCGATAAAAGGAAAATAGAGGATAACGAGACAGTGACACCTACTGTCGAATGTAGCGCAATCATTCAAAACCACATGCCGCCTAAACTCAAAGACCCAGGTAGTTTTTCCATACCCTGCGTCATAGGAAAGTTCGTAATAGACAAGGCTCTATGCGATCTAGGAGCCAGTATAAGCGTCATGCCTTTATCTATATGCAAAAAGCTGAATATGGGAGAACTAAGACCAACTAAAATGTTCGTACAATTGGCCGACCGATCAGTCAAATACCCCGTCGGAATACTGGAAAACGTTCTAGTACGCATAGGACAATTCTATATCCCAACCGACTTCATAATCATGGACATCAAAGAGGACTCTGTTACCCCAATTATCCTAGGAAGACCGTTCCTAGCTACAGCCGGAGCTATTATAGACGTAAAGAAAGGAAGGCTAACATTCGAAGTAGGAGAAGAAAAGATAGAGTTCATCCTTACTAAATTCTCGAAGGCACCAACCATCGATGACACATGCTATATAGTAGATGTGATCGACGAATGCATATGAGAATTAGAAAAGGAGGAAACTACATATTCTGAAATCATGAAAATCCCGATCCCTGATATTCATGAAGGCGACAACTGGCGTGCACCATACAAAGATGATAGTCTGAGCGAGATCTTAGCACTCACTCCAAATCACATACCAGGTCCAAAAAACCCAGCTTTAGAACTTAAAGAGCTACCCAAAACTCTCAGGTATGAATTCCTAGATACGGAATTCAAAAGACCAGTAATAGTAAACGCTAACTTAGGACAATTAGAAACTGAGCGATTATTAGAAGTCCTAAGGAGATACCCAAATGCGTTAGGCTATAATATAAGCGATCTAAAAGGCATAAGTCCCTCCATCTGTATGCACCATATCATGCTGGAGGAAGACTGCAAAACTTCAAGAGAACATCAGAGAAGGATAAACCCGATCCTAAGCACTGTAGTCAAAGACGAGGTGAAAAAGCTACTAGACGCAGGAATCATATACCCAATCTTCGACAGCCAATGGGTCAGCCCAGTACACGTAGTACCCAAGAAAGGAGGCGTTACTGTAGTGAAAAATGCGAAAGGCGAATCGATAACCCAAAGAGTTGTGACCGGAAATAGGATGTGTATCGACTACAGAAAACTAAACAAGGCAACTCGGAAAGATCACTTCCCTTTACCATTCATAGACCAAATGTTGGAGAGACTAGTGAAACATTTATACTTCTGCTATCTAGATGGTTATTCGGGATTCTTTCAAATCCCTATTCACCCCGATGACCAGGAAAAGACAACATTCACCTGTCCCTATGGTACTTTTGCCTACCGCCGAATGGCGTTCGGACTATGCAATGCTCCAGCAACCTTTCAAAGATGCATGATGGCAATCTTCGCAGATTTCATAGATGACATCATGGAAGTGTTCATGGATGACTTCTCTGTATGCGGACAAAGCTTCGAAAGCTGCCTGTAGAATTTAGAAATGGTACTCAAAAGATGCGCCAAAGTGAACCTTGTCCTTAATTGGGAAAAATGTCATTTCATGGTCCGACAAGGCATTGTTTTATGACACGTCATCTCTGAAAAAGGGATTGAAGTTGACAAAGCCAAAATAGAGATCATAAAGGATCTCCAACCTCCGAAAAACGTACGAGAAATACGAAGCTTCTTAGGACATGCTGGATTCTACCGAAGATTCATAAAGGATTTCTCGAAAATCACAAAACCTCTTACAGGTTTATTAATGAAAGATGCTGAGTTCATCTTCGACAAAGAATGCTTAGAGGCATTCGAAACTCTAAAATCTGCACTTATCACCGCACCAATCATGCAACCCCCAAGATTGGCGACTACCATTCGAAATCATGTGCGATGCGAGTGATTATGTCGTAGGCGCGGTTCTAGGACAGAGGAAGGATAAGAAGCTTCACGCTATCTACTACGCCAGTAGAACATTAGAACCTGCCCAAATGAACTATGCCACAACAGAAAAGGAACTCTTAGCATTCGTGTTCGCTCTCGACAAATTCCGTTCCTACTTGGTAGAAGCCAAAATAATCATATACACAGACCACGCTGCCATTAGGTACCTAATAAACAAAAAGGACGCAAAACCCAGATTATTGAGATGGATCCTATTATTACAAGAGTTCGATTTAGAAATTAAAGATAAGAAGGGGACCGAGAACGTAGTTGTGGACCACTTAACCCGTATAGGGGGCATAAAACAAGAACCAGTGCCTATCAATGACGACTTTCCTTACGAATGTCTGATAGCCAAATTGGAAAGCGATATGTCTAACTCTACTTCGGAAGAACCGGAACTGGAAAAAGCCGTTGAAGCTGTCTATGCCCAAGCCACTTTGCCGTGGTTTGCCGACATCGTTAATTACCTGGCCGCAGGCGTGCTTCCACCGGACCTGACTTATTAACAAAAGAAGAAATTCTTCCATGACTTAAAGCACTACTACTGGGACGAACCTCTACTCTTCAGACGAGGCGCCGACAACTTATACCGTCGTTGTGTCCCAGAGGAAGAAATATAAGACATCATCACCCAATGCCATTCAGCACCATATGGTGGTCATGCCAGCACCTCAAATACGTGCGCTAAAATCCTACAGTCTGGCTTATTTTGGCCCAGTCTCTGGAAGGACATCCATATCGCGGTACTAAAATGCGACTGGTGCCAACGCACCGGCAACATCTCACGACGCGATGAAATGCCTCAGAGAGGAATCTTAGAAGTAGAAATCTTTGACGTCTGGGGAATCGACTTCATGGGACCTTTCCCATCTTCTTTTGGAAATAAATATATACTCGTCGCTGTCGACTATGTATCAAAATGGATAGAGGTCGTTGCCGCTCCAACAAATGACACGCGAGTAGTCGTTAAACTCTTTAAAAACGTAATCTTTCCAAGATTCGGGTGCCCAGGCTCGTCATTAGTGACGGTGGTTCGCATTTTATATCGCGAATCTTCGATAAACTCCTTTCCAAATACGGAGTTAAACACCGTGTAGCCACACCATATCATCCACAAACTAGTGGACAAGTAGAGGTTTCGAACAGGGAAATAAAACAAATTTTAGAAAAGACTGTCGCAACCTCCAGGAAAGATTGGTCCTCAAAGCTGAATGAAGCTTTATGGGCCTATAGGACCGCCTTTAAGACACCGATAGGAACCACACCATTCAAACTAGTCTACGGAAAATCATGCCACCTGCCGGTAGAGTTAGAGCATAAAGCCTTCTGGGCTATTAAGACACTAAACTTCAACTACACTGCGGCAGGCGAAAAGCGAATCTTGAACCTTCACGAATTGGAAGAGCTAAGATTAGACGCGTACGAGAATGCACGCATCTACAAAGAAAGGACCAAGAAATGGCATGACAAACGTTCAATCCGGAAGCAGTTCAGAGTGGGAGACATCGTGCTCCTATTCAACTCCAGATTGAAACTATTCCCTGGAAAACTAAAATCTAGGTGGTCTAGACCTTTTGAGGTCACCAAAGTCCTCATGAGTGGAGCTGTTGAAGTCACGAATCAAATCAACGCACCGTTTATAGTAAACGGACAGCGTTTGAAACATTATAACCAAAGTGAACACAGCGACCACGTGAGCAATATGAAATTGCTCGAGATCCCCGAATAGCTTATATCCAAGCTATCGTCAGGCTTCTGACGTTAAAGACAGCGCTGATTGGGAGGCAACCCAAAGTTTTCCTGATTTTCCTTCTAAATCTACTAAAACTATTCTTTTTATTAACTTATAATTTCTATAAACTTCTATTATCTTATTTTCCATTATCTATATTTATTTTATATTTTTTCTCTTTTATCACTTTTTTATTTTTCTTAAAATTATGATCTGAATGAATGTGACTTTTTCCAGGATTTTAAAAGTCATTCTACTTTTCTTCCATTTTATCCGACTAACGAGTATGGCCGACATCGACGTTACGACTGTTGTGTTTAGAGGACGAGCTCAGCAGGCCAGATTCGAGGCACTGACTCAAAGAAACTTTGCTTCGACTCTGTACTACGATACACTAACCATGGACAAGCTAGGAATCCAGGATAACATTCAATACCTATTTTACCAATTAGGCTGGGAGCAAACCTCTCTCAAGACCCGATTTGCTACCTTCCGCGAACTGACATTCGAATTCCTTAGCTTCCTAAGTTACTTACCTGAATATGGCTTTGGATCCACTAAAGAATTAATAACCTTTAGAATGTTTGGAATAGACCAAACACACAACCGTACCACGTTAGCTAAAATCCTAGGCTTCCCTAGCAATCCATTCATGTTTACTGCCATTGAAGAGGATTTTGATCTCGAATTAGACCAATTCTAGGGTTCCATCACCGGAAACTATCACCCAGAACCGAACGACATGCACAACAACGAGATACACAATCCAGCCTTCTGCTATTTCCATAGGATATTAGCCCATACCCTCTTTGGTAAGGAAGAAAACATCACCACAGTCTCAAAGGACGAGCTGTTTATCCTTTTCTGCGCTTCACAAGGCCGCCCTGTAAATGCTGTCCCTTTTATGATGAGGGCATTTACACGCATCAATCAGGACCCACACTCACCCATTTTAATAGGAGGCCTAGTCACCATGATCGCCCATGAAATTGATCTGAGGTATTACCTGAACAAAGCCGTCCGTTTCGGCAACCTCAGAGCAATGAACATCCAGTTCTGCTTCAACAGAAGCATTCTAGGTACCTTAGGACCAGGAGCCTACGAATACCTCATAGCTGATCAACCTGTCCACCTTTTCACATTGCCCAACCATGAGCTAACCAGTATCCATAACAAAGACAATGGGCTTTATGAATTGGACGAGCCTATGGGACCTCCATCACCTCACTCCACACCCCAGGCTTATATGTATGACAATGATCAAGTCTTAGAAGCACATGACTATTTGTACTACCAAGACTATGAGTCCGAAGTAGAGATCGATCCTGAGACCCCTCCTAACTACCATAATTTTCCTGACCCCACGCCTGAACAAAACACAGATAAGCTAGACACTGTTCTGAAAACTGTAGACGACCTCAAGTTGGAAGTAACCACTGTCAAAGATGAATTAACGCAATTTCATATGGATTTCGTTACCTTCATGGACTTGGTTAGCGACCAATTTAATGTCGTTGTTGAACAGGTCAACAATTTGAAGAAACCAACAGAGTGATCTTCTAGTTTTTGCTTTAATTTACGTTTACTGCATTTTACATTGTTCGACATTAGTTCATTTTGCAATTGTTTACTCTTTTTGGATATTGTACTACCTTACACTCATTTTTCGATTTAATGTTATTTTCATTTCAGTACTTCCCTTAATTATGTTTCCTGCTCATTTTTAGTTTGTCATTATTCCATTACAAGTCATATTACCATAGTTTCCACTGTTAAAACGCCCCACAAGCAAAATTCTGCAATTCTGCAGACTTTGCTGCTGTGACGGTCGTCACATTCCCACCACGGTCGTCACGCGTGTTACGACCGTCACAGACCCCTGACGGTCGTCATGCAGAAAAAACCCTAATTCTGTTTTAAACAGAGTTGCGCCCCTCCCCATTCCCTCTCCCCTAATTCCCCACTCTCCCATTATCAAAACCCTATCAAAACCCTCTGAATCCCCCATAAAATCTCCACCATTTTTCAACCTCCCATTCACCCGTATACAGTACCCACTGCACTCCTTCGCCTCACCATCCTCTGAAACCCCATAATCTCACACCTCTGCACTTCTCTCACAAAAATGGCCAATACAAACCCCGATTTTAGCAACATCACCTTCCGCGAAGGAGAGGTCGGTGAACGGCAGCAGACGAACTTTCTAGCATTCCATCAACGGTCGCTTCAACCGACCTGGTATGCTCATCTGAATTCTCTGACAGAACTCGGAATTCTCGACGGCATCACTTGGATGTTGCAGAGAGCCGGCATCTGGCATCTCTGCACCAATCCCCAACCCACCTACGAGCAACTCACTCTGGAGTTTCTCAGCTCTTTCGCCTACACAACATCATCCGGCGATGCCAACCAACTCCACGGCGCCGCCTGCTTCCGGATGTTCGGCACGGAATATCAGGTCCCCCAGGACCGCATCGTCGTCATCCTACAGTTCACTCACAGCGATGATGCTCACCACCGCATCTCCGATCAGTTCTACCAAGAGGCCTTCCCTCTCTGGAACAGCCTGACCGGAACCACTCCAGACAGTTGGGACACGCTGAACGCCACTCATATCCATAACCCAGCTATCCGCTACTTCCACCGTGTGTTGAGAAACACCATATTCGCTCGTGACAGTAACCATAAGGTCAACTCGAAGGAGCTGTTTTTCCTCCGCTGTGTGTTCGCTTCAGAGCCGGTTAACGCCGCCTCGTTCCTCTTGGCTCACATTTAGGCAAACTGCAACCGCGACTCCAAACCTTTCTACTTCGGTGGCATCATCACATCCATCGCCATCGGCCTCGGTCTTGGCGACCGCCTCCAGGCACTCCGCCAGATGCCTCCCGTATTCTTGGACACCGACCACTGCCGCGCCTCCCACCTCATCAAGGCCCGCCGTGATGGGCGATATCATCCTGTAGTGCAAGGTCGCACTATCCAGAGCATCATCATGCCTTCACGCACCCAGATGCATCCAGAGGACAGAGCCAACTGGCTCTTCGACACCGCTGCCCCTGCTGCCCCGACACAGGATAATATCCCAGAACCCAGGGATGAAGTTCAGGAGGAGCTAGACAGTGCTGACCAGCCTGAGCCATCACAAGCAGCTGCTGCCGCTGGCCCTTCCACGCGCCGCCGCCCCCGTCCTGCCACTGATGACCCATCCGCGGCCCTCCTCCGCTGCATCGAGCAACAGAACCAGATGATGCTTATGATGGAGCAGCAGAACCGTAGGGCTGAGGAATTTGAAGCTTGGCAGAGAGAGCAAACCGGCCAAATCCAGCAATCTCTGCAGATGATGCACGATATCCATTCCGGCATGGCTGACGAGATGGCGCACCTCACTGTGCGAGTCGACGGTCTCCGGGATTACATATTCCACACCGGAGCTCTGAACCTCGTAGCCCGTGACCCCCCAGCCAGAGGTCGCGACAGAGATCGAGGACGAGGACGGGATAGTAGTATTTTTCATTTTTGCAATTTTTGTTGTTTTTTCTTTATTTCCTTTGTATCTCCCTTCCGCATTCTTTCAAATCAGTGAGGACACTGATTGAGATAGTGTGGGAGCGGATCGTCATTTCCATTTCTCATGTTATTTCCCATTGTACTTTGTCTTTCGAATTTAAAGAAATTTTAATTTTCGGTTTCGGCAAATAAGCTCTTATATATATATTTATCTCCGTTACGTGAACTCCCCGCGTTTCATATGACTACACAAAGAAATCTTTAACCTTCTTACCTCAAAGCATCACGAGGACACGCCAAATTTCAATCAAGTATGGAAATCCCGAGAAGAAAATTCTAACAACTCCATTACCGTCCTGACACCTTAGACCTCCAATTTATGCGAGTCTGTTTCACTACCTACACGTACCGAAGTTTCAAGCTCCTACTCAAACGTAGCCCCCAGTAGTTTATACAAGCAGTCAGCACCATCCTAAATGCTCCTAAGCAATGAAACCGATGCAAATAAGTGTGTGTGATCTCTAACTCAAAATGAAAAAAAAAATCATGAAGAAGAAAAGCCATATAGCATGAGTGTAGAGACATGTTCCTTCTAAGTTAGGTGCTCCTCACCCGAGCACTTAGCCCAACAGTACAGAAAGTCTTTGGAAATCAATAGCATAAGCTTATATGCAAAGAAGAATCGAAATAGAAAAGAGATCATAGCCACTAACAGGTTGACTTGCCATGAAAGTATATGGATAACGGGCTTAATGTGACTGCGCCAGAACAAACCGGGTAAAACTTGTTGCAAGGAACTTGACACCAAGCTGCAGTAGCATGATTGGAATTGGCTTGCATAAAAAGGAGGCCTTCGAAGACTTACAACTCAGTGTCACCACCGTATGTGTTTTGTTTCAATTTTAGTCTTGGCCTTCCTAACTTATAATTTGAGATAAACCTTTCGGAAAGGAGAAGCGTGCCGCGTGTTTGCCACATTTTCAATTTTTCTAACTTTTACTTGAGGACAAGTAAAGATTCAAGTTTAGGGGAGTTTGATAATGCAAAAATATATCTATAAAATGACATGTGTTTTAACTAATGTTTGACCGGTTTAACCCCGAATTCGGGGCATTCCATGCTATTTGTCTAAGTATTATGCATGTATTCGAAGAACATGTCCAAGCAAAGCAATATGAAGAAAAGGAGCAAAAACAAGTGAAAAATGGATGAAAAACCAAGTGAAAACTAGCAGAAACGAGCTTTACTGATGTGATGACCGTCACACAACCGTTATGACCGTCATGCGTGTGACGACCGTCACACCTCCATGATGACCGTCATGCAGCCAGAACGTGCAGAATGAAGTCACGTGAAAAATTCCCCCCTCAAAGACCAAAAGTGTGGCCACTAACTCCTACTTTTCTGCCTCAAACCCACTTCCTGAAGGAATAACCGTTAGATACTCTCCCTCTATAAAAGGAAGAGGTTGGGACCTGAAAAGAGGAGCCGCATTCAAGACAACAAAGTGCTGCCAACAACCATCGTGAGACAAAAGTCTTTAGATCACTATTTTCTTCTTAAACTAAGTTTGAAAACACTTAATACGCCAATAAGTTGTCAAATTCCCGAAGTATAAAATTATTGCATATCGATTCATAAATTCATATCTTAAGTAAAAACCTTAGTTCCCTTTAGTTTACGCATCTACTCTATTATTATTCAACTTGAAACCAAACCGACCTAGCTAAACACCGTAACACCCGATAATACTAGATTGATTACGAGTCCCTGTGGGATCGATATCTATTATTACTACGCGATAGACTGTGCACTTGCAGTTAGAATTGTTAGACATAGAAAGTCGCGATCATTGATGCATAAGCAAACTAGTTTCTCCCATAAGCGCTTTATGATACGTCACACATAGTGACTCTCATATTGTATTAACTGCACACGTTGATGCTATTTGTTTGATCTTATATATTTAATTATCATGATCTACATATAACATTAAAACATAAAATGGTTCTTTCACAAATACTTAATTATTATCATCAAAACATAGAGATAATCCTGTAGAGACAAATCTTACTCTTACAATCTCCCCTTTTTTGATGATGACAAAAACATATATTTTGATAGAATATTTTATACAAGGTAATCACCAAGCATAACATATTCATAGTTTCGAGCAGCAACTCCCGCTGAATGTGTTAACCTCAAAATTTCATTTTTGCTTGTTCAAAGACTTACTCTGATCCCAAGACTCACAAAATAGAAATTTTGATATAATAGAATAGAAGGAATACTTCCCTATGGTGTATCAGAGCGTAAGTCTTTAGCATCTGGACTTGTTCAGCAGAACTCCATCTTCAGATCTTTTAGAGCTTATCTTCTTTAGACATCGTATCAGAGCCATATAACTTCAGAGCCTTTTGAAGCATTTGCTACTGTTCATCAGAACATCTGTAGCACAGAGTTTAAACAATTATTTTCTGATAACTTAGCCACATTATTCTTTCAGATGAGAAACTCCCCCTGAGTTTTAGACTGGGTGAAAATCAAATATCCTGACTTGTGAACCTTTCTGGGTGAACTCCCCCTGGCTACAATAGGTCAGATATTTGGATCTTCTGAGCTTGATACAGTCTTGATTCTTGGTCTCTTGAAGCTAATTGATTCTGAGTCTGATACCAATAAGTTTAATACTGAACCTGATACTAATTCTTGATTCTGAGTCTGAAACCAATTCTTGCTTTTATGAAGATTTCTTATTCTTATGCTCTGATTATCATATTCACAGACAGATTACATCTTCTTAACATTATGATACCAAAATCAAGATGACTTTAACTTTATCATGAACAGTATTAGGTCCATCTGATTCTGAACATATGTTCACGAAGTGTATAACTTCGATTATATGAACAACCAGTTCATTTGAACTCAGAGTTCATTCATTTGACCTGTCTTTAGAATGCCTAGTGAACTTGTTCAGAGTTCCTCGGTAAAACATCAAACATACAGTTTGTAGTAAACGCAGTTTATATCAGAGTTGATGTTTTGCATTCTCTTTAGGTTATATCAGATTATATTCTATTTCTCTAGGTTATATCAAAATCATTTTCTATTTCTCCCCCTTTTTGACATTATCAAAAAGGTGAGTTTTCATTAAAAACAAGATTTAAAATATATTCTATTTCTCCCTCTTTTATATCAGAAAATAAATTAATAGAGTCAAGAAATAAAACCTGAGTGCCTAATTCTTATAGGTTGACATCTTTTCCAGAATTTGTTAAAGCATGCACAAAAGAGAGTTGTTGACAAATTTTTGTTCATCAAAGCTTTCTCTGAAAACTTATTGTTCTTTCTTCATAGCTTGTTGATCTTCTTGAATCTTACTAATGTCACGTTCTCAATGTAAAAGAGTAGTTTCAGAAGAAGAACCAACTACAGCAACTTGCTTAGCCTTCTCGGCATCTACAGCTTCTTGTGTCAATCTGACAGTTTCTTTTCTGGAATCTTCCTATGCTAAAATTCTCGCTTCTTCAGCAGCTCTTTCTTCAGCTTCTTTTTGCTTCTAAGTAAGAAGTTTGAAGTTTCTTATCCTTTCTAGCTTGACTTATCTTTCCTTAACCAGTTGAACTTCAGCTTCTAGTGACTTGAAAAGCGTCCGGATTCAAAGTTCAACCACTTCTGAAAGACGTTCCAGAAAGTTTCAAACTCTAGAGGATGAGGGTTCATTGACATGAACATACTCAGAGAAATGAATAGTGCTTAGAGGTGATATGTTGAAAGGACATAGGAAAAGGTTCAGAGGGATTTGCATCATCTGGTTGCTTTTGAAAAGGGAACTTCAGAAGAATTGGTTTACTGAGGAATACCAATTGAAGGAGGTGTAGGAATTGTTGAGACCATATTCTCTTTTAATGGAGCAGATGCAGATGGAGAGGAGCTTTATCAGATATATGAGTATGTTCAGAGGAGCTTTCAGAATCAAGACTCTCACTTTTCATATCTTTGAGATTATGAGATCATCAGAGTTATTCTATCTCTGAGTGCCTTCCATTCTGACTTTTATCTTTCTTCATCTTGTTTCTTCAACATCAAAACACTATACTTCAGAAGTATCAGAGTTTGATTTGACAGAACTTCTTCTAATTAAATCTTTTATCTAGATCTCCAGATAATCCAAATCTTTAGATGATCTACTACTTCAGATGTGCTCAGATCTTTAGAAGAGCATCTTTGACACCAATAGACGGTAATATGCGAAAAATGCGTTATGATCCTTCAGTCTTATGCATATGATAGTTCTCCAGCTGATTCTTTATCCAGAGCATCTGATACTTCAATAATCAGCAACAACATATTCTGCTTCTGCAGTAGAGAGTGCTATTTGGAGTTGCTTCTTGCTGTAAGATCGGATTGTCTGACAGCTCCTAGATGTGCTCTTGCATTCAACTCTGTCTTCAGCAAAATCAGCATCACAAAAACCTACTAAATTATATTCAACTGATTTTCTGTAACACAGAGCCACGTTAGTAGTACCTTTCAGATACCTCAAAGATCTCTTAACAACTGTTAAGTGAGATTCTCTAGGATCTGATTGGAATCAAGCACATAAATAAACTGAAAAGAATGTCAGGTCTAGAAGCAGTAAAATACAGAAGAGAACATCTCATACCTCTGTACAGCTTTTTATCTACCTTTTTACTAACCTCTTCTTTTCCCAGAGTGTACGTTGAATGTATGAGTCTTAGCTGTCTACTCTCTGACAGATTAATCTTCTTTCTGCTACATTCTTCTTTTGAATCATAATGACTTCTTCAGCTTCCTTTCTTTTGAATAAACATAGTTGATCATCACAAACTATCATCAAACCAAGATGTATTTTTAGCATCTATTTGAATGACAATCTTGCTCTTTATCAACCAGCATCAGATCAACAGATGATAGCTCAATTAATGACATCAAGCCCAAAATTGTTTCTTAAGAGGGTTTGATACTGATATGGTTCAGATACTAGATTTCATTGATTTCCATAATAGATCCTTCAGACTATGAAGTTGCAATTCTACTTATTTTGATCAGCATCTATTGAGTGAACAAATATGGAAATGTTTCCTTGCATCAGATCCTCTAATGAAGTTCCGTCTTCTTCTTATCAGAGTAAGCTTCAGATCATCTGATGAAGTTCCAGAGTAAGCTTCAGATCTATGCAGCTTAGCTCTAGCGAATGTTTCAGTAAACTGTTCATCCAGAGGAACGCTTCAAATCAGAGCAGATCTTCGTTCTTCAGATGTCCTTGTTATCCAGATGTAAGCTTTATTGCTGACATTTCAGAGCCATGCATAATCTGATTCTCAGAGCCTCTGCAGTTGCAGCCTTTGAGATAAATGTGCTCAGAGTCTTCTGAAACATTGCTTTCAACCAACCGCTCAGAGTCTTCTGTAGAGTTGTTTTTTCAAAGTCTTTTGTAGCTTTGCTTTCTCAGAGTCCTCTGTAGCTTAGCTCTTTTAGATTCTTCTCTTCTTTTGAGTGCTAGATGGATGCATGGGAGTCTTTAGCTGGCTTTCTTTCAGTCAGATTAAACTTCTTCAGAAGCTCCTTCACATACTTCATCTAATGTATGTAGATGCCTTCTGGAGTCTGACTGACTTGAATGCTCAGAAAGAGTCTTAACTCTTCCATCATGCTCATTTCAACCTTTGCCTGCATAGACTTAACAAACTCCTTTCCAAGTGAAATATTTGGTTCCAAAGAAAAATATCATCAACATAAATCTGACAGATTAAAATATCTTTCTTAATTGATTTATGAAAAAGAGTGTTATCTTTCCTATGTTAAAATTATTTTCCAGAAGAAAATTACCCAGTCTTTCATACCAAGCTCTGGGAGATTGATTTAAGCCATAGAGTGATTTCTTTAATTTTAAAACATGTTCCGGAAATTTTTCATTTTCAAATCCAGGGGGTTGATGAACATATACTTCTTCTTCAATTAAAACATTTAAAAAGTATTTTTAATATTCATCTGATTTAAATAGATGTTATTTTGAGTAACAAAGGAAATTAACAAGAGTATGGATTCTAACCTTGCCACAGAAGCATATTTCTCTGTGTAGTTAAAACCTTCTTGCTGACTAGCCTTGAAGATATGAGGATGGATCTTGTTCTTGTGAGAGGAGCCAGTAACACCATCTGAAGTAGGATCTTCTGAATTTCTCTTCTGAGCTGATCTCATATCCTTTGGTTGCGTTCTGCAGTATCTTCATCGACACATCATCCCTCTGATTTCTGAGAGACATTTTCAGAGCACAGATATTCTGACCTTTAAGATTTAGAGCACTAACTTCCATCAGGCTTCATCTTCTGATTTGATTTACTAGAATCAAATGTAAATCCAGTCTAGATACAATTATCATCAAACTCGGATGCATCAAAAGATACAGTCTAAATGAAAATTTTGTTCTTACAATGCTGAGTTAACTCGTACAGAGTTATTTCAACCATAGTTGACAGTACATTTGCTTCTGAAAAGAATGTCAACTGACTTATTCATTATGAACAACACCAGTGACTTAAATCCCTTTTAAAAACAGATTAAATGACTTCTGTCATTGTATCTTTCTGAACAACTTGACTTCAGGATCCAATCATTATGAACTTCTGAGAAAGAATGTCCGATAACATCTGACCAATTACAGTTTGTTCAATTGAGATAAAATCTCAAGTTAGCAGAACTTAATTGTCCATGCTACTTCTAATAAAATCTCAGAGTTCATCTTACATCATATCCATGATGAGTTAGTGAACTTCTTTACACGAAACATCTACAAATTTCTTTGAAGCTTCTCAAGGACAACGACATTCTAATGCCTTGAATCAGGAGGATCATTGCTTCAAAATTCGAACTATCTCTGTTCCAGCCCTTTTCTGCAGACTTTATTCTGAAGTTCCTATGAGTCAAATTCATTAGCCAACAATATTTCTTTACTTACTAAAGATAATTCCCAATGAGCTTTTCATGAGAAAGTCAAGAGTGGACTAATCTGTTTCTTGAGAACATCTCATACTCACATAGAAATAATCTTCAGCAAACAAGATTTCATGCTTTCTGATGATTTGATCTTTTGAGCGAATACGTTGATATATCCAAACGCATTTTAAGATAAGCATTCAACAGAGAACTTCTTAACTGATGAATCTCTCTTGTCAGTTGATTCTTCAATCTTCTTCCAAGCTCTAGTGGAGAAGATTTTAGTTGTTGATAACTTCAAAACTTCAAACTTCAATGAATCACTGACTTGCTCAAGATAAGTCATTTGATTACAATTTCAGTACTCATCTTCATTAAAAACTGATATTTGACTGAAATTGTAAGAGAAGTGAAAAACCACCAAGAGTATTTCTTTCACACAGCTTTAGGATCTTTTTCTGACACTGTTAGGTGTTTGATATCCATCAATAACAGAACCGGAGCTCTGATACCAACTGAAGGTGTGAGAAATACACAAGAAAGGGGGGGGGGGGTTGAATTGGGTATTTACTCTATAAAAACTTGTTACGGGTTTCTTTACTTGTTGCTTTCTATAGAGTTCTTTAAGATGCAATGCGGAAGCATATACATGATATATCCTGGTTCACTTGAGCAACTCTCAAGCTAATCCAGTCCACCCTTCCAAGGTGATTTTTCCTTACTCAAGCAAGGACTTAATCCACTATAACCAAACTGATTACAGTTGCACAAGCTAACTGCAGGTGACTAACAAATAGACAATGACACGTTCAGGGATCCCTTAGGATATAACGTTCAGTGACATCCAATAGAATCTGATCACAAAGGATCTCCTATTAGACTTCCACAAATGACATTTGTCACTTGTCATCTCAAGTATTCTGATTTTCACAAGATCACTTGAGGAACCACTAATTCTAAAATGAATTTGTGTTGCCGGAGATTACAAGATTGCTTCTTATCAAGCAGATTACTCCTAATTAAGTACAAGGCAAGTATTGAGCAACATCTCCTTGCTTCCTAATACAGAAACTAATCTAAGGATAAATCTCTATGAGATTATAAGAACAATAGTTTCCATATTGCTTACAAGATTTCTTATGTGAGCACTGCGGCTTCTTAGCATAACACTTTTCTTGTTAATCAACTATGTTGCTAACTTCACTCGTCAGCATCATTGCTTTGTA
Organism: Lathyrus sativus; assembly: GCA_963859935.3. Lineage (NCBI taxonomy): Eukaryota > Viridiplantae > Streptophyta > Magnoliopsida > Fabales > Fabaceae > Lathyrus > Lathyrus sativus. The sequence continues at coordinate 219,015,346 of OZ012736.1, read as the reverse complement.
ACAAGTTGGCTTGCTTTGTAATGAGCTTCTTACTTTGTAATTGGCTTTCTTGCTTACCAACAAGCTAACATTTGAATGAATCAAATGTTCTTCTTTTATAGTGCAACTTTGTGAGGGTAGAAATGTCATCTCTAATTCCAACAGTTTTATCCCAACGGATAGAATAAGTTCACGTGTTGGAACAATGACCCTTGCTTGAACTTTAATATCTCAACATTGGAAACCATGCTTATGAATAGTACCAACGTCTTTGTCATAGTGAAATGTTTGCATGCGTTGTATTGTAGTCTTCTTGACTTGATTCTTCTGATGATTCATCTGATGAGTAGTTCAGCAACTACTTTGGTATGAAAGCTTCAGCATCAGAGTTGTTTAAGCACATGTTTATCAGATTTAATAGCAGCAGCTTCTCTGATGAGTAATATGCCTCTGTCTAGGTGAATTTTCTTCTGACATAATCTTCAACTTCAGAATCCAGTCTTCAGCATTCCAAGATCTAAGTTTCCTCTGAAACAGTCTTGAGAATCTTTGTGACTGATTCTTCAGAAATCATGTCTTCATAATCTTCAGAGACTTGATCTTCAGAACACGTCTTCAGAGTCTTTCTACACTTGGTCTTCAGAGCCTTCAGCCTTCAGAACTTCAAGTCATCAGAGTCTTCAGAGTAGTTCTTCAGAGGACTACATCTTCAGAGTCTTGATCTTCAGAACCCTTAAGTCTTCCGAGTCTTTCTGCACTTGGTCTTCAGAGGACTTTCTTTAGAGACGCTTGTTAGCTTCTAGATCAGGTGCACTTCACAGAACAGAATCCACAAGAGCATTGCAACTGCAATATCCATCATCCTTGGATCTCTCTGATCGTGATCTGATGCATAAGCAAACTAGCTTCTCCCATAAGCGCTTTATGATACGTCACACATAGTGACTCTCATATTGTATTAACTGCACACGTTGATGTTGTTTGTTTGATCTTATATATTTAATTATCATGATTTGCACATAACATTAGAACATAAAATGGTTCTTTCACAAATACTTAATTGTTATCATCAAAACATAGAGATAATCCTATAGATACAAATCTTGCTCTTACACTAGGATGTTATTTCAAGATCCATTTAAGAAAAATCAAGAGTGTAAGAAGTTGTTGAGCTAGGGTTTCTAAGCTTGTCACTGTAAAATCCCCTGTTTAGTGCCCAACTTCAAGACCACATATCTCAAGATACAAGTTTCATCTCATTTTGATGTCAACATGGGACTTGTAGAGCATGTTCTTAGCTTTCTTTTGAGTACTAGAACTTATCCATATGATTTCTAGAACTCAAGTTATGATGCTGACGAGTTATAGGTCTTTAGATGAATGCATTTTCAGTCAACCAAAATCAACCAACTTCCAAGACATTTTTGACCTAGAATCATGTTTCACCTCAACTTTTGATGAACAGGAAAGTTGTTCCTTATAATCTTAGCTTTCCAAAAAGTCATAGAAGTCCTTCATCTGATTTGTAGAACTCAAGTTGTGAAGCTTGCGAGGCAAGGGTATTTTGGGAAAGCAAGATTACAGGTCATTTTCATTATAGGTCCATTTCATGACTTTGTGCACTTCAAATGGAACTTTTTCAACATTGAACTTGCATTAAATGACACCAATTTCATCATGGAACATTCATTTATCATGGATTTGGCTTGTATATGAAGATTGGTGAAGGTATTCCATGAAAAAAAAGACTTTAAAGGCCATGATGTGAATTGGATTGATTTAAATCATTTTCATACCATATTTGTGCATTTTTTGAGTCACTTTATCATATTAAGAACAATGCACAAATTAAATTGGAGCCATGATGTGTGAAAATTTGTGAAATCTCAAGTTACTTCATATTGAAGTTACACATACAAAATCCACCATTGGATCATTTCAGGGCCTGAATTCCATCCATTGGATCACTACACATGACAAGGAAGTTGTTTGAATGAAGTTCAGAGCCATTGGAGCCAGTTTCAACGTGTAATTTTCAAGCTTCCAACTCAATTTTGGATTTTTGCAATTCATCATAACAAGCCACAATTGGGCCTCCATTTGATCTTAGATCCAACATACAAAAACCCCAGATGAAGAATAAACCCTCATTTAGTGAATTTGGTGAAGATTGGAGCAGAAAGCAGTTGCAAAAGTGAAGGAGAAATCGAAATCGTAAAATCAAGAATCAAGCAATTTCAGACAATTGAAAGTTACCAATAGCTTCCTTGAGGATCATTGAAGGTTTCTGGATTGTTTCCCATGAGTTTAAACATCAATTCAAGACCCAACGGAGGAGCTCTGTTAGGTAAACTCTCTTTCAAGATTGCTCTCTCTTTAAGCATCCATTTCATGCCATTTTTGGTGCATATTGAAGCCCTACTCTTGTAGCACATTTCTAGATTGATTTGGTTCTTTTTCTTGATGATTTTTTATTTATGCTCCAAACTTGATTGCTTTGTATCTCTCTATTTACGGATGAAAAATAAAATTGAACATTGGAATCATGATGTACACGTTGAGAGCATCACAATGGTATAAATTTTGCCTAATTTGGTTCAGTCTTGCTCCTTCTTCTCCGGCAAGCAGACGGGGAAGACGACCGGAGTTGTAGAGCCACCATATGGCTCTCATCCTCTGTTTCCCATGTGGACGTGCCATGTAATCACGCTGACCTTTTGACTAGTGCAGATCAACGACCCTGATCTCTTGTTTGACCATCCACGTACGCGTTGAAGTCCAACGCATTAATAAAACGAAGCGTTTTGAGTAAAACGCTGAGTGTTTGGATCTTGGCCTCCCAACTGTTATTCACACCCCCTTCACAACAGGCCCAACAATTTTAACTGCTTTTTATTGCTATTCAACACGTTGGTTTATTATTTTTCTTTTCTTTATTTCTTTTTCCATTTTATTTTCTGTTGAAATTTTAATTCAACAAAAATACCTCAAGTGACCTAAAAATATTGCAAAAATATTTTTTACACATTTTGGGATGTTAGCTGATTTTAGGAATTTTCATTTTATTTTTTGGGTTATTTTTCAATTAAATAGGATTTTTCACATTTGAGGTGTTTTAATTGACTTAAAATTGCTTCCTCTTGGTTCTTGATTTTATTTCTTGAGTGATTTTCATTTTCAATGGCTGATAATTGTTTCTCATGTTCATGATATGTTAAATGTTTTTTTAAGACCATTTTACCCTTGGTTTGATTGATTTCGGGTAGGGTTTTAGTCTAGTTTTAGTGACCCTCGATTCACCCTTTCCCTTTGGTGTACCATTAGGGTTTCATTTCTATTTGCATAGTTTTGGTAGGACTTTGTCCCCATACTTTTGACCCCTGGTTGATAACACCTTAGGGGTCATCTAGGATTTTATTTGGTAATTTTTGAGCATGTTTCCTATTTTTAGGGTAATTTCTATTTAGGTTATCATTAAGTGATGTTTACACTAGTGCATGAATTAGTTTGTTTTGTAATTGACTTTTGTGCATTGATTGAACCCCTAACTCTTGTGAATTCATGTTATAGACATATTGAAGTGTGTGTAGGTTCAATTACAGGTCATAATTTGGTTTATAACTTATTGAAGCATGCTTGTCTTTTAGGCCTTATATTAGGGTTTCTAATCGTGAATATGTGTGAATGTTCTCAATCTTTTACATGCTTTTGTTTGCATTCCGTTATGTGTTTCTCTTCATTTACTTTGAGCACATTCTATCCTCATCTATACCTCTGTCCTATGACTTAAGGATCCTATTTATGAAGGCTTAGCCCCTCCTTTGGAGGAACTTGAAGCATGTCATAAATAGTGAGCCTTTGAGGACCCTTTGTTTGATTTGCTTGCATATTGTATGTGGTATGTTTGGTTGAGTGCCCTTATGAGTTCCTTAGGTTCTCATTTTGCCTCCCATCTTCTCATTCACTTATTTCCCTCTTTCCTTTTCACTTGGTGTGCTTTTATGCATTAGGATTGATGTTTGAATGTTGTAAGATTCATACTATCTTTCTCTTCTTTTTGCATTTCTTTCTTGCATTAATAAAGGTTGAGATGTGCTTGTGTTAGCTCCCAAATTCGACACTGCCTTGGGGTTGCTAAACATTAAGACATAATTAATGTCTAAGTAAAATGAAGCAAAGAGGTTTCGACAGCCTCTAAGGAATTTTCTAAGCTGAACGGTTGAAATAACTTAGAAAAATTAAGAAACCTAAAGTTATGAGCATTTCGACCGTGTCAGAGGTCGTTCGACCGAAAATTCTGCAAATGGCATTGCTACGTCATTTTGAAATTCAAAATTTGGAGGGAGGGGTTTTGTTCATAAGACACGTGGCGAGTTCTAGAGCAGGAAGTTACATGCAATTGACACTTGTTAGATCGAGGAGATACTAGGAAGTTATTAGCAGTTAATTATTAGCATTATAAATAGGGATTTGATAGGCAGATTTCTAGGTGTTTTACCATTTGTACAAAGTAACTCCAATCAAATTTACTCAAAGTACCCGAGTGTGAGAAAAGAGTATTTTCACGGAGAATGTACGTTATGTAAAATCACCAACTTTTCAATAAAGTCTTTTACAATTTCTGCAACATTTACATTTCCTCTGTCGAACCACTTGTGCAAGTGTTACGTTTTGCCTTTACCTTTCCTGCATCCTTTACTCCAATTCCTTCTTCCCTTTAAACTTTTTACCTTTTTCGATCAGCCTTTTACAAATCTTTTACAGCGTTTCTTTAAGTTTATGCACTTTAAAATACCCAGTCAAAGTCTTTTTCATTACAAGCATATTTACCAATTCGTTATCACAAGTACTTTAAATTTAATTCTAAACGTAGAATACTTTAGAACATGTCCTAGGATCAATCTGATCGATCCTGTGAGTCACCAAAGTCAAATTTGGAAGATCAGCGGTTGTTTTCCGATTTTCAAGGGAAACAAAATGGCACACACGGTGGGACGGTGCTAAATATCCCCGCGATTTAGAATTAAAAGATTCGCATTCACAAGTCTTAATAATCTTCGTAGAAAATACATTATATGTTACTAAGAAGTGGTAGAATTACCGCTGCTAACGAAGAAAGACGAACAATCCTTAGGAATATGGCGACGGAAACAAACTAGCCAAACAATCCTAACCCACAAGTCCAAGGCTCTGGCGAAGGAACCAGTAACAACATGGTCCCACCGCCTATACCATCGACAGGAAAGCAAGTAGCGCCTCCCATAAGGTCAGAACAAACCGTCGCCCCAGTAGGATCTGGGACAACGATAGTTAGGCCTTACACACAACCCGTATTGAAGTATATTGGGCCACCAGTGTCGAATCCCCAAACTCCAATAGCAGGACCATCAGTGTCAAGGCAGTTTGCCCCTCTTGGTCTTTCGCAGTTTCCAAGGAATCCCCCGTATGGGATGTCAACGACTGTAATGCAGAGGCTGCAAAATGCGCCCCCAATATTTTCTAAAAACACAATGGCGTCACCTTTGCAAGGATCAGGACCTGGTTCAAACATTGGTCGAAACCCTCAGAGTTTAAGTCTAGGATACTCGACTCAAGGTCCCAATCTAACCAATACGTCCGTTGCCTGTTTGAGGCAACAGATGGATGAGAGTAACTTACAGATGGTTCAAACCCTCTCCCAGACTATGGGTGAGATCTTTCAGCCATTAATTCGAGACACAACTCACGCTAACCAACAACTGGCGACACAATTAACACGCTTGACTGAATTTATAGGGGTACCTCCGTTAGAAAGAAACCAAGCCCCTGTGGAGAATACTCCACAACGAATTCCAAGAGTGGCGCCGGAAGCCAATTTAGAGAACCAAGGAGGAGTGGACCCTTATGTTGTCGAAACTCCCAGAGTCCAGGTCGAGAGAAACCCAAAAATAGTTATGGTGAATCGAAACCAGGATGCAGACAATGTGGTCCAGCAAGTAAGACGCAACAACCTCGCGGTCGAAAACAACTTGGCTACGATGGTAGAAAGAATCATGACTCGAAATGGCCTAAACACTGGGTTTACTAGGCCAAATTATACTTCACCAATAGTAGACTACATCCTTCGAGCGGAATTACCCCCTAGGACTAAGGTGCCTAAGTTCACTAAGTTTTCAGGGGACACGACGGAGTCCACCGTCGAACACGTAGCACGCTACATAATTGAGGCTGGGGAGATAGCCAATGACGAAAGCCTTAGGATAAAATACTTCCCAAGTTCTCTTACAAAGAACGCCTTCACGTGGTTTACCACTTTACCACCAAGTACAATATGTAACTGGACGCAGTTAGAACGACTCTTCCATGAAAAGTTTTACATGGGCCAGACGAAGATTAGTTTGAAAGAGTTGGCCAGTGTAAAGCGGAAGTTTTCAGAGCCAATCGAAGAATACCTCAATAGGTTTCGACTACTTAAGGCAAGGTGTTTTACACAGGTGCCTGAACATGAGTTGGTCGAAATGGCAGCAGGAGGTTTAGATTACTCTATTAGGAAGAAATTAGATACGCAGTATCTGAGAGATATGGCCCAATTGGCCGATAGAGTTCGACAGCTAGAAAGGCTGAAAGACGAAAAGTCAAGATTTAACAAAGGCAAGAAAGTAGCTTTTGTCGAACTCAACGAAAGTAGCGAAGGGGCTTGCGAAGAGTCCCCCTACTTCGAGGAGAACGAAGTCGATCTTGCTGAATTAAAACAGGGTCCCCCATATTCCTGTCGAGTACTGGCCCCTCGTCAAGGAAAGGGCTTTATCGAATCAGAAAAGAACGAAAGGTTCCCTAAGAAAACTTACACCTTCGACATCACGAAATGTGATGAAATCTTCGATTTGCTAGTAAACGATGGGCAGATGATAGTGTCGCCTGGTGCTAAAACACCGCCCTTAGAGCAGCGAAAAAAGAGAGGTTTTTGTAAGTACCATAATTTTCTGAGTCATAAAACATCTCAATGTTTTCTTTTCAGGGATCTCGTCCAGAATGCGATACAAGAGGGACGCTTGAAGTTTGGGGATAAGGCGAAAGGCCAGATGAAGGTGGATGCTGATCTGCTGCAATTGGCTGATGCTCTTTATGCTGAACCTATGGAAGCAAACATGATAGATGCTACTGAGGGCATCGAGTTTTCTGTTAACATGATGGAGGTTACTGAGGACCTCATTTCAGCATCAGTGATGGCGAAATGCGTCATGGGTTTCGGTTTGGACAATACGACAGTCACAGTGGAGGAGAATACTGGTCGAAACGATAACGATTCAAGTCTAAGGGTTCAAAGTCATCCAAGTTACGCCATGGTAACCAAGGAAACAGCTGACCATTTCGTCAGAATGGACCAGGCCACTGAGGGCTTGGAAAGAATGGAGCTAGACGGAACGGTCGAAGTTAATATGGTCGACATTAACCCATCGGAGACCATGGAAGAGAAAGAATCAAAATACCATGAGGGATGTAGCAGGTTAGCATACCCAGAGACAGAAGAGTCAATCGTTGGTTTTTTACATCGGTGCAAAGACAATGGATCGAGCGTGATGCTGTGCCCCAGATGCAGCGCCATTTTCGATAGAAAAGCAGCAGAGAAGCTAGAGGGAGAACGTCGACATCGTCTGAGCAGTGGTGGCCATGGTTTTGATCAACGAAAGAGCTACCACAGGAGGACAGAAGACAAACGGTCTGAACCTCGAATCAGGCCACCAAGTGCTAGGCCCACCAGTTTCAAACCTGTTGTCGATTCCGCTGATGGAAAGTGGAGGAAGCCTAATGAAGAGAGGGCACAAGGGCAACAAAGGTGGAAGAGCTTCGAAGTGAATCGAGGATCTTCGGTCTCCTACAGCAAGGAGTATCAATCCTAAAAAACAGCACACATATCTGAAAACTATAAAGGTAAGAATCCTATGACTAGATCTCAATGGAGGAGAGAGCAAAGAAGAAGAAAGGCTCTCAGAGAAGAGATGGAGAAAAATCAGTCAAAGAATAGTTCAAACCCCCCCGGAAAAGAAGAACAGCAGTCGAAGATAGCTGAAAAATTACCAGTTGGGCGAAGGCTGTTTTCGCCTAAACAAGACAGACCGACGGAAGGGGACGAAGACATGACAGATAACTTTGACTCCGATGACTCTTTGGACCTGGTGGTCAACGTGGTGTCGGTGATGCCCTGGGAGTTCAATAGGGTTTCAGAGGTCGAAGAACCAGGCGCAGACGCTGAGTGGGAAATGGCAGCACATAAACCTGTATGCTATTACGTGATGAACAACGGCTGTGTCGAAGAGCAAAACACTTTCTTCGAACGGCCCACTGAAGAAATGAGGACCCACCTGAAACCGTTGTATATTATAGTAAAAGTGGAGAACATCCCCATTAACAAAATATTGGTGGATTGTGGCGCTACGGTAAACCTGATGCCACATTCTTTGCTGACCAAAATAGGAAAGCATGACGCTGATACAAAGCTACATAATATGGTTTTGTCGAATTATGAAGGAAAAGTAGGAACCACCAGGGGTGTGATTCAGGTGGACGTAACCGTCGGAACAATTACAAGACCAACGGAATTCATGATGGTCGAAACCACGACCAACTACAATTTATTGCTTGGCCGAGAATGGATACATGGCATTGGAGCAGTGCCATCATCGATGCATCAAATGATTGCCATCTGGAGGCCAGATGGCATAGTTGAAAATATTGAAGCTGATCAAGGATACTTCAGGGTGCCAAGAAGGAAAATAGATCAGTTCCAATTCGACAAGCACTTGGCCAGTATAGACCCTTGTGCTCCAACGGACTTTGAGTTCGCACCAAATGACGAGGTGTACTACTCACTATACCTCCACCATGTCGACGGATTTCGTTGGGATAGGGAAATACCTGGGGAGAGACTCCCATACCTGGGGGCAGCCCCAGTTGACCCCACTGGGTGGGGCAGTGAGTTTGATGACTGAAGCAGCGGTGCTGCAAAGAATTTCGGCCTATGTGGCTGAAACCAAATTACAAACGGCCGTAATGGCCGCCCATGACAAAATGGCTGAAGAAGCCACCAAAATGCAGCGGGAGAGCCAGAGGCTCAACGCCATCTATGATGACGAACCTCTGGGGTTCGAAAGAGATCCTTTGGGGAACGACATCAAAATGCTCGCACAGGATCCATTGGAGGAAATTGATTTAGGAGAAGGTCCAACCAGGAGGCCAACGTACATTAGTGCTAACCTCGACCCTCAACTGAAGATCGAAGTCATCCAGTTGCTCCGGGAGTATAAGGATTGTTTCGCCTGGGACTATGACGAAATGCCTGGGTTGCAAAGGGATTTGGTGGAACATAAACTACCAATAAAACCTGGAAAGAAGCCCGTCAAACAGGGCCCAAGGCGTTTTGCTCCAGAGGTCATGTCGAAGATAAAGGAGGAAATCGAAAGGCTCCTTCGTTGCAGATTCATTCGCACAACGAGGTATGTCAAATGGCTGGCCAACATTGTCCCAGTCATCAAGAAGAACGGGTCCCTAAGAGTGTGCATTGATTTCAGAGATTTGAATTCAGCCACTCCCAAAGACGAATATTCGATGCCAGTGGCGGAAATGTTAGTTGATTCAGCCGCTGGCCATGAGTACCTTAGTATGTTGGATGGTTATTCTGGATATAACCAGATTTTTATCGCAGAAGATGACGTTCCCAAAACAACATTTCGTTGTCCAGGGGCCTTAGGCACTTATGAATGGGTAGTAATGCCATTTGGCCTAAAGAACGCTAGGGCAACGTATCAGCGAGCGATAAATTCTATATTCCATGATTTCATTGAATCTTTTATGCAAATATACATTGACGATATTATGGTGAAATCTGTTTCAGGAAAAAGCCATATGGATCATCTGCAACAATCGTTCGCCAGAATGAGGAGGTTCGGCCTCAAAATGAATCCGTTGAAGTGCGAGTTTTGTGTACAGGAGGGAGACTTCTTGGGTTTCATTGTCCATAATAAGGGAATCGAAATCAACCAGAATAAGGCGAAGGCTATCTTAGAAACAAAAGCGCCGTCGAACAAAAAGGAGTTGCAATCGCTGCTGGGGAAAATTAACTTTCTAAGGAGGTTCATCTCTAACTTAAGCGGCAAGACGCAAGCCTTCTCACCTTTGCTTCGAATTACTAGGGACAGATTCGAGTGGGGCAAAGAGCAGCAGGAAGCTTTCGACAAAATCAAAGACTACTTGGCTCACCCCCTAGTCCTTTCGCCTTCGTGTAGAAGCAGGAGTATGCGATTGTACATAGCAGCGTCAGATAGAACTTTAGGGAGCATGTTGGCTCAGGAGGATGAGAATGGCGCCGAAAGGGCTATTTACTACCTTAGTAGATTTTTAAATGACGCAGAAACTAGATATAGTGAAATCGAAAAGCTATGTCTATGTTTATATTTCTCATGTACAAAGTTAAAGCAATATATTAAACCAGTAGATGTTTGTGTTTCTTCGCACTTTGATGTTATTAAACACATGTTATCAAAACCTATTTTGCACAGTCAAATTGGAAAATGGGCACTGGCATTGACAGAATATTCTTTGACTTATAGACCACTAAAAGCAGTCAAAGGGCAAATAGTGGCAGACTTTATCGTCGACCACTCTATAAACGAGAGTGCCCTGAATATAGTTGAAGTGGAACTATGGAAATTATACTTCGATGGCTCTAGCCACAAACATGGCACGGGTATTGGTCTGATGATTATTTCGCCAGATAAAATTCCAACAAAATTCAAGTATAAGGTCGAGGGGTTGTGTTCCAACAACGAGGCTGAATATGAAGCTTTAATAGCTGGACTTGAAATTTTGTTAGAATTGGGGGCAACCCAGGTCGAAATAATGGGCGATTCGGAATTAGTGATAAAACAGTTGACAAAAGAGTACAAATGTGTTAAAGAAAATCTCATCGTGTACTTCGTAGTGGCCAATAGGCTGCTTAAAAAATTCAAAGCGTTAACTATTCGACATATACCGAGAATACAGAACCATGTGGCCAACGATCTAGCACAGATTGCCTCGGGATATAGGGTCTCGAAGGAAGACTTGCAGGAAGTAATCGAAGCTAGAGGCAAGGTAGTGTCGGTTTGGTTGAAGCCATCAGACTTAGAGGCTACAAAGTTTGGATATATGGATGAAGAGACTTTCGAAGTCTTTACCATCGGAGAATTGTTGGACAATGACTGGAGAAAGCCTTTAGTCGAATATCTCCAGAATCCGTCAATAGCCTCGGATTGAAAGATAAAATATCGAGCACTGAGCTACGTCTTGATGGGCAACGAATTGTTCAAAAAGAACCCTGAAGGAGTTTTGCTGAAATGCCTGAGTGAATCAGAGGCATACTTGGCTTTGTCGACAGTCCACAGTGGGGCATGTGGTGCACACCAAGTTGGCCATACAATGAAATGGTTGTTATTTTGACAAGGTTTGTACTGGCCTACGATGCTAAAGGATTGCATCGAGTTCGCCAAGGGGTGCCAGGAGTGTCAAGTTCATGCGGGCATACAACATGTCCCAGCAAGCGAATTACATTCCATAATTAAACCATGGCCGTTTAGAGGTTGGGCTTTGGACCTGATTGGAGAAATTCGACCAGCATCCTCAAAAAACCAAAAGTATATCTTAGTGGGGATAGATTACTTTACCAAGTGGGTCAAAGCAGTGCCTTTACCTAAAGTGGATCAGGAAGATGTGATTGAATTCATTCAGAAAAATATCATCTTTAGGTTTGGACTGCCATAGACAATAACAACGGATCAAGGGTCGATCTTCACGGGTAGAAAAATGCAGGATTTCGCCAGAGAGATAGGGTTCAAACTCTTAACTTCGACCCCTTATTACGCGCAGGCTAACGGGCAAGTCGAGGCAGCAAATAAAGTGGTCATTGGCATGATAAAGAAGCAAGTAGGAACCAAGCCAAAGAATTGGCACAAAGTGTTGGATCAGGTTCTATGGGCATGACGAACGTCACCCAAAAAGGCAACCAACGCCACCCCATATCGTTTGACCTTTGGTCACAATGCAGTGTTGCTAGTCGAAATCCACATACAGTCGATTAGGGTTCAAAGGCAACACGAAATTCCTAGAGAAGTCTATTGGGATATGATGCTCGATGAGGTCGTAGACTTAGACGAAGAAAGATTGAAAGCTCTAGAATTGCTGAGAAGGCAGAAAAAGAGAGTGGAAAAGTCATACAATAAGAAGGTTAAAGCAAAAACCTTTTTAGTTGGAGACTTAGTTTGGAGAGTCATTCTGCATATGGATCGAAAGGCCAAGACGCTGGGTAAATGGTCCCCAAAGTGGGAGGGACCCTTCCAAGTGTCGAGGGTTTTCTTTAATGGAGCCTATGAAGTGGAAGAACTGGGCGAAGATAAAAGGATATTAAAAGTAAATGGTAAGTACTTGAAAAAGTACAGGCCTATGCTGCAAGAAGTTAAAATAACAACAGAGTAACAGAAAGTATAAAGCAAAGCCACAAATGGTATTAATATTTGCCAAAATGGCGCGATAAGTTACAATAACAAAGATGGCTTCAAAGGCCAGCAAAATATAGTCTGTTACAATATGTCAGTAAATTAGAAAGGAAGATTGGCCTTCATTTTAAGGTATTTCGCCTTCTGAGATTCGACACGTTGTTGGCACGAGGCCCTTTCGTCAGTTAATTTGGCAACTTCTTCTTCTAAGCTTCGAGCCTCTTCTGCAAAAGTGATAGCATGTTCGAGTTCAGCAGCAAGGGTCGAATCGTCTTTGGAAGACAGTTGAGAAATCTTTTTTTCTTCTTTCTTGATCTTGCCTTGAAGTTTCTTGATCTTGCGTTTCCAACAGACGATGTTTTCTTTACTGGAAGCAATCTCTAGTTGATCTCTCTTTTTCTCTTCCTCTAGCTTTTCGATCCTTTGTTCCGATTCCGCTGCACTTGTCCAGGCAGCTGCTTCACAACCAGATTTCGTCGAAATGTCACCTTCGAGGTGGGGCAGCAACGTGAGGTCTTTGTAGACTTGATCTATCAAAATTCCCACCTCTCGAATGACGTTAGCGGCTTCAGGGGATATGGAGTCAAGTTTCACCTGTTGAAGAAGCGTTTTCAAAGATAGATGGGTGACAGAATCCATCTTCAGCAACATGAAAAGGTCTCCTTTAAAGATTTTGGCTTTGATCTTCGCCAAAATGTCGTCTGAAGGTTTGCTAGAGACCTGGCCCTCAGAAGTTGAAGTACTCCGAGTTTTGCTAGAAGAACTGCCTCGACTGCGCAACAGTAATTGAACGTATCGACGAGGATCACTTTCTTTTAGCGCAGCCATTTCTTCCTTAGAGAGGACCGTTTCGCTCTGAAGAGGCATGGCCTGTGGCACCTCGACGGGAGTAACTTTGGTAGCATCAATACAAGCAGGATCATCAGATGTTCCCTTTGTAATTATTTCCCCTTCTACAGGGGCAGCTTTTATGGAGCCTTGAGCCAAGGTAGCTTCTTTCTCCTCACCATCTGACTCACCTAACTCAGACTGGTGCATGGCTTCTTCCTCACATGCGTTGGCTTCGTTCGCGTCAACGTCGTCATTAGCGGGTTTTGTGTGATCAAGAGGGGAACTTGTTGTGGTGGCAGGGTTGGTGTCCTCAGGTTTGGGGTTTTCGTCTTCATCTGCCACGACTATTGTCTCAGGAGCTCCCTCTTCCTCGTGGTCAGACCCATCAGTTTGTGATTGTTGGGTAGTAGTTTTTAGGGGCGAAGGGGCTGCATAAAATTTAGGTTTGTTAATTTCACCAAGAGAACTCACACCAGAACCCAAATCAGATGTAGGGATATAAGTGGGTTCACCTTGGCTGTTCAATGGATAAATAGGCAAGGGAGACGGTTGCATCGAAGGTTTGGAGGCCTCGGTAGTAGTCTGCAGTTGGGAAAATAAACCTCATGAGACCTGAGATGAAAGAGACAAGAGCTTGATATAGAAAGGTCAGAGATTCTTTCACAATACCTTCGTGGCTTCCTCAGCCGGACTAGAGTTATCACTCTCTATGGGAACGGCAGAAGGATTTGGATCATTTGTTGTGAGAGCTTTGACAGGAGATTCAGGAGGCGTGTTTTGTTTTTGTATCTTGGTGGGAGATGGAGGAGATTCGATGCTCTCTAGCCCATGAGTTACCCTTCGTTTTCTTTTTAGGGGAATATCTTCACGAGGGGATTCATCATCGTCGGAGTCTATGATGACTTGGGCTGCAACTTTTCTTCTTTTTTGAGGAGTTGGAGGTTTGCGGCCAACCTGGGAAGATCGAAGTGATCAGCAAAGGACAGAAAAGCTTCAGGTGAATAAGAGCATGTAAGAATTTACCTTTGAACTTTCGATCTTTCCTTCTATTTTATTGGTCGGAGCGTTTCTTTTGGGAGCAGCTGCGAATAAATATATATAGAAGATATAGGTTAGTAACGTTGAAGCTTCGTGAGAGGAAGCCAAATCGAAGGGAGATGACCTTCAAGGATTTCGGTGTCGATGTGAACATCTTCGATACTGACATGAAGGTGCCCTCTAAAGGTATCAAATGTATGTTTAATCGGAACCACCCGCTGTGTAACACCCCACTTCCCAAATTAAATAAAATATAAACATTATAAATAAACATCAGAGTTTTCACCAAAATAGTGGGATATCACATCACCAAATTTTTATAAAAATAATTTATTAATTATTCTCAAAAATAATACAGCGGAAAACATTATCTCAACATTCTCGGCCATCCGCCAAATTTCATAAAATCTTTATTAAATAAAACAAGTTTGACATAAAACAATTAAAACACTCATATCCCGTGTTACGTATCAGAGCATCCTAGACTCGACTGGCACACCACCATCTAAGCTATCTAAGTACCTGGATTATCTGTACTTCCGGAGAAGCACAGACACAACAACAACCAAGGGGTGAGAAAACATGATCAAAAATATATTGGTAATGTAGTACATGTAAACAAGGTAGTAAAACCCACCAACACACCAATATTCACCCCAACAACTCCATATAACGAACCTACTGTTCAAATTACAATATAACATATTATAATGCAAATATGCAACTCAACACCATGCATACGGTACCGACTCATTGGTTCATTCAATCGAACCTGGATAGATCACTTACGCTCCTCCTGAGACATGATCTATCCCCCACCATTCTCCACAAAGGAGTACGAATGAATCACTTACGCTCCTCCTGAGACATGATTCATCCC
Source organism: Lathyrus sativus (assembly GCA_963859935.3). Classification (NCBI taxonomy): domain Eukaryota; kingdom Viridiplantae; phylum Streptophyta; class Magnoliopsida; order Fabales; family Fabaceae; genus Lathyrus; species Lathyrus sativus. The sequence continues at coordinate 219,000,112 of OZ012736.1, read as the reverse complement.
ACCAAAACACCATGATATGCACACACCAATGCATAACTATCATATTTAGGCACACTAAGTGCACACGATCCTCCTGATCATATCATCATACATCAATGCATATATGTGTAGATATATTACACCAACACCATATAAATCAATCAGATAGTAAATAAATTCATACTATAACACCATATATAACCACATCCCAACACCCGAGAACGCACGATCCTACTGATCACTACATACATATACGTTAACTAATTGTCCACCAACAATATTAAGGGAAATGAGTACTATCACCCAGTACACAGGTTAGATCCCACACTCATCATCCTTACAATGCATCAAGGCCAGAAAGATCACCCCAGACCAATGCTCAAGGCCAAACATCACCAAAGTCACATTCTGGTTCTGCTACGCTCGCTGGCATTCGCTAGGCGAAGCTTCGCCAACACTCGCCAGGCGAAGCCTAACGAATGCTGCGATTCACCAACTTCCCCACAGTTCTGCAGTACTATTCTAGGCCAAATCAAACTTATCATCTCGACTCAAGTTCTCAGCCTACTCTAGTACCAACCTTGTACATTACCGTAACTAAATCGGTTCCTAAATCTTATTCCCAAAATCATCGCTTAAACATTCTACCGATGCCTTAAAAGGTCACACAGAATCTCCCTAAAAACCTTAAACCCAGCCTATACGTCAAATTAACCAAAAACAACAATTCATCAACATTGACCTATACTCCATCGCTATCAATTACTAGTTATCATCAAACACAAACACACCATTATACTTACCAATTATCATATACTTCCTACTCTAGAACCAACATTACGGTACATTACCTACACTTTAGAGTTACTCTGAATCTCACCAAGGTCCTAACCAGAGTCACTAACAACATCACAGGGAACAACACATAATTTTCCCAAATTTATAATCATGGTCATTACCAACGCTACAATAACAACACAAAATCTCACCAAAACTCTATTCATAGTTACTATCAACACTGCAGTAACAACATATAATCTCACTAATATCACCATAATATATATATACCAAATTCACCAATACCAATCAACAATTCATCAATATCAAGCATCAATTTATCATTAGCAACAACAATAACAAGCATGCCAATATAAAACTTCATAGATCGACATTTTCCTACGGGGTTAAGGAATCCCCTCTACCCTATACATGTATATATACCATCCCAATCAAGTTTCTCCCCCCTTACCTGGATAATTATTCTGATCGGTGATAAATTCCTCCAAGATTCTTCATCCCTAGCCTTTTCCCTTTCTCTTTGTTCTTCGCTCTTCTCTATTCTCCCAATTTCCCTTCTCACGGTTTCTATCGTGTCTTTTCATATTTCCATTCTAACTTCCCCATAACCCTTCCACTTCTTATTTTACTTATTCCAACCACTAATATTCCCAATAATAATTCTAATAATAATAATTATAATAATTATAATAATAATAATAATAATAATAATAATAATAATAATAATAATAATAATAATAATAATAATAATAATAATAATATAATACTATTGTAATATTATAGTAATATTCAACATAATAATAATAATAGTAATACACCCAACAATAATTATAATTATAATAATAATAATACTAATGATAATAATAACAATTATATTAATACTAATAATAAAATATTATTAATAATAATAATCTTAATATTAATAATACTAATATAATATTACTAATATTAATAATACTAATCATAATAATACTATTAATAATAATAATAATAATAATAATAATAATATTATTATTATTATTATCTCACCAAAATAATAATAATAATAATAATAATAATAATAATAATAATAATAATAGTAATAATATTATTATCTCACCAAAATAATAATAATATTAATAATACTAATAAATATAATAATATATAATAATAATAATACCCCCACCAATATTACTATTATTCATTATATTATCATATTCACACCAAAAATCATAATAATATAATAACTATATTAATAATAATATTATATTCTCCATATTAATAATATTACTACAAATATTAATAATAATCATAAATATAATAATAATAATAATAATAATAATAATAATAATAATAATAATAATACCACCACCAATATTACTATTATTTCTTATATTATTATAAACTCACCAAATTACCACCAATGATCCTCCCATCTCAGGGACACCCACCAAACATCATCAAATACACCCTACCAAAGGGCACATCAACATATAATATTTAAAATAATAATAAAATGACTAAATAATTAAAATGGGTGTTACAACTCTCCCCCACATTAATTATTTTCGTCCTCGAAAATTACCTGATGGAAATAATTCCGGATACGCTCCCCGCATCCTTTATTCCAATTCTCAGGTCACACTGCCTTCTGCAGCACCTCCCCATACTACTTTCACCAAAGATATCTCCTCCCTTCGGAGTTGTTCCTCGCTCGCCAAAACGAACTAGCAATGCCTCAACAATCGGAATATTTTTCACTTGTACATCATCCACCTGGTTTAATGTACTTTCTCGACTAAGTCACATGAAACATATCATGCCAATTCACAGCGACAACGGAAAAACAGTCTAACATGTTACCCCTCCCATGCTTCCGCTGCGCCACTCTGATACAACTACAGAACACGGTGCGAACTTCTGAGATTTCGAAGCTCGACCAACACCAGTCACCGGCGTGACTCTCAAAACACATATTGCCTCGGATCCTCTCGATCTTCTCAGCCATCTCAAGCATAATTTTCAAGTCTGAGTACAACACTCTCACTCGATTTATTTCAACACAGGAGAGTCCTACACTCCCTATCTCACCAAGCCACATATAGTGCCATTCCGACACTAGGATGGTAACCGTTATTATAGGTAACTCAATCAACGATAATTAATCATCCCACAATCCACCTTTATCCAACATACTAATGCTCCACAAATTCTCTAAAGTCTAGATAGTCCTCTTTCATTGTCCATCCCTCTGCGGGTGACAGGCAAAATTCAACCTCATCTTAATACCCGGAGCATCCGCAACTCCCCCAAAATCTCAACATAACTCCCAAATTTCCATCTGATACAATATTCGATATCTCATACAGCTTCGCCACTTCGCCAATATGCATCTCATATATCCTCAACATAGAATAGTCAATCCACTAACAATAATCTAAATTAAAATTATATCTTTCCAATTCTCTGGAAATCTCAACACCAACTCCGCGAAAATACTACCCGGTTTCTACTCTGGAATATTCAACGGCTGCATCAGACTCAACAGTCTCTGATGTTCACTCTTCGAATTCCGACAATTCTAACCAGCATATTCAACCTCAACTACTCCTCCCCTTATCCATGGTCTCTAAAACAATCTACTCAAATTCGGTTACTTCTTCATAGCACCGGGATGGATACTCCATCTACCTCAATGTATTTCTTCACGAGTACTCCTACTCCCCTCAACAACATCTGGTACACATACCCTATCATAACACATCATGGTACTATTTCCACAAACCCGACAATCCATTCTTCGACTCTAATTTATCAATTTCAACTAATTCACTACTCAACCCAGGTTTCTGACTTTCTCGATTCTGCTCAAGGATATCACTAGTCAGATCTTAATAATAAAAGCTTAACTCCATAAGAAGTCTCCTTACTCACAAAACTCATATTATGAAATTGCTCAATTAGTTCTAACTCTTTTCACCATCATCTTCGGTATATGCAAATATTTCTAACTCACTGCATCATCTACCATGTCCGCTTTACCCGAATGGTAATTCAACTCGAAGTCGTACTCTTTTCGAAGTCCCAATTATTTCCTATGCCTCATATTCGTCTTATTCAAATTAAACAAACACCTTAAACTCTTAAGATCACCAAACATCTCTGATCTGAGTCTGAACTTTTGAAGACTCCGACTCCGGTACAATCACAATAGTAACCAACTCTAAATCACTGGTCGGATGATTTCTCTTATACACTTCAAGTTGCCTTTTGCATAATTGAAACTTGCTGAAGTTGTTTTTAGCAAATCCCCTAATTATATCAACAAGCATCACAAACACCACAATTAGTTCTATCGGATTCGGCAGAACTTTCCTTACGGAAGTATATCACCGCTCTTTTTCCAACACTGATAACTCCAGTTCTTATGCTCAACATAATCCTCTATACTCTTTGAATACCTTAAAATATCATTTATTAACACAACCATTTCCTTATATAAATAATTAAAGAAGATCCCATGCCAAGTGGACAAACAAGTTGTGAGTTATAGCGGGAACACATACCGTACTGCCCGTCCTTACCACAACATTCAAACACACTTTATCAATAAATAGCTTAAATATATGTCAATACTTCACCATCTCATAGATAATTCGAATAGCTTTCCAACGCTTCGAACCGCGCGTCATTCCGAGTTACGGTTCTCCCGTTACGGCAAAAACACCAGAATAACATTTTCTGCCCAGGACCCCTTCGCCAGGCGAACACCGCAGCGAATATGGATGTTCGCCAGTATGCTCGCCAGGCGAACATGACAGTCCCAAAATCCTCTTTTCGACCATTACCCGACTTCCGAGTGTCCGATTTCGATTCCGTAAAAAGTTGCGATCTCGGAATTTAACGTACAACAACAATGTTATACTTAGGAAGCCATCCAACACATTTTAAATCTATGAATAATTTAAAACTCAATTACTTCCAATCTCAACAGCAGATCTTTGAGCCTCCTAATACGATAGAACTTTTGACCTTCGTCCCATCCACCACAAGAACTCTACTCGAGATCACATGACCAAGGGACTCACATCCCTCGATCAATTGTTTCATCAAATCATTAAATCTTGGAAGCGAACACCTATCCTTGATAGTCACCCTGTTCACTTATCTATAGTTCACCCAAAGCTTCATAAAACCTTATATCTGTTTAACCAACAAAATTGGTGCACATTACGGTAGCACACTCAAACAAAAGAACCTCTCTCCTAGAAGGTCTTCAAGTTGACTCTTCAACTTATCCAATCCCAACGAAAACACACCATATGGAGTCACTAATATCGGACTCGTTCCAACAACAAAGTCAACGTGTGAGCTTTACTTCACACTCCGATAGTAAATCACCTACCTCATCCGGAAACCTCCAGCAATCGCAAATAATTGACAAATCCCAATTTTTCTCACTTTCCTTCTCATTCCAAGTTTCAGTCAAAATAGACACTTCAACACCGTCTTACGCCAAATTCCTCAAAATAATCCCTTAAGCACTTAGCTTAACTCAAGACTATTCACTGCTCACGCCACCCAAGCTTGCAAGACGCGTCTATCCCATCCAACATAATCTCGTCCAGTATTAACAAGAGATTAAGGGTGATCAGTTCCTCAATTTGTTAATAGACAGCCGAAATCATGATGGGGTACAAACCATCTTTACCAACTATTATATCATTCCTCAACACCATAAGCCACCAAATTGTAGCTTTCCGGAGAAATACAACTTCTCCCCCACTGGAATCATTCCACTTCTACCGACAAACTTAACCAACAACATGTATCGACAGTGTTTTTACGCACATGTCGCATACCAGGGAACAACAACACTAGACAACATCGGCCGGACGGACCGACCTGCTCTGATACCAATTGTAACACCCCACTTCCCAAATTAAATAAAATATAAACATTATAAATGAACATCAGAGTTTTCACCAAAATAGTGGGATATCACATCACCAAATTTTTATAAAAATACTTTATTAATTATTCTCAAAAATAATACAGCGGAAAACATTATCTCAACATTCTCGGCCATCCGCCAAATTTCATAAAATCTTTATTATTATAATTCACAAAAAAAGTGATACGTCACAGGATTACAACAAGTTTGACATAAAACAATTAAAACACCCATATCCCGTGTTACGTATCAGAGCATCCTAGACTCGACTGGCACACCACCATCCAAGCTATCTAAGTACCTGGATTATCTGTACTTCTGGAGAAGCACAGACACAACAACAACCAAGGGGTGAGAAAACATGATCAAAAATATATTGGTAATGTAGTACATGTAAACAAGGTAGTAAAACAGACCAACACACCAATATTCACCCCAACAACTCCATATAACGAACCTATTGTTCAAATTACAATATAACATATTATAATGCAAATATGTAACTCAACACCATACATGCGGTACCGACTCATTGGTTCATTCAATCGAACCTGGATAGATCACTTACGCTCCTCCTGAGACATGATCTATCCCCCACCATTCTCCACAAAGGAGTACGAATGAATCACTTACGCTCCTCCTGAGACATGATTCATCCCACCAAAACACCATGATATGCACACACCAATGCATAACTATCATATTTAGGCACACTAAGTGCACACGATCCTCCTGATCATATCATCATACATCAATGCATATATGTGTAGATATATTACACCAACACCATATAAATCAATCAGATAGTAAATAAATTCATACTATAACACCATATATAACCACATCCCAACACCCAGGAACACACGATCCTACTGATCACTACATACATATATGTTAACTAATTGTCCACCAACAATATTAAGGGAAATGAGTATTATCACCCAGTACACAGGTTAGATCCCACACTCATCATCCTTACAATGCATCAAGGCCAGAAAGATCACCCCAGACCAATGCTCAAGGCCAAACATCACCAAAGTCACATTCTGGTTCTGCTACGCTCGCTGGCATTCGCTAGGCGAAGCTTCGCCAACACTCGCCAGGCGAAGCCTAACGAATGCTGCGATTCACCAACTTCCCCACAGTTCTGCAGTACTATTCTAGGCCAAATCAAACTTATCATCTCGACTCAAGTTCTCAGCCTACTCTAGTACCAACCTTGTACATTACCGTAACTAAATCGGTTCCTAAATCTTATTCCCAAAATCATCGCTTAAACATTCTACCGATGCCTTAAAAGGTCACATAGAATCTCCCTAAAAACCTTAAACCCAGCCTATACGTCAAATTAACCAAAAACAACAATTCATCAACATTGACCTATACTCCATCGCTATCAATTACTAGTTATCATCAAACACAAACACACCATTATACTTACCAATTATCATATACTTCCTACTCTAGAACCAACATTACGGTACATTACCTACACTTCAGAGTTACTCTGAATCTCACCAAGGTCCTAACCAGAGTCACTAACAACATCACAGGGAACAACACATAATTTTCCCAAATTTATAATCATGGTCATTACCAACGCTACAATAACAACACAAAATCTCACCAAAACTCTATTCATAGTTACTATCAACACTGCAGTAACAACATATAATCTCACTAATATCACCATAATATATATATACCAAATTCACCAATACCAATCAACAATTCATCAATATCAAGCATCAATTTATCATTAGCAACAACAATAACAAGCATGCCAATATAAAACTTCATAGATCGACATTTTCCTACGGGGTTAAGGAATCCCCTCTACCCTATACATGTATATATACCATCCCAATCAAGTTTCTCCCCCCTTACCTGGATAATTATTCTGATCGGTGATAAATTCCTCCAAGATTCTTCATCCCTAGCCTTTTCCCTTTCTCTTTGTTCTTCGCTCTTCTCTATTCTCCCAATTTCCCTTCTCACGGTTTCTATCATGCCTTTTCATATTTCCATTCTAACTTCCCCATAACCCTTCCACTTCTTATTTTACTTATTCCAACCACTAATATTCCCAATAATAATTCTAATAATAATCATTATAATAATCATTATAATAATAATAATAATAATAATATAATACTATTGTAATATTATAGTAATATTCAACATAATAATAATAATAGTAATACACCCAACAATAATTATAATTATAATAATAATAATACTAATGATAATAATAACAATTATATTAATACTAATAATAAAATAATATTAATGATAATAATCTTAATATTAATAATACTAATATAATATTACTAATATTAATAATACTAATCATAATAATACTATTAATAATAATAATAATAATAATAATAATATTATTATCTCACCAAAATAATAATAATAATAATAATAATAATAATAATAATAATAATAATAATAGTAATAATATTATTATATCACCAAAATAATAATAATATTAATAATACTAATAAATATAATAATATATAATAATAATAATAATACCCCCACCAATATTACTATTATTCATTATATTATCATATTCACACCAAAAATTATAATAATATAATAACTATATTAATAATAATATTATATTCTCCATATTAATAATATTACTACAAATATTAATAATAATCATAAATATAATAATAATAATAATAATAATAATAATAATAATAATAATAATAATAATAATAATAATACCACCACCAATATTACTATTATTTCTTATATTATTATAAACTCACCAAATTACCACCAATGATCCTCCCATCTCAGGGACACCCATCAAACATCATCAAATACACCCTACCAAAGGGCACATCAACATATAATATTTAAAATAATAATAAAATGACTAAATAATTAAAATGGGTGTTACACGCCGCGCCTTAGGCTTCGACTGATGTCGAAGTATTTTTATACTATCCTCACAGATAAACCAGTCTGGAAATGGAGGGACAAGAGCCACGCCAAAATCAGCGGTTGGTAATCGAGGGGTCTTTGGGGGAAAGAGTTTAAAAGCAACCTCATATCGTCTGTCGTAAGGGATAGATGAGGGGATTTTCAGTTTCTCCATTCGTTTAGAAAATTTTTCTTTTAAAGTGACAGCAGCCTCGCAGATGGTTCGACTAACATCATTTGGTCGATAGGCAGTTTCGAAGTACTTCTGGAAAGCTTGTATCTCTTTTATATGAGTAGACGTACCTTTCTTGACCTTTTCCTGCACATCAATAAAATCCTGGTCAATCAAGCGTGAAAAACTTGAAACATCAAGAAAGTTGTTAGAGTAATGATTGGTCCACCAGTTGTAAAAATCTGGGGTACAAAGGTGAGAGGGTTCACAATAAATTGGAGTAAAATGGGACTTATGGGCATAACGGGCCATTTGAGTCGAACACAAGTGGGTTGAAGCTAGTGGAGAGAAGGATAACATGAGACTTCTTATCATACAAGCACCTAGGCAATGATTGAATTAACCCAAACTGCCTCGACACCAAGTTAGGTTGATAAGCGACTAATATTGCTTGTCCTCTGACAAGGTTGAGCTTATGAACAATCAAGCGTGGCGTCAAGAATCTCTCCCATATCAGGTTTGATTCTGCTTCTTGTTTTTGTGAAACTAGAGGAAATGACCTGGTGAACCATTCAGGGCCATACAGCCTATGAGCAAAAGGGGCCATCCTGGGAGTGAATTCATGCCTTTTTGCAAACAAGTGGATGAAGCTGGTAAGATTGGCACGAAGGCTTCGACCCTCTTCATTTGGTGTCAACTGAACCAAGCGTGGCCATTCGACCCGGCGTTCAGATACCTGGGCTTCGTCGACCTCTCCTTTGAAGGGAAGGTTGTGCTCGAAGGTAGCGTTCAACCATAATTGAAGCAACCAAAATGGCCCCGCAATTATAAGAGCGCCATGGGTTTTTGGATCCCTTAGTTTATCAGCGCCTTCTCCCAAAGCCTCATACAGGCTGGCTAGTATCATCTCACCAAGACATACGTCCCTTTTAAGGTGTAACTGATTCGCCAGGGTAAGGTACTTCCTTGCCACCTGCAAGGACTTTGTGCAAAAAATACAACGAGACAACCACATGCCCAGAAAGGCTATGTACTCCTCGTCTTCGACTACGTCGGTGTCTTTCTTATGATAATGATTTATGAAGGGTGTGTAAGTATGTTTCGTACAACCACATGGCCAGAAAGGCTATGTGCTCCTCGTCTCAAACTAACCCTCTACCCACATCACAACAACAATAATATATAGTACTGAAAGTAAAGACAGAAAGATAAATACATACAAAACCCCAGACGGGAAAACAAGCGCTAGGATTGACTCGCATAGGGAACCGTTGGAGTCCCCAGCAGAGTCGCCAGCTCTCGCTACTGCAAAAATCGGGCGCCGGCTATGACAGAAGAGTCGCCACCGTGCGTTATTTATCCCACAAGAGGGAAAGGAAACTCTCAGAGTAAACCTAACACAAAGAGGGAAAGGAATGGTCATCGCAACCAAATCCTGGATTCGGGAGTCGGTTACGCAAGGGGAAGGTATTAGCACCCCTCACGTCCGTCGTACTCGTCGGGATCCACGCTTGTTTTCTATCTAAGGGTGTGTTATTCTATCTACTCTACAGGTATGGGTTAAAAAAGAAAAGAAAATGACTCGGCAAAGTATCACACTTTATGCCTACGTATTCCCGTCTGGAACGAGAAATCAGAGTCAACGTAGTTCGCCTAACTACGGGTTAAGGGGAAAAGGTTGCTCGCCGAGATATCGCATCTCGTGCCTACGTACTTTCATACGGCATGAAAGATCAGAGCAAACGTAGTTCGGGCTACGGAAGACATAAGTTTGTCTAACAGTTTTTTATCTCCTTCTGAAAAGGGTTTTCCTGATTAAGGGTCCAAGAGGACAAAAACAGAGTTTGAATGTTTGTTTGAGTTTTTTACGAAAAGAACTGTTTTTTAGGATGTTCGCAATCACAGTCGCACTAGAGACTATGACCTAGGAGTGAACACTTTGTATGTCACCCAAAGGGTGCCACACTAACATCCAGATTACTGGAGAGAGACCCTCCACTAACCTTTTCCCAAATAGCTTAAGGCTCGTAACGCACGACTTCAATTAACCTTATTACTGTGTTTTTGAATTGTTTTGAGATGAGAAAAGAAAGACACCCTAAAACTATGGTTCAAAGGGGAATCTACCTACAGTTATCATGCATGGATCAAAAACCTAATGTCTGTCATAATTCCCTCTTGCACAGAGGAAATCAGAGATCCTAGGGGAAATAGCAAAAGAAAGCAAGCAGTAAACAAGAAACAGTAAAATGTATGCTATGCAACAGTATAAGAGAGGCAAGGGAGAAAACAACAGGCAAGAGGAGACAAGATCCACCTCAAACCTAAAGGTAATTAACACAAGCAAACAGACAATATAGAGAAAAACAAAAGATACAGAGGAGGCAGCTCAAGCAGCAACAACAAACTCCTACAGCAGACAACAACTTCCAGCTCTAAACAACACAGTTGAAAAGACAGCAAAGTTGATAGCAAGACTTCATCTTCAAGCTAGCTCCTATCTTGAAGCTTCATCAAACTTCATCTTCAAGCTCTAGCAAGCACACTCCAAGCAGAGGAACAATCACCAAGGCCAAGGTTGCAATGTTGAGAACCCAATGAAAACCAAAGGAAATCATCAAGCACCAACATTGAAATGGAAAGGTATCCTCAAAGTTCTACTCAACTATGGGCATACCACACATCCCTCCAAAGGAGAGATGGAGTTTACCTAGGAGGACTTCATGTCATTGGATGAAATAGAAGCACACAATGCATTCTATGTTTAATGAAGGAATCAAAACTAGCTCTAATGGCTCTCCCTAAAACCCTAATTTCCTAAGCTCCTAAAACAACTCCTAAAAGAAAAGGAAACTTCAACTCCAAGCTCCATTCTTCAAGCCATAGCATCTATATCAAGTCCATAAGACCTCTCAAAAAGGAATCCAAACAAAACCAGCCCCAAAGTCACCAACCAAGCCAAACAAGCAAAGGCACTCAAGAGAGAACAACACAAGCACAATCAACTGGAAAAATACAACTAAAAAAGAAAACAAAGTTTTAAAATTCTAATAAAATTCCTAGGGGAGCATACATGTTTTAACAACCTAGGGTTAAAATATTAAAGCCTAATTCAACTTCTAAGTCACCTAAATAATTTCTAGATTGAAAGGTATCAAGGTAATCCACAAGTTTGGGAAGACTCTAATCTTAACACCTAAAACAAAACCTAAAGTTGTTCTAAAATTCCAACATAAATCCTAAGGGAACATTAATATCTACCCTAAAACATACTAAAAAATCAAATCCAAACTCATCACCAATTGGAAGAACAAAATTCAACAAAACAGATGGTCAAATATGCAAAATTAAAGGAATTAACAAAAATAAGAAAAATCAAATTAAATTGAAAAATGCATGAAAATGCATTTTATTGATTTCAGAAAATCACAAATTCTCTCAAGATCATGGAGATATTTTTAAAATATTTTTTGGATCAAGAATGAATTTATTATGATTTTTTGAATCAATAAAGCATTTAAAATAATAAAAATGAATAAAAGAAAATCAAAACTCAGAATAAAACATGAGCCACAAGATGAGGAGACCAGTCAGCTGATCCAATGCACTAGAGCTTGCCAGCGCATTAAGTGAAATGCCTACGTTTTGATCCTCAGAAGTCAACAAAAACTTTAAGTCGTGGCCATTGGATCTGTGGTCTAGTCAAGGTCAAAAGCAAGATCTGATGGCTATGGACTCATCTTCTCCAAAATTCAGGCTGGCCAGGTGGAGATCAGGGACAGTGGCCGGAGAAGACTCCGGTCGTCTTCTCCGGTGAGCAGGTAGTTGCAGGTGGTCAAACATCACCACTCCTTACATCAATCTCTCCAGAATTTCAACAGGAATTCAAATCTCCTATCCATATGTTCTAAATCTCCATGGATTTTAGAATTCGAAGCAATATTCAGAAAACACATCCAATTTGATCAGCACAATTTGCAAAACTAATAGTATAGAAATCATCCTCATGCTTCCTAGTTCATCCTAATCTATCCAAATCATGTTATAGCCTTAAGATCAGATCAACTCGTGTCCAAACAGAAATGATACCTCATGATCAAACATCACCAATTGCTTCCAAATTGATCATAAAATGATCTACATCTTGTCTAGATCCTAACCACAAGTTCAATTCTAACTACATCATACTAATTCATGTGGAAATTTGAAAGTTACTAACCTGTTGTAGATCTAGTAACAGAGATGCTTAGAGCTTGATTCTTCCTTCAAAACTCTCCAGATACGTTCAATGATGCTCTAGGAAGAGTTTGCAATCTTCAATTTGCTCTGAATCATCTTGGAAATTAAAACCCGATTCTCACTTGCTCCCTTGAAATTTCAAATGCAATCTCAGCTTCCACCACGAAATGAGCTCTAACCTGAGTATGGAATCAATGATATGCTTATATAGAGTGAGTTTGTGGGCTTTTGAAGCTTGAATGAGGCCCAATTCAGTAGTTCACAAATTCTGATTTTTCCTTCAAATGCCATGTGACAGTCGTGTATTCTGGCCATGTAGCTTGCTCTAGAATCTTCTAATCACTTGCAAATTGCCTTGTGAATGCATTCAGACCAAAAGGAGCACTTGAATTGCATTGGTAAAGGATTTTGATGTGTGACTTGCAAATGAAGAAACCAAATGAAAACTCACAAAACTTGACCTAAACTCAAAATTATGGCAATGCCAAAGTGTCTAAAATTAAATTTCATTCAAAAAATGTGGTTACTTGACATGTTTTGGTCCTTTAACTCAAAAAATCAATTTTCCCTCCTTAATTTATTTGAAAATCTCCCTTATTCAAACCATTTCAAACCAAGTCTTACTATGAACTCAATCAATCCATCATGACCTCTTGACTAGCCTAAAAACCCCATTTTGAACAACTTTCATGTTGAACAAAATTGCATTTGACAAGTGCAAGTTGGAGATTTTGGCCTATGATTGAAAATGACCTATAATCTCACTTTCCCAAAATACCCCTGGCTTGTGAATCTCATAACTTGAGTTCTACAAATCAGATGGAAGACTTCTAGTACAATTTAGAAAGCTAAGATCATGAGGAACAACTTTCATGTTGGCCAAACGTTCAGGTGAAACCGCCTTCTAGGTCAAAAATAGCTTTGAAGTCAGATGATTTTCACAGACAAATTTCAGAAACATCTGAGGACTTGTAACTTGTCTGGACCATAACGTGAGTTCTATAAATCCCCTTGAGGACTTCTAGTACTCAAATTAAAGGTATTGATATGCTATACAAGTTTCATGTTGGCCAAAGATCCATTTGAAACTTTTATCTTGACTTATGTGGTCTTGAAGTTAGGCACTAAATAGGGGATTTTGCACTGAAACCCTAATTTAGCAACTTCCCACACTCTTGACTCTTCTTGATTTGATATTGGCACAACACCACAAATGTCTCATCATATCATTTCATGAACTCCATGACCTAAAATTAGACCTTTGATACTCTTCAATTGCCCAGTTGACTTAGGATTGATCCAGATGAAACCCTAATTGTTTGCACCTCAACTGTGGTTCTTGCATTTGACACAATGACTTGATTGAGCTCTCCCATGGCCCTCTAGGCATTCTATGAGCTCCATACACATCCTCTTATCAAATTCAACATTTCACAACCCTCTGATGGTCTTCAGTTGATCCTCAAGTTAGGAGAAGATTCACACTCAAACATCTAAACCCTTAGGCACTCAAACCACCTTCTGATGACTTTGATAACTTCTCAATCTTGAATGAGACCTCTTGCTAGGCTTCTCTTGAGAAGAAACACACTTGATCCCCTGCTATATGAATGATGTCATGATATGAAAATGATATAACTATGCAGATGATAATGCAATGAAACATAAACTAGGTAAGAAAAGGTTGAGCAAATTTTGGGGTGCAACACCCTTATCTTCCGGATTTTGTAGATGCAGATGCTTTATATATATTTGCTTCCGGGAATCTGGTACCCACGCTTCTAGGCAACGTCTATCATTCTATTCACCATAAGAATGAGAACCGAAGGGGAAAGAATGTATCTTGCTGTGTTCCTTTGTTGTACAGGTGGTTTGCTAGTCATATGCCCAATACAGGTTCGTTTGTTGCTACTGCTGGTACTTCAGAGTGGTCGGATAGGTTGATGGGTTTGTCTGCAGAGAATATTACCTAGTTTAATAGAGATATGCTCGGTAGATAGATCATCTATAGTTGCGGTGGATTTCCTAACGTCCCTTTGGTCGGAAGGAAAGGATGCATCAACTATAACCCATCCTTGTTGGTTATGAAGTTTGGGTACACACTGAGAGATCCTCCAAAGGAAGAGGAGATACAAGAATCTTTGTATCTCACCGGGTTATTGGAGGGTGATCCTTTATCCAGAGTTGAGCAGGCTTGGAGCAGTGTCCACAGGAAGGGAAAAGCCTTGTTGGGGAAGAGTAACAACAGAGCCTACGACCCTTATCTGACCTGGATTCATGAAAGAGATGCGAAGTTTCTGATGCCTTTTCCTTCTGTTGAGCCTCTGTATCCTCTTATGATTGAGGAACCTACCACTATGGATATTCAGAAGTACAACAAGTTGTGGTCTGAAAAAGAAGAGTTGCGGAAGGCTAATGAGAAGTTGGAAGAAGAGATTACTCAGCTTCGGGGCGAGAAGAGTGAAGTAACTTATTCCTTGAAGAGACAGACTGAGCTTGTGAACAGGTTGGGTACAGATTTGACCAAGCAAAATAGTTCTCGAGAGCGTTTGGGTTTGGATATCAAAGTTGTTAGTGATGTTCTCGCTTCCAAGAAGAAAGAATTAGACAAAGCTTATTTGGAGATTTCGAAGTTCAACGAGCAGTGGAATGCAACCCTTACCAATAACAAAGCACGTGAAGATGGGTTGAAACAACAGATTGCCAAGCTGAAGGCTCAGCTTAGAGTGAGAGATAAGAAGATTTCGACTGAAGCTTCACTCAGACGTGATAGCGATTGCAGGCTGAATGAAGCACTTACGACCTTGAAGGACTACAAGCTAAGGGCTGATTCGAAGAGGTGCAAGCTAGAAGAAGACTTCGGTGAAGGTGCTTGGGAGTACTATGATGAGGGTCTCTAGCGCACTATTAGCCAGTGCGAGCTACTCATCCAGGGGTTTCTCACTAGACCAGATCATCCTGGGACACATGAGTTGTTAGAGGAGTTTTGCGCTTGGCGTCGCACTTGATGTTTTGCATTTTCTTGTAGCTTGTTGTTTCTGTTGCATTGACCATTACCAGGCTTGTTGGTTGAGGTAATTCTGTTTTTTCTCAGTTGTTATGCTTGTATTTTGCCTGTTGTCCTGTGATTATATATGAGGAGTTTCTACTCTATGCTTGTCTGTGGGGTTCTCCATTGTCATGTTGTTCTTCCAGAACTAGAATCGAGGGGGAAATTTCCTTGTTGCATACATACATGTCTGCATTTTGCATTTTTTTATCGCAGGCGCATCGGAACCGGTGATCTTATTTTCCAGTGGTTTGTTAGCTGGTTTCAAGATAAACAGTTAGATCGTTCACCGGGGAGTCAACGCGAAGCCATGGAACAAGTTCAAGCAGAGTTGAGGGAAGTCCGGAGCCAGATGGGGCAGTTCATGGAGAGTATGCAAACCTTATGTCTGGAGCAGAAGGTGCTTAAGGAGGAGGTTCAGCAACTAAAGACCCAGATGGGCCTGGTCACAGAAGTGATAAGAAATGTGCTAAGGAAGGAGGGTGATCAGGTGCCTAAAGCGGCAGTAGAGATGCTTGTTCCACTTTTGTCCGTGGAACCTCTCCCAAGGCGTGATGTGCCTCAAAGATCTGCTGCACAACTTGAGATCCCAGATTTTCCACGTTAGCAACAACCTCTTGCTCCCCAAGGAAATCCTAAGATTACGAGGTATGCTCAAAGGACGAAACAACTCGAGAGAATATTTGATCAGATCCCTATGACTTATACTCATTTGCTGCAAGTCTTGCTTCAGCTTCAGTTGGTCAAACTACGAAAGTTGTCTCCGCTAACTGGTGAGCCACCACCAGGCTATGATGTAAGTCCCTATTGTGATTTCCATGCTGGGGCACCGGGGCATAACGTCGAGAACTGCAAAGCTTTTAAGCATAAAGTTCAGGACTTAATTGATGCAAAAGCAGTTGAATTTGCGCCGGGCGGCGTAAGTGTACCATGTGGTCTTGGTCCATTCACTGCAAAAGAGGTGGTTGTTCCTCTTATTTCTCCTGAAGTTGCATCTGGGTCAAGAGCGTGCCTTGCAATTTATGACTGCAGAATCTCCGTGCCCACAGCTATTGCCGGTTCTTGGGCTAAATCTGAGGGTGAAAGTGCCTGAACACGAGGAGATCCCTAATCAGCGCCAACAACCTCATGCTCCTCGGCAGCAAAATTATCAGCACTAGAATCAAAATAGGCCTCGCAACAATTTGGAAACGAGGAATTCTCCTCTTCATCCAGTTCTTATGCTGTACAGTGAGCTTCTGCCACATTTGATTCATAACTCATTAGTGGAGCCCAAAACTCTCAAGCCAGTGCTAGAACCTTACCCTCCTGTGTACAATCCCCATGCTCAGTATGGATATCATGGAGGATCCATGGGGCACTCAACTGAAGATTGCCAGGCCTTTAAAGCCAGGGTGCAACAGTTGATCGACAAGAGGTACATTTCCTTTCCGAAAGGAAGATTGAGGATGCATGTTGACCTTTCATCTGATTGAGTTTGAAGATGGCTGACTCAGCAGCAAGTCAAGATTTGAAAGCCTGATTCCCTGAAGCTGGCAACCTCTATTTTATCATGTCATTTCTTTGCATTTGTAGTTTCTTTCCTGTTTAAATGCAAATCTCCCTTGTAAAACTGTATTGTTTTCAATTGATAATGATAATGAAATGAATATGCATGTTTTGATCAAATCCATTTGTGTTCACTTATGATTTTAATTGATGCCTAACGCTTATTTAAGCGGAATCCGGGGAGGATGACAAAATTGAAAGGCGAAAACTTCCGATTGTATGCTTTTGAATAAAACCTGCTGATGATGTACAGACATTGTTTCAAATCCCTAAATAATGGAGACATAAGGATGATAATCCCTTGTCAACCCCTTTGAGCCTAGTAGTAGGAGTTTCTTTCTGAAAATGAAAAAACCCTCAATCTTAACCCGGGGCAGGATAGGTGTCAGTTAATTTGACCAAGCGTCCAAATTGCGAAAGGAGTGTTCCCGTTCAAGGGTCAATCACACATGTATAGGTCGTGCCTAAAAAACCCACGATGGGTATCCATCGCCGACCAAGGAGTGGAACAGTCACAATCCCTTTAACAAGTCAGACAAGCTAGTGTCACACGATTTGTTCGAAAAAAGAAAAAGAATCAAAGAAAGAAGCCCGCTAAGTCGAGTCTTAAAAACAAGCGACTTAGGCAAAAATTAGGGCATCCTGCTGGACTCCGAAAAGAAAAGAAGCTCAAAAGAGCCAGTCCAGGCAAAAGTTAGGGGAAAAAGCGAAAAGGATTACAAAAGAAAAATCCTCGAACAAACAAGTCGTGTGGCTCTAGGCACGAAAGACGAAGAGCGAGTGACTGGCACTCCCAAAGACTTGTGGTTTCCCGAACCATCACTCCTATCACTCAACCTTTGAAAGGTGAGTGCTTGTGTCGAATTAGTCGAACGTAGGATTGGAGAATATCAAGGAGAATGGGTGGGTTAAAATAAACTTTGAGCCTTATATCCTTTCTTTCTTAACCGTGAACCTGGCCACGTTACTGTCATACCCCAAATTTGTCCTACTTTGGTATTTAATAAATGTCCTACTGCCACATGACTTCTGGCCATGACTCTCTAAGGTTTCGTTATAAAGACTTTTCGTTATACTCATTGTGGTGATAATCCATGGCAATTTATGCTAAACTATTATGGGAGGAGTGCGCCTCCAGCCCCTTGTACCCAAACTCGTGTGTGTCCTCGTTCTCACGATTAGACATACATGATATGATCAATGACATAAAGTACATGATTGGATCTATCTTGCCACACAGTTTCAAGAAATTTACACTCTATTTCCACTTGACTACAAGCTTCTCTAACAGTTGTTTAAGCATCACCACAAATTGCTTATTATGGCGTTAGGCTATGTTCGGATTCTAAATCAGTTTGTGACAAACTTAGATTTAGCTAGCAAGTTTCAAGTCATCAGTTTGTGATAAACTTAAATTTGACTTACAAATTTCAAGTCATAATTAAATTAGAAAATCGGTTTGCGACAAGCTTAGATTTAATCGGCAACTTTCAAGTCATATTTTGGAAGCAATTCCTGAGCGCACTTTTCACATAATATCTCAGGATGTCACTTTGGTCCTTCAAACAGGTTACATAGGGGAATATCAAAATGTGTTTCAAGGACATCTTCCAAGGAGAGTTTTATCATTTTTCAAGGCATAGCAGTTTCATAAAGCCACAAAGCTACACCAAATACCATCAAGTTTGAAATATTCATTTAATTTCAAACAAAGTCATATCATTATAATACAAAGTGGATGAAAAGAAGCCATGCGCCTCGAGGTTCCGTAACAAGGGATATCATAAATCCCACGCCAATATCCAACGGGAGTTGCTATTAAGTCAATTAAGTTTGCAATGAACTCATGGATAAGATCATAATCAATTCATGCTGAATAGTCCAAAACCAACAAATTTGGGAGCATTTGGATCTACAAATCATTGTTAGAAGCATAAAACAAAAATAGAGAAACTAATTAACTGCACGGTTCTTGCAAGTAGTCGCAACATTTTATTCCAACTATCATCGTAAAAATTCTCAGCAATTCAAAAAATTACCCAAGTTAATACACATAAAAACAAGTTGAGGCCAGAAATAGCCCAAACATTCAGATTATTCATCCTTACACAAAGAACACAGACTCAATTGTCAAAAACAAAACTATTAAAGTCAAGACTACAAAGTCTGAGCTGACTCTGTTTCAAGTCTGTGTGTTCCATCGATACCGAACTTGGGCAAGTTTTGGTTTGAGCCGGTGAATCTGATGGAGTTAATCTAGGAAAAAGAGAGTATATGTGCTGCTCAAGTTGAATTACCTAGGTCTCCTTCTTCAACAAACCACAGATACAATACAAGGGAAGATTCAACGCCGGTTTGTCGCAATGATTGATTTACTTGGGGCCTGGCTCGCTTGCCGCTGAATCCTTATAACAGAAGCAATCAAAACATGGGATCAAACTTACATATTGTTGACCAAATGAAACTTCCAAATTTTCAAAATAATGAAATGATTCACAGCCATAACACAGAATCTGCTGCCTTACCTTCCACTATCCATCAAGCTTGTACATGTGAAAACCAGCTACGACAGCCTTGTCATTCAACCAATAGCAGGACAGAACGCGAACTCAATAAGCACACCTAGCATTCCTTATGTTCCCATATTCTGCTTGTACCTGCAATATCCAGAAATTATTTATTCAAATTTGGAGTTGAATCTTGAACAGAAAATTGCGATTCTAGTTTCCTTGCTCAAGGTAGCTCGGTCACTGGCTTTGGTTGAAGGGGACATTGATTGGTGTGGAAGTCCTTCAACAAATAAAGTAGAGCGTGGGATTGGAACACAAAGCCATGCTCTTGTATGCATTAAGGGAATAGATATTAAGATCCATGTTCTGTGGCTGGTAAATGCTTTGACCCACATGGATGAGTCACAGAATTCGTGAGAGAACCGATGCACTTGATACTGGGGAAACACAGTCGGTTGATAAAGATCAACTTATCGCTTCCTGACAAAGCTTGCAACAGATTTCTTCACAGTTATCTGAGGCCTTAAGATTGAACTCTTTTAAACCAAATGGTGAAATGAAGAATCCAGTACACTATCGAAGGATGGACCTGCGAGTCAAATACTATTAGCTGAGTAGGGAAGTTCTACTGCAAATGCACCGTCTGTTGGTGAAATAATTCAGAACAATTCTGATACGGTCTTGTCTGAAGCATTGACCTCTAACTCTGCAGACAAAACATGGACATCCTTTCCCTTCATTACATGAACACAAGCCATGTTGATCAATTCCTATGCAACAACATTCAAGAAAAATAACCTTTGAGTTTAAGAAGATTATCCAATATATAGTATAGTGTCACTGTTACGTAATGGCTGATAATGAGTGGATTAAGGGTTACCTTGAGGCTATACTATCAACTGGTGGCAGTGCTTCTAGCACTGTCGAAGAACAGCAAAGGGTGGCAGCTGCTGCGAGAGAAAGCGGTGATCAGTTCAATCCAACTAAGTACTTTGTGGAATAAGCAAATTATGATGTTCTCTCCGTACCTGCTATCAAAGCAAGATTTGATAAATGATTCAAAACGCGAAATTACAAGATATACACATTATGTAATGCACAGATACAATAACACAAGTTGCTATGAGTTTTCAACAGCAATCATGAGGTTCATAAAGGAAAGAGTTGAAGGAAATTATGCGAGGAATATAACAATGGTCATGATACCTTCTGTATACTTTAAAGAGCATAATTAAGCTGCTCCACCGTTCAGATGAAAGTGCCGAAAAAAAGGCTCTTGGGCTGTTATGTGATGCAGCAAGAAGTCACAAAAAAAGACAGCTAGCTATCACAGGATGTGAATAAAAAACCACAAGATTCATAAGAATATTTTCTCACGTGGAAATACACTTGTGAAGGTCATGACAATGATATGAGGATAAACATATCGACAATCACATGAGAGAGCAGGCTAAGTTTCATAACAGTCAAGATGCCAAACCTTTGTTGGAAAACAATGGAGTAAAGGTGATGAAAGAATTGCAAGTAGAAGATGACGAGGAGGAGAGATTCCAAGCCGATCTTAAGATGGTTGTACGCCAAAGCCTAGACACATATCAAGCACGCGAAAATTTGCCTTTGGTTTCAAGTTTGAGGATGCCACAGAGATCTTCCTCACCGGTAGACTGTTCAGGTCTTGCACCTTTGGAAGATTCAGCTCAGGACGTGAATGGAGCTAGTTTACTTGGTACAGGACTTATGAATGAAGTGGGGGAATATAATTGTTTCCTCAATGTTATTATTCAATCTTTGTGGCATTTAAGCCGCTTTCGGGTGGAATTTCTTGGCAGATCAAGATCGGAGCATGCTCACGTGGGTAATCCCTGTGTTGTCTGTGCCTTGTATGAAATATTTACCGCTCTAGACCTTGCTTCAAAGGATTCAAGGAGAGAAGCAGTTGCACCTACTTCCCTGCAGATAGCTCTAAGCAACTTATATCCACAAAGTAACTTCTTCCAGGAGGCTCAGATGAATGATGCTTCTGAGGTACCGGCAGTAATATTTGACTTCCTTCATCGATCATTTACCCGTGGTTCAGGTGTTTCTGATACAGAATCAGTGGAAAGCAACTGCACGGGGTCTTGGGATTGTGCAGCTAATAGTTGTATAGTACATTCGCATTTTGGAATGAACATTTCTGAACAGATGAACTGCTACCATTGTGGTCGTGAGTCCAGACATTTGAAGTATGCTTCTTTCTTTCACAATATAAATGCCAATGCCCTTAGGTCAATGAAGGCTACGTTTCCTGAGAGCTCCCTTGACAAGCTTTTGAATCTTGTGGAAAGGAACCATCAACTGGCTTGTGATCTAGAGGCTGAGGGTTGTGGCAAGCTCAACCATATCCATCACTTTCTTGCAGCTCCGCCCCATGTTTTTATGACAGTTCTAGGTTGGCAAAATACATGTGAGAGTGTTGATGACATAACTGCAACTCTGGCAGCCCTGAGTACCAAGATAGATATCAGCGTCCTTTATCGTGGTTTAAGTCCTAAAAGCACCCAAACGATGTTTAAGATCCACCACTCGCAACCTACACTTGCAAATCAAGAATTTATAGGAATGAATTATTGGGATTTTATGATGGACTTCAAAAGCAAACAAAGATGGTAAGATAACACCAGACATGGAGACGTCTTACCCGACAATCACAGCCACGACTTCAATTACTTCTGTTACGGAGAATCTGCGGAAAAGCTCTAAAGAAAAAACTGATCTGTTTGGGTTCCTGATCAGGACCTACCACCATCTTAATTAAAGGCTAGTGTCAGCATGGAAATAAATGTCGTTATTTTCACGGTTATGCTCCTGAAACTGTCGAACTTCTGAAGCATAAAAGGGTGATATAATGTTATTTGTTTTGCTGCCGACGACATCAGACAACGGTATCCGGTGCAAATTTTCTCCTTGCGACAAATTTCATACCACAGGAGATGCTGCAAAATCATGGCAAAACTAAGTGAGTAGGATTAACAATGTCATGCCATACCAAAGTCACAAAGCAGTAACATAAAGATCTTCAGTTGCTAAATGAGAATGGGACCAATACGTATCAATACAACATGCTGTCATATTCTTCATCTCCACAAACTCTCCGTTCAGGCTCCATCATTAGAGTACCTCAAGGCCTCGGCATAGCTCCAAGCAACACCATGTCTGGAAACAAACAAAAGATGCAACAATTAGCACACCAAAGCTTGCGAACTCAAATGCGTAAAAGATTTGCAAAAAAAAAAACAACAAAAGCACAAGTCATGGAGTTTTATCAGAAATGAGAACAAGGTCCTCAGCAGAATGTACGAAGATGATAGGACAGTCATAAAGCCGAGTCAGCCCAAACCAGTAAGGGGTTATCACTCCATTGCAAAATTCATAATAGAGAGAACAAGACAGCATATCATTTATGAGGAAATAGTTCACGTGGGAAGAAACCAAAAAAACAAGAAACATTTCAAGTCAAAATAAAGACTTCCACATCAGCAAATTGACAAGCAGTGAAAAGCCATTTTTTACACAGTAAAAAAAACTCAGTAAAAGTAGATATTTTGTTAGCTCACTACAGACAAAGAAAGGGGTCACTGTCTTTCAAATCCCGTAGAATCAGTGATCATGGTAGTAGCACATAACAGAATGGTACTACCAAAACACACCTCATCGTCCTACACAAATTTCACACGATTTAACCAATTTTTTCATCAGCAACTTTTGATTCTCACACGTACCAAGCCAAACCCTAAAATCCCCTATAAATGTAATCCCAATCATTTGCAAAACACACGAAAAAAACCCTAGCCAAACTCTGTTAAAATCAATC
Organism: Lathyrus sativus; assembly: GCA_963859935.3. Taxonomy (NCBI): domain Eukaryota; kingdom Viridiplantae; phylum Streptophyta; class Magnoliopsida; order Fabales; family Fabaceae; genus Lathyrus; species Lathyrus sativus. The sequence continues at coordinate 218,976,091 of OZ012736.1, read as the reverse complement.
CCCACCTATTATTCAAAAGCTCAAGGAAATTTCAAGGGTTGCTGAGGTTCAATATCAGAACCTGAGTTTGCTCTGAGCTAGACCTATTTCCACAAGTTTCAAAACAGAACTATTCAGAGGAAAAAGACGAGCTCGGTGAACATCAAGGGAAGGAGAAGAGTCGACAACGAGGAGAAACCATACCTGGAGAATCCGTTAGAAATTGTTGTTGCTCTCTGATTCGGTATCTCATCTTTCCATTACCTTTATCCCTTGTTAAATGTTGATGATATTTGTTCAAAATCCTCATTTCTCATATTTGCAATCGTTTGACATTTCTGTATACGCTTGTTGTATGATTCTCGCATGAAATTAGGGGTTTTGTTGGTTTGATTTGGGGGTAGGTTTCAGAAGAAAGAAATTTGTTAATAAATCGAGTGAGAAGGTTTAGAACATAGCTGTTGAATAGAGGGAGAATACGAATGGGGAGAAAGATTCGTTTGAATCGGATGAAGAGGAAGTGCGAGAGAGGGAGTGCGAGAGAGATAGAGCGAGAGAGAGGATTCAGGGAAAGCCTTGGTGTTTAGAATTTATTTATTTATTTATTTATGAAATTATTTTACTTTTTGATTGAGTTGTCAATTTAGTGCTGCATGTTTTGAAAAAAAGCACGTAACACCTTTTTTCTAGGGGATCCAATTCGAGGCCACTTGCTTTGGCTTATATACCAGATTGTGGGTAGTGTTAAGTTTAAGTTATGAGGCTTTGGAGTCTTATGGTTATGGTTATTTAATTTAATTAAGATTTAGTGAAACTTAATAAAGTTCTTAGAAACTAATTAGATATAAGTTAAAATATTATTAGTAATTATTAGTAAATATTATTAGTGTTATGTTTAAATGTGTGATAATTAATATTTGTTTAACAATTGGATTTATTTAAATCCTATTTAATTTTTTTTTATCAAACTTGTTTCCTATTTTTCCTTTTATTATATTTAAAACATTTTATTAGAATAAGTGAAAATTTCTCTTTTTTTTCGAAATTATATGGAAGCGTTGGATTTTTGGAGTCTAGCACTCCTTGAATCCTTAAGCGACCACTCTCGAGGTGCACACCTTGAGTTGTGGTCGCTTCGTCTTTCATCCTTAAAATACCCAACTTTGTTTAAACTTCCAAAATTCGCAAACCCTATTCGAGCAATATGCTCACCTTAGCTTAACTCATCTACGTTATTATATTCAAATTATTTTCCTAAAATTAAAATTACGAAAGTGTCGAGTTCTTGGAGTCGCGCATTCTTTGAATTCGAGAGTGATTACTATTGGGGCGTACGCCTCGTATAGTATATCATTAGAACTTTCTTTCCTAAAATACTTCCAATAATTATTTGAACAAGTATTTTCACTGTCCAACAAACATTATTTCCTAAATTGTGGAATGAAAAAGGTGTCGTTGGGATCTAGCATTCCAACGATATCTCGACTAGTTGATTACGAGGCTGACGCCTCGTTTATCGAGTAGCCGTCATTTCTCCTAATCTTTTCAAACCATCTAATCTCGTTCCTCACCTTCATACGATCGAGTCTAAACCCTAGTAGGTCTCTAAAACCATACGTAAAATCCAAATTATTTTCTTAATTAAAATTACGAAAGAATGAAGTTCTTGGAGTCTCGCATTCCTTGAATTCTCAAATAACCACTCTTGGAGCGTACGCTTTAGGTTGTGGGTTGCTCGACCTTTCGTCTATAAAACACGTGCCCTAACTATTGGGACGAATACCTTAATTGTCCATTCAAATACACTTTCATAATTTATTGAGTGAAAAAGATATCATTGGGATTTAACATTGGGATTTAACATTCCAATAATATCCCGATTAATCGATTGCGAGACTGACGTCTCGTTTATCGAGTAGTCGTCACTCTCCCTTAAAATATTCAACCCAACTCTCTTCTAGCCCCCGTGCGATTGAATCTTTTCAAAACATTAGTTCCTCGCCCTCGAGCGATTTCTAACCCAAACTATTTCCAAAAGAATAGAGTTCCTGGAATCTCGCATTCCTTGAATTCTTGAGTGACGAGCTCTTAAGGCACGCTCTTAGGTTGCTTGTCAATCACTCTTTCGTTTCTCAACACAATTTCAAATATATTTCGTAATTATTCGAATGAAAAAGGTGTCGTTGGAATCTAGCATTCCAATAACCCCCCGATTAATTGATTACGGGGCTGACGTCTCGTTTATCGAATAGTCGTCATTCTCCATCAAATTACCTAACCAAACTCCTATTTCTTTCCCCCGTGCAATTGAAACCTTAAACCTATTAAGATCTACCCTCCTTTTCCAAAACCAAAACATCCAATACGATGAAAACTAAATTCCTCGCCCTCGTGCGATTTGCAACTCAAATACACCTTTTCTCAAAGAACATTGTTTAGTCCCTTCTTCCGCGCATAACAAACTAGTGCTTCCGCCTCCCCTAGCGAGCAGACAAGCCAACGTTTAGCAGTTAGAATGCGACCTAAACACTCGTTCGTTTCCAAACCCTTTTACCGTAGTTAGCCGAACTACGGCTGCTCTGATTCTTCATTCCCTCTTGAATGTAAGATACGTAGGCACAAGATTGCGATGATCTTGGCGAGCACATTCCCCCACAATCCCCTCTTTTCCCGTAGTCCCACGAACTACGAATGCTCTGATTTTCCACTTCTTACAAGTGAAGATACGTAGGCACAAGGGCCGCAATCCTTGGCGAGCACCCTATCTTAAAACCACCCATTTCCCCCTATAAGAGAAACCCTAGAAGAAAACAACCAAGCGTAGATAACTTTACTCTCGAATCGATCAAGAGGTTCCCGTTGAGTACAACGGACGTAAAGGGTGCTAATACCTTCCCTCTGCATAGCCGACTCCTGAACCTAGAATATTGGTTGCGATGACCATGTTCTTATCTCCTTAAAGGTTTTACCGATATTTTCCTATTCCTTCCTTGGAATGAATAAAGTTCGGTGGCGACTCTGTTTCGAACAGTATTTTCCGCGTCCATCGCGAGGATCGTATTTTTCGAGGTACGACAGATGGCGACTCTGCTGGGGATCCGCATTGCCCTATGCAAGAGAGAGTCAAGCCTAACTTGACTCGATTTGAGAGTGGTGACCTTTTCTTAGTTGTTTTCTATGTGCTTATGTTTTTTCTTTGTGCTCATGTTCTCCTGTTGTTTGTTTATTACTTTTTCTTTCTATTATGTGTAATGTATTACATTTGCTTGTTGGATTCCGGGAAAATATCACAAGTAAAGCTCTACACCCGAGCTTTGGAAAAAGAAGAGAGAAAACATAGTTTAGAATCGGTAGTCGAGTAATGTTAGTCCCTGAGGATTCTCTCCTTGTGTGCCTGGCATGAAAGCTCCTCCAGAATAGACCTTTTCGTAGATCTTATCATAACGCAGCTAGCCTGTTGCACGATTTGATTCATGAAGGGTCCATGACTCTGGGAACCACTCTTAGAACCAGTTTCTATATTGGTAGTCGTGTAGTGTTGGTCCCCGAGGACGCGCTTCTCGTGGGCCTGACATGAAGACTCCTCTCTCGAGAGATCCTTTGATATTGTCGTTATAATGCTGCTCGCCTGTTGTGTGACGGTGGTATCATTGGTATCTATGACCTTGAGAATCTCGTCCGTCAACGTAGAAACTATCCCGTGAGTGGGTCATTTTGGGTAAAGAATTTAAAACTATCTTTATACCTATTAGGAGGGTGGGAGATATTTGTGATAAGCCTGGATCCCGCACTGTTGCATTCATAAACATTTACATATGCATCATAACTTACACTAGTTTTTATTTTTAGGGAAGCATTTATATTGACAGGTTGAAATACATTCACAAAATGGCCGCAAGTTCAGAAAAGAGAAAGACTATTCAGCTTAAGGCACTCAAACCTGATGTTAGTGTGGTCATGAACTGTTTGAAAGAAATGCCTACCATCTTCAAGAAGACTCTGATAGGAAGGTTTGGCCAGGTGACCGATCTGCTAATGATTGAAGTACAGGTCCCTGCTATTACGGCTTTGGCACAATTTTATGATCCGCAAATGAGAAGCTTCTTATTTCAAGATTTCTACTTAACACCTGCTATTGAAGAGTTTGAAGGGTTCCTAGGTTTCCCGGTCAAGGGTAGGGCACCTTATACTATGATAGGGCAGACTCCAGAAGTGGAAGAATTGGCCGATGCTCTCAAAATTTCAATTTCAATAGCCAAAGCTGGTTGGAAGAAAAGAGAAGATTTCTTTGGCTTTAGAAGCATTGTACTGGAGAAAGAAGCAATTAAGATGTTAAAGAACAAACAATGGGATGCTTTGGTGAATGTATTGGCTCTCCTCATCTATGGGCTAGTATTGTTTCCCACTTTCGAAGATTTTGTTGATTCTGCAGCCGTCAGCGTATTTTGGGCCGTTTGGAAGAAGGAGCAAAGCCCGGTACACCATCTCTTGGCTGATGTTTTCTACACTTTACACCTTCGCCATGAAAGAAAGGGTTCAGTGTTGACATTTTGTCTCCCTATTCTCTATAAATGGCTCACTTCTCACATACTCAAACGTCACGCCACCGTCCTTACTTTGAACAGTGGGGAATGGGCTCAATTTCTAATATCTATCTCTAAAAAGAACATCACCTGGTACCCGAACAAGTTGGAAGTAAGTGAAATCATCATGAGCCGTGGTAGTTTTTGCAACGTACCGTTGATCGGATCAAAAGGTTGTATAAGCTATAACCCTATACTAGCCATACGACAATTTGAGTACCCAATGTTAGGGAAGCCTGAAGATAAAGAACTAGAAGAAATGATCCTCCATGAGAGAGGTGCCAAGGATCCTTCACTTCTCTGTCAGATTGTACGATCTTGGCAGAAAGTTCATACTAAAGGATCAGATTTGAGAAGAAGGGATGGTGTGACCAGGATGCCTTTTCGGCAGTGGGTTCTAGAGAGGGTCAAAATAGTTAAGCTCCCCTTTTCTATTGAGGCACCTCCTAAACTCACCACTCCGCAACTGGTACCCTTATCAGTTGAAGAAGTGGAAGAGATGAGAGTCAAGATAGCCCAGCTAGGGAAAGAAAACGAAGATTTACAAGTCAAACTTCAAAATGTGACTAATGAAAAGAATCACATGAGGTATGAGATTGAGAGAAAGGATAAGCGAATTAAAGAGATGGGAAGCAAGATTAATGAAGAAAAAGGTAAAAGGAAAAGGACCAAAGTATGTATCAACCAGGCTGACAGTTGCTTAGAATCCCTCAAAGAGCAGCTGGATCACGCTCATAGAAAATGGCGAGAAAATGAACAGTGGTATCTTCTAGCCACTAAACAGAATAAGGAGATCAGGGAGACATTAGGAGCTGAAATCAAGACACTTGGTGCTGCACTACGTCAATCAAGAGCTGACGAGGATAGAGAACGTCAGCTCAAGGAAGAAGCCCTAAACTCATCTTGGGTTAAACCAGAAGACTGGCGTAAGATATGTGTTGACATGGATGGGCTCAAGAAGTTTATTAAGTATCAGGAGAATCAGATATGAGCTATCAAGGAAGACCAAGCAATTTGGTCTGCTGCAAGAGACCAGTTAGCTCGTGATGTTGCGGCATATGAGCAATCCATTCACATCATGAAGGATAACCGAGATGCATACCGCAACAAGCTAAATGGGTTGGTGGAATTTTGTAACTGGTTGGCCAAAGATCTGATATGGAAACATAGAGATGCTATGGAAGCCATAGATGACTCTACCGCTCCAGCTATTTATGAGTTCATATGTGTGTGCAAGGAAATGTTGGTAAGATTCAAGGAAGAGCTCAAGGAGCGTGAAGCAAGAAGAAATGAAGCTTGAAGTTTTCGTTGTTTTTCTATTATTTTTTGCAAATTTATATTCCTGGATGGATTGTACTCTGTTTATGTTGGAACAATTTGAATGAATAAGGAGTAGTCTTTTTAATTTATTTGTTCTTGTGCTGTTTGAATGATTGATAAATAACTGTTGGTATAAATGCTTCCCTAAAAATATATATATAAGAACGCAATCATAATCATAAGCATAAACATAATCATTTTTGCACCTTCACCCGACAGTACCACTCATCGGACTTTTCCTTTCTACCTCCAGAATTTGAAAGCTGACTATTCGACATCGCTATGAGACCAGGCGCAACTTTCAAATGACGCTTGAACAAATGGAAGAGACTCAGAACACCATGAGGGGTGACATCGACGCTCTCAAGATGAAGATGGACCAACTGCTGGAAACAATGCTGACGTTAGCCCAAAAAGAAAACAATGATGAGACTTTTGCTAATGCCAAGAAGGTGGCTGACAATATAGGAACTTCTGGGATTGTTAAAACTCCCCACGTGGACCTTGTCGACCGTTCCATATCCGCGCGTCAAGGCTCTGAAGCAGACATGGATGAACAATATGTCGCTTTTTACCAACCTCCACCACCTCCTCCTCAACACAGTATGGGGGTTACTAATGACCTTGCTGCAGATAGACTACGAACTGTTGAAGAGAAAATCAAATCATTGGAAATCAAAAAAACTCCAGGGTTGGATGTTGTTGACATGTGCCTAGTTCCGGGATTGGTGATACCAAAGAAATTCAAAGTCCCAGACTTTGAGAAATACAAGGGGGTCAGCTGCCCCAAAACCCATCTAAGAGCGTACTGTCGCAAGATGGCGACTCACATTGATAACGACTTGATCTTAATACACTACTTCCAAGATAGCCTCAGTGGGGCATCGTTGGAATGGTATATGCAGTTAGAAAAAGGACAAATCAGCACGTGGAGAGATTTAGCAGATGCGTTTTCACAACATTATCAGTATAATACTGATATGGCACCGAATCGCACGCAGCTGCAATATATGACTCAATGTAACAACGAGTCATTTAAAGAATATGCCCAAAGGTGGAGGGAATTGGCTGCCCGTGTTCAACCACCATTGCTGACTAAGGAGTTAACGGACATGTTTATGGGAACTCTACAACCTCAGTACTTGGATCGCATGCTTGGGTCCAGTTTCCCTAACTTTGCTGAAGTGGTGTCAGTAGGTGAAAGAATCGAGAGCACTTTGAAAAAGAACAAGGCTGCGGTCCCAATGAATGGAGAAAGAAAGCCTTTTATAAAGAAAAGGGAAGATGAGGCTAATTCCGTGATGAAAGGACAAAGGGGCAGAGCTCCTGTGGATATCCAGTATCAACAAGTAGCTGCAGTAGCCCAAGCTCCCTACCAACAACCAGCTCAACAAGAAAATCAACAACAGAATCAACAACAGAATTATCAGAGAGTTTCTCCGCCGCAATATCAGAATGCTCCGGCTCAAAGACCACAAAGGCCGAGGCAGCCAAGAAGATAACTTGACCCATTGCCTATGTCATACGGACATATTTTTGCTCAGCTAAATCAGAGTGGACACTTAACATTGCGAGACCTACGACAGGCAATCTTTCCATATCCTCCTGGGTACGATGCCAATGCCCATTGTGAGTTCCATAAGGGAGCCCCTGGACACTCCATAGACAACTGCTATGCGTTTTAGAACCGGGTGCAAGACTTGATAGAGTCCAAAGATCTCACTTTTACACCTAGAGGTGCCAATATTATGAAGGATCCGTTACCTAAACATGGAGGTCCTTCTGTCAATGCTGTGGAAGAAAGTAGTGGTTTGAGACTAATTACAAATGTTGAAGATGTCCGTACTCCAATGACCGTTATTGGAGAACAATTGAAAAGAAGTGGGATGATTCCCTAAGAAGAAGTGGAGAATTTGACTGACGAAGTGGTGAAGAGACATTTACAAAGGTTCATAGAATATGGGATAATACAAATAGAACAAAGAGATTCGAACGTGTCTGCTATTGATATTCAGTATGATGAAACATGTGCTTATCCGACAAGGCGACTTCGACCAGCGCCAGTAGTCTTGCAGTATGATCCTTCGGAAGCCTTTCAACAGAGACCCGCCCGACCAGAACCCGTGATTATGCAATATGATGAAGATGACGTCAATAGACAAAGAGCAGCACGACCAGCTCCAGTGGTAATAGAGTATTTTGTCAATGAATCTGAGCCCAAAGTTTTTAAACAGAGGCCAGAGAGACTAGTGATTGAGTATGACGCTGCCAAATGCGATGCAGTTGTTGGGCCTAGTGGGATGACCCGTAGCGGTCGTTTATTTTCCGCCAAACCAGTGGAGTGCCATCTAGAAATAAAGAAAAAGCTGCAGTTGAACTGCCAAGTGTTGTGCCACCCGTTGAGGTATCATCACCAAAGGCAGCAGTTACGCCAAAGGAAGCTGAGGAGTTTTTGAAGATCATCATAAAAAGTGATTACAAAGTAATTGATCAATTAAACCAGACTCCAGCCAGAATTTCCATGCTCTCGTTGTTACTTAGTTCAGAGGCCCACAGGTTATCTTTAATGAAGGTGTTGAGCGCTGCGCATATTGCTAAAGATATCACCGTAGCCCAGTTCGATGATGTGATAGCTAGCGTAACAACCGGAAACTTTCTTGGGTTCAATGATGATGACCTGACTGCAGAGAAAAGAAATCACAATAAAGCTCTCCATATTTCTATCAAGTGTCAAGACACATTGATATCCCGAGTCTTAGTGGATACAGGTTCTTCTTTAAATGTGCTTCCTAAGATCACCCTGGAGAGAATGCCAGTAAAAGGAGTTAGCATGAAGCCGAGTGCTCTGGTAGTCAAAGCTTTTGATGGTTCTAGGCGTGCTGTGATTGGTGATGTGGACTTGCCAATAAAAATCGGGCCAACTGTGTTCACTATTACTTTCCAAGTAATGGATATCTATCCAGGGTACAGCTGTCTATTAGGAAGACCTTGGATTCATTATGCAGGAGCTGTTACCTCCACCCTTCACCAGAAGCTAAAATTTGTCAGTAATGACAAGGTAGTCCAGATTGGAGGAGAGGAGGATATCTTGGTAAGCCACTTGACGTCCTTCAGGTACATTGAAGTTGAAGGGGAAATGGTGGAAACGCCTTTTCAGTCTTTCGAAATGGTGAATACATTAGCGGTACAGCGAATTTCAGATAGTCAGAGTTCAAGATCAGCAATGGCCTCTTATGAAGAGGCTAAGATGGTTGTAGATGAAGGGAACGCCCAGGGCTGGGGCAAGATGGTGGAAGTGGCTGAAAAGTTCGACAAATTTGGGCTAGGATACTATCCTTCGTCCAAAACAGCAACGGTTGCACGTGACAAGAAGCAGACTCCTCCTGTAGCAGAAGTTTTCAAAAGCGCCGGGCATATCTTCGATCATACCTCCTCCATGGTAATTGAAGACGAGGCTGATGACAAAGAGGTCTCCGCAAGCTGGATCCGACAGGCTGAACCTGGTGAAGAATTGAAGAACTAGAAGACCATCGAAATACCCCAATCCTTCCCTCTTCAAAAGTAACGTTTTAATTAATGTTCAAAACCCTACGCTCTGCCCAAGGCGTAGTGGAGCTTTGTATCGGGCCTCCTGATGTTTCGAAACATGTTTAACGTGAATAAATTTTGATTTGCATTCAATTCTTTTGCTCATTTTCTTTTCTACTTTTTCATAATTAATGGCATTTCTTTCACGCACTCACTTTCCTAAATAAGCTGCATAAATCATAAACATGCAGAGACACTACCGAGGTCCTTGATATCGACACTGCTATAGGCCTTTATGATTTTGATTGTCCAATATACCGAGCGGATGAGGAAGACGAGGATGAACTCCCCAACGAGTTGGCTAGGTTGCTGCAGCAAGAAGAGAAGGTCATTATGCCGCATAAAGAGGATGTCGAGATTATCAACCTAGGTTCAGAAGAAAATAAAAGGGAGATAAGGGTTGGCGCGTCTCTTCAGGATACTGTCAAGGTAAAGTTGGTAGGGCTCCTTCGAGAATATGCTGATGTGTTCGCATGGTCGTATCAGGACATGCCTAGTCTAGATACGAACATCATTGTACATAAGTTGCCACTCAAAGAAGAGTGTCATGCCGTCAAGCAGAAGTTGAGAAGAACCCGTCCTGATATGGCTCTGAAAATCCGTGATGAAGTCCGAAAACAATTCGATGCAGGGTTTTTAGCAGTGGCCAAATATCCGCAATGGGTTACAAATATCGTTCCCGTGCCGAAGAAGGATGGAAAGGTCCGTATGTGTGTGGATTACCGAGACTTAAACAGAGCAAGTCCTAAAGATGATTTTCCATTACCTCATATTGATGTGTTGGTAGATAATACGGCTCAGTTCTCTATTTTTTCCTTCATGGATGGACTCTCTAGTTACAATCAAATTAAGATGGATCCAGATGACATGGAAAAAACCACGTTCATTACACCATGGGGCACCTTCTGTTACAAGGTAATGCCATTTGGGTTGAAGAACGCTGGGGCAACGTACCAACGTGCAATGGTAACACTCTTTCATGATATGATTCATAAAGAGATCGAAGTGTACGTTGACGACATGATTGCTAAGTCCCAGACTGAAGATGAACATTTGGTTAATTTGGAAAAGTTGTTCGCTAGACTGAGGAAGTTCAAGTTGAGACTTAATCCCAACAAATGTACGTCCGGGGTACGGTCTGGGAAGTTGTTGGGCTTTATCGTAAGCCAGAAAGGGATTGAGGTGGATCCTGATAAAGTAAGGGCGATTCAGGACATGCCTGCCCCAAAGACCGAAAAGGAGGTCCGTGGATTTCTAGGGAGGTTGAATTATATCGCAAGATTTATTTCACATCTCACAGCCACTTGCAAGCCAATCTTTAAGTTACTCAGGAAAGATCAGCCGGTTGTGTGGAATGATGAATGCCAAGGGGCATTTGATGCAATCAAAGAATATTTGCAAGAACCATCGATCTTGATACCACTAGTTCCTGGAAGGCCGCTCATTATGTACTTAACTGTGCTAGAAGAATCCATGGGTTGCGTATTAGGACAACAAGATGATTCATGCAATAAAGAGCATGCTATATACTATCTCAGCAAAAAGTTTAACGACTGTGAGACTAGATACTCTTTGCTTGAGAAAACTTGTTGTGCACTTGCATGGGCTGCTGGACGCCTCAGACAATACATGCTGACACACACCACATACTTAATCTCTAAGATGGATCCAATCAAGTACATCTTTGAGAAGCCTGCTCTTACCGGTAGGATAGCCCGATGGCAAATGCTTTTGTCTGAATACAACATCCAGTATGTCGCTCAGAAGGCTATCAAAGGCAGTGTGCTAGCGGACCATTTGGCCCACCAACCCGTGGAAGATTATCAGCCGTTGAGGTTCGACTTTCCAGACGAAGATATTATGATGGCAAAAGATTACGAGGAGCCAGGGCCAGATGAAGGGCCAGAACCAGGGGAGCGATGGACTCTTATGTTCGATGGTGCTTCTAACTCTTATGGACACGGAATTGGGGCAGTGATTACATCTCCCAAAAATTTTCACTTGCCGTTTACGGCCAAACTCTGTTTCCCATGCACTAACAATATAGCAGAGTACGAGGCATGTATACTAGGGCTAGAAGAGGCCATTAACTTGAGAATCAAAACTCTCGATGTGTTTGGAGATTCTGCTATGGTAATTTACCAGATAAGAGGCGATTGGGATACAAAGCATGAAAATTTAATTCCATATCGGGATTATGTGGCCAAATTGCTTCCCCGATTCGATGATATCACTTTTGCTCACATACCTCGAGAAGAGAATCAAATGGCTGACGCTTTGGCAACTCTGGCATCCATGTACAAGTTGATATGGCCTAATCACCGACCGTCTATTGATTTACGACGCTTTGAAGAGCCCGCGCATTGCCTGACTGCTGATAAAGATGCAGATGAAAAGCTGTGGTTTTATGATATAAAGCGATATCTTGAAAAGCACGAATATCCCGAAGGAGCTCTGGGTATCGACAAAAGAACTTTGCGAAGATTGGCATCCAACTTCTTCCTCAACGGAAATGTACTGTACAAACGCAACTATGACACTGTTTTGCTCAGATGTGTGGAGAAACGCGAAGCTGAACAAATTCTAAAAGACATTCATGAGGGCTGCTTTGGAACTCATGCGAATGGACATACCATGGCAAAGAAAATATTAAGAGCGGGCTATTATTGGCTTACCATGGAAGCAGATTGTTATCATCATGCCCGAACTTGTCACAAGTGCCAAATATACTCTGATAAGATTCATGTACCCACCACTCCATTGAACGTCTTAACCTCACCATGGCCTTTCTCCATGTGGGGAATAAATATGATTGGGATGATTGAACCAAAAGCTTCAAACGGGCATCGCTTCATACTTGTGGCTATAGACTATTTCACCAAGTGGGTTAAAGCTGCTTCATATACCAACGTTACTAAGCAAGTAGTCGCTCGCTTCTTGAAACACAACATTATATGCAGATATGGAGTGCCTAACCGCATCATCACTGACAATGGGTCGAATCTCAACAACAAAATGATGGATGAGTTGTGCGCTGGTTTTAAAATAGAACACCATAACTCAACACCATATAGACCCAAAATGAATGGAGCCGTGGAATGAGCCAATAAAAATATCAAGAAAATCATCCAGAAGATGGTGGTCACGTACAAAGATTGGCACGAGATGTTACCCTTTGCACTACACGGCTACCGTGCTTCAGTACGAACTTCAACAGGGGCAACTCCCTACTCGTTGGTTTATGGCATGGAGGCAGTTCTCCCAATAGAGGTCGAAATCCCTTCGCTGAGGGTTTTAATGGAAGCTCAACTTGATGAAGCCAAATGGGTAAAAACGAGGTTTGAAGAACTTAATCTCATTGAGGAAAAGCGCTTGACAGCCATATGCCACAGCCAGCTTTATCAGAGAAGAATGAAAAAAGGCTTCGACAAAAGAGTGCATCCTAGGACATTCGCACAAGGAGACTTAGTACTCAAGAGGATCATGGCTATGTATAATGAATCTAGGGGCAAATGGACGCCAAATTATGAAGGCCCATATGTGGTAACAGAAGCATTCTCTGGTGGTGCCCTAAAGCTCGCAACCATGGATGGGGAGGAGTTACCTTATCCAGTGAATGCAGATTTGGTCAAACGATACTTTGCCTAAAAAAGTGGAATAGTAGAGCCGCTAAGTCAAAAACCTGAAAGGGCGACTTAGGCAAAATTGGCTATCCCGGTGAACCGAAAACCCGAAAGGGCGGTTCAGGCAAAAAATAGGGATAAAATAAGAATAGGCCCACTGAGTTGAAAACCCGAAAGGGCGGGTCAGGCAAAAAAGGGCGTCCCGGTGGATTGAAAACCCGAAAGGGCGATCCAGGCAAAAGTTAGGGGCAAAATTCCAAGGCAAAGTATCCATTATGCATGATCACTTGACCCTAGTACATTATCAAGAGACATGATTAATCCGGCCATTTTTTCCTATGAAGCAAGGTGTTGAAGACTTCCAAAGTTATAGGGACTATAGCAGTGTCAAAACTCAAAGGGGCTCTAATTTTTGCCATTATGTTTTTTCTTGCACTATAATCACCTCATTAAGGGATTACATCTTTGTATATTTACCCATTCAAGGGTCAAATCAATATAAAGAGGGATTTCTCAATTAAATTGTGCTCACTCTTTTACTTTATTTGATTGTTTGTAAATTAATTTTATTTTGATAATTTGTGTTCGAAACTTCAGCTAAAAAATAAAAATATAACTTTTTGACAAGGTATAGAACTTGTTTTGATGTTCGAAGATATTGGGGAAAATAGATGGTCTCCAAGAAAAATATCAACAGGTAGAAGCATTGAATTAGTCGTCAGCTGCCTAAGCTTGCCATCATGAAAAGCTTTGCCTTTCTAAAGGGTATGTATGATATGGTTTCCCCCAGCTTCGAGTTCAAGAACAAAACTGGGGCAATCAATTCCCCCGATCGTCATGGAGTATCCAAATTTGGGATGTCGAGTAGTCTAATCCTCTCATTACCCCACAGAAAGCCCAATCTTTTATTGGCAACATCAAAAAGCCACTCCAATTGGCACCTTAAATTCACCCTAAAAGTCCAGTCCTCATTGGCAACCGCTAAAAGTCCACCCTTGTTGGCATCCTCAATAACCAAAGTCCAAACCATTTGGCAACTACCGAATCCAATCCCTGGTGATGTCCCTGACAGGAGTTTATCCCCTACATACCTGGTCGCTGCATTATCATAAGCACGACATACAACCTCATATCAAGCATTAACATATCATTTGCATTCGCATCGTGCACTCCCTAGAAGTTGCATCTTAGTTGCATGTTTGGGCATCATAAAACATTGCATTACATAGCAACGTAGCAGGATCCAGGATCAGTTTGCAAGCATCTTGATCAGTCCTCCAGTGAAGTTGGCAGTATGACTCTGAAAAGAGTTAAGACCCCACGAGTTCAGGGAATTTTACTCCCCAGCAAGTCATTCTCCAACCATGCAGTTGATGATGATAATCCCCAGCAACTATTGCTCTTGTGGCTCCCCAAGCAGAGGTTATCTTAGAGAGTTTATTGAAGATTTCTCCCCTGCAGAGTTCTGACAACGTCGTTCCTCAAATAGGAATTTTAGCTCAACTATTCCTCAGCAAAGTTTCACTCGAGATACTGCTTTGGTATCATCGAAGAGCCTTAATGGATAAGGTACTGCTTCGACCACCCGAAGAATCTCAAGTTTTGTTCAGAGATACTGCTTTGGTATCATCGAAGAGCCTTAATGGATAAGGTACTTCTTCGACCACCCGAATAATCTCATGTTTCGTTCGAGATACTGCTTTGGTATCATCGAAGAGCCTTAATGGATAAGGTACTGCTTCGACCACCCAAAGAATCTCATGTTTCGTTTGAGATACTGCTTTGGTATCATCGAAGATCCTTAATGGATAAGGTACTGCTTCGACCACCCGAAGAATCTCCAGTTTTGTTCGAGATACTGCTTTGCTATCATCGAAGAGCCTTAATGGATAAGGTACTACTTCGACCACCCGAATAATCTCCAGTTTTGTTCGAGATACTGCTTCGGTATCATCGAAGAGCCTTAATGGATAAGGTACTGCTTCGACCACCCGAAGAATCTCCAGTTTTGTTCGAGATACTGCTTTGGTATCATCGAAGAGCCTTAATGGATAAGGTACTGCTTCGACACCCCGAAGAATCTCCAGTTTTGTTCGAGATACTGCTTTGGTATCATCGAAGAGCCTTAATGGATAAGGTACTGCTTCGACCACCCGAAGAATCTCCAGTTTTGTTCGAGATACTGCTTTGGTATCATCGAAGAGCCTTAATGGATAAGGTATGCTTCGACCACCCGAAGAATCTCCAGTTTTGTTCGAGATACTGCTTTGGTATCATCGAAGAGCCTTAATGGATAAGGTACTGCTTCGACCACCCGAAGAATCTCCAGTTTTGTTCGAGATACTGCTTTGGTATCATCGAAGAGCCTTAATGGATAAGGTACTGCTTCGACCACCCGAAGAATCTCCAGTTTTGTTCGAGATACTGCTTTCGTATCATCGAAGAGCCTTAATGGATAAGGTACTGCTTCGACCACCCGAAGAATCTCCAGTTTTGTTCGAGATACTGCTTTGGTATCATCGAAGAGCCTTAATGGATAAGGTACTGCTCGACCACCCGAAGAATCTCCAGTTTTGTTCGAGATACTGCTTTGGTATCATCGAAGAGCCTTAATGGATAAGGTACTGCTTCGACCACCCAAAGAATCTCCAGTTTTGTTCGAGATACTGCTTTGGTATCATCGAAGAGCCTTAATGGATAAGGTACTGCTTCGACCACCCGAAGAATCTCCAGTTTTGTTTGAGATACGTCTTTGGTATCATTGAAGAGCCTTAATGGATAAGGTACTGCTTCGACAACCCGAAGAATCTCCAATTTTGTTCGAGATACTGCTTTGGTATCATCGAAGAGCCTTAATGGATAAGGTACTGCTTGACCACCCGAGGAAATCTCTAGTTTTGTTCGAGATACTGCTTTGGTATCATCGAAGAGCCTTAATGGATAAGGTACTGCTTTGACCACCCGAAGAATCTCCAGTTTTGTTCGAGATACTGCTTTGGTATCATCGAAGAGCCTTAATGGATAAGGTACTGCTTCGACCACCCGAAGAATCTCCAGTTTTGTTCGAGATTCTGCTTTGGTATCATCGAAGAGCCTTAATGGATAAGGTACTGGTTCGACCACCCGAAGAATCTCCAGTTTTGTTCGAGATACTGCTTTGGTATCATCGAAGAGCCTTAATGGATAAGGTACTACTTCCACCACCCGAAGAATCTCCAGTATTGTTCGAGATACTGCTTTGGTATCATCGAAGAGCCTTAATGGATAAGGTACTGCTTCGACCACCCGAAGAATCTCCAATTTTGTTCGAGATACTGCTTTGGTATCATCGAAGAGCCTTAATGGATAAGGTACTGCTTCGACCACCCGAAGAATCTCCAGTTTTGTTCGAGATACTGCTTTGGTATCATCGAAGAGCCTTAATGGATAAGGTACTGCACGACCACCCGAAGAATCTCCAGTTTTGTTCGAGATATTGCTTTGGTATCATCGAAGAGCCTTAATGGATAAGGTACTGCTTCGACCACCGGAAGAATCTCCAGTTTTGTTCGAGATACTGCTTTGGTATCATCGAAGAGCCTTAATGGATAAGGTACTGCTTCGACCACCCGAAGAATCTCCAGTTTTGTTCGAGATACTGCTTTGGTATCATCGAAGAGCCTTAATGGATAAGGTACTGCTTCGACCACCCTAAGAATCTCAAGTTTTGTTCGAGATACTGCTTTGGTATCATCGAAGAGCCTTAATGGATAAGGTACTGCTTCGACCACCCGAAGAATCTCCAGTTTTGTTCGAGATACTGCTTTGGTATCATCGAAGAGCCTTAATGGATAAGGTACTGCTTCGACCACTTGAAGAATCTCCAGTTTTGTTCGAGATACTGCTTTGGTATCATCGAAGAGCCTTAATGGATAAGGTACTGCTTCGACCACCCGAAGAATCTCCAGTTTTGTTCGAGATACTGCTTTGCTATCATCGAAGAGCCTTAATGGATAAGGTACTGCTTCGACCACCCGAATAATCTCCAGTTTTGTTCGAGATACTGCTTCGGTATCATCGAAGAGCCTTAATGGATAAGGTACTGCTTCGACCACCCGAAGAATCTCCAGTTTTGTTCGAGATACTGCTTCGGTATCATCGAAGAGCCTTAATGGATAAGGTACTGCTTCGACCACCCGAAGAATCTCCAGTTTTGTTCGAGATACTGCTTTGGTATCATCGAAGAGCCTTAATGGATAAGGTACTGCTTCGACCACCCGAAGAATCTCCAGTTTTGTTCGAGATACTGCTTTGGTATCATCGAAGAGCCTTAATGGATAAGGTACTGCTTCGACCACCCGAAGAATCTCCAGTTTTGTTCGAGATACTGCTTTGGTATCATCGAAGAGCCTTAATGGATAAGGTACTACTTCCACCACCCGAAGAATCTCCAGTATTGTTCGAGATACTGCTTTGGTATCATCGAAGAGCCTTAATGGATAAGGTACTGCTTCGACCACCCGAAGAATCTCCAATTTTGTTCGAGATACTGCTTTGGTATCATCGAAGAGCCTTAATGGATAAGGTACTGCTTCGACCACCCGAAGAATCTCCAGTTTTGTTCGAGATACTGCTTTGGTATCATCGAAGAGCCTTAATGGATAAGGTACTGCTTCGACCACCCGAAGAATCTCCAGTTTTGTTCGAGATACTGCTTTGGTATCATCGAAGAGCCTTAATGGATAAGGTACTGCTCGACCACCCGAAGAATCTCCAGTTTTGTTCGAGATACTGCTTTGGTATCATCGAAGAGCCTTAATGGATAAGGTACTGCTTCGACCACCCAAAGAATCTCCAGTTTTGTTCGAGATACTGCTTTGGTATCATCGAAGAGCCTTAATGGATAAGGTACTGCTTCGACCACCCGAAGAATCTCCAGTTTTGTTTGAGATACGTCTTTGGTATCATTGAAGAGCCTTAATGGATAAGGTACTGCTTCGACAACCCGAAGAATCTCCAATTTTGTTCGAGATACTGCTTTGGTATCATCGAAGAGCCTTAATGGATAAGGTACTGCTTGACCACCCGAGGAAATCTCTAGTTTTGTTCGAGATACTGCTTTGGTATCATCGAAGAGCCTTAATGGATAAGGTACTGCTTCGACCACCCGAAGAATCTCCAGTTTTGTTCGAGATACTGCTTTGGTATCATCGAAGAGCCTTAATGGATAAGGTACTGCTTCGACCACCCGAAGAATCTCCAGTTTTGTTCGAGATTCTGCTTTGGTATCATCGAAGAGCCTTAATGGATAAGGTACTGGTTCGACCACCCGAAGAATCTCCAGTTTTGTTCGAGATACTGCTTTGGTATCATCGAAGAGCCTTAATGGATAAGGTACTACTTCCACCACCCGAAGAATCTCCAGTATTGTTCGAGATACTGCTTTGGTATCATCGAAGAGCCTTAATGGATAAGGTACTGCTTCGACCACCCGAAGAATCTCCAATTTTGTTCGAGATACTGCTTTGGTATCATCGAAGAGCCTTAATGGATAAGGTACTGCTTCGACCACCCGAAGAATCTCCAGTTTTGTTCGAGATACTGCTTTGGTATCATCGAAGAGCCTTAATGGATAAGGTACTGCACGACCACCCGAAGAATCTCCAGTTTTGTTCGAGATATTGCTTTGGTATCATCGAAGAGCCTTAATGGATAAGGTACTGCTTCGACCACCGGAAGAATCTCCAGTTTTGTTCGAGATACTGCTTTGGTATCATCGAAGAGCCTTAATGGATAAGGTACTGCTTCGACCACCCGAAGAATCTCCAGTTTTGTTCGAGATACTGCTTTGGTATCATCGAAGAGCCTTAATGGATAAGGTACTGCTTCGACCACCCTAAGAATCTCAAGTTTTGTTCGAGATACTGCTTTGGTATCATCGAAGAGCCTTAATGGATAAGGTACTGCTTCGACCACCCGAAGAATCTCCAGTTTTGTTCGAGATACTGCTTTGGTATCATCGAAGAGCCTTAATGGATAAGGTACTGCTTCGACCACTTGAAGAATCTCCAGTTTTGTTCGAGATACTGCTTTGGTATCATCGAAGAGCCTTAATGGATAAGGTACTGCTTCGACCACCCGAAGAATCTCCAGTTTTGTTCGAGATACTGCTTTGCTATCATCGAAGAGCCTTAATGGATAAGGTACTGCTTCGACCACCCGAATAATCTCCAGTTTTGTTCGAGATACTGCTTCGGTATCATCGAAGAGCCTTAATGGATAAGGTACTGCTTCGACCACCCGAAGAATCTCCAGTTTTGTTCGAGATACTGCTTCGGTATCATCGAAGAGCCTTAATGGATAAGGTACTGCTTCGACCACCCGAAGAATCTCCAGTTTTGTTCGAGATACTGCTTTGGTATCATCGAAGAGCCTTAATGGATAAGGTACTGCTTCGACCACCCGAAGAATCTCCAGTTTTGTTCGAGATACTGCTTTGGTATCATCGAAGAGCCTTAATGGATAAGGTACTGCTTCGACCACCCGAAGAATCTCCAGTTTTGTTCGAGATACTGCTTTGGTATCATCGAAGAGCCTTAATGGATAAGGTACTGCTTCGACCACCCGAAGAATCTCCAGTTTTGTTCGAGATACTGCTTTGGTATCATCGAAGAGCCTTAATGGATAAGGTACTGCTTCGACCACCCGAAGAATCTCCAGTTTTGTTCGAGATACTGCTTTGGTATCATCGAAGAGCCTTAATGGATAAGGTACTGCTTCGACCACCCGAAGAATCTCCAGTTTTGTTCGAGATACTGCTTTGGTATCATCGAAGAGCCTTAATGGATAAGGTACTGCTTCGACCACCCGAAGAATCTCCAGTTTTGTTCGAGATACTGCTTTGGTATCATCGAAGAGCCTTAATGGATAAGGTACTGCTTCGACCACCCGAAGAATCTCCAGTTTTGTTCGAGATACTGCTTTGGTATCATCGAAGAGCCTTAATGGATAAGGTACTGCTTCGACCACCCGAAGAATCTCCAGTTTTGTTCGAGATACTGCTTTGGTATCATCGAAGAGCCTTAATGGATAAGGTACTGCTTCGACCACCCGAAGAATCTCCAGTTTTGTTCGAGATACTGCTTTGGTATCATCGAAGAGCCTTAATGGATAAGGTACTGCTTCGACCACCCAAAGAATCTCCAGTTTTGTTCGAGATACTGCTTTGGTATCATCGAAGAGCCTTAATGGATAAGGTACTGCTTCGACCACCCGAAGAATCTCCAGTTTTGTTTGAGATACGTCTTTGGTATCATTGAAGAGCCTTAATGGATAAGGTACTGCTTCGACAACCCGAAGAATCTCCAATTTTGTTCGAGATACTGCTTTGGTATCATCGAAGAGCCTTAATGGATAAGGTACTGCTTGACCACCCGAGGAAATCTCTAGTTTTGTTCGAGATACTGCTTTGGTATCATCGAAGAGCCTTAATGGATAAGGTACTGCTTCGACCACCCGAAGAATCTCCAGTTTTGTTCGAGATACTGCTTTGGTATCATCGAAGAGCCTTAATGGATAAGGTACTGCTTCGACCACCCGAAGAATCTCCAGTTTTGTTCGAGATTCTGCTTTGGTATCATCGAAGAGCCTTAATGGATAAGGTACTGGTTCGACCACCCGAAGAATCTCCAGTTTTGTTCGAGATACTGCTTTGGTATCATCGAAGAGCCTTAATGGATAAGGTACTACTTCCACCACCCGAAGAATCTCCAGTATTGTTCGAGATACTGCTTTGGTATCATCGAAGAGCCTTAATGGATAAGGTACTGCTTCGACCACCCGAAGAATCTCCAATTTTGTTCGAGATACTGCTTTGGTATCATCGAAGAGCCTTAATGGATAAGGTACTGCTTCGACCACCCGAAGAATCTCCAGTTTTGTTCGAGATACTGCTTTGGTATCATCGAAGAGCCTTAATGGATAAGGTACTGCACGACCACCCGAAGAATCTCCAGTTTTGTTCGAGATATTGCTTTGGTATCATCGAAGAGCCTTAATGGATAAGGTACTGCTTCGACCACCGGAAGAATCTCCAGTTTTGTTCGAGATACTGCTTTGGTATCATCGAAGAGCCTTAATGGATAAGGTACTGCTTCGACCACCCGAAGAATCTCCAGTTTTGTTCGAGATACTGCTTTGGTATCATCGAAGAGCCTTAATGGATAAGGTACTGCTTCGACCACCCTAAGAATCTCAAGTTTTGTTCGAGATACTGCTTTGGTATCATCGAAGAGCCTTAATGGATAAGGTACTGCTTCGACCACCCGAAGAATCTCCAGTTTTGTTCGAGATACTGCTTTGGTATCATCGAAGAGCCTTAATGGATAAGGTACTGCTTCGACCACTTGAAGAATCTCCAGTTTTGTTCGAGATACTGCTTTGGTATCATCGAAGAGCCTTAATGGATAAGGTACTGCTTCGACCACCCGAAGAATCTCCAGTTTTGTTCGAGATACTGCTTTGCTATCATCGAAGAGCCTTAATGGATAAGGTACTGCTTCGACCACCCGAATAATCTCCAGTTTTGTTCGAGATACTGCTTCGGTATCATCGAAGAGCCTTAATGGATAAGGTACTGCTTCGACCACCCGAAGAATCTCCAGTTTTGTTCGAGATACTGCTTCGGTATCATCGAAGAGCCTTAATGGATAAGGTACTGCTTCGACCACCCGAAGAATCTCCAGTTTTGTTCGAGATACTGCTTTGGTATCATCGAAGAGCCTTAATGGATAAGGTACTGCTTCGACCACCCGAAGAATCTCCAGTTTTGTTCGAGATACTGCTTTGGTATCATCGAAGAGCCTTAATGGATAAGGTACTGCTTCGACCACCCGAAGAATCTCCAGTTTTGTTCGAGATACTGCTTTGGTATCATCGAAGAGCCTTAATGGATAAGGTACTGCTTCGACCACCCGAAGAATCTCCAGTTTTGTTCGAGATACTGCTTTGGTATCATCGAAGAGCCTTAATGGATAAGGTACTGCTTCGACCACCCGAAGAATCTCCAGTTTTGTTCGAGATACTGCTTTGGTATCATCGAAGAGCCTTAATGGATAAGGTACTGCTTCGACCACCCGAAGAATCTCCAGTTTTGTTCGAGATACTGCTTTGGTATCATCGAAGAGCCTTAATGGATAAGGGACTGTTTTGACCACCCAGAGAAGGTCAGACTATCTTGTTCAGCTTTCGCATCCTGCTACCTCATTCTAGTATATCTCACTGCAGTTTACTTGCTTATCGGACAAATTTCGGGGTCTTTTTGTATCTAATTGACTTCCACCTTAAAATGAACGTCGTACAACAGTTCATTCACTCAGGTTTAAGGCAATTAGATAGGGGCATCTGTCATACCCCAAATTTGTCCTACTTTGGTATTTAATAAATGTCCTACTGCCACATGACTTCTGGCCACGACTCTCTAAGGTTTCGTTATAAAGACTTTTCGTTAATACTCATTGTGGTGATAATCCATGGCAATTTATGCTAAACTATTATGGGAGGAGTGCGCCTCCAGCCCCTTGTACCCAAACTCGTGTGTGTCCTTGTTCTCACGATCAGACAGACATGATATGATCAATGACATAAAGTACATGATTGGATCTATCTTGCCACACAGTTTCAAGAAATTTACACTCTATTTCCACTTGACTACAAGCTTCTCTAACAGTTGTTTAAGCATCACCACAAATTGCTTATTATGGTGTTAGGCTATGTCCGGATTCTAAATCAGTTTGTGACAAACTTAGATTTAGCTAGCAAGTTTCAAGTCATCAATTTGTGACAAACTTAAATTTGACTTACAAATTTCAAGTCATAATTAAATTAGAAAATCGGTTTGCGACAAGCTTAGATTTAATCGGCAACTTTCAAGTCATATTTTGGAAGCAATTCCTGAGCGCACTTTTCACATAATATCTCAGGATGTCACTTTCGTCCTTCAAACAGGTTACATAGGGGAATATCAAAATGTGTTTCAAGGACATCTTCCAAGAGTTTTATCATTTTTTAAGGCATAGCAGTTTCATAAAGCCACAAAGCTACACCAAATACCATCAAGTTTGAAATATTCATTTAATTTCAAACAAAGTCATATCATTATAATACAAAGTGGATGAAAAGAAGCCATGCGCCTCGAGGTTCCGTAACAAGGGATATCATAAATCCCACGCCAATATCCAACGGGAGTTGCTATTAAGTCAATTAAGTTTGCAATGAACTCATGGATAAGATCATAATCAATTCATGCTGAATAGTCCAAAACCAACAAATTTGGGAGCACTTGGATCTACAAATCATTGTTAGGAGCATAAAACAAAAATAGAGAAACTAATTAACTGCACGATTCTTGCAAGTAGTCGCAACATTTTATTCCAACTATCATCGTAAAAATTCTCAGCAATTCAAAAAATTACCCAAGTTAATACACATAAAAACAAGCTGAGGCCAGAAATAGCCCAAACATTCAGATTATTCATCCTTACACAAAGAACACAGACTCAATTGTCAAAAACAAAACTATTAAAGTCAAGACTACAAAGTCTGAGCTGACTCTGTTTCAAGTCTGTGTGTTCCATCGATACCGAACTTGGGCAAGTTTTGGTTTGATCCAGTGAATCTGATGGAGTTAATCTAGGCAAAAGAGAGTATATGTGCTAGCTTAAGTTGAATTACCTAGGTCTCCTTCTTCAACAAACCACAGATACAATACAAGGGAAGATTCAACGCCGGTTTGTCGCAATGATTGATTTACTTGGGGCCTGGCTCGCTTTCCGCTGAATCCTTATAACAGAAGCAATCAAAACATGGGATCAAACTTACATATTGTTGACCAAATGAAACTTCCAAATTTTCAAAATAATGAAATGATTCACAACCATAACACAGAATCTGTTGCCTTACCTTCCACTATCCATCAAGCTTGTACATGTGAAAACCAGCTACAACAGCCTTGTCCTTCAACCAATAGCAGGACAGAACGCGAACACAATAAGCACACCTAGCATTCCTTATGTTCCCATATTCTGCTTGTACCTGCAATATCCAGAAATTGTTTATTCAAATTTGGAGTTGAATCTTGAACAGAAAATTGCGATTCTAGTTTCCTTGCTCAAGGTAGCTCGGTCACTGGCTTTGGTTGAAGGGGACATTGATTGGTGTGGAAGTCCTTCAACAAATAAAGTAGAGCGTGGGATTGGAACACAAAGCCATGCTCTTGTATGCATTAAGGGAATAGATATTAAGATCCATGTTCTGTGGCTGGTAAATGCTTTGACCCACATGGATGAGTCACAGAATTCGTGAGAGAACCGATGCACTTGATACTGGGGAAACACAGTCGGTTGATAAAGATCAACTTATCGCTTCCTGACAAAGCTTGCAACAGATTTCTTCACAGTTATCTGAGGCCTTAAGATTAAACTCTTTTAAACCAAATGGTGAAATGAAGAATCCAGTACACTATCGAATGATGGACCTGGGAGTCAAATACTATTAGCTGAGCAGGGAAGTTCTACTGCAAATGCACCGTCTGTTGGTGAAATAATTCAGAACAATTCTGATACGGTCTTGTCTGAAGCATTGACCTCTAACTCTGCAGACAAAACATGAACATCCTTTCCCTTCATTACATGAACACAAGCCATGTTGATCAATTCCTATGCAACAACATTCAAGAAAAATATCCTTTGAGTTTAAGAAGATTATCCAATATATAGTATAGTGTCACTGTTACGTAATGGATGATAATGAGTGGATTAATGGTTACATTGAGGCTATACTATCAACTGGTGGCGGTGCTTCTAGCACTGTCGAAGAGCAGCAAAGGGTGGCACCTGCTGCGAGAGAAAGTGGTGATCAGTTCAATCCAACTAAGTACTTTGTGGAATAAGCAAATTATGATGTTCTCTCTGTACCTGCTATCAAAGCAAGATTTGATAAATGATTCAAAACGCGAAATTACAAGATATACACATTATGTAATGCACAGATACAATAACACAAGAGTTGCTATGAGTTTTCAACAGCAATCATGAGGTTCATAAAGGAAAGAGTTGAAGGAAATTATGTGAGGAATATAACAATGGTCATGATACCTTCTGTATACTTTAAAGAGCATAATTAAGTTGCTCCACCGTTCAGATGAAAGTGCCGAAAAAAAGGCTTTTGGGCTGTTATGTGATGCAGCAAGAAGTCACAAAAAAAGCCAGCTAGCTATCACAGGATGTGAATAAAAAACCACAAGATTCATAAGAATATTTTCTCACATGGAAATACACCTGTGAAGGTCATGACAGTGATATGAGGATAAACATACCGACAATCACATGAGAGAGCAGGCTAAGTTTCATAACAGTCAAGATGCCAAACCTTTGTTGGAAAACAATGGAGTAAAGGTGAAGAAAGAATTGCAAGTAGAAGATGACGAGGAGGAGAGATTCCAAGCCGATCTTAAGATGGTTGTACGCCAATGCCTAGACACATATCAAGCACGCGGAAATTTTCCTTTGGTTTCAAGTTTGAGGATGCCACAGAGATCTTCCTCACCGGTAGACTGTTCAGGTCTTGCACCTTTGGAAGATTCAGCTCAGGACGTGAATGGAGCTAGTTTACTTGGTACAGGACTTATGAATGAAGTGGGGGAATATAATTGTTTCCTCAATGTTATTATTCAGTCTTTGTGGCATTTAAGCCGCTTTCGGGTGGAATTTCTTGGCAGATCAAGATCGGAGCATGCTCACGTGGGTAATCCCTGTGTTGTCTGTGCCTTGTATGAAGTATTTACCGCTCTAGACCTTGCTTCAAAGGATTCAAGGAGAGAAGCAGTTGCACCTACTTCCCTGCAGATAGCTCTAAGCAACTTATATCCACAAAGTAACTTCTTCCAGGAGGCTCAGATGAATGATGCTTCTGAGGTACTGGCAGTAATATTTGACTGCCTTCATCGATCATTTACTCGTGGTTCAGGTGTTTCTGATACAGAATCAGTGGAAAGCAACTGCACAGGGTCTTGGGATTGTGCAGCTAATATTTGTATAGTACATTCGCATTTTGGAATGAACATTTCTGAACAGATGAACTGCTACCATTGTGGTCGTGAGTCCAGACGTCTGAAGTATGCTTCTTTCTTTCACAATATAAATGCCAATGCCCTTAGGTCAATGAAGGCTACGTTTCCTGAGAGCTCCCTTGACAAGCTTTTGAATCTTGTGGAAAGGAACCATCAACTGGCTTGTGATCTAGAGGCTGAGGGTTGTGGTAAGCTCAACCATATCCATCACTTTCTTGCAGCTCCGCCCCATGTTTTTATGACAGTTCTAGGTTGGCAAAATACATGTGAGAGTGTTGATGACATAACTGCAACTCTGGAAGCCATGAGTACCAAGATAGATATCAGTGTCATTTATCGTGGTTTAAGTCCTAAAAGCACCCAAACGATGTTTAGGATCCACCACTCGCAACCTACACTTGCAAATCAAGAATTTATAGGAATGAATTATTGGGATTTTATGATGGACTTCAAAAGCAAACAAAGATGGTAAGATAACACCAGACATGGAGACGTCTTACCCGACAATCACATCCACGGCTTCAATTGCTTCTGTTACGGAGAATCTGCGGAAAAGCTCTAAAGAAAAAACTGATCCGTTTGAGTTCCTGATCAGGACCTACCACCATCTTAATTAAAGGCTAGTGTCAGCATGGAAATAAATGTCGTTATTTTCACGGTTATGCTCCTGAAATTGTCGAACTTCTGAAGCATAAAAGGGTGATATAATGTTATTTGTTTTGCTGCCGACGACATCAGACAACGGTATCCGGTGCAAATTTTCTCCTTGCGACAAATTTCATACCACAGGAGATGCTGCAAAATCATGGCAAAACTAAGTGAGTAGGATTAACAATGTCATGCCATACCAAAGTCACAAAGCAGTAACATAAAGATCTTCAGTTGCTAAATGAGAATGGGACCAATACGTATCAATACAACGTGCTGTCATATTCTTCATCTCCACAAACTCTCCGTTCAGGCTCCATCATTAGAGTACCTCAAGGCCTCGGCATAGCTCCAAGCAACACCATGTCTGGACACAAACAAAAGATGCAACAATTAGCACACCAAAGCTTGCGAACTCAAATGCGTAAAAGATTTGCAAAAAAAAACAACAAAAGCACAAGTCATGGAGTTTTATCAGAAATGAGAACAAGGTCCTCAGCAGAATGTACGAAGATGATAGGACAGTCATAAAGCCGAGTCAGCCCAAACCAGTAAGGGGTTATCACTCCATTGCAAAATTCATAATAGAGAGAACAAGACAGCATATCATTTATGAGGAAATAGTTCACGTGGGAAGAATCCAAAAAAACAAGAAACATTTCAAGTCAAAATAAAGACTTCCACATCAGCAAATTGACAAGCAGTGAAAAGCCATTTTTTACACAGTAAAAAAAACTCAGTAAAAGTAGATATTTTGTTAGCTCACTACAGACAAAGAAAGGGGTCACTGCCTTTCAAATCCCGTAGAATCAGTGATCATGGTAGTAGCACATAACAGAATGGTACTACCAAAACACACCTCATCGTCCTACACAAATTTCACACGATTTAACCAATTTTTTTCATCAGCAACTTTTGATTCTCACACGTACCAAGCCAAACCCTAAAATCCCCTATAAATGCAATCCCAATCATTTGCAAAACACACGAAAAAAAACCTAGCCAAACTCTGTTAAAATCAATCCCCACCTATTATTCAAAAGCTCAAGGAAATTTCAAGGGTTGCTGAGGTTCAATATCAAAACCTGAGTTTGCTCTGAGCTAGACCTATTTCCACAAGTTTCAAAACAGAACTATTCAGAGGAAGAAGACGAGCTCAGTGAACATCAAGGGAAGGAGAAGAGTCGACAACGAGGAGAAACCATACCTGGAGAATCCGTTAGAAATTGTTGTTGCTCTCTGATTCGGTATCTCATCTTTCCATTAACTTTATCCCTTGTTAAATGTTGATGATATTTGTTCAAAATCCTCATTTCTCATATTTGCAATCGTTTGACATTTCTGTATACGCTTGTTGTGTGATTCTCGCATGAAATTAGGGGTTTTGTTGGTTTGATTTGGGGGTAGATTTCAGAAGAAAGAAATTTGTTTATAAATCGAGTGAGAAGGTTTAGAACATAACTGTTAAACAGAGGGAGAATACGAATGGGGAGAAAGATTCGTTTGAATCGGATGAAGAGGAAGTGCGAGAGAGATAGAGCGAGAGAGAGGATTCAGGGAAAGACTTGGTGTTTAGAATTTTTTTTTATTTATGAAATTATTTTACTTTTTGATTGAGTTGTCAATTTAATGCTGCATGTTTTGAAAAAAAGCACGTAACACCTTTTTTCTAGGGGATCCAATTCGAGGCCACTTGCTTTGGCTTATATACCAGATTGTGGGTAGTGTTAAGTTTAAGTTATGAGGCTTTGGAGTCTTATGGTTATGGTTATTTAATTTAATTAAGATTTAGTGAAACTTAATAAAGTTCTTAGAAACTAATTAGATATAAGTTAAAATATTATTAGTAATTATTAGTAAATATTATTAGTGTTATGTTTAAATGTGTGATAATTAATATTTGTTTAACAATTGGATTTATTTAAATCCTATTTAATTTTTTTTATCAAACTTGTTTCCTATTTTTCCTTTTATTATATTTAAAACATTTTATTAGAATAAGTGAAAATTTCTCTTTTTTTTCGAAATTATATGGAAGCGTTGGATTTTTGGAGTCTAGCACTCCTTGAATCCTTAAGCGACCACTCTCGAGGTGCACACCTTGAGTTGTGGTCGCTTCGTCTTTCATCCTTAAAATACCCAACTTTGTTTAAACTTCCAAAATTCGCAAACCCTATTCGAGCAATATGCTCACCTTAGCTTAACTCATCTACGTTATTATATTCAAATTATTTTCCTAAAATTAAAATTACGAAAGTGTCGAGTTCTTGGAGTCGCGCATTCTTTGAATTCGAGAGTGATTACTATTGGGGTGTACGCCTCGTATAGTATATCATTCGAACTTTCTTTCCTAAAATACTTCCAATAATTATTTGAACAAGTATTTTCACTGTCCAACAAACATTATTTCCTAAATTGTGGAATGAAAAAGGTGTCGTTGGGATCTAGCATTCCAACGATATCTCGACTAGTTGATTATGAGGCTGACGCCTCGTTTATCGAGTAGTCGTCATTTCTCCTAATCTTTTCAAACCATCTAATCTCGTTCCTCACCTTCATACGATCGAGTCTAAACCCTAGTAGGTCTCTAAAACCATACGTAAAATCCAAATTATTTTCTTAATTAAAATTACGAAAGAATGAAGTTCTTGGAGTCTCGCATTCCTTGAATTCTCAAATAACCACTCTTGGGGCGTACGCTTTAGGTTGTGGGTTGCTCGACCTTTCGTCTATAAAACACGTGCCCTAACTATTGGGACGAATACCTTAATTGTCCATTCAAATACACTTTCATAATTAATTGAGTGAAAAAGATATCATTGGGATTTAACATTCCAATAATATCCCGATTAATCGATTGCGAGACTGACATCTCGTTTATCGAGTAGTCGTCACTCTCCCTTAAAATATTCAACCCAACTCTCTTCTCGCCCCCGTGCGATTGAATCTTTTCAAAACATTAGTTCCTCGCCCTCGTGCGATTTCTAACCCAAACTATTTCCGAAAGAATAGAGTTCATGGAATCTCGCATTCCTTAAATTCTTGAGTGACGAGCTCTTAAGGCACGCTCTTAGGTTGCTTGTCAATCACTCTTTCGTTTCTCAACACAATTTCAAATATATTTCATAGTTATTCGAATGAAAAAGGTGTCGTTGGAATCTAGCATTCCAATAACCCCCCGATTAATTGATTACGGGGCTGACGTCTCGTTTATCGAATAGTCGTCATTCTCCATCAAATTACCTAACCAAACTCCTATTTCTTGCCCCCGTTCAATTGAAACCTTAAACCTATTAAGATCTACCCTCCTTTTCCAAAACCAAAACATCCAATACGATGAACACTAAATTCCTCGCCCTCGTGCGATTTCCAACTCAAATACACCTTTTCTCAAAGAACATTGTTTAGTCCCTTCTTCCGCGCATAACAAACTAGTGCTTCCGCCTCCCCTAGAGAGCAGACAAGCCAACGTTTAGCAGTTAGAATGCAACCTAAACACTCGTTCGTTTCCAAACCCTTTTACCGTAGTTAGCCGAACTACGACTGCTCTGATTCTTCATTCCCTCTTGAATGTAAGATACGTAGGCACAAGATTGCGATGATCTTGGCGAGCACATTCCCCCACAATCCCCTCTTTTCCCGTAGTCCCACGAACTACGAATGCTCTGATTTTCCACTTCTTACAAGTGAAGATACGTAGGCACAAGGGCCCTAATCCTTGGCGAGCACCCTATCTTAAAACCACCCATTTCCCCCTATAGGAGAAACCCTAGAAGAAAACAAACAAGCGTAGATAACTTTACTCTCGAATCGATCAAGAGGTTCCTGTTGAGTACAACAGACGTAGAGGGTGCTAATACCTTCCCTCTGCGTAACCGACTCCCGAACCTAGAATATTGGTTGTGATGACCATGTTCTTATCTCCTTAAAGGTTTTATCGATATTTTCCTATTCCTTCCTTGGAATGAATAAAGTTCGGTGGCGACTCTGTTTCGAACAGTATTTTCCGCGTCCATCGCGAGGATTGTATTTTTCGAGGTAGGACAGTTACAACCTTCAATAGTCCTAATTGAAGCAGAGTTTTTTTGAAAGCATACTTCGGTAAAGATCGCGTTGAAACTGACTCCTAAAAGGATTCCTCTTACAGCGCTGTATTAGTATTGATATTCTGATAAGTGATTCATTCACTATATGTCACAAATTTTTTCCAGTGAACAAACTTGGATGTCAAAACTGCCATATGCATTGCATTAGTATATCTTTTGTGCAGAATAATCTGTTTTACTTGCGAGTAAGTACTTGACATCAGGAAAGTTTCCACAGTGGAAGGTTTGACCAGGATAGAATGCAGAACGCCCACTCCGTTGAACCGGGGCAAGCTATATCAAATGATCATGTCATGGGAGTCCGCCATCCAAAAGACCGTTAACCTGGGGCAATCAGGTCGAGATTCCGTAAATATCTCGCAGTCAGGGGTTAAGGCTTCACCGATCAGCCAAATAGGGGCAGAGTCATTGCGAGGTTGGGGAAGATTACCCTAAGAGAACATAACCTATTCTTTTCCAGAGGTCAATTAATATGAAGCACCTCTTCGAGGTTCAAAATGCTGAGGCAATTCATACCAAACCGGCAGGGTCCAGAAAGTTCAGGTTTCCTTTCGAGGAAGATGTTGCAGAGATCCCACGGGATGGGGAGAAATTGGGAACGAAGGAGCTTCTCCCCTCCATATCTTCAGTGATTATCAGAAGTGATCAACCAGGGACGAGTTCTTTCATGTTACAAATTCTAGGGCAAGCCATCTCGAGGTCGTTTCATGGCAAGCTTTTCTTTTCGTCCTAGAGGTTAGACTAGGGAAAATTGAACTACACTGGGGGAAGTTACTCAAGAAAGTTTATTCTCCCCAGCCAGAGTTCGTCCTTAACAATTGGAGTTTGCATCCCTATCCCTAGTAAAGTTGTATGCAAATTAAGTATGTATGTTATTCCTCAGTAGTTGGTGGGTACACATTTAATCCCCGCAGATTGTAGATATGTGCTTACAATCCAGCAAGTCAGGATTAGATTTCTTTCCACCGAGCAGGTGTGGAATCTTCCCCAGCAGTTGGTCAGTATACATTTAGCTCCAGCAGATTGTCTGTGTGCACTCATTCCTCGGCAGTGCAAGATTGGCTTATTCAGCAGAATAAGTAATCCCCACAGAGTCTGAGTAGGTGATTTTGTATCCCCTCAAAGGTTGACTTATCATTGATGAGTCCATTCCTCATCTCCCTAAGCAGAGGTTGATGTTGATTCCCTCATTGTGTTATCCCCAGTGGAGTCGGAGGGGAAACGTCTCTTCCCCAGCTGAGTACTCCCAGTATATTAGAGTCAGTTCTTCGCAGTTTGCGTCGTTATCCCCTGCAGAGTCGTTAATTCCCCAGCAGGCGGACAGGTTCTAGTGTGTGGTTCTTTTTCCCCGGTATGGTCGCCTATTCTCCAGAAGGTTTGTATTCTGGAAGGCCATTCATGGCATTTTCCTCAGCAGGATTTGATATAATCCCCAGTAGAGTACAATTACTGTCTGGCAGATTGTTCTATCTCCACAGCAGATTCGTTTGCTATTCAGGAAATTTCATTTAGGAAGCTATTCAAGGCTTTCTTCCCCGGCCTAAGTCTAATTTACTGGCATGTGCTAACTATTTCCAGCAGGGTCGTTTTCTTTTCCCAGCAGGGTGGTTTCTGTATCTCCAATATTTATTTTACTGGGTTAGTTCCATTGCATCTGCATGCGTGCGTAGCATCTACCCAAATGCGTATCATTTCCATTTTGTATGGAACATTATGCCATTTTCAAACATATGCATTTGAAACATAAGCCAGGTTGGTAACTCTTTGCTTTTAGGTGTATCTCCAACAAACGGCTAATTTTTGTATCCCCGTGGTGTTCGGAATGTAGCAAGTTGTGGTATCTTTGTTTCTATAAGTCTGTATAGGTGTTCAGACCTCTGCAGAAGATTTATGATATATGTGTTCATCCTATCATGTACTCCTCGTCAGAGTTACTTAGTTGGGTTTCTCTTTTCCCCGACAGAGTTGTTTGGTGAACTGATGTTCCTTGACAGAGTCGTGTGTTTGAACCTCTATTTCCCTGTCGGGGCTTTCATTTCCAAGTGTGAGTCGGTTGATTTTGTTGCTTGCCTATTCCAGGTGCATTATCCCAACTTTTGATTGGTAATCACCAGCGTAGTCCGAATTATGGTGCTTGGTATTCCAACTTTTAGTTGGTAATTCTAGGGTGATTTATCCTAACTTTTGGTTGGTAACCTCTGGTTCCCCCCTCGCAGAGTCTTTGCTCCAACTTTTGGTTGGTAATCTTTATTTCATTCCAACTTTTGGTTGGTGACTTGTTGGCGTTTGGATGTTATTCCAACTTTTGGTTGGTAATTCTCAATTCTTCGGGAAAGTCGGATATTCCATCTTTTGGTTGGTAACCTTTGTTGTGTCCAGTTCGCTCTCGTTCAGCATTTCCGACGATTCTAACTTTTGGTTAGTAGCTTTTTATTCCAACTTTTGGTTGGTAATCTCGGATGATCGTCCCAACTTTTGGTTGGTAGTCAGCTTTGTTCAATGCCTCCCGCGATCTTAACTTTTGGTTAGTAGCCTTTTATTCCAACTCTTGGTTGGTAGTTCCGGATGATCATCCCAACTTTTGGTTGGTAGTCTTCTGTGGTGGAGTCAGCTTCATTTAGCGTCCCCGGCGATCCTAACTCTTGGTTAGTAGCTCTTGTTCCGACTTTTGGTCAATGGGGATTTTCCTGGCGATCCTAACTTTTGGTTAGTAGCTCTTGTTCCGACTTTTAGTCGATGGTGATCGTTTCATAGTGATCCTAACTTTTGGTTGGATGTTATCCCCTACAGTTGTTATCCCAACTTTTGGTTGGTCGTCTGTCGCTTGATTGTTTGTTATTCCAACTCTTGGTTGGTAGTTTTCCTTTCTTAGATTTATTATTCCAACTTTTGGTTGGTAGATTTTTTATTCCAACTTTTGGTTGGTAGTCCTCCTCTATTCCTCAGTGGAGTTGTTATCCCAACTTATGGTTGGTAATTGGTGACTTGACAGGTGTTTGTTCCCAACTTTTGGTTGGTAACTTTTGCTGCAATTCCAACTTTTGGTTGGTAGCCTTGTTTGTTAGTCCAACTTGTGGTTGGTAAGGTTTGGTTGACGTTATCCCACATTTTGGTTGGTAGTCTTTGATTCCCCAGTAAGGTCGCTGTAAGTGCTCTTGATTGGCTGCATTTTGTGGCAAAAACATTAGTGTATGTATGTATGTCATGCCTAGTGTTATTAGATACATAATATGGATTTTTTAGGGTAAGTTAACTTAGCTAAATGTTAGTTAAGTTGAATGTCATACAGAATGTCATGACTCTGATCATATGACATCCAGCAAGCAAATTAGTTTTTCTGGTAGCTAGAAATCAGGAAACTTATTAGAAGCTCAAGCTAAAAGACAGGAGACAGTTTAGAAGCCCTAAAGAGAAACAAATGCTCCTGAATTAAATGGCAAGCATGCAGATTATTGAAGAAAGGTTTTGTTATGGATAAACCTAATTTATGCGCCCAGGCCCAAGGACTGACTGCTGCTATAAATAATAGGAGGAGCAATCCTAAAAAGGCAACTCTTGACAGAAGAATAGAGAGTGCATATTAAAGATTTCTTGTGAGTGAAGAAGACTGGTCTTCATGTGTGAATTGTGTCTTAGGAATACTTGTTCTCCAAGCAACTGTATGCTGCATTGGTGAGGTAGATTCTAAGTTGTGTCTCACTCAAAGCTGTTAAGCAAGAGCGTATGTGTCCCTTGATCAAAGCTGTGAAGCAAGATCAAGGTGTGTATGAAGTGTTTCTTCATATTTATTTTGTAATTGTATATTGATATCACTGTGGTGTGATTGAAGGGGAGTGAGTGGGAATACTCAGGTCTAAAGTGTCTCTAGGTTGAAGTGTCATTGGGTAGGTCTTAAGTAAGGAGTGCAAACTGGGATTGTTTGGCTCTGAATTAATTCTACTGATAGTGAATTTCCTCCCTGGCTTGGTAGCCCCCAAATGTAGGTGTTGTTGACACTGAACTGGGTGAACAATTGCTGTGTTATTTATTGCTTTTACTTACAGTTTAATTAGTGAGTACAGTAGTCAATGTCACAGTGGATGTTATAACTTTGGTAATAACATCCATCATGTGCTTGCCAGAATTTCAATTGGCATTAGAGCAGCACCCTGCCTGTTAATTTCTGGGTGAGATCTAGGGAAGATAAATTCTGGTACTATGGATAAAGACATAGTGTTGCGGTGAAAATTTGATATCAAGCTATTAATTAACTTGAACCGTATTTCTTTTTACAACCGATCTTTAATTTATCCAAAGGAAAGGTCTCAAGAAAGAAAAACCTTTTTCGCGATGTAACGACAATGCTTAAGAGATTCGGGGATCGGGGGTTAGTTATATCTAGGGAAGGTATTAGCACCCTAAATATCTGTAGTACTCTACAGGAACCTTTTGTTTAATTAATTGCTAAGTTTTTGAAATGTGCTATGATTTAGGGATAAGATAAAAATAAATAAAGTCCTAAGTGGTTTCCTAAGTTTGCTCGCAAAGGCATCGCACCTTCTGCCTACGTATCCTGACTAGGATAGAATCAGAGCAATCGTAGTTCACCTCACAAGGGGAAAGAACACTTGATGATGATCAAGGTTCAAAGGGGAACAAACATGACAATGTTTGTGTGGAGTTTGACAAAACTCCCTAAGCTAAGTTGAAGGGGAAGTAAGAAGTCATGATGATGATTCTTACACAGAGTTGACGAACTCTTTCCTAGGGTTCTAGTTGAAGAATACTCCTAGTATGGGTGGGTTTCTTAGACTTCAAGCAAAGTCTAAAGGTTTCTAAACTAGGGTTAAGGTGACTTAACAAAGTCAAAGGATAGCAGAGATTTTGGTCCAAGACATTGACAGTCAAGTGGACAGACTTTCCTTTGGAGGGTGAGATAGTGGGCAACTGGATGAAAGCTAGCCAGCTTCATCATCTTGGGGATAAAACAAAGTATAACATAATACAAAAGCATTCATGGTGACAACCAAGAAATAGATTGATAAAAGTGAAAATGCAAGGATGACAATCAAAGCAGATGGCCAGTACGAGCCCTGTGACGACAGATCGCACTTTAAGTACAGTTAACAAAAAGATGAGATGATAATAATTCAAAGTAAAAATCCTAGCATTTTAACTAACATGTATGGATATTATAACAATCAATTTTCACAAAGAAAAACAAGTGGAACCCTTTCAACTTTCATCTGCAACAGTTAGGGTTAATACAGTCAACGTACGAATCGCACATGGTCAAACATGGTGAAAAAATGATCAAACATGGAAAATAAAAACATGACATGAAATTAAACATTAAAACAAACACAATGAAAAAAGAACGGGTGAAAAATGATAAAGAATGAGAGAGTTATGATTTTTTGAAGTTTCATGTGAAAAATGAGAAAAAGTGGCAACAAGGGTTATCACAAAGGATCGAACCCATGCCAAGTACAATACGCGCGCAAGTCTCAACCGCTGGGGCGTCCATACATCCATTAATTTAAGCACAAAGATAAATATATAATGTATGTTCCTTTCATGGTTGGGCAAAAACAAAGGATTTTCAAGATTTGCAAAATGGTTCATAACTTCCTCAATTTTTGGTCTTTTTTCACAAACTTTATATGCTTTTGGGGTAGAAAATCATGAGGAAGAGGACGGTGGTGTTGGTTTTTGAAAATTATTTTTCTACTGGAAAACCCGATAGGGTGTTTTTTTATGGAAAGTCATATTCAATTTGCAAATGTTCATAAAAGCAACAATGCATAACAGTATGGTTTTTGAGTTCCAAAGCAATTCAGACCAAAGTAAGATTATGAACACATTCCAAACATGATTTCAAGTGTGTGTATGTGAAAAAATTCAAGCTGGAACAGGTGTGTGGAAGTGTGGTATCCAAAGTGCATTCTTGTGTGTGTTATGTGCATGTGATGGTATGTTTCTTGTTTCAGTCAAGTTTGAGCCAATGTGATCATTCAAACACCTTACACATAATTATTATAAGCAGCTAGGACAATCAAACCAGTCTAAAACATGCCAATACAAGTTCTGGTGTTCAAAGTGCATTCTTACTGTGTGTGATGCATTTCAATATGTGATTCCTATTCTGGACAGTTGTAGCCTCATATGACAATGCAAACACATTATGAATGATGAACATGGGATGTTAGAACAAGCATTTCAGTTCAAAAGCAACTGTTTTTTAAAAAAAGTATGTGACATGTCCTTTTGTGAAGAAAGTGATCCTTAGAAAAATGGATTTTTTGTGACTGTGATTTTCAGTGTAAAGTGAGCATACAAGCATGTTATAAATGACTGTTATGAGGTGTTTGTGAAGTGAGTTTGTGAAAAAATCAGTTTGGCACAAAATGTAGCATTTGAGTGGTATTGTGTATGTGAAGTGATTTTGAAACATGAAACTTTGAAAGAATTACTTTGAGGCCAAGGCAATCACACCAACATATTTCAAATGGCATATATGAGATGTTCAAATGTTATTTGGATGTAAAAATGAGTTGGCATGAAAAAGAGGTAATTGAGTGATTTATGTATTTGAGGCATTTGTGTCAATATGTGAAATCTTGATGCTATATACAAAACAACAAAACAATCACCTGGACATGCTTAGAATGTTTATAGAATCATGTTGAAGTGAAGAAAACAAGTTTATCATGCTCTATGCAAATTGTGAGTTTCAAACTGCTATGGTATCCTTTGACAGCATTAATACATCAAACCAAACATCATGTGTTTGTTAAATTTACACAGAATATGCATCTCCATATAACCATGTCCAGCTTGATTTAAACAACATAAGTCATACTTGTAAAACTGCTTTCAAACATTCATAACAGAACAGCCAAATGAAACCAAACATAACAAAGAAAACAATGGTAACATCCCAAAGTGATGACTGCTGCAACAACAGATTAAGGACAGGTATATAACCATACAAACAGATTCAACACAGATTGACATCCATATGAATCACTGAGCATCAAAACTGAGTTTAAACAGAACTAGCAACATGTCTACCCAATTCAATACCTCCAAACACAACAGCAATAACCTGGTCATGTTAGAAAATAAACCACTCACCACTGCAACAGTATTGTAACAAGCAACAAAATTGCTATTAATTAAGCTTTGAATCCCACAGCAGTACCATAACCAAATAAAATCAAACAGCTGCTATGACAGTTCAAACTCATAATCACAATGTAGCAAGGACAAATTCAATGATTATGTTAATAACCATAGCAAGTATACCATTTTATCAAGAATTAGACATCATGAAAATCAACATGTGTTCATTGTTCAAATTCTACCAATATGCTCAAAAGTGTGAATTCATGGGAAATGATGCAAAAGTGAATAAAGATCAAGTACATACCTTTTGATTAACCTTTCAAACAAGCTAGAACAGAAAAATACCAGAGATCCTTTATGTCACTTTCTTGCTTTTGAGTCTTTCTTCCACTTTAGGTAACAATGCACTTATGGTGCCAAATGACAAGATATGAGTTTCTAATGATTGATGAGTGTTTGTAAAGTTGAGATATGATAATGTTGAGGTGTATGAGTGATCAAAACCTCAAGGAAAGGATTAGAACTCCATTTGGTGATTTTTATGGCTTTTGGTCAAAGTATGAGAGGTATGAGTTTGACTTTTTGATTTTTGAGTTTTCTTGGTGGTTCAAAGGGCTAGACACCTACCATATGATATTTAGAGAGTGTATGGAGGGTTGTTGGGGTGTTTGAAAGGGTAGAAATGCTTTTGAGCAAATTTCACTTCATGACCATTTTTGGTGTTTTCATGGATCTTGTGATTTTGGAGATTTGGTGCAAGACGTGGAAAATGTAATTACAGAACTTCTCTATGGTTTTTATCAGATGAATTGTGTATGGAATGAGGTGAATGAGCCCTCCTTTTATAGAGAAATAGGTTGAGGTGCTTGCTAGAGACCTTACTTCACCATGAAGCAAGCTTTAAGATTTTTTGAAACAAACCTCCCTTGGAGGGTTTTCCACTTGCTCTTCTACAAGACCATATTTTCAAAGTTCTTTGATGGTTTTCTGATGTTTGTCGCAGGCTAGGATCATAGGGAAGGGGCTGGTACAGCCTTTTACTTTCCACCTCATGCTTGGAAAGTTCAACTTGCCAACTTGCTCCACTTGCAAGGCAATGAACTTCAAGCTTTGATTTTGTGGTATTCTGCATAATTCTCTATTCTATCATGCTACACACATCTTATATGTCACATACAACAAGTTAGATCAAGAAAAAATGGCAAATTTAGTGAGGTAGGTCTCTTTGAAAATTCAGCCAATGTGGGACTTAACATGTGAAACCCTTAATTTTGAATACATGTAACTTTCTGCTCATAACTCCTCTTGAGATGTTCTAGTACAATTTAGAAAGCCCTCACATAGCTCTAAAACATTCATTTTTGTCAAGGAATCAAAATCCAATTGGAACTAGGTGAAAAAACCCCTCAAAGTTGGCTGCACACAAGCTTTTAAAGTGAAAATAACTTAGAAATTTTATTAGTTATTTTCCCTTCTAGGAATGTTTTTGCTTCTATCTCAAAAAGTATGCATTTTCTGGTTGTGGACTGGTATGGAACTTTTGTAGGAATTGTCAAGAGCTTCCCAATGAGATTTGAACCAACTCAATTGGATGTGTGGTTAAGGAGTTATGGTTTAGCCCTTTTCAAAACCCTAATTTCCCGATTTCTCGATTACTCTCTCATCCTTGATCCAATGATCATGAAAATTGATACGCAAGTCCATTATGACATAAGGAACAACTTTTATTCACAACTTGGATTCCAATTCTCAAAATTTGAGGAGTTGACTTTTCGGTCAACCGTACGATCGATCGGTGTCGATTGAGTCGCCTGTTGACATTCTGGATATCCTGAGACTTTGATACTTCTTGAATAGACTTTAATAAGCTATATGAGCTTCATGGACCTCAATCCCACCATTAAAACATCTTCCAACATCAAAGTCAAACCACAGTTGACTTTTCACTAGTTAAAAACCCTAATCGGGGCCTCCTGACCGCACTGTTCTTGATTCTGAAATGATTTCTTCAAATTGACTTCTCATTTGACTTTGATATTATCTTTGATTTTATTCCATGATTGAATTGGCCCGAATCATTGGTTGATCATTCCTTGGTTGTTTTGAATTTGTCGGTGCGAAAACCCTGATTCATTTGTAACTTGACAATAATGAACTTGCACTGATTTAGGGTTAGATAATTCATGATCGTGCTTCTAAAATGATAATGAGAATCTAAGGGGTCAAAATTTGGGGTACAACAGTTGCCCCTATTTAAATATCTTCACTAGATGGGGAACGAGAGATGACAATCTTCGTTAAATCGCAGTGAAAGGTATTTAAATATAGATAACCGAAAATTTGTCCCTTAGATCCGATGTCATGCTAAAGGACAAGTTATGATATGCCATGCACTCTAAATGATGCTTTATGATGCTTGAATGCAAACAACATAGACGCAACGATAATAATAAAAGAAACAGTAAAACAAACAATGACAAATACAAGGACTCGACACTGGGGACTCGTACTGAAAAACTAAATTAACAGTTCAGACATGACTGATAGCGTAAGCAGGGAAACTTCACATGGGGAAGAGACAAATCCAATAAAGATGACAATCTTATTGGAACAGAGGTACTCCACCGGGGAGAAGAATTGACTTCCACTAGGGGAAAAGGATATACTTTTACTGGGGAAATGAAAAATTAATTCCATTGGGAAAAGAGAAGCAGGCTTCCCCGGGGAAGCGAAAGACTGGATATAACCTCACTGGGGATGATCAGATGAGGAACTTCCTATAGCGAAGAGTTCAAACGGGATCTTCAGGAATGGACTAGAAACAAGACTAATCACACACGGGGGACACTAGTGATGACTAGATCTCCGAGACTTGACTGGGAACATGGATCACTGGGGATATATCCTCGGCTTATGTAAATAGTTCGCACAGTGCTGGTAATTACGAAACGTCCTGGGGAAATTGGTAACGACCAGAATTCCAAGTAGTGCCAGTGACGACTGGTCTTTTAATGAAGATTGGTGACGACCAAATCAGGGTATCAATGACAATTAGTTATGAAACAATGCCAGTTACGACTGGATTTTTAATGAAGATGGTGACGACCATGCTGGGGAATACCAATGACAATTTATACAAAAATGCTAGTGATTACTAGATCTTCTAGCTGGGGATTGGTGACAACCAAACTGAAACAGATTCCCAATAACGATTGGACTCTAGATGATGATACCAGTTACGACTGGGTTTTAAAGGGAAAAATTGGTGACAAACAACAAGATACTAATGACGATTGGTTTTAAGCAGTGCCAGTGACGACTGGACTTCATGGGGAGAGTTAGTAACAACTAATAAGATACCAATAACAGTTGGAACAATACCAGTGACAACTGGATTCCCCGGGGAAAGATTGGTAACGACCAAACCAAGAGGCGCCAATGACCATTGGACTTTTATTTAGTGCCAGTGACGACTGGACCTATACGTGGATTTGTTAGTGACAACTAACGAGACACCAATGACAATTGGATTTTAGACAATGCCAGTGACGACTGGGCTTAAAAGGAAATAGACGGTGACGACCAAATGAATACCAACGACAATTGGTTTGAACAAAATGCCAGCTACGACTGGGCTTATACTTGGAAATGAAGTGAGTAAAAACTTAGACTTCGCGGGGATTGATAGATGTCACCGACTAGCGGAACAAATGAATCACACTGATCCCATGATGAGGGGTGTACGTAGACTTGGGAAATAAACCCGAAGACCTACTGGGGAATAGAGCATGTAGGTAGATTTTGCTGAGGTGAATTCAAACAGGTGTCCAGAAATACTTCGCTGGGGAAAGAACCTTCATATCATCATAAGAAATCCTGAGGGATAATCTTCAATCTTGATAACCATACATGGACAAAGGACTCTTCGTCGCTCAACTTGCTAGCATTTCATTGGGGAATGTAAATTCTGACTGTGCATCAAGACTCCTGCTACCCTGAAGTTTCGGGGAAGTATGATTTTCCTCGAGTCTTTCCACAAGTTAAAACATTTTGTAAAATCTTTCCAAGTTATTTTTCAAAAATTTGGACTTTAATGCTTTCAAAAACAATCGTTGACTAACGAACGATATTTTTCATAACAAGGAAAATAAGGAACTGATAATTTGCACAAGAAAGAAAGGCTCAAAAGGCTGATTTTATTTAAAGGATGAAATCTTGCCAATGACAATATTCCATGGAAATTTTTACAAGTAAAATGGCAAAAGTGGATAAGGTTACATTGAATCCTGTGACCTAACTATCCCTAAAGACTAGAATTCTCCAAGATCCTTGCTTCCGACAAGAGCTGCTGAGATGAATCTTTGTTGAGTCTGCAGTGTTGATGACTTCGTCTGATGCAGCGAAACGCCTTTGTCCCTAATTTTTGCCTGGATCGCCTTTTCGGGTTTTCAATCCACTGGGACGCTCATTTTTGCCTAAGCCGCCCTTTCGGGTTTTCAACTTAGCGAGCTTTTTGATTTCTTTTCTCTTTTTTCTTTTCTTTACCCTAACTTTTGCAAAAACCGTTCTTTTGGATTTTTCGGTTTATCGGGTACTTTTTAGGCGTAATATTTCCGAACTGCGTCAGAGTTTATCGGGTGTGTGAGTTGTTCTCCGTCCATGGTAGTAAGGATCAGTGAACCTCCGGAGAATACTGTCTTCACAATAAAGGGGCCATCGTAATTAGGCATCCACTTCCCTCTTGCGTCTTTGTGAACTGGTAAGATTTTCTTGAGCACAAGTTCTCCTTCGCGGAACTCTCTGATACGGACCTTTTTATCGAACGCCCTCTTGATTCTTTTTTGATACAACTGGCCGTGACACATCGCAGACATGCGCTTTTCATCGATGAGATTCAGCTGATCAAATCTTTCTTTAATCCATTCTGCCTCTTCTAACCTGGTTTCCATGATGACTCTGAGGGATGGTATCTCGACCTCGATGGGAAGAACTGTGTCCATTCCATATACCAGAGAAAAGGGAGTTGCCCCTGTGGAAGTGCGGACAGAGGTTCTGTATCCGTGCAGGGCAAATGGCAGCATTTCATGCCAATCTTTGTAAGTTTTAACCATTTTCTGCAAGATCTTCTTGATGTTTTTATTTGCAGCTTCCACAGCTCCATTCATCTTTGGACGGTAAGGGGAAGAGTTGTGGTGTTCGATTTTGAAATCATCACATAATTCTTTCATGACTTTGTTGTTCAGATTGGTGCCGTTGTCTGTTATAATTCTGCTTGGGATCCCGTAACGACAGATGATCTCTTTTTTAATGAAACGAGCCACCACTTGACGTGTAACATTGGTGTAGGATGCAACTTCAACCTATTTTGTGAAATAGTCGATGGCAACCAGAATGAAACGGTGTCCATTTGAAGCTTTTGGCTCAATTGCCCCAATCATGTCAATCCCCTACATAGAGAAAGGCCATGGTGACGACAGTACATTCAACAGTGTTGGAGGCACATGCATTTTGTCTGCGTAGATCTGACATTTGTGACATTTTCTGGCGTACTGAATGCAGTCGGTTTCTAAAGTTAACCAATAATAACCAGCTCTCAAGATCTTTTTGGACATGGCGTATCCGTTGGCGTGAGTACCAAACATTCCTTCATGAACATCCTTCATTAACAAGTCCGCTTCTCTTTTGTCAACACATCTGAGTAAGACCATATCATGGTTTCTTTTGTAAAGTACACCATTGCTGAGGAAGAATTTGGATGCTAATCGTCTCAGTGTTTTCTTGTCAAGTGCTGTAGCATCTGCGGGATATTCTTGTTTCCACAGATAATTCTTTATATCATGATACCAGGGTTTGCCATCGGTTTCTTCTTCGATCATTTGACAGTAAGCAGGCTCTGTCTTGCGTTCAATTTTGATAAGTGTGCCATCATTGACATCTCTAGTTTTCCACATCGAGGCCAGCATGGCTAAGGTGTCGGCGATATGATTCTCTGCTCTTGGAACATGTTTAAAGGTGATTTCATCAAAATACTTTATTGTTTCAACGATATAAGCTCTGTAAGGGATCAGGTTTTCATGTCTTGTCTCCCACTCACCCGTGACTTGGTAGATAACCAAAGCTAAGTCTCCACTGACTTTGAGATTTTTGATTTGGAGATCAATGGCTGCTTCAAGACCAAGGATACATGCTTCGTATTCAGCAATGTTGTTTGTACAATCAAAGTCTAGTCTGGCTGTAAACGGAGTGTAACCACCTTCAGGATTCATTAAGACTGCACCTACGCCATGTCCGCTATAATTGGAGGAACCGTCGAACATCATTTTCCACCAATTATCTGTCTGTTGACCTTTGTCAGAACTTGTTTCTTCATAATCTTTCACTAACATGATATCTTCATCCGGAAAATCAAACTTCAGAGGTTCATAGTCTTCGACAGGTTGATCTGCGAGATATTCTGATAACACACTGCCTTTGATAGATTTCTGAGCCACATATTGAATATCATATTCTGATAGTAGCATATGCCACCGGGCGAGTCTTCCGGTTTGTGCAGGTTTCTCAAAGATGTACTTTATTGG
Source organism: Lathyrus sativus (assembly GCA_963859935.3). Lineage (NCBI taxonomy): Eukaryota > Viridiplantae > Streptophyta > Magnoliopsida > Fabales > Fabaceae > Lathyrus > Lathyrus sativus. Next base: position 218,931,454 of record OZ012736.1, on the reverse strand, counting down.
ATCCATTTTCGAGATCAATAAAGTGGTGTGACAAATCATATACTGCCTCAAACGCTTAGCGGCCCATGCTAAAGCACAACAAGTCTTTTCTAGGAGTGAGTATCTGCTTTCACAATCAGTAAATTTCTTGCTCAGATAATAAATGGCATGTTCTTTCCGTCTGGATTCGTCTTGCTGGCCCAGAACGCAACCCATTGAATTTTCAAGTACTGTCAAATACATAAAGAGAGGCTTTCCCGGAACAGGTGGTATCAAAATTGAAGGTTCTTGGAGATAACCTTTGATTTTATCGAACGCTGTTTGACAATCAGAATTCCATACAACTGTTTGATCCTTTCTTAACAACTTGAAGATCGGTTCACAGGTAGGGGTCATATTGGAAATGAACCTGGATATGTAATTCAACCTTCCAAGGAAGCTTCTAACCTGATTTTCGGTCTGCGGAGCTGGCATGTCTTGAATGGCATGGACTTTGTCTGGATCCACTTCAATCCCCTTGTGGCTGACAATAAAACCGAGTAATTTTCCTGATCTGACTCCGAAAGTACACTTTGCGGGATTCAATCTCAACTGATATTTCCGGAGTCTTTTGAATAACTTCAACAAATGTTCTAGATGGTCTTCTTCATTTTGAGACTTGGCGATCATGTCATCCACATATACTTCTATTTCTTTGTGCATCATGTCGTGGAACAGAGCCACCATAGCTCTTTGATAAGTTGCGCCTGCATTCTTTAGACCGAATGGCATAACCTTATAACAATAGGTGCCCCATGGAGTGATGAATGTTGTTTTTTCCATGTCGTCAGGATCCATTTTGATTTGATTGTAACCAGAGAAACCGTCCATAAAGGAAAACACTGCAAACCGAGCTGTATTATCTACCAAAGTATCAATATGTGGTAAAGAGAAGTCGTCTTTTGGACTGGCTTTGTTTAAATCTTGATAATCCACACACATCCTTACCTTTCCATCTTTCTTTGGTACAGGAACAATGTTGGCTACCCATTTTGGATACTTGGCCACTGCAAGGAAGCCTGCATCAATCTGCTTTTTTACCTCATCTCTGATTTTAAGAGCCATGTCGGGTCTGGTTCTTCTGAGTTTCTGTTTAACCGGCGGGCATTCAGGTCGGAGTGGTAACTTGTGAACCACTATGTCTGTATCCAAACCAGGCATATCCTGATAAGACCAAGCAAACACATCTACATATTCTCTTAAGAGTTCCTTTAACTGCTGTTTTACTTCTGCCCCTAGGGCTGCCCCAATTTTGACTTCTTTTCTGTCTCCTTCTGTGCCAACATTAATGACCTCCAAATGTTCCTTGTGCGGCTGAAACTCGGTGTACTCAGACTGTGCCCATCTTACCAGTTCCTCAGGGATTTCAAAATCTTCATCCTCGTCTTCGGCTTGGTATATTGGGGAATCCACGTCTGGAGGGAATGCGAGGTTACAGGATTCAATGGGGTTATGGTCATCACTGCATGTTTGAAGGGTTTACTTTATTAAAACACACAATCAACAAATGCAACACATACAGAGAAAGAGAAAATTGTTTTTGTTTTGGTTTTTTGTATTGCCATTTTTCTTTCAAAGTAAAAGCAAAAAGACGGTAAAGAAACAACACAAGGATTTTTAACAAAATAGTCCATTCTCGTTGATATTTCTTTGAAAGCATGGGGCCCTTACAAAACATTCCTATAGCCTTGGGCACGGCTATGGAGATTTTAAAAATAACAAAGAAAAACAACAAATTACTTTAACTCGGGAAAAACTACAGGAACTTCGATAGCCTCCCAGTTGTTCAGAGTAGCTTCGTCATGATACACTAGCGTTCCTATGTCTTCACTTTCAAGAATTCCTTCCACAACGTTGATTTGAAAACCGCCACTGACGAATATTTCTTGAATAGCCTTTGGCTGGCTGTTGTCATGTATCGGTTTTTCATCTTGAGTTGGTTTGTAACCCAACCCCTGGCGGTTCATCTTCGGCTTTACCTCAATGACTTCTCCCCATCCCGCGGGAGTGCCTTCTTCCAGCGTAGCTTTGGCGCTTTTAGCTGATGCGAAAGTTGGACCACTTTTTGCCACCGTCTCCTCTATTATCATTGCGTTTGCTATTTCTAGCGCTTGGAATGACGTCTCTAGCGCGTCCTCTTCTGCTTCAATGTACCGGAACGACGAAAGATTACTGACCATTAATTCCTCCTCACCATGAACAATTACTAGCTTATCATTTACCACAAACTTCATTCTTTGGTGCAGGGTAGAAGTTACCGCCCCTGCTTCATGGATCCAGGGACGTCCCAGTAGGCAGCTATAAGCTGGATTTATGTCCATCACCTGAAATACAATGTTAAATTCCTGGGGTCCCACCAAAATGGGTAATTCTACTTCTCTGATGACCGTTCTCCTCGAACCATCAAAAGCTTTTACAATTAATGAGGTTGGTTTCATCTCTGCCCCGGCATAGGCTAATCTGGACAGTGATCTTGCGGGTAGCACGTTTAACGAGGATCCTGTGTCGACCAGTACTCGTGCCAAAGTATCTTCCTGGCATTTGATGGATATGTGTCGTGCACGATTGTGATCACGTTTTTCCTTCGGTAACTCAGCATCGCTGAAACTTAAAGTATTGCACGCCGTGATGTTAGCCACTACTGAATCAAACTGCCCGAGTGAAATATCCTTGGTTACGTGTGCTTGTCTCAATACTTTCTGTAATGCTTCCCTGTGAGCTGGAGAATTTATCAAGAGTGACAAGATTGATATTTTTGATGGCGTCTGATGAAGCTGATCTACCACCTTGTAATCGCTTCTTCGGATAATCCTAAAAAATTCATCATTGTCTTCTTCTGCGCTTGGGGCTTCTTTTTCTTTGATTACCACAGCAGGAATAACTTCTTTTGGAATAGCTACTGATTCTTTTGGCTGATAGATCCGACCGCTGCGGGTCATCTTGCTAGTGCCGGCAATGTTGGTCACATCTTTCTGATTATCTGTCTGAACAACCTTTCTCGTTTCTTTGTCTACCACGGTCACATCGTACTTCCATGGAACAGCTTTTGTATTGTCATAATGGAACGGTCTTGGTTTTTGAACTACGATTGGTCGCGGTTGACCAATAGCAGCTCTGTTGAAAACTGGCCTTGCACCCCTGTTAAACACTGGAACTTTCTCTCTTTTCCTGGACAGGTCGAAAACTGGCTCTATTACAGAAACCTCTTCTTTCCTTACCTTACCACATACTTGTAACATCCCCTCATTTATCAATCTTTGTATATCTTCCTGCATCACATTACATCCACTGGAACTAACAGTACATTTTTCACATTTGTTATGAACACTTCCCAACAACCCTGCTTCTGTCAGCTTATCATGCAATGTCTTCAATGGTGTTCTGATTTTTGACACATCATTAATTATCTCTTCATCTGACTTTTCAATGGCATTGACCCCTTCATGGTTTGGCAGCGGGTTACTTTTGACGTTAGGTGGTACATCATCAAAGGACAAGATTTTCTTCTCCATCAACTCTCTTACCAGATGTTTTAAGGCAAATCATCCTTCTAAGTCGTGGTCGGCGGCACCTTCATGGAAAGCACAATGGGAATTTGGGTTATAATGTGGAGATGTGGTATCCGGATTAAGCGGTCTTGTCGTGATCAACCCCTGATGGACCAAAGATGGATATAACTCAGTATACGTCATTGGTATATGTGGGAGTGGAGGTTTTGTGGTCGGCCTCCGGTTCTGATATTGTTGTCTGGGCTGTGGCACCCTCTGTTGCTGATTTTGTTGAAAGGGCGGAGCGTTGGGCGCTCGTTGATGCCCTTGCTGGTTTTGCTGATACATGGGCGCTGGTCGCCCTGGTTGATAATTTGAAATAGAATGGTTGAATGCTGGGGTCACAGCTGCCACATATTGTTGAGGGGCATACTGTACCGGGTACATGGGTCTTTGTTGATGAAACTGTTGGACATAGTTAGGTTGGATTGGCTGGATGAAACTTTGTTGAGGCGGCTGATATTGTTGATATGGAGGTCTCACGGTACGATTTCTTCTTCCCATTACGGCATTTGTTTCACCTTCTTTCTTCTTGTGAAACCCACTGCTGACTTTCTTAATACTGCTGTTGTTAGAACTGCTGGAGCTGCTGGCTACCTTTCCACTTTTCATTCCCAATTCTACCCTCACTCCCACGGCCACAATGTCTGAAAAACTTGCAGACACACTGCTGATCATTTTCTCATAGAATTCTGGTCTCACTGTGTCAATAAACCAGTCTGTCAGTTCTTTCTCACTTAGAGGTGGTTCTACCTGGGACGCTGTTTCTCTCCACCGCTGAGCATACTCTTTGAATGATTCTGTGCTTGTTTGGGACATGCTCAACAACTGCCTTCGGTCAGGCACCATATCCATATTATATTTGTTGATCGCGACTTTCTATATCTAATACAACCTAACTGCAAGTGCATAGTCTATCACGTAGTAATAATAGATATCGATCCCACAGGGACTCGTAATCAAACTAGTGTTCTCGGGAGTTACTATGTTTAGCTAGGTAGAATATGTTTAAGGGGATAAGATTGTCACTAAAAGGGAACTAAGAATACTATTTAGATTATAAATGATCGAATCAATACGGAGTAATTGTGTTCTTCAGGGATTTGATAAGTTACTGGTGTATGAAATAATTTTCAAAGTTTATTTAAGCAGAAAATGGTGATTTGAAGACTCTCGCCTCACGATGGTTATTGACGCTAATCATAATCCTAAGGGCCAAACGTACACTTTCGCATCCCGTTCGGGGTTAAAATTATTTTTTTGAAATCTCTAAGTTCTAATTCATTTTAAAGTGCTTTCGCTGTTATTAAAATGAATGACTAGTGTTTACTATCTGACCTTACCGCAGCTTTTGCTTGTTGGTTCGTATCTTAATTAATTTCCCACTTTCGAGGCAAAACTACTTTTAAATAAGTTCTCGCTTTCGCGACGAAGTTTATTCAGTAAATCAATTTTAAACACTCAGACCATAAGTTACTTTTGAAAAGAAGGTTTTTCAACCAGTTGTTATCAAATCCCATTCGAATTATTACTACATATCGATTACCTAAGTTTAGCTAGACATGGATTTGGGAAAGATAAAATATAAATAAAAATAATAAATAATGATTTGCATTATAATAAAACTGGAATCGATTGAAATAAGAAACCTGTAAATATTCCAATTGGCCTTTGGGCAGATCCTCCACAAATGTTGGCAGGATTCTGATCTCTAATGCCAATTTGATCGTACAGTACAAGTAGAAATTACAGAAGAATGAAAAATGGAATACAGGAAAGGTAAAGAGAAACAAATAAGAATATTGCTGGAAAATATGCTCTGGAAAATAAATTTGGCAGCACTTCGTTGTATGAATGCAGCACACCCTCTGAGGTCCCTTTCTTCCCTTTTTATAGAAGTGGAATTCCAACGGTTATCCTTGAGGCTGATGGACTTTGAGGCAGATAATTTAGGGAGTCATGGTCCACTCTGTGGGAATTGGAACTGATTCTTTAACGTGTAATTGAAGTGGGGCGTTTTTGCCTGCATGACGGTCGTCACAAGGTGTGACGGTCGTCACCCGTGTGACGCCCGTCATGGAGCTGTGACGGTCGTCACATCAGCAAAAATAGCTTCCTGCGCTTTTCATGATGTTTTCACTCCTTTTTCGTCCGTATTTCATCTGAGATTGCTTCTTTTCTTCATGTTGCCTTGTTTAGACGTGATCGTTGAATACCTGCAAAACATCAGACAAATAACACGGAAATAACCCGCAATCGGATCGAAAGCGGTTAAACTTTAGTTGAATTATGTATAAAAATATCTATATGATTTCGTGTTATCAAAATCCCCTAAGCTTGAATCTTTGCTTGTCCTCAAGTAAAGCATGAAAAAGTCGGCAAGCACGAGGCAGCTTCTTCGTTCGCAGAGTTTGGAAAAACCGGGATTCTTGGTAGGAACAAGACGAGTATCATGACGACACTGGACTACAAGTCTTCAGAGGTCTCCTTTTTATGCAAATCGGTCCTAGTCATGCTACTGTAGCTTGGTGTCAAGGTTCTCGCGGCAAGTTCACCCTGTTTGTTCTAGCGCAATCACATTAAGCCCGTCGTCCATACACTTTCATGGCAAGTCGACCTGTTAGTGAATATGATCTCATTTCTGTTTTTGATCTTCTTCATTGATCATAAGCTTATGTCATTGATTTTTCAATGAGTTTTTCGTGCCGTTGGGCTAAATGCTCGGGTGAGGAGCACCTAACTTAGAAGGAAACGTGTCTTATATTTTTGGGCTATTTAGCTCTCTTTTCATGATTTTTCATCTTTTTGGAGATCATACACTTATTTGCATCGGTCGCTCGCTTAGAAGTGTTTTAGGATGGTGCTGACTGCTAGTATAAACTACTTGGGGTTGAGTTTGCGTAGACACATGAGACTTTGGTACACGTAGGTAGTGAAACCGACTCGCATAAACTAGAGATCTAAGGTGTCTGGACGGTACTGGTTTTGTTAGAACTGTCGTTTCCTCGGAGTTTCAAAACTTGTTTTGAACTCAGGTGCATTCTCGTGGTGCTTTTGCTTTTGAGGAACGAATGAAAGTTTTTGTTTACGTTGAATAATGTGGGGATTGTTTGCGTAACGGGAAAAATATATAGACGAGCTTTATTTGCTAAAAATAGAAAGTGTTAAAATGGAAATTACGAAAATTCAAAGTGCAGTGGAATGGAAATAAAGGAAATAAAGGAAATTCAGAGTACAGTGGAATGGAAATAAAGGCTCCGCTCCCACACTATCTCGATCAGTGTCCTCACTGATTCTTGAAGCATGCGACAGGGAGATACAACTGAAAATGAAAATACAAATAACTGAAATATAGTAAACAATGAAGGAAAAAAATGGAAATCTAGTCACGGCCTCTGTCACGTCCGCGCTGGCGTCCTCTGGCTCTGGCAAGGGCTACTCTGTCCTCATAACTCATAGCTCCGGTGTGGTAGACGGTGTCTCGGAGTCTTTCGACCTGCAAGGTCAGATTCGCCAGGCTCTCAGTGATAGTAGCTTGGCCGGTGTGAAGTTGTTGCATTTGAGTCCGGTGCCAAGCTTCAAACTGGTCAGCTCGCTGATTCTGCTGCTGCAGCATCGCGAGTATCTGTGCCTGCTGGTCTAGGGAGCGGCGGAGGTCTTCTTCTGTGTAGTCTGGCATGGGATGATGGCGGCGGCGGCGAGAGGATGTACCTTCGGGAGGAGGAGGCTGCGATGCCTCTGGCTGCTCGGACCTGTCCAACTCAGCTTGGATTTCATCGTCGGAACCGTGAGTGTGGTCCTGAGTAGGAGCAGCGGCAGCAGGAGGGGCAGTGAGGTCGAACAACCAGCTGGTACGGTCCTCTGGGTGTGTGCGGGTGCGGGACGGAAGGATGATGCTTCGGACGATCTTGCCACGCACTACCGGATGGTATTTGCCGTTAGCTCGGGAGCGAATAAGATGAGAGGCTCTGCAGTGGTCGGTGTCAAGGAACACCGAGGGGATGGACTGGAGGTGCTGGAGGCGGTCGCCAAGGTTCAGCCCAAGTGCAATAGCAGTGACAATCCCGCCAAAGTAGAATGGCTTCGAGCCACGGTTGCAGTTGGCCTGAATATGAGCCAGCAGAAATGGAGCAGCGTTGACAGGTTCATTGTTGAAGACGCAATGGAGAAAGAAGATCTCTTTCGAGTTCACTTTGTGGTTGCTGTCTCTGGCGAAAATAGTGTTGCTCAACGCTCTGTGAAAGTATCGGATGGTTGGGTTATGGATATGAGTGGCGTGCAGGGAGTCCCAACCATCGGCATTGATGTCGGTCAACTGATACCACAGTGCGAAAGCTTCGTGCTGGAACTGATCGGTGATGCGGTGGTGAGCGTTGTCGCCACGAGGTAGCTGTAGGATGCTGGCAATCTGATTTTGGTTCACCTGATAGTTGGTGTCAAACATCCGGAAGCATGCGGCACCTGAGTGCTGGTTAAGTTCGCCGCTGGATGTGGCGTAGGTGAACGAACTCAAGAACTCAAGAGTGAGTTGTTCGTATGTTGGCTGTGGGTTGGTGCAGAGGTGCCAGATGCTTGCTCTTTGAAGCATCCAGGTTACGCCTTCAAGGAGTCTGAGCTCCGTAAGCGATGGAAGGTGCGGATAATGAGTCGGCTGGAGCGACCTCTGATGAAATGCGATGTAGTTTGCTCGTTGTCTTTCGCCTAAGTCTCCTTCACTGAAGGTAATGTTGCTGATATCTGGGGTTTCTGCATTCCTTGCCATTGTTGGAAGATGGAGAGGTTTCTGAAGATTGGGGTTTTTCTGCAGAGAGGGAAGAACTAACAGAAGTGTGGTTTGGAGGTTGAGTTTGGAGTTGAAATATATAGTTCAATGTGGGGAGGATGAAAATTCGTAGTGGGGTAAGAGTTAGGATGATTGGAAGTGGTAATAGGGGAAGTGGAAGAGAACACGAACCCTGTTTTATCAGATATCAGTTTTTGAATGCGTGACGGTCGTCACGTAGGTGTGACGGTCGTCACCCGCGTGACGCTCGTCAGGGTCCTGTGACGGTCGTCACAGCAGCAAAATCTGCAGAACGCAGAATTTTGCTCTGAGGGCGTTCTCGTAATGACTTTAAGGCTTATGGTTGATACTACAATGTAATTTAATAGCCAACAAACAACGGATAATGAGAAAATAGAATATTTGCATAAAAACTAGAATTGAAATAACATAAAATTGAAATGATTGTATGTAGTACATAAAGAAAACTAACAATGCGAAAAATCCAAATGATTAAATGAAACTAAACTAGACTAAACTGAAACTACTGCTAAGAACTAGTAACTAATCTTTTCGTGTCTTCAACTCATCGAATTTCCGTGAATAGTAGTCGAGTTGGTCGCAGACTAAATCCATGAAGCCTACCAGTTCGTTGTGCATGCTTGCGATGTCAGCTTTTACATTAGTCAGAGTTGTATCAACGTCGTCCAATCTGAGTAACACGACATCCATTTTGTCGGTGGTCTCCTCAGGGATAGGCTCAGGGTAAGTGTTGTAGTGCGGAGGAGTCGTAGGGTCTACTTCAGTTTCAGATACAGCGTCCTCATAGTACATATAGTCGTGTGCCTCAGAGATGTGGTCACTGTCATACATATAGTTCTGTGGTGTTGACTGTGGTGAAGGAGGTCCCATAGGCTCATCCAATTCATAGAGCCAGTTGTCCTTGTTGTGGATACTTGTCATCAGTTGATCAGGCAGTGTGAATAGCTGTACTGGTTTTTCGTTAATGAGGTACTCATACGGTCTAGGTCCCATAGTTCCTAAGATGCGTCTGTTAAAGCAGAATTGTATGTTCATGGGTCGGATGGTGCCAAAACGAGTGCTGGCATTTAAGTGGAATCTAAGGCCAAGCTCGTGGGCAATCATTGTTACTAGGCCTCCTATAAGAATAGGTGTCTGAGGTTCCAGCGTGAGGCGTTTGAAAGATCTCATCATGAAAGGCACTGTATTTACTGTCCGTCCCTGAGAAGCACAGAACATGATGAATAACTCCTCTTTAGATACTGCAGTAATATTTTCTTCTTTTCCAAACAAGGTGTGAGCTAGTATCTTATGGAAGTATCTGAAGGCTGGGTTATGAATATCATCATTGTACATTCTATCTGGTTCAGGGTGACAGGCTCCTGTGATTCTACCCTAGAATTGATCGAGTTGAAAATCAATATCGTCATCTTCTGCACTGATGAACACATGCGGTCCGCTAGGGAATCCTAGGAGGTTAGCTAGTGACATCCGGCTATGGGTTTGGTCCATTCCAAACAATCATAAGGTAATCAGCTCTGTGCTGGATCCAAAACCATAGTTGGGTATGTATCTGAAAGAACTAAGGAATTCATAGGTAAGATCCTTATAGGTAGCGAAACGTGTTTTCAGAGCAGTGTTCTCCCAACCTAGTTGATTGAACAGGTATTGAATGCTATCTGTGATCCCTAGTTTATCCATAGTAGCCTTATCATAATACAGCGTTAAGGCGAATTCTCTTTCGGTCAGTGCTGCAAATCTTGCCTTTTGAGCTAGTCCTCGGAAGTGAACCTTTGTGAAGTCGTATTCGGCCATACTCGCAGGTAATTCGGAGAAAACAAAAGGAATGTTTTGAAGGCTTTTTTAAAAATCCTGAAAAGTTTAAAACAGGAAATTGAAGTCAGGATTTTTAGAAACGAAAGGCGGTAGAAACAAAAGACAAAAGAGAAAAAATAAAAGTATGAAAACAAACGAAAGTAGAAAGTAGTAGTAATTATAGGTTTAGAATTTTTGTTGGATTTTCAAAGTTAAATTTTAAAGAAAAATGAAATACAATAACGAGGGAAATTGGGTTGCCTCCCAGTAAGCGCTGTTTTTAACGTCTAAAGCCTGACGATAGCTTGGTGAGAAGTTATTCGGGTGTTTGAGCTGGAAGCTCAAGCAATGTTATACTGCTGACTTGGGGACTGTTGTCGTTCTTATTATAATGTTTTAGACGTTGCCCGTTTACGATGAACGGTGCATTCGTCTTATCGGTAATTTCAACAGCTCCACTCTGAAGTGCTTTAGTCACTTCATAAGGTCCAGACCACCTAGATTTTAGTTTACCTGGGAAGAGTTTTAATCTTGAATTAAATAGCAATACGATGTCTCCCACACTGAATTGTTTCCTGATTGAACGTTTATCATGCCACTTTTTAGTTCGTTCTTTGTAGATACGGGCATTTTCGTAAGCGTCTAATCGAAGTTCTTCCAACTCGTGTAAGTTCAAGATTCGCTTTTCTCCTGCCTCGGTGTAGTTGAAGTTGAGTGTCTTAATGGCCCAGAAGGCCTTATGCTCTAATTCTACAGGGAGATGGCAGGATTTACCGTAAACCAATTTATAGGGGGTAGTACCTATTGGTGTCTTAAATGCGGTCCTATAAGCCCATAAAGCTTCTTGTAGCTTTGACGACCAATCTTTCCTTGAGGTAGCGACGGTCTTTTCCAATATCTGTTTTATTTCTCTGTTCGAGACCTCTACTTGTCCGCTAGTTTGCGGATGATAAGGTGTAGCTACTCGGTGTCGGACTCCATATTTAGAGAGAAGTTTATCGAGTCACTAATGACGAGTCTCGGTACACCGAATCTAGGAAAGATTGTGTTTTTGAAGAGTTTGATTACTACTCGTGCGTCGTTTGTCGGAGCAGCTATGGCTTCTATCCATTTAGACACCTAATCAACAGCGACGAGTATGTAGTTATTACCAAAAGAAGATGGAAATGGTCCCATGAAATCTATTCCCCATACGTCGAAGATTTCTACCTCTAAGATTCCTTTCTGAGGCATTTCATCGCGTCGTGAGATGTTGCCAGTTTGTTGGCATCGATCGCACTTTTGCACAGCGATGTGAACGTCTTTCCAGAGATTAGGCCAGAATAAGCCGGCTTGGAGAATCTTAGCGCATGTCTTGGATGTACTAGCATGACCACCGTATGGTGCTGAGTGGCATTGGGAAATAATATTTTCTATTTCTTCCTCTGGGACACAGCGACGATATATGTTGCCGGCCCCTCTCTTGAAGAGTAGAGGTTCGTCCTAATAATAGTGTTTCAGATCGTGGAAGAATTTCTTCTTTTGCTGATAAGTAAGATCCGGTGGAAGCACGCCCGCAGCGAGGTAATTAACGATGTCAGCATACCAAGGTAGTGTGACTTGGGCATAGACGGCTTCTACGGTTTTTTCGAATTCTGGATCTTCCGAGATTGAATTGGGTGTGTCACTTTCTAATTTGGCTATCATTCGTTCGTACGGGAAATCATCATTTATCGGTACTGGTTCATGTTTGATGCCTTCTATTCGGGATAAGTGATCTGCAACAACATTCTCGGTTCCTTTCTTATCTTTGATTTCTAAGTCAAACTCTTGTAATAACAGGATCCATCTCAATAGTCTTGGTTTGGCATCCTTTTTGCTTATTAGGTACCTTATGGCAGCGTGGTTTGTGTAGATGATAATTTTTGCTCCTACTAAGTAAGAACGGAATTTGTCAAGCGCAAATATAACTGCTAGAAGTTCCTTTTCTATGGTAGCGTAGTTCATTTGGGCAGGATCTAAGGTTCTACTGGCATAGTAGATAGCATGGAGTTTCTTGTCCTTCCTTTGTCCTAGAACTGCGCCTACAGCATAATCACTCGCATCGCACATGATTTCAAACGGTAGTCGCCAATCGGGTGGTTGCATGATCGGTGCGGTGATAAGGGCTGATTTCAATGTTTCGAATGCTTTTAAACAGTCGTCGTCGAAGACGAACTCAGCATCTTTCATCAACAGGCCGGTCAGAGGTTTTGTGATTTTCGAAAAATCTTTTATAAATCTTCTGTAGAAACCGGCATGTCCTAGAAAACTCCGTATTTCTCGTACGGATTTTGGAGGTTGGAGATCTTTTATAATCTCTATTTTAGCTTTGTCTACCTCAATTCCTCTATCTGATATGATGTGTCCTAGAACTATTCCTTGTCGGACCATAAAATGGCATTTCTCCCAATTTAGGACGAGGTTTACTTTTACACAACGTTCTAATACCATTTCTAAGTTTTGTAAGCATCCTTCGAAACTTTGTCCACATACCGAGAAATCGTCCATAAATACTTCCATGATGTCGTCTATGAAATCTATGAAGATTGCCATCATGCATCTTTGGAAGGTTGCTGGAGCATTACAGAGTCCGAACGGCATTCGGCGGTAAGCAAAAGTACCATAAGGACAGGTGAATGTAGTCTTTTCTTGGTCATCCGGATGGATGGGAATTTGGAAAAATCCTGAGTAACCATCTAGATAGCAGAAATATGAATGTTTGGCTAATCTTTCCAACATTTGGTCTATGAAGGGTAACGGGAAGTGGTCTTTGCGTGTAGCCTTATTAAGCTTTCTATAATCAATGCACATCCTGCTTCCAGTCACGACTCTTTTTGTTATTGATTCGCCTTTTTCGTTTTTAACACCTGTGACTCCTCCTTTCTTCGGTACGACATGAACTGGGCTGACCCATTCACTATCGGAGATCGGATAGATGATTCTTGCATCTAGCAATTTCTTTACTTCATCTCTGACTACAGTGCTCAGGATGGGGTTCAGTCTCCTCTGATGCTCTCGAGAGGTTTTAGAGTCTTCCTCTATTGTAATTCGATGCATACAGATCGAAGGGCTTATACCTTTTAGATCGCTTATGTTATAGCCTAACGCGGTGGGGTACTTCTTTAGGACTTCTAATAGCTTTTCGGTTTCTGGTTGTCCTAAGTCGGCGTTGACTATCACTGGTCTTTTTAGTTCATCGTCTAGAAATTCATATCTAAGGTTTTTGGGTAGTGTTTTAAGTTCTAAAGATGGGTTCTTCGGACCTGGCATATGGTTCGGGGTCAGTGCTAAGCTTTCGCTTAGGCTGTCGTCTTTGTACGGTTTACGCCAATTATCGTCTTCAGAAATATCGGGTATTTGAATCTTTATTATTTCTGAATAAGTGGTCTCTTCATTTTTAAGTTCTCTAATGCATTCGTCAATTTCGTCCACTAAATAGCAGGTATCGTCTATTGCTGGTGCTTGTAAGAACTTGGTGAGAATGAACTCTATCTTTTCTTCTCCTACTTCGAATGTTAGCCTTCCTTTCTTCACGTCTATAATCGCTCCGGCTGTAGCTAGGAATGGTCTTCCTAGGATAATTGGGGTTACAATGTCCTCCTTGATGTCCATGATTATGAAGTCAGTTGGAATGTAGAATTGTCCTATGCGTACTGGAACGTTTTCCAGTATTCCGACTGGGTATTTTACTGATCTGTCAACTAATTGTACGGACATTTTGGTTGGTCTGAGGTCTCCCATATTCAGCTTTTTGCATATAGATAAAGGCATAACACTGATACTGGCTCCTAAATTTCATAGAGCTTTGTCTATTACGAACTTTCCTATGACGCAGGGTATGGAGAAACTACCTGGGTCTTTTAATTTAGGAGGCATGCGGTTTTGGATAATAGCGCTACATTCTGCAGTAAGTGTAACTGTTTCATTATCCTCGATCTTTCTCTTATTCGACAGGATTTCTTTGAGAAATTTAGCGTATGAAGGCATTTGAGTTATCGCTTCTGTAAAAGGAATAGTAATATTCAGCTGTTTAAGGAGCTCTACAAATTGCTTAAACTGTCCTGAAGTTTTGGAGTTTATTAGTCTTTGCGGATAAGGGATAGGTGGTTTATATGGCGCTGGAGGTGCTTGAGTTTTTTCACTTGCGGTATCCTCCTTCTCGTTGTCTTCCTTCCTCTCTAACTCGGATTCCTTTTCTGCTTGTTCAGTTGGTTTTTGTTGCATGGCTGAGTTTTCGGTCCTCGGATCGATCGGTTCGTCCAATTCTTTTCCACTTCTTAGTATCACAGCATTTGCTTGGCCTTTTGGATTCTGTTCGGGTTTTCCAAGAAATGTGCCAGCTGGTGCGGCAGCAGAGGCTTGCTGTTGAGCCACTTGTGATATCTGAGTTTCTAACATTTTGTTGTGGGTGGCTAAAGCGTCTACTTTTCCTGTCAACTGTTTAATTTGCTCGCTAGTGTGTATGTTTTGATTCAGGAATTCCTTGTTTGTTTGAGCTTGAGTAGCTATGAACTTTTCCATCATCAATTCGAGGTTTGATTTCCTAGGTGCATTCTGAGCAGCTGGTTTCTGATATCCTGGCGGAGCAGTAGGCATTTGCAATGCATTTTCGCTTTTGTAAGAAAAGTTTGGATGATTTCGCCAACCTGGGTTGTAGGTATTTGCGTAGGGATTTCCTTGAGCATAATTTACCTGGTCTGGTGGGATTCTGGCTAGAAATGGGCATTCGGGTGCATTATGAGTGGTGCTTCTGCATAACTCGCAATTTGGAGTTATTGCAGCGACAGTCGTAGTGGGGTTAACGGTCAGACTAACGATCTTCTGTGCTAGAGCATCTACTTTAGCGTTGAACTTTTCAAGGCTGCTGATCTCGTACATCCCACCTTTCGCTGTGGTTTTCTCAGTTGGAGTGCGTTCACCTCCCCATTGGCAATGGTTTTGTGACATGTTTTCTATTAATTGATAGGCTTCATCGTATGGGTTATCCATAAGTGCACCGCCCGCGGCAGCGTCTATTGTCAATCTAGTATTGTATAGAAGCCCATTATAGAAAGTATGGATTGTCACCCAGTCTTCTAGACCGTGGTGAGGACATGTTCTCATCATATCTTTGAATCGTTCCCATGCTTCGTAAAGAGATTCAGTATCTTTCTGTCGAAATCCGTTGATTTGAGCTCTAAGCATGGCAGTTTTGCTTGGCGGGAAATATCTCGCTAAGAAGACGTTCTTCAACTGTTCCCACGTCGTAACGGAGTTGGATGGTAAAGATTGTAACCATGTCCACGCTCTGTCTCTAAGAGATAATGGGAAAAGACGAAGTCTTATCGCGTCTGGAGTTACTCCATTTGCTTTCACTGTATCTGCATATTGTACAAACTTCGTTAGATGTTCGTTCGGATCCTCAGTTGTGTTTCTTGAGAATTGGTTTTGTTGTACAGCCGACAGCAATGATGGTTTCAGCTCAAAATCATTTCGGGTAATAGCTGGGGCAGCAATGCTACTTCTAGGCTCCATCTGGGATGGTGTGGCGTATGCCTTCAGCGGTTTGTTTGGAGGTCCTTCAGCCATCTCTGGTTCTTCTTCTTCTGATTTGGGAATGGGAGTGAGAGGTTCGGGAATGTTATGTTTGAGTTGTTTGAGTTGGTACTCAATGATTCTACTTCTTAAGTGTAAGAAGCGTTCTAGTTCTGCGACTGATGGTTTTACGATATCGCCTTGCGGGCGATTTCTTGGCATACAATCGACAGAACTAGTAAAGGAAAAATGAAAATTGTTAACCTAGTCTATACGGCGTAACAGAAGGTTACACTATTGACTAAACGGGTCCCCGGCAACGGCGCCAAAAACTTGATCGCGACTTTCTATGTCTAATACAACCTAACTGCAAGTGCACAGTCTATCGCGTAGTAATAATAGATATCAATCCCACCGGGACTCGTAATCAAACTAGTGTTCTCGGGAGTTACTATGTTTAGCTAGGTAGAATATGTTTAAGGGGATAAGATTGTCACTAAAAGGGAACTAAGAATACTATTTAGATTATAAATGATCGAATCGATACGCAGTAATTGTGTTCTTCAGGGATTTGATAAGTTACTGGTGTATGAAATAATTTTCAAAGTTTATTTAAGCAGAAAATGGTGATTTGAAGACTCTCGCCTCACGATGGTTATTGACGCTAATCATAATCCTAAGGGCCAAACGTACACTTTCGCATCCCGTTCGGGGTTAAAATTATTTTTTGGAAATCTCTAAGTTCTAATTCATTTTAAAGTGCTTTCGCTGTTATTAAAATGAATGACTAGTGTTTACTATCTGACCTTACCGCAACTTTCGCTTGTTGGTTCGTATCTTAATTAATTTCCCACTTTCGTGGCAAAACTACTTTTAAATAAGTTCTCGCTTTCGCGACGAAGTTTATTCAGTAAATCAATTTTAAACACTCAGACCATAAGTTACTTTTGAAAAGAAGGTTTTTCAACCAGTTGTTATCAAATCCCATTCAAATTATTACTACATATCGATTACCTAAGTTTAGCTAGACATGGATTTGGGAAAGATAAAATATAAATAAAAATAATAAATAATGATTTGCATTATAATAAAATTGGAATCGATTGAAATGAGAAACCTGTAAATATTACAATTGGCCTTTGGGCAGATCCTCCACAGATGTTGGCAGGATTCTGATCTTTAATGCCAATTTGATCGTACAGTACAAGTAGAAATTACAGAAGAATGAAAAATGGAATACAGGAAAGGTAAAGAGAAACAAATAAGAATATTGCTGGAAAATATGCTCTGGAAAATAAATTTGGCAGCACTTCGTTGTATGAATGCAGCACACCCTCTGAGGTCCCTTTCTTCCCTTTTTATAGAAGTGGAATTCCAACGGTTATCCTTGAGGCTGATGGACTTTGAGGCAGATAATTTAGGGAGTCATGGTCCACTCTGTGGGAATTGGAACTGATTCTTTAACGTGTAATTGAAGTGGGGCGTTTTTGCCTGCATGACGGTCGTCACAAGGTGTGACGGTCGTCACCCGTGTGACGCCCGTCATGGAGCTATGATGGTCGTCACATCAGCAAAAACAGCTTCCTGCGCTTTTCATGATGTTTTCACTCCTTTTTCGTCCGTATTTCATCTGAGATTGCTTCTTTTCTTCATGTTGCCTTGTTTAGACGTGATCGTTGAATACCTGCAAAACATCAGACAAATAACACGGAAATAACCCGCAATCGGATCGAAAACGGTTAAACTTTAGTTGAATTATGCATAAAAATATCTATATGATTTCGTGTTATCATTTGCAATGTTTCATGAATGCATCAGCCAAATCTTGAAAACGGTGGATTCTTGACTGATCTAGACTTAGATACCATTTTGCTGGAGCTCCTTTCAGACTGTCCTGGAAGCAATGGATCATTAACTTGTCGTCTTCGACGTGTGCTGCCATTCTTCTATAGTACATGATTAAGTGAGTTCGTGGACAAGTAGCTCCTGAGTACTGATCGAAATTTGGGATTTTGAACTTTGGCGGTATTACTAGTCCAGATACCAAACACATTTCTCTGGCGTCAGTGCCAAAGGTATCGTTTCCTTCCATCGCTCGGATCTTTCTCCCTATAGTTTCAACACTTTCCCTTAACTTCTCATGTGATTCATTCTCCTCTTCATACCTTTCGGGTCCTTCGTATACTGGTGGTGGATTATGAAAGATGGGGCGCGCTTGAACCTGAACTATAGCTGGAGTGTAGGTGGGAATAACTTGTGGAATCTCTCCTCCCATGGGAATTGTCTGTTGAGTGACTCTCGGCGGTGGCACAAAGCCTGGAGACAAACCATAAGGCGGTACATTTGCAATGGTTACAGCTGTCGGGATTGGTTCTGCAGTGATTTCAGAGACAACGGTGGCTTGAGTGTCCAACATTGCACGGGTGACTTGTAAGGCTTCCCTGATCTGTCCCATGCCTCCTCGGAGCTCTCCGAGTTCATTGTCGATTCTGTCCACATCTAAGTTCTGTTCTTCCATTCTTAATCGAGCTTGAGCTCGGGTGTTGTATCGATGGCGCGGTCTCAGTGTGATTCTGAACACAAGACAGAGGAATGAGACACGACTCAGGAACATGCGTATACGATGCTTATAAAATGCAGACATGCAAAATGCAGATTTTTTAAACATTCAAGGGAATAAAAGCTTTATTTGCAAATATTATAACAATAAATAGGAAAAACAGTCAAATCTTCATTGATAACATCTGGAGAGTTTACAACATCAAACGGGAAATGGAAATACAAGCTTCTACAAAATACGAAAAACAACAACAACAGATTCTAGATCCTTTGACTGGATGACCCTTCACTTCTCGGTTGATTCTTTCTTCCACTTTGATACACCACTTATTGAAGTTCTTCTTTCTCTTGCGTAGCCTTGAAATACTTATCTCTCCATGTTTTCCCTTCTTTCTCAGCTTTTGCCAAAGCAGCTTTCAACTCTTCTACGAGGGTAGGCTTGGGCGAGTCAGGCTCAAAGCGAGTATAGAACATCTTCATTGCCGCTTCTCTTACCCATGATAGGTAAGATTCTGAAACAGTAGTGTTGTGGGGGCCTAGGGCAGTTACTCCCCTTGTGTGGACATATCGCCAAGCATACGCAATTCGAGCCCTATAAGCGGGATTCTTCCTTTCCTCCAAGTAAAATCTTCTCAAACAGTCTGGATCTGGTTCATCTTCCATGGGGTGCCCCAACTGTCGACGAGCCAGAATAGGATTATAGCTGATGCAACCATTGACGCTGATGAGTGGTACATTTGGGAAATCTCCACAGCTTTGGATCATGGTAATTCCTCCATACATAGGATCATACCATTTAATGTCTGAGTGTTTGAGCAACAACAACTTTTCTGTCCATGAGAGTCCATTTTGCTTATCCCAAATGGCTGGAATTTCTGACAAGTGTGAAATAAACCACTTGTGCAGGAGAACGGTGCAACATTCAATTCGTCCAACCCCATAACGGTTCCTTCGGTGGAGGGTAAAATAAGTGTCGGCCAACAAGGTAGGTACAAGATTTTTGATCAAAAACAGATTGATCGCATCTGCGTCCACAAAATCACTAGCAGTTGGGAACAGGAACAGTCCGTAAATAAGTAAAACCAGGATGGCTTCAAATGCTTCAGTATTTTGTGACAAGGCATAGCTCTGAGCTTTTTCATATAGGAACATAGCTGAAAATCCATACAATCCTCCCTTAGCACCCATATGAGATCGCACTTCGTCCAACTCCAAATACGCGGCCTCTGCAATTGCTCTTTCATTAGGAGTCCCCTCCCTTCCAGAAAATGGGCTAGGAGTAACACCTACTCCCATCAGGGCGGAATACTCTTCCAAAGTTGGTAGCAACTGATAATCTGGAAACGTGAAACAATGATAGGTTGAATCATAGAATTGCACGAGTGCGGATAACATCTCTTCATACACTTGAACTTCCAGCAATGACAGCATGTTCCCATGTCTTTCTCTGAATGCCTCGGGGTCTTCTACTAAACTTACCAGTTTCTTCAAGTTCTCCAATCTTGGTCTTCGGAACACAACCTCTTCTTTCTTTCCAGAATCCATCCTATAATATCTGCAAAACAATCTTTTAGTTCCTTGAATGTTTAAATAACAAGAATGCAACTGTAAATGCAAAAGTTTTATGGAACTCAAATTTACCAAAATATCCTTTCATTTCATTGATTTTTCAAAGGGGTATTACAAAAGATTTTAGTACGTCTTACAAAAGCCCTAACATTACAACTCAATATGCTCTAAAAGAAAATCCTCTCTCTTCTTGATTCTTCTGAGCTCTTCTTCCACCTGCGCTTTCTCAAGGATAAGTTTGTCTACCATAGCCTTCCAAGGAGTTGATCGATGGTTGGAATAAAATGCATCTTCATGTGCCTTTCTTTTCTTGCTTGCAACTGCTTCCTCTTCTTTCAACTAAAGTTGTTTGCGGAGTTCCTCGTTCTCTTCCATAGCCACCTGATATTTGTACTTCCAGGATACCTCGGTCTGCTGTGACTTCCTCAGAGCAATCTTCAGCTTCTCTTCCTCAGACATGAAAATCAACGGCTGTTCTTCTATTAAGACCATAGGCTTTTGTGGAGGATAAGGCATTTTTAACTGAATGGCCCTCTTTCGAACCCATTGGAGATAAGGTTCAAAAGAGATGCAATTAGGTCTTCCCAAGTCCTCTTTTCCTTTCCTGTGTATATGCCCCCATGCTTTGAGAATTTCATCTTTTAATTCTGAAACTCCTATGAAGAAAATACCTTCTATGTGAGCACTGCAAGGTTTGTCTTTCAGCGGATAACCAAATTGTCGACGAGCAATCACAGGGTTATATCTGATTCCCCCATTTGTACCAAGGAGAGGTATATTCCCGAAGCTTCCACAACTATCAATGATTTTGATTCCGTCGTAACTACGGCTGTACCAGTCAATATCGGAGTGAGTAAGAGCCATAATTTTTTCAGACCACCATCCTTTGCTCCAAAAAGTATGTGCTTTGGGTAGGTGAGAAACAAACCATTTATACAACAATGGAACACAACAGACGATCATCCCTCCTTTGTGAAGATTTCTTAGATGAATAGAGTGGTAAGCATGAGCTAGTAGAGTAGGTACTGGATTCTTTTTCAAGAATATTTTGATGGCATTGAGATCCACAAAGTTGTCAAAGCTCGGAAACAGAAAGATCCCATAAATAAGCAAGGCTAGAATAGCCTCAAAAGCATCCATACTCCAGTGATCGGCATAATACTGAGCCTTCCCAATTAAGAATTTTGCAGTCAGCCCAAAGATCCCTCCTTTAGTAACCATGTTCTTCTGAATGTCTACCAACCCGATACGGGTGGCTTTAGCAATCTCTTCCTCTTTAGGGTCCTTATCCATGACGGGAAAAGGAGATGCATCGAGGATGGGTAACCCAATCAGACAGGAATACTCTTCAAGTGTCGGCACTAACTGATAGTCCGGAAATGTGAAGCAGTGATAAAGTGGGTCATAGAACTGGAGTAATGTGGAAAGGAGTCCCAAATTCATTCTCTTCCTCGTTTTCAGTAGAGACAACAAATTCCCGTACCTGCTTTTGAACCCTTCTACATCTGTGATCAGAGTGCTCAACCTTTCAATCTCATCTACATTAGGGCTTTTGTAAGTGTACTTTATAGTTTTCTTTTTTCCATTGTCCATGATGTTCCTGATATTTTATAAATAAACGACTCTGAGTTCCATAAAACTTTTATGACATGATGTTTATGGATGCATGAATGCACAAACACAGGTAATCACATATTCACAGATTCACATAAGTAAACAGACAAGGTTTTGGGTTTGGATAATGAAAAAGGAGTCGAGGTCTACCCTCCCCAAAGGTGTGTACTAAGGTTCCCACAACTGCAGAACAAGGTTCTAAAAGAGTTCCCGGAGTCTTCGACCCATCTTTCGGATATTATCAATTTCCCAAATACTTGGTGGTCGATAATATTCTCAAGAGAGTCTCGTCCAAGTGTAGTATCGCGTATCAACTACTTTGGAATTACTTCCTTATAGTCACCGCACTACATCCTAATAAAGCCATAGTGGGGGAAAAGGTATCTAAAGGTCCTCAGTGTCATGGGCACCTATGTAGAAAGTAGCATTGTTTTCACGAATACTCGATCAACAATACTAGCTCTCAAAAGGGCCTCCACTGAGCGGTGATTTTCTCAAGTCAGCTTGGTCGGGAATCTACTCCCTATAAGCCTTCTTGAATATATCACCTTCCTATCATAAGTACGCTCGAGCACGGGTGTAGTGCTGTCTCACCATTTCAAGTTTCCCAAACCAACAGAGCACAAATATATACAAGTATTCACAGATAGCCATTAGTTAAACAAAATAGGTTGAACCCTCAAAATAAAAGCAAAAGCAATTATTCCCTAGTGAAGTCGCCATTTCTGTTGCGGTGAAAATTTGATATCAAGCTATTAATTAACTTGAACCGTATTTCTTTTTACAACCGATCTTTAATTTATCCAAAGGAAAGGTCTCAAGAAAGAAAAACCTTTTTCGCGATGTAACGACAACGCTTAAGAGATTCGGGGATCGGGGGTTAGTTATATCTAGGGAAGGTATTAGCACCCTAAATATATGTAGTACTCTATAGGAACCTTTTGTTTAATTAATTGCTAAGTTTGTGAAATGTGCTATGATTTAGGGATAAGATAAAAATAAATAAAGTCCTAAGTGGTTTCCTAAGTTTGCTCGCAAAGGCATCGCACCTTCTGCCTACGTATCCTGACTAGGATAGAATCAGAGCAATCGTAGTTCACCTCACAAGGGGAAAGAACACTTGATGATGATCAAGGTTCAAAGGGGAACAAACATGACAATGTTTGTGTGGAGTTTGACAAAACTCCCTAAGCTAAGTTGAAGGGGAAGTAAGAAGTCATGACGATGATTCTTACACAGAGTTGACGAACTCTTTCCTAGGGTTCTAGTTGAAGAATACTCCTAGTATGGGTGGGTTTCTTAGACTTCAAGCAAAGTCTAAAGGTTTCTAAACTAGGGTTAAGGTGACTTAACAAAGTCAAAGGATAGCAGAGATTTTGGTCCAAGACATTGACAGTCAAGTGGACAGACTTTCCTTTGGAGGGTGAGATAGTGGGCAACTGGATGAAAGCTAGCCAGCTTCATCATCTTGGGGATAAAACAAAGTATAACATAATACAAAAGCATTCATGGTGACAACCAAGAAATAGATTGATAAAAATGAAAATGCAAGGATGACAATCAAAGCAGATGGTCAGTACGAGCCCTGTGACGACAGATCGCACATTAAGTACAGTTAACAAAAAGATGAGATGATAATAATTCAAAGTAAAAATCCTAGCATGTTAACTAACATGTATGGATATTAGAACAATCAATTTTCACAAAGAAAAACAAGTGGAACCCTTTCAACTTTCATCTGCAACAGTTAGGGTTAATACAGTCAACGTACGAATCACACATGGTCAAACATGGTGAAAAAATGATCAAACATGGAAAATAAAAACATGACATGAAAGTACACATTAAAACAAACACAATGAAAAAAGAACGGGTGAAAAATGATAAAGAATGAGAGAGTTATGATTTTTTGAAGTTTCATGTGAAAAATGAGAAAAAGTGGCAACAAGGGTTATCACAAAGGATCGAACCCATGCCAAGTACAATACGCGCGCAAGTCTCAACCGCTGGGGAGGCCATACATCCATTAATTGAAGCACAAAGATAAATATATAATGTATGTTCCTTTCATGGTTGGGCAAAAACAAAGGATTTTCAAGATTTGCAAAATGGTTCATAACTTCCTCAATTTTTGGTCTTTTTTCAAAAACTTTATATGCTTTTGGGGTAGAAAATCATGAGGAAGAGGATGGTGGTGTTGGTTTTTGAAAATTATTTTTCTACTGGAAAACCCGATAGGGTGTTTGTTTATGTTCAAAATTTGCAAAATGTCATGGACAGCTTCACACAATCATGCTAAATGCCAACTAAACTCACATACACATCAGTTACATGATACTTAAACAAATGAAAACATGTTCATGGCCAGGAGGTACAGATTATGGAAAGTCATATTCAATTTGCAAATGGTCATAAAAGCAACAATGCATAACAATATGGTTTTTGAGTTCCAAAGCAATTCATACCAAAGTAAGATTATGAACACATTCCAAACATGATTTCAAGTGTGTGTATGTGAAAAAATTCAAGCTGGAACAGGTGTGTGGAAGTGTGGTATCCAAAGTGCATTCTTGTGTGTGTTATGTGCATGTGATGGTATGTTTCTTGTTTCAGTCAAGTTTGAGCCAATGTGATCATTCAAACACCTTACACATAATTATTATAAGCAGCTAGGACAATCAAACCAGTCTAAAACATGCCAATACAAGTTCTGGTGTTCAAAGTGCATTCTTAGTGTGTGTGATGCATTTCAATATGTGATTCCTATTCTGGACAGTTGTAGCCTCATATGACAATGCAAACACATTATGAATGATGAACATGGGATGTTAGAACAAGCATTTCAGTTCAAAAGCAACTGTTTTTTAAAAAAAGTATGTGACATGTCCTTTTGTGAAGAAAGTGATCCTTAGAAAAATGGATTTTTTGTGACAGTGATTTTCAGTGTAAAGTGAGCATACAAGCATGTTATAAATGACTGTTATGAGGTGTTTGTGAAGTGAGTTTGTGAAAAAAATCAGTTTGGCACAAAATGTAGCATTTGAGTGGTATTGTGTATGTGAAGTGATTTTGAAACATGAAACTTTGAAAGAATTACTTTGAGGCCAAGGCAATCACACCAACATATTTCAAATGGCATATATGAGATGTTCAAATGTTATTTGGATGTAAAAATGAGTTGGCATGAAAAAGAGGTAATTAAGTGATTTGTGTATTTGAGGCATTTGTGTCAATATGTGAAATCTTGATGCTATATACAAAACAACAAAACAATCACCTGGACATGCTTAGAATGTTTATAGAATCATGTTGAAGTGAAGAAAACAAGTTTATCATGCTCTATGCAAATTGTGAGTGTCAAAATGCTATGGTATCCTTTGACAGCATTAATACATCAAACCAAACATCATGTGTTTGTTAAATTTACACAGAATATGCATCTCCATATAACCATGTCCAGCTTGATTTAAACAACATAAGTCATACTTGTAAAACTGCTTTCAAACATTCATAACAGAACAACCAAATGAAACCAAACTTAACAAAGAAAACAATGGTAACATCCCAAAGTGATGACTGCTGCAACAACAGATTAAGGACAAGTATATAACCATACAAACAGATTCAACACAGATTGACATCCATATGAATCACTGAGCATCAAAACTGAGTTTAAACAGAACTAGCAACATGTCTACCCAATTCAATACCTCCAAACACAACAGCAATAACCTGGTCATGTTAGAAAATAAACCACTCACCACTGCAACAGTATTGTAACAAGCAACAAAATTGCTATTAATTAAGCTTTGAATCCCACAGCAGTACCATAACCAAATAAAATCAAACAGCTGCTATGACAGTTCAAACTCATAATCACAATGTAGCAAGGACAAATTCAATGATTATGTTAATAACCATAGCAAGTATACCATTTTATCAAGAATTAGACATCATGAAAATCAACATGTGTTCATTGTTCAAATTCTACCAATATGCTCAAAAGTGTGAATTCACAGGAAATGATGCAAAAGTGAATAAAGATCAAGTACATACCTTTTGATGAACCTTTCAAACAAGCTAGAACAGAAAAATACCAGAGATCCTTTATGTCACTTTCTTGCTTTTGAGTCTTTCTTCCACTTTAGGTAACAATGCACTTATGGTGCCAAATGACAAGATATGAGTTTCTAATGATTGATGAGTGTTTGGACAGTTGAGATATGATAATGTTGAGGTGTATGAGTGATCAAAACCTCAAGGAAAGGATTAGAACTCCATTTGGTGATTTTTATGGCTTTTGGTCAGAGTATGAGAGGTATGAGTTTGACTTTTTGATTTTTGAGTTTTCTTGGTGGTTCAAAGGGCTAGACACCTACCATATGATATTTATAGAGTGTATGGAGGGTTGTTGGGGTTTTTGAAAGGGTAGAAATGCTTTTGAGCAAATTTCACTTCATGACCATTTTTGGTGTTTTCATGGATCTTGTGATTTTGGAGATTTGGTGCAAGATGTGGAAAATGTAATTACAGAACTTCTCTATGGTTTTTATCATATGAATTGTGTATGGAATGAGGTGAATGAGCCCTCCTTTTATAGAGAAATAGGTTGAGGTGCTTGCTAGAGACCTTACTTCACCATGAAGCAAGCTTTAAGATTTTTTGAAACAAACCTCCCTTGGAGGGTTTTCCACTTTCTCTTCTACAAGACCATATTTTCAAAGTTCTTTGATGGTTTTATGATGTTTGTAGCATGCTAGGATCATAGGGAAGGGGCTGGTACAGCCTTTTACTTTCCACCTCATGCTTGGAAAGTTCAACTTGCCAACTTGCTCCACTTGCAAGGCAATGAACTTCAAGCTTTGATTTTGTGGTATTCTGCATAATTCTCTATTCTATCATGCTACACACATCTTATATGTCACATACAACAAGTTAGATCAAGAAAAAATGGCAAATTTAGTGAGGTAGGTCTCTTTGAAAATTCAGCCAATGTGGGACTTAACATGTGAAACCCTTAATTTTGAATACATGTAACTTTCTGCTCATAACTCCTCTTGAGATGTTCTAGTACAATTTAGAAAGCCCTCACATAGCTCTAAAACATTCATTTTTGTCAAGGAATCAAACTCCAATTGGAACTAGGTGAAAAACCCCCCTCAAAGTTGGCTGCACACAAGCTTTTAAAGTGAAAATAACTTAGAAATTTTCTAAGTTATTTTCCCTTCTAGGAATGTTTTTGCTTCTATCTCAAAAAGTATGCATTTTCTGGCTGTGGACTAGTATGGGACTTTCGTAGGACTTGTCAAGAGCTTCCCAATGAGATTTGAACCAACTCAATTGGATGTGTAGTTAAGGAGTTATGGTTTAGCTCTTTTCAAAACCCTAATTTCCCGATTTCTCGATTACTCTCTCATCCTTGATCCAATGATCATGAAAATTGATATGCAGGTCCATTATGACATAAGGAACAACTTTGATTCACAACTTGGATTCCAATTCTCAAAATTTGAGGAGTTGACATTTCGGTCAACCGTACGATCGATCGGTGCCGATTGAGTCGCCTGTTGACACTCTGGATATCCTGAGACTTTGATACTTCTTGAATAGACTTTAATAAGCTATATGAGCTTCATGGACCTCAATCCCACCATTAAAACATCTTCCAACATCAAAGTCAAACCACAGTTGACTTTTCACTAGTTAAAAACCCTAATCGGGGCCTCCTGACCGCACTGTTCTTGATTCTGAAATGATTTCTTCAAATTGACTTCTCATTTGACTTTGATATTATCTTTGATTTTATTCCATGATTGAATTGGCCCGAATCATTGGTTGTTCATCCCTTGGTTGTTTTGAATTTGTCGGTGCAAAAACCCTGATTCATCTTTAACTTGACAATAATGAACTTGCACTGATTTAGGGTTAGATAATTCATGATCGTGCTTCTAAAATGATAATGAGAATCTAAGGGGTCAAAATTTGGGGTACAACACATAGGATTCACAAATAGACCTCCAATTCTGGATGGCTCTAATTATGACTATTGGAAACCTAGGATGATTGCCTTCTTAAAGTCTTTAGACAGCAAGGCATGGAGAGCTGCAAACTCTGGCTGGGAACATCCTGTGAAGACAGACAAGGATGGAGTATCTGTGTTAATTCCTGAAGAGGAATGTAACAAAGAGCAAGAGGCCTTAGCTCTTGGGAACTCTAAAGCATTGAATGCACTATTAAATGGAATAGACAAAAACATCTTCAGACTGGTACACCATTGTGAACTGGTTAAGGAGGCCTGAGACACTCTCAGAACAACTCATGAGGGAACCTCAAAAGTGAAGATGTCTAGACTTCAAATGCTGACCACAAAATTTGAAAGTCTAAGGATGAAAGAGGATGAGACCATTCATGAGTTTTATATGAACATTCTTGAACTTGCAAACACTTCAGGAGACTTGGGAGAAAATATGCCTGAAGAGAAACTTGTAAGGAAGATTCTCAGGTCCTTACCTAGAAGGTTTACAATGAAGGTCACTGCCATTGAAGAAGCCCAAGACATATGCCACATGGAGGTGGATGAACTCATTGGTTCTCTCCAAACCTTTGAGATGGGATTGTGTGATCAGGCTGTGGAGAAAAAGAACAAAAGCATAGCTCTTGTTTCAAACACTGCAGATGACTCAGTAGAAGAGGATGGTGAAAATGAGGAGAACTTGTTAGTGTTGGTGTAAGCCCAAGAGGCCAATACTTTTTGGTACTTGTATCGGATTATTCGTTTAATAATAAAAGGCATTTCTTTATTATGTTTGTCTTTCAGAATAATAAAGTCCCTAGAATAGTTAGTTTGTTTAATGAAATGTTAAGTGTGACTTAATCATGAGATCCCATTAAACATAAAGACATTATTCTTAAAATATCCGTAGTCAAGCTTTATTGCAAAGTGGGATAACATTAAAAGCATTGAGACTATTATGAAGATAGACTGATGATCACATCTCATGGATCATGGATAAAGAGTTATCAAGTCTTGACATAGGTATAAATATTAGGAGTAATATTTATACCGGATTGACCCGCTATGAGAATACTACATAGTATGTTATGCAAAGTGTCATAAGTTATTCTCATGGTGATAATGGTGTATTACCACCCTTCGACCTGAAACCACTATGGACCCTAGATGTAGAGTCGGGTGCTTTATTGCTGATCAAACATTATCCGTAACTGGATGATCATAAAGATAGTTGATGGGCACTCCACGAAGCATGCTGAGGGACATGAGTGTCCTAGATGGAATTTGCCAATCCTGCATAACAGGAGAAATGTCTAAGGGCCCAATATTGAACTGGACAAGGATGACACAGTGTATGCCTTGTGTTCAATATAGACATAGGGGCAAAAGGGTAATTGTACAAACATATATTATCACGAAAAAGGTTTTGTCAGATCACATGACATTTTCGTGACTTGGGTAGCAGTGATGTGTTGCTAGATACCGCTTACTGTTTATTATGTTAAATATATAATTTAATATAATTACCAACGTTACGAAATCCTACAGGGTCACACACATAAGGACAGTTTGATGAGAGATAGAGAAATCAAAGGAACACCGTAAGGTAAGGTGCACTTAAGTGAAAAATAGAAATTCGGATAATATAATAATAATTATTGTTATTTTATAATGGTTATAAAATAATAATAAAATAAATATATTTATTATAATAATAGTTATTATAATAATATATAATATTATTATGGATCATGTGAATTGGGTTTTTAGCCCGCAGCCCACAAGAGAGTCTATAAAAGGAACCCTTGTGATGAAGCTTTCACTTGATGCAATTTCGTTTTGATTCTCTTTTCTCACTCAAATAATTCCGTTCGTAAGCAGCTAGCACTGTGACCGGAAGCTGTTCGTGTGGACTGAGTAGAGGCGTTGCACTTCATCAACGCTTGTGATCGCTGCATCAAAGATCTGAATCGCCACAAAGAGGTAACGATTCTATCACTGACCATGCTCATTCGTAAGGATCACTAAAGGAAGTTTTTGTTTTCCGCTGCGTTTAGATCGCAATTTTCCTTCAGTGGTATCAGAGCCACTTACGAAACCATGGATCTGATAGCTGTTAAATTTCCGTCTTTTCTGTATTTGATTCGATTAAAACACATAATGAATTTAACAATAAATGATTAATTAAATTTGGCATCTGTTGTGTACGATTTGGATGATTGATGTTGATTATGCTTCAGAAACCGACATTAGTATGGTGAAGTTGTGCGATACATTGATCATCCATAGGTTACACAATTAGATCGATCACTTTTATATAAGATATAATAAATTCTGATGCAAAGATGGTATATGGGATATACTGTTTTGATTTCATCCATTCAATCACATAAGGATTGTAATTCTTTTGAAAGATCATCATTTTCATTCGCTTCGGAATCCGACGTTAGTATGATGAAGCAATGACATGTTGATCTATCATATTGAGTTATCAATCGAGTTGTGTTTGACGGCATGAAATTGTTGCATTAGGATTAATGGCAGTACAAGTGTTGTATTGCCGCAGACTTTTCCGGTTGGGGTTGTAAATGCACAAAAGTTGTGCAGGAAACGACGTGAAATACAATGAAGTGTTCATAAAATTTTTCGCTGGGGCGCTGCCCCTAACAACCCCGCAAGGAGGCGCTGCCCCCTTGACCCCCGTCCGCTGAACGCTGACCGGGCAGCGGAACCCCCGGCTAAGTCTGCAAAGTGTGATCAATCAGCCGAAATTTAATTTAGTTTAATTTAATTATCGGAATTTTAAACTAATAATAAAAGTGTGTTTATTATTATTTATTTGTGGTGATCAGTTATGGCCTTAGTTTTTCCTTTATTATTGTTTTGGAATTTTTGAATACGGCCTGCGTGTCGTGCCTCTCTCTCAATCTCTTTATGTAACTTCTTTTCTCATCTCACTCCCTCGTATGTAAAACGAGTTTTCTTATATGTAATGTAATATTATGTTATGAAAAAAAAAGAAGGAAGTATTCAATATTAAAGGAGGATAACCTTGGAGATCATGCTTGGAGAAGCTTAGATCGTTATTAGGTTAGCTTAGGTTCTCTCATTGGCTTGAGAGAACAATTGCGTTAGGGGCCATAATTGTATCTTTTTTTTATATGTATGTTGATGCATGTAATTGTATGTTGATGCATGTGAGAGACGTTTTGCATGTTAAGCCGGTGAGATCAAACTAATAACAAATTCCCTCAAAATTAAATATTAAGTTTATGCTTTCCAATTTTTAGCACTCATCAAGACTAGTATCGAGCATTGTAGGTTTCGCCTACGCGAGGTGCATGTTCTATATTAGTAAGGTGTGATGGGATAATTGTAATATCCAATTGCTAAAACAATGGGTCAAACTTAACTAAACAAATTATAATAAGATTATATATGTTTAGAAGCAAGAATTGGGAATGATTCATGTGATGGATCAGAATAAGGAGTTATTCACCCAATTGAAAATATTCGAGAGTTGTATGAGATACAATTGGAAGGAGTTCCTACCTAAATAACTTAGTTTTGTGTAATCAGCCTAACGCTGACTTAAAACAAAGTGAAACATGGATCTCGACCCACTAGAAAGTCTTCCAACGGGATTTTCCGAATCAAATGATGAGGGTCATTTGTTTTGAATAAAATAGTGGGAGCATATTTGATTAAAGGCCTAATTAAATATGTTGTTTTAATGATACTTATATTTTCATATTTCTCTTGTAGATTACCATGACAACAAACACATCGAACAATATTTTGCGATCCATCCTAGATAAGGAAAAATTGTCTGGGACAAATTTCCTGGATTGGCACCGTAATCTGAGGATTGTCCTCAAGCACGATAAGAAGCTGTATGTCTTGGAGACACCAGTTCCTGAGGAGGAACCTCCTAGTTCTGCACCAAAGGCAGAAAGAGATGCTTATAAGAAGCATTTCGATGATGCCAATGAAACCGCTTGCCTCATGCTTGCTACCATGAACTCTGAGTTGCAAAAGCAACACGAGAACATGTCTGCGTTCGATATGATCGGACATCTGAAAACGCTTTATCAAGAGCAAGCAAGAAATGAGAGGTTTCAGGTTTCAAAGTCCCTTTTTAACAACAAGTTAGCTGAGGGAGCCCCTGTAAGTCCCCATGTACTCAAGATGATTGGGTATGTGGAGAACCTTGACAGATTAGGGTTTCCCCTTGGAAAAGAACTTGCGATTAATCTGATCTTGCAATCGTTGCCAGAGAGCTTCAGTCAGTTTGTCCTGAATTTCAATATGAATGACTTGGACAAAAGTCTTCCAGAACTGCTAGGCATGTTGAGAACTGCTGAGCAGAATATGAAGACAAAAGGGAAATCCATTCTGATGGTCAGTAATGGAAAGAAACAGAACAAGAGGCCCATCAAACAGGGTGGTAGAGGGAAAGGCAAGGAAGTTGCCAAACCCAAACCCACTCCTCCTGTTTTGAAGCCTAGTGGAGGAATAGCAAAGGAGGGCACTTGCTTCCATTGCGGTAAGACCGGACATTGGAAGAGAAATTGCCCAAAGTACCTGGAAGATAAGAATAATGGAGTAGAGACTTCAAATTCAGGTATTTTTGTTATTGAAATTAATTTATCTACTTCTGCATCATGGGTATTAGATACTGGATGCGGTTCTCACATTTGTACTAATGTGCAGGGGCTAAAAAGGAGTAGAGATTTGGCAAAAGGTGAAGTTGACCTACGAGTTGGCAATGGAGCAAAGGTTGCTGCTTTAGCTGTAGGAACTTATGTTTTAACTTTACCTAGTGGTTTAATAATTCAGTTAGAGAACTGTTATTATGTACCTGCAATTAGCAGGAATATTATTTCCGTTTCTTGTTTGGACAAGTTTGGTTTTTCATTCATAATAAGGAACAATTGTTGCTCCATTTATTTGAATGATATATTCTATGCTACTGCAAAAATGAATAATGGACTATATGTCCTTGATCTTGAAATGCCAATTTATAACATTAATACTAAAAGGTTGAAACCTAATGAGTTGAATCCAACTTACCTTTGGCACTGTCGATTAGGCCACATAAATGAGAAACGCATTTCCAAACTCCATAAAGATGGACTCTTGGACTCTTTTGATTATGAATCATATGAGACATGCAGATCTTGTTTAATTGGAAAGATGACAAAGTCCCCATTCACAGGAAAAGGTGAAAGGGCTAATGATCTTTTGGCACTCATACATACTGATGTATGTGGACCACTGAACATACCAGCCAGAGGAGGTTTTCAGTACTTCATCACTTTTACTGATGACTTCAGTAGATACGGATATGTGTATTTAATGAAACACAAATCTGAGTCCTTTGAAAAGTTCAAGGAATTCAAGAATGAAGTACAAAACCAACTAGGTAAGAATATTAAAGTTCTTCGATCAGATCGAGGCGGTGAATATTTAAGCCTAGAATTTGATGACCATCTAAAAGAGTATGGGATTCTATCCCAACTTACTCCTCCTGGAACACCACAATGGAATGGTGTATCTGAGAGAAGAAATCGAACCTTGTTAGACATGGTCCGATCCATGATGAGTCACGTCGATCTTCCAAACTCCTTTTGGGGACATGCATTATTAACAGCAGCTTACACACTTAACCGTGTTCCATCCAAAAAGGTTGATAAGACACCATATGAGATATGGAGTGGTAAGAAACCACATATGTCTTACATGAAGATTTGGGGTTGCGAAGTTTACGTCAAACGACAAATTTCAACCAAGCTTGAGCCCAAATCTGACAAATGCTTATTTGTGGGGTATCCTAAAGAAACAAGAGGATATTACTTCTACAATCCTTCTGAGGGCAAAGTGTTTGTCGCTCGAACTGGAGTCTTTCTGGAAAGGGATTTTATTTCCAAAGGAAACAGTGGGAGGAAAATAGAGCTTGAAGAAATTCAAGAATCACAAAACATTGAAACACCTATGGAGGAACTAGAGCGGGAAACACAAGTAGTTGTGGAAGAGCAACCTGCTCAAGTAGAACAAGACCAGCGTAGGTCAAGCAGGATACGTCACCAACCTGAGAGATATGGATATCTCATAAGTGATCAGGGTGATGTATTACTCATGGATCAAGATGAGCCTGTGACCTACAAAGAGGCCATAACCGGTCCTGAGTCTGAGAAGTGGCTAGAAGCCATGAAATCTGAAATGGATTCCATGTACACAAACCAGGTTTGGACCTTGGTAGAACCTCCTATAGGAGTTAACCCTATAGGATGCAAGTGGGTCTTCAAGAAGAAGACTGACATGGATGGTAAGGTACATACCTATAAAGCAAGACTGGTTGCAAAAGGCTATAAACAAATTCATGGGGTTGACTATGATGAAACCTTTTCACCAGTTGCAATGCTTAAATCTGTTCGGATTTTACTTGCCATCGCTGCATATCATGATTATGAAATATGGCAGATGGATGTCAAAACTGCTTTCCTTAATGGGAATCTTCTTGAGGATGTGTACATGACACAACCTGAAGGATTTGACATACCACAAGATGCCCAAAAGATATGCAAGTTACAGCGATCAATCTATGGATTGAAGCAAGCTTCCAGAAGCTGGAATCTTCGTTTTGATGAAACCGTAAAACAATATGGATTCATCAAAAATGAAGATGAACCTTGTGTCTACAAGAAGGTTAGTGGGAGCATGATCGTGTTTCTGGTATTATATGTAGATGACATATTACTCATTGGAAACGATGTCCCTACCTTGCAACAAGTGAAGACTTGGTTAGGGAATTGTTTTTCTATGAAAGACCTAGGTGAAGCAGCCTATATATTAGGAATTAGGATCTATAGAGATAGATCACAAAAACTGCTTGGCCTAAGTCAGAGTACATACATAGATAAAGTGTTGAGATGCTTTAATATGCATGATTCCAAGAAAGGATTCATACCTATGCAACATGGTCTGTGTTTATCAAAAACACAATCCCCTTCAACTAAGGAAGAAAGGGATCGCATGAATAAGATTCCATATGCATCTGCAATAGGATCTATCATGTATGCCATGTTATGTACTCGACCAGATGTCTCGTATGCATTAAGTGCAACGAGTAGGTACCAATCTGATCCCGGTGATGCTCACTGGGTAGCTGTCAAGAATATTCTTAAGTACTTGAGAAGGACTAAGGATTCATTCTTGATATATGGAGGTCAGGAAGAGCTTGATGTAATTGGTTACACTGATGCTAGCTTCCAGACAGATAAGGATGATTTTAGATCACAATCTGGTTATGTGTTCTGTCTCAATGGTGGCGCTGTGAGCTGGAAAAGTTCAAAGCAAGAAACAGTTGCTGATTCTACAACTGAGGCCGAGTATATTGCTGCCTCAAATGCAGCAAAGGAAGCTGTTTGGATCAAGAAGTTCATTAGTGAACTTGGCATAGTCCCTAGCATTGTGGATCCCATTGGTTTATATTGTGATAACAATGGTGCTATCGCACAAGCTAAGGAGCCTAGATCTCACCAACGATCCAAACACATACTTAGGCGTTATCACCTCATTCGAGAGATAATCGATCGGGGAGATGTGAAGATATGCAGAGTACCTACACTTGACAATATCGCTGACCCATTAACAAAGCCTCTTGCGCAACAGAAGCATGATGGTCATACTAGATCTATGGGTATTAAGGGTATGCCTAATTGGCTCTAGTGCTAGTGGGAGATTGTTGGTGTAAGCCCTAGAGGCCAATACTTTTTGGTACTTGTATCGGATTATTCGTTTAATAATAAAAGGCATTTCTTTATTATGTTTGTCTTTCAGAATAATAAAGTCCCTAGAATAGTTAGTTTGTTTAATGAAATGTTAAGTGTGACTTAATCATGAGATCCCATTAAACATAAAGACATTATTCTTAAAATATCCGTAGTCAAGCTTTATTGCAAAGTGGGATAACATTAAAAGCATTGAGACTATTATGAAGATAGACTGATGATCACATCTCATGGATCATGGATAAAGAGTTATCAAGTCTTGACATAGGTATAAATATTAGGAGTAATATTTATACCGGATTGACCCGCTATGAGAATACTACATAGTATGTTATGCAAAGTGTCATAAGTTATTCTCATGGTGATAATGGTGTATTACCACCCTTCGACCTGAAACCACTATGGACCCTAGATGTAGAGTCGGGTGCTTTATTGCTGATCAAACATTATCCGTAACTGGATGATCATAAAGACAGTTGATGGGCACTCCACGAAGCATGCTGAGGGACATGAGTGTCCTAGATGGAATTTGCCAATCCTGCATAACAGGAGAAATGTCTAAGGGCCCAATATTGAACTGGAAAAGGATGACACAGTGTATGCCTTGTGTTCAATATAGACATAGGGGCAAAAGGGTAATTGTACAAACATATATTATCACGAAAAAGGTTTTGTCAGATCACATGACATTTTCGTGACTTGGGTAGCAGTGATGTGTTGCTAGATACCGCTTACTGTTTATTATGTTAAATATATAATTTAATATAATTACCAACGTTACGAAATCCTACAGGGTCACACACATAAGGACAGTTTGATGAGAGATAGAGAAATCAAAGGAACACCGTAAGGTAAGGTGCACTTAAGTGAAAAATAGAAATTCGGATAATATAATAATAATTATTGTTATTTTATAATGGTTATAAAATAATAATAAAATAAATATATTTATTATAATAATAGTTATTATAATAATATATAATATTATTATGGATCATGTGAATTGGGTTTTTAGCCCGCAGCCCACAAGAGAGTCTATAAAAGGAACCCTTGTGATGAAGCTTTCACTTGATGCAATTTCGTTTTGATTCTCTTTTCTCACTCAAATAATTCCGTTCGTAAGCAGCTAGCACTGTGACCGGAAGCTGTTCATGTGGACTGAGTAGAGGCGTTACACTTCATCAACGCTTGTGATCGCTGCATCAAAGATCTGAATCGCCACAAAGAGGTAACGATTCTATCACTGACCATGCTCATTCGTAAGGATCACTAAAGGAAATTTTTGTTTTCCGCTGCGTTTAGATCGCAATTTTCCTTCAGTTAGAGGCCGTAGCTTTGATTGGAAGACAATTTAATAAATTGATCAAAAGGATAGACCATAAGTCTAAACCTTATGCCAAGAACATGCCTTCTGACATCAGCAGAAGGGATAAGTCTAAAGAAACATCCAACCAAAGCAAAGGAGTTCAATGCCATGAATGTGAGGGATATGGACACATTAGAAAGAAATGTCCCACTTACCTTAAAAAGAAGGGAAAAGGCCTAACTGTCACCTGGTCTGATGGAGACTCTGAAAGTGGATCAGAAAAGGAGTATGCCAGGCATGTCACTGTTCTAAACAATGTATGTTCATCTGATGATAACTCAAGTGAGGATGAGCTGAATTTTGATCAGCTTGCAGCTTCATACAAACAGTTGTGTTTCAGAAGTGCAAAGGTATGCCAACAAGGAGAAAATCAGAAAAGGATCATTAAGTAGTTGGAGGCTGAGAAGAAGGAACATCTTGCAACAATAGACTCACTCAACTATGAGGTCAGCCTGTTGAACTGTAAACTTGAGCAGATGACAAGATCAATCAGGATGCTAAACCCTGGGACTGACACTCTTGAAAAAATTCTACAGATTGGTCAGATAGCAGGAGACATGTATGGACTGGGGTTTGTTGGTGAAAAAAAAACCATCTTGGGGTTCAAGAGACTAGAGTCTAAAAATCAGAGGTCAAACCAGATGTCACGACCAATGTCACAACATCAGAGGAACAAGAACATGAAGCAGATAAGAAGAAAGTTCCAAAGGTGGAGGTGTCATTACTGTGGAAAATTTGGCCACCTAAAACCTTTTTGCTTCAAACTGCATGGATATCCTATCCACACTGATCAAAGTGCTCCTGCCAAGAAGAAACAATGGGCGACAAAGGAAGTTAGTCTGATAGCTCACACCTCTCTAAGAATGTCAGCTAAAGAAGACTGGTACTTTGATAGTGGTTGTTCTAAGCACATGACTGGCATAAAGAATCTGTTAGTGGACATCAAACCTCATTCCACTAGTTATGTGACTTTTGGTGATGGAGCAAAAAGAGAGATCAAAGGTGTTGGGAAACTAGACTGCTCTGGAGTACCTAACCTAGACAATGTATTGCTAGTGAAAGGACTAACTGCCAACTTGATCAGCATTAGTCAGCTCTGTGATCAAGGACTAAGTGTGAAATTCACTGAAGAAGAATGTGTGGTCACAAATGGTGATAATGAAGAAGTAATGAAGGGGTCTAGATCTAAAGACAACTGTTACTTATGGGAGCCTAAGGAGTAGATCCACAACATGCTCTATGGCCAGAGAAGAAAAGGAGGTAAAGTTGTGGCATCAAAAACTTGGGCATCTTCATCTAAGAGGAATGAAGAAGATCATCTCCAAGGAGGCTGTGAGAGGAATCCCAAAACTAACTACAGATGAAGGATGTGGTGAATGTTAAGTAGGTAAACAAACCAAGACATCTCATCCAAGGGTTGGACACATGACTACCTCCAGAGGTCTGGAACTATTGCACATGGACTTGATGGGTCCAATGCAAGTAGAAAGTCTTGGTGGTAAAAGGTATGCCTATGTAGTTGTTGATGACTACTCCAGATACACCTGGATAAGCTTCATCTGGGAAAAGTCAGATGTATTTGAAGTATTTAAAGAGATGTGTCTGAAACTTCAAAGAGAAAAGGAATGTGGTGTGGTCAGAATCAGAAGTGATCATGGTAAGGAGTTTGAAAACTCTAAATTTGCAGAATTCTGTTCTTCTGAAGGGATCAGTCATGAGTTTTCCTCTCCTATTACTCCTCAGCAAAATGGAGTAGTGGAAAGGAAAAACAGGATTATCCAAGAATCTGCTAGAGCCATGATACATGCAAAGAAATTACCTATGCATTTTTGGGCAGAGGCTATGAACACAACTTGCTATGTTCACAACAGAGTGACCTTGAGAAAAGGAACATCATCTACTTTGTATGAAATGTGGAAAGTAAGGAAACCAACAGTGAAATACTTTCATGTTTTTGGGAGCAAGTGTTACATCTTGACAGATCGTGAACAAAGGAGGAAAATGGATCCCAAAAGTGATGAAGGCATTTTCCTAGGATACTCTATCAACAACAGAGCTTGTAGAGTATACAAATCCATAACAAAAATCTTGATGGAATCCATTAATGTTATCATTGATGACCAACTTGAAGAACCCAATGTCATTGAGGATGTTGAAATATTCCTTGAGACACCTGCTGAGGACGTGGTCAATACTGAAGAGGTTCAAAATGGACAGCCAGACTCTGCATCTGAAATTCCCAACAAAGATCCCTCCATCAGGATCCTAAAAGATCACCCCAAATATCTTATCATTGGAGACCCCACCGGTGGTGTAAGGACCCGAGCTAGAGAAATCATCTCAAATTCATGTTTTGTATCCAAGATTGAACCCAAAAATATGAAGGAAGCCTTAACTGATGAATACTGGATCAAGGCCATACAAGATGAATTGGAACAGTTTAAAAGGCATGAAGTATGGGAACTGGTGCCAAGACCTGAGGGAACAAACATCATTGACACCAAATGGATTTACAAGAACAAATCAGATGAACAGGGAGTTGTAGTCAGAAACAAGGCTAGATTGGTGGCACAGGGGTATACTCAAGTAGAAGGAATTGATTTTGATGAAACCTTTGCACCAGTTGCAAGACTTGAGTCCATCAGGCTACTGTTAGGAATTGCCTGCATTCTAAAATTCATATTATTCCAAATGGATGTAAGAAGTGCATTTCTGAATGGATATCTAAATGAGGAAGTATATGTAGCACAACCCAAGGTATTTGAGGATATTAACTTGATAGACCATGTATACAAGTTAAGGAAGGCACTCTATGGATTGAAGCAAGCTCTTAGGGCTTGGTATGAAAGATTGACTGAGTTTCTTACTACTCATGGATACAGGAAAGAAGGAATAGACAAGACCCTCTTTGTGAAAAATGAGGATGGAAAGCTCATGATTGCTCAAATCTATGTGATGAAATAGTATTTGGTGGAATGTCTGAGAAATTGGTTAAACAATTTGTTAATCAGATGCAATCTGAGTTTGAGATGATTTTGTGTAGAGAACTAACTTACTTTCTTGGGCTGCAAGTCAAGCAAATGGAGGAGTCTATATTTCTCTCCCAAAGTAAGTATACCAAAAGCATAATCAAAAAGTTTGGCTTGGATAATGTTGGTCACAAAAGGACACCTGCACCTACTCATCTGAAGTTATCAAAAGATGAAAGTGGTATTAGTGTGGATCAAAGCCTGTACAGAAGCATGATTAGAAGCTTGTTGTATCTAACAGCCAGCAGACCTGATATTGCATTTGTAGTTGGTGTATGTGCCAGATATCAAGCAAACCCCAAGGTAAGTCACATAAATCAAGTCAAAAGGATTCTCAAATATATGAATGGAACCTGTGATTATGGTATACTTTACACACATGGGTGTGATCCTACATTGACTGGATACTGTGATGCTGACTGGGCTGGAAGTGCTGATGATAGAAAGAGCACCTCTGGTGGATGCTTCTTCTTAGGGAACAACCTCATATATTGGTTCAACAAAAAGCAAAATTGTGTCTCATTATCCACTGCTGAAGTTGAATACATAGCAGCTGGTAGTAGTTGTTCTCAGCTGGTCTGGATGAAACAAATGTTAATTGAATACAATGTCACTCAGGATGTCATGACATTGTACTATGGCAATCTCAGTGCTATCAATATTTCCAATAACCCAATCCAGCATAGCAGAACTAAGCACATAGATATAAGACATCACTTCATAAGAGACCTTGTGGAAGATAGAGTGATTTCCTTGGAACATGTGCCCACTGAACTACAGCTAGCTGACATCTTTACAAAGGCTATAGATGTTGCTCAATTTGAGAATCTAAGAGGAAAATTGGGTATTTGCATGTATGAGGACTCATAGCAATTAATGGCACGTGAGAGTTTTAAAACTTCAATGCAGTCCACGGCCTTGACCATAAAAACTCTCCACTCCATGCAAACGTGCTATATCACTGCATATACAATTTTCTCCGCCTCCTCCACTCTACAGAATTCTCAATCTGCACTCCGCAACAAGATGTCTTCCTATCATGATGCCTCCTCATCCAAGACCCCTCCCAAATCCTCAAAAGATACCCCTCCTACTGCTGAAGAACCCAAGCGCGAGTATCCTCCTCCCACTGTTGAAGAACTTAGGCGAATCAGAAACAAGGGAGGCTCGGCATACGTGGACAAATCCATTGGGGAAATTGTCAATAATATTCTCAAGAAAGGACTGCCCTTTCGGGGCATCACCATTCCCTTGGCTCGCAGGGATCCACCTCCCAATTCTGATATGCCAAAGGACGATCCTGATGACATCAATAAGGACATCTCACTGTCAGATTCAAATGACAGTGATTCCATTTCTTCTAAGAAAGATGATTAATGTGGGCTGATAGAATGCTGTGGGGCTCAGTCTGCTGGTTGTTGAGCTTATGTCATGTGTTGCTGGTTTGAGTATTTCATTGTTTTTGTTTTTTCTGTAACAACAAGAATTTGTGATGCTCTCCTTGAGTAGTTTTTGCTTGTAATGACCCCAAACATGTGTAATGTTACTCATTATGATCCAGACTATTTTATTAGTTTGATCTTAATTTGTGGCTAAAAAGGGGGAGAGAGAATGATGCAGGTGGAAGACTCCTGGCTGAATTGCTGCTACTAGTATGTTGTTGTAGGTGTGTGACAAGGGCTGCAGCAAATATGCATGATTGAAGATTTTGCTAATGTGTTTGTGTGATAACAGCTGATGCTGTTAGTGATGTGTGAGTTCCTAATAAGTATAGGAATGTATGTTAGATATATGTGAGTTCCTTGATGGAACCTAGTAGCTTTATAGCTGCTAGTGCTGTGTGTATCTACATGATGATTGCAGAATGTTGTGCATCTCTTCAGGGGGAGTAGCACAGGTTGTTGCACAGTAGGTGTGCTTCAGAATGTTATTTTGAAAGTCATGACATGTAGAACAGGTTGGATGTTGTGTGTGTCTGCAGGGTTATTTGCAGATTCTGTGCTCAGCTGAGAGGATATGCATAAATGCATCAGTTGAGGGGGAGTAACCCTGTGTGTTACTCAGCAAAGTATAACATCTGTAGTGGTGACTAACAGATGGTTAACAGGGTGTGTTATAATTGTTGTGTAGCTAGTGACTATCCTGCAAGACAGGGCATATGATAAGTCTTCTGTTGTATGTAAATCTCTGGTATAATAACAGAGTGTTTTAGCCAAAAATTTGCCAAAGGGGGAGTTTGTAAGTGCTCTTGATTGGCGGCATTTTGTGGCAAAAACATTAGCGTATGTATGTATGTCATGACTGGTGTTATTACATACATAATGTGGATTTTGCAGGGTAAGTTAACTTAGCTAAATGTTAGTTAAGTTGAATGTCATACAGAATGTCATGACTCTGATCGTAAGAAATCAGGAAACTTATTAGAAGCTCAAGCTGAAAGACAGAAGACATTTTAAAAGCCCTAAAGCGAAACAAATGCTCCTGAATTAAATGGCAAGCATGCAGATTATTGAAGAAAGGTTTTGTTATGGATAAACCTAATTTATGCGCCCAGGCCCAAGGACTGACTGCTGTTATAAATAACAGGAGGAGCAATCCTAAAAAGGCAGCTCTTGACAGAAGAATAGAGAGTGCATATTAAAGAGTTCTTGTGAGTGAAGAAGGTTGGTCTTCACGTGTGAATTGTGTCTTAGGAATACTTGTTCTCCAAGCAACTGTATGCTGCATTGGTGAGGTAGATTCTAAGTTGTGTCTCACTCAAAGCTGTTAAGCAAGAGTGTATGTGTCCCTTGATCAAAGTTGTGAAGCAAGATCAAGGTTTGTATGAAGTGTTTCTTCATATTTATTTTGTAATTGCGTATTGATATCATTGTGGTATGATTGAGGGGGAGTGAGTGGGAATACTCAGGTCTAGAGTGTCTCTAGGTTGAAGTGTCATTGTGTAGGTCTTAAGTGAGGAGTGCAAACTGGGATTGTTTGGCTCTGAATTAATTCTACTGATAGTGAATTTCCTCCCTGGCTTGGTAGCCCCCAGATGTAGGTGTTGTTGACACTGAACTGGGTGAACAATTGATGTGTTATTTACTACTTTTACTTACAGTTTAATTAGTGAGTACAGTAGTCAATGTTACAGTGGATGTTATAACTTTGGTAATAACATCCATCGCGTGCTTGCCAGAGTTTCATTCGTCATATCCAGCTTGGTCATTTTTGTTAACGTTATCCCAACTCTTGGTTGGTAATGTTCGTTTCCTGGTTGACGATTCTAACTTTTGGTTGGTAGTCTTTGTTTTGGGTGGATGGTTCCGATTTTCATTGGTAACTTTCAACTATTAGGGGTTGGTACCCTTCAGTTGTTATCCCAACTCTTGGTTGGTATCTGTTGGTTGTTTCATCCCAACTCTTGGTTGGTATCCAGGGTTTGTTATCCCAACTCTTGGTTGGCAATGGTATTCCTTGGTTCGTTATCCCAACTTTTGGTTGGTACCCTTCAGTTGTTATCCCAACTCTTGGTTGGTATCTGTTGATTGTTTCATCCCAACTCTTGGTTGGTATCCAAGGTTTGTTATCCCAACTATTGGTTGGTATTCCTTGGTTCGTTATCCCAACTTTTGGTTGGCACCCTTCAGTTGTTATCCCAACTCTTGGTTGGTATCTGTTGGTTGCTTCATCCCAACTCTTGGTTGGTATCCATTGGCTTTTATTCCAACTCTTGGTTGGTATCCTTTGGTCGTTATCTCAACTTTTGGTTGGTGTACCTTGCTTTATCCCAACTCTTGGTTGGTATCTTTTGGGATTTATTCCAACTCTTAGTTGGTATCCTTTGGTTGTATCCCAACTCTTGGTTGGTTTCCTTTGACTTCTTTTCCAAATCTTGGTTGGTATCCGAGGTTTGTCGTCCCGACTTTTGGTTGGTACCCTTCTGTTTGTTATTCCAACTCATGGTTGGTATCCTTTGGTTTTCTATCCCAACTCTTGGTTGGTATCCTTTGGGCGTTACTCCCAACTCTTGGTTGGTATCCAGGGTTTGTTGTTCCAACTCTAGCTTGGCTTTGGGCGTAACTCCCAACTCTTGGTTGGTATCTGGTGTTCATCATCCCAACTCTTAGTTGGCATCCTTTGATTGTTATCTCAACTCTTGGTCGGTATCTTTTTGATGAAGTTCGGTTCATATTGGATTGCTATCCCCAACGTGTCGTATTCCAACTCTTGGTTGGTATTCGCTGTTTGGCATCCATGTAGGGTGCAAATTTTTGGGTTCGTTGGTATTCAACCGTCTTTTACCTTGACTGTTTGAGAGTCGTTCGCCTTTTCACCCAGTCTGGTCCAAGTCGCTTGAATAGGGGCAGCTATTGCACCCTAAAATTTGCCCAACCTTTTCTGTACTTGGTTTATGTCTCATCTCATTGTTCTAGCATTTGCATTTGCATAGCATTGTTCATTTGCAGGGGATCAAGAAATGTATGCATAGCAAGAGAAGGTTACCCAGGGTCTAAGCCTAAGCAAGAGGTCTTATTCAAGTGGTCATGTGCCTATCATCATCAGGAGAAGATCAAAACTCTTTGAGAAAGGGGGTGGACAGTTGTGGTTTACTTCCTATCTTGGAGGTCAATTTTGATCATCAGAGGATATTGAGTCTGTGGTTGTGGATGGATAATATGGTGGAAGCTCATTGAATGTTTTGAGAGCCATTGTTGATATTATCCAAGTGATTATATCATGTATAAGAGGTTGCAATCAGAAGATTGCACACCTAGGGTTTCATCT
Source organism: Lathyrus sativus (assembly GCA_963859935.3). Classification (NCBI taxonomy): domain Eukaryota; kingdom Viridiplantae; phylum Streptophyta; class Magnoliopsida; order Fabales; family Fabaceae; genus Lathyrus; species Lathyrus sativus. Next base: position 218,887,045 of record OZ012736.1, on the reverse strand, counting down.
GCCTAGTGCAAGGTTAATTGTGGATTTGAAGTGGTTTAAGACTTAATTCCAAGTCATTGTGATCATGGAAAGTTGTGTTGAAGCATCTAGGATGTTATTTCAAGATCCATTTAAGAAAAATCAAGAGTGTAAGAAGTTGCTGGGCTAGGGTTTCTAAGCTTGTCAGTGTAAAATCCCCTGTTTAGTGCCCAACTTCAAGACCACATATCTCAAGATACAAGTTTCATCTCATTTTGATGCCAACATGGGACTTGTAGAGCATGTTCTTAGCTTTCTTTTGAGTACTAGAACTCATCCATATGATTTCTAGAACTCAAGTTATGATGCTTACAAGTTATAGGTCTTTAGATGAATGTATTTTTAGTCAACCAAAATCAACCAACTTCCAAGACATTTTTGACCTAGAATCATGTTTCACCTTGTTGCTACCGCGAAAATAAGGTGCCGGCAAAATAGAAGAGTCGCCACCTTTCGTTATTTATCCCTCAGAACGGGAAAGGAAATGATCGGAAAAACCTGACGAAAAGGTATAAGACAAGGTCATCGCAACCATTGTCTGGATTCGGGAGTCGGTTACGCAAGGGGAAGAAGGTATTAGCACCCCTCACGTCCGTCGTACTCGACGGGATCCACGCTTGTTGTGTTTATCTGACGGGTTTATTTAACTATCTACCTATCAAGGCCGATATAAAAAGAAAAGAAAATGACACGGCAAAGCGTCGCACTTTATGCCTACGTATTCTCATCAAAGAATGAGAAATCAGAGTCAACGTAGTTCGCCTAACTACGGGTTACGGGGAAGGTGGCTCGCCAATACGTCAGTATTATGCCTACGTACTCTCAACAGATATGAGAGATCAGAGCTTACGTAGTTCAGGATAATACGGATTACGGGAATTCAGATTCATCTGTTTTTCGAGTAGGGTTAACAAACAGTTCCAGCAGTTTGGTGTACGCGGCTCGACCCTTGGAGACTTATGTGTTACCGTTTGCGGTAGAACTGGGAGTTAGCGACACTCTTTTCTTCAGAAAAGCTTCCATTGACTTATGGTCCCACGGGGCAAAAAGGTTTGAAGTTTGTTTTCTGTCTTTTACGGAAGAACTGTTTTTTAGTTGTTTGTAGTTCGTACAGCACTAGAGACTATGACCTGGGAACGAATGCGTCGCATATCGTCCAAAGGACGTATACCAAACATTCTAGACGATTGAGAGGAGGCCGCTCAATTATCATTTCCCAAGTAGCTTAAGGCTCGTAACGCGCTTATACTAACTTGCCTTTATTACGTTTTTACTGTTTGTTTGAGATTAGAAGAGAGAGGGACAACTACGGGGAGACTATCAAGTCCTAATGTTGTCATGCCAAGGATTCATCCTATGGTTGAGGTTTAAAACAGGGAACTCCTAGAAGTTATCATGCATAGGTTTCAACCTAAAGTTCTAATCATCACTTCCTTATCAAAGGAAGTGAGATTCCTAGGGGATCATGTCAATGGTATACAGAAACAGATAAAGCATCAGCTTAAACAGTAAACAACTGTAAAATACATGCAATGCAAGTGAGAGAGGAAATGTGTGTGGGGCATCAGCCTCCACAAGCTCGTCTCAACCTCAAGCCAGATATGAATAACTGCAAAAATAATAGAAGAAAATAAAATGCCATCAAGCAAACCACAGACCACACAGGCAAGGGAGCGAAGCTCTACCGAATACCAGCAAGCAAAGCCATACAGTAAAAATACAAGCAGAGGGAGCAACTCAACCTCTAATGCAATCATGCTCCTAGCTTAAAATAATATAAACATGAACTTATTCTAATGCATCAAGCAAATCAAACAAGGGAGAGAAACCATAATGAGCAACAAGGAAGTCATCCCAGGCTGCATTAGGTTAGAGGTATATCAATACCAGAGTCCATCATGGGCTCAACCTCTTGAGGAATGCACATAATCCAACCAATGGAAGGATTAGGCTCTCACAAGAGGGATCCTATGTCAATAGGACATAAAAGATTGGGTATTAGTCTTAGATATCAATCTAAGGGTAACTGATTGTAGTGTATCAACACAGAATGTCCATCTCAGGCTCAACCTATTGAGGAATGCACAGAATCCAACCAAAGGAAGGAATAGGCTCTCCCAAGAGGGATCCTAAGAATAGGACTTTGAGATGGATGACAGTATATAAACCAAGGGAATATACCATGCCAAGAATGTCAATCCAAGGCTCAACCTCCCGAGGAATGCACAGAATCCAACCAAAGGAAGGATTAGGCTCTCACAAGAGGGCTCCTCATCAAGACTTGAAGGATAAAGATAGTACAAACCAAAGGAATGTACTATACTAGGGAATGTCAATTCAAGGCTCAACCTCCTGAGGAATGCATAGAATCCAACCAAAGGAAGGATTAGGCTCTCACAGGAGGGCTCCTGTTCAAGACTTGAATAAAGAAGGTAGGGCAAAGCCCAAGGAAAACACATAGGGGACAGGAGGCAACACAGCACTCCAGAGAAACCCTACAAACTAGCTACAAGGTTCACCTAAGCTAGGGGCATCAAAAGCTCTATCAAGGCTATGGAAAAGTTCTAAGGAGATCTCTACCTACTTACCAATCTATCAAGAAAGGGATACACTATTTAGAATCATCTAATGGCTATTTACATGGTTAATCTATGAAACTTTCTAAGTTAGATCACCTAAACTGAAGTTAACTTTATAAAATGGGGAACTAGTTGAAATTTACTCCTAAAAATTCTAGGAAAAATATCATATCATCCTACATGTATCCACATGCTATAGTCCAAAAATCAGAAGTTAAACCTAAGTCTAAAAGGTTCAAACTAAACCTAAAGTTCAAGGTACATCAAAGGGGTTCAATCATGAACACTCCTAAATAAGCATACTAAAACCTCATTCAAAATCATCTAAAAATCATGATAAAAATCACAAGGAAATATCAATGTGTACTCAAACAGCATACAAAAAATCAAGATCAAATTCAGAACCATGAGGGAGAAAGAAAATGGACAAAATCACAACATCAAAGTTTCAACATTAAGCAAATATTAAACTAAAACATATGCAATAAAATGAAAATGCATGAAAAATGGAAAATAAAATCATGACAACATTCTAAACATTTTAAATTGTATCTACAATTTTTATCAATATTTAATATCACTTTTTACTATTTTTTTGGAATTTAAATCAAACAATCATGAAAGCAAAAATTAAAAGAAAACAAAATTAAAAGAAATGGATAGGAGGGTGGAGTCAGCAACTAATTTCAACTGAAACACTTGGGCCCAGGTAAATAGGGGGTGCCATTAGCAAGGAGGGCGCTAGGCCCATCTAAGTATCAACTCAGTTCAGAAAAATAACCAAGGGAGGGGGTGCGCTGAGTAAGCAAATTGCCTTGTAAATCCATGTTGGGCCTAGATGGGGGGTGGTGATAGCAACTGAATGCCAAGGCCCAACGCTACATGAATCCCTCATGTTCAATTCAGTTCAGAAAAATTAAAAGAAAAAGTTCTACCCGTGAGGATCGAACCTACGCTCTTCTGGTGTATGCAGCGAAGCCACAACAACTTGAGTTTCTAATTATTAAAACGCTGCATTGAGGGGGGGTTAGGTGGCGCAACGTGAGCGCTTGGATTGAGGGACTGAGTCACACTTTCAACATGAATAGATGGTGAGGATTATCTCTCCTACCTTTCAAACCTGCAAACTTGCGCGCGCAAAGTCCATCGCCGGTGGCTTTTCCGGCCACCATCACGCAACCCTAACTTCCTCTACAGACCACCATTCACCACGAGTTCTACATGAATCTTGTCCTAAATTTCACCAGGAATCTAACCATACCATTTATTCATTCTAAAAACTCCAGGATCTTGAAATAACAATCTCAACCGAAAATGGTGTCAACCCTAAATTGTCTCTAATCATGCAATTCTTGATCCTAAATCCAACTACACTTCATCCTGATCCTAACCACATACGCAATGCCATCTAAAACAGCCTAAATTATGCATAATCAAGAAATTCACCAACCTGACTTTGAGCTTTCAATAGAGATGGTTCTTGCACGATTCAGCCTCCACAAAAGTGCAGATTCACTCCAAGATGTATGTAGAAGGTGATGAAATCCTCAATTTGCTTTGATATGCTCTTGAACTCCAAAATGAAATTTCAATTTCAAGCTTCCTTCTTTACTTCTCTCCAATGGCTTCTCCATGAAAATGAGCACTAGAAGCTTCCAAATCTGTTCTAAATCACTTTCATATTCTGTTTCAATGAGTTGGAGGCCCAAACCAAGCCCATTCATGAAATTTTGGATTTTCATTTTCCTTCAAAACTTTCAATGTTGATATCCACCTTCAAGCCTTGTTCACACTTCAAATTCATTCCAAATCATTCTCTTAAGCTTTGTGGAATGTAATGAAGTGGTTTCCCTCCCTTGATTTCAATCTATGGAGTATGTGGGATATGTTTCTTATTTGTGAAGCAACCTTCCAAATGGCCATGTTATGGACTTCAAATAAAAAATGTAATAATTCCAATCTCTTTAGAATATCAATTCCATTCAAATTGACTACAAATTTGACTTGAAAACATGTTATTCTCAATTGTTTTGAATTTTCTCATTTTAATTCATTAAAATGGCTTTTATATGAACTTTCTTCCACCAATACTTGATATAATCCATATCAATGGACACTTGATACTTAGAAAAGCTAAAAACATCATTTTGAACAACTTTCATGTTGAACAAAAATTCATTTGAGGCTTGCAAGATGGTGAAATGGACTTGTGGTTCAAAATGACCTGTAATGCTCAAATACCCAAAATACCCTTGACTTGTCAAAGCCATAACTTGAGTTCTACAAATCCAATCATGGACTTCTAGCACTCTATGGAAAGCTAAGAGGATAAGGAACAACATTCATGTTGACAAAAAGTTCATAGGAATCATCCTTCTAGGGTAAAAATGTCATGCAAGTTGGGTAACTTTCAAGCTCCAAATTCATATGCCTCAAATGACTGGTAACTTGTCTGGCCCATAACTTGAGTTCTATAAACCCTATCAAGGACTTCTAGTACTCAAATTAAAGCTAAGATCATTCCCTACAACAATCATGTTGGGGTCAAGATGAGATGACAATCATATCTTGAGTTAGATGGTCTTGAAGTCAGGGGTCAAACTAGGGGATTTTACACTGTCAAGTCTTAGAAACCCTAGCCTGAAACTTCTCAAACTCTTCAATCATGATGAGTTAACTTTGGAATCATCCTTATAACATCTCAATGCATCAATCATGATCACATGGCTCTTGGATTAGGTCTCAACCTTCTTCAAATCCACAGTTGACTTAGGGTTGACCCAGTCAAACCCTAGCTGCACCACTCATGGCTGAGCCTTCTTAATCTTGCACAATGACCTGCCTAGGCCTCAAAGTGATCTTCAACTCTTCTCATTAGCTCTCTCAAGACCTCAAGTCCAACTTTATGACTTCAGAATCATTTGAGGGCTTTCCACAACTCTCAAGTTAGGAGACACACACTCTTGGTTTCAATCATTCTCTCTGAGGATCTTTTAATTTCTCTGACAAGGATATCAACCCTTGAACACTTGAATAACCTTCTTAGCTAGCCTTGTATAGCTCTTAATTGGTAATCATACCTCTTGATCTCCTGCACATATGTCAATGAAATGCAAATGATAATGCTAATGTGAATGAAATGAAACACAAGCTAGGTGAAGAAAAGTTGGGCAAAATTTGGGGTGCAACAACTGCCCCTATTCAAACGGCTTGGACCTGACTGGGTGAGAAGCGAACGGATCTCAAACAATCAAGGTAAAAGGCGGTTGAATACCAACAAACCCAGAAATTTGCCAACTGCACAAGTACACGGTACTCTGATTGTGACAAATCTTCGGAAACTGAAGTAATAGTTGCACGACAACTAGCTGGAGAAATACTGATCTGAATCTCCGTCAGGATGATTCTCTGATTTATCTGATACCATTGCATCCTCAAATCATCAAGGGATCACTAGTTACACGGTAACTGGTGATTTTCCAACCACGCAGGTAAACGATACCCTGATTGGTAGGAACATCTTCCAAACGGAGCAGGATAGTTGCACGGCAACTCTGCTAGGGAATTGGTCACACGGTAACCGGTGAAGGGTCTAATCTCCGTCAGGATAATTATCTGATTCTGTTGTAGATCTTTGTCCTCAAGTCATCAAGGGATCACCGGTTACACGGTAACTGGCAATGGATGGTTGATCATGTCGTCAGGCATTCTGCGCCACTGCAGAAGAATTCCTTATCATCACCCTGGGACTCATCATGTCGCTAGGCACGTCGACAACATCTTTGTCGGACTTTATCAGTAAGTCAATAAGGGATCACCAGTTACTCGGTAACTGGTGAAGGGCTGCTCTCAAATCTCCGTCGGGATGATTATCAGATTTCGTTGCAGCTTCTTCCTCAAGTCATCAAGGGATCACTGGTCACTCGGTAACCGGCGATACATAGCTGGTATTGTCGTTAGGCATTCTGCGACACTGCGGCAGAAGGATTCCTCGGGACTCATCAGGTCATTAGGAACTTTTTAACAATCAAGTTAATGATGCCGTCGGGCATTCAAAGAAATTTTTTGGGCGTCAGCCAGACTTCGCCAGTAAGTCGGGAATAGAATCCTCAGTCAATCATGAACCAAATAGGGATATCTAATCTTCTGCCGTCAGGCACCCCGCATCAGCTGAGAGAACTGCTTCGACATCACAGTTGGACTTTGCCAGTAAGTCCTCAAATGGAATCCTTAATCAATCACGGATCAATAAGGATATACATTCTTTTTTCGTCAGGCACTCCGCGTCAGCTGGGAGAACTGCTTTGACATTGCAGTTAGACTTCATCAGTATGTCTAGGGTTTTGGCACCGCTGTCGGACTTCAATCATCAAGTCTTCAAGGAAATTTCAACTTTTCTGTTTAAAACCTGCTGGGGATGACACATCTCTGCTGGGGATTTTGGAGAACTATCAAGTAACTCTGCTTCGGGGATCTAGAAATCATTCTGGGTGAATCAACTCTGCTGAGGACTTCAAGAATCATCTTGGATAAATAACTCCACGGAGGACTTCAAGAATCATCTTGAACCAATAACTCTGCTGGAGATTTCAGGAATCATCCTGAGCAAACACTCTGCCGGAGACTCTAAGCATCAACTTGAGCAACCAACTCTGGCGACTTCACTGGGGAATTCAAGAATCATCTTAAGCCATTAACTTCGCTGGGGAATTCAAGAATCATCTTGAGCAAACCATTATGCGGAGGAACACCTACAAAACAAGAACGGTAACGACCTAGCTCATGTTTCATATGCATATGTTTGACAATGGCACAATGCTCCACACAGTGAAAATGCTACGCGTTTAGGGTAAAGGCTATGCAATCATGCAAAATGCTAGGACCCCATCAGCAAAATAAATGTTGAAGGAACAATCCTCCTGTCAAGGAGAAAGGACCACTCTGGTGGGGAGGAGGAATTATCCTGCCGAGGAGAAGAAGTCACACCAATCTCAATTGGATTCCGCCTGGAGAAACGAACTTCAGTCGACTGCTACAGGGGAGTGAAGTTCTCCGAGAACCTGAACCCGCTCAACTAGGTATTCAAACCACAACTGCTGAGGAAAACGATGTCAATCGTATAAGTACTGCACGACCTTCGCGGCTAAGCTCTCCTGGAGATAACAACTCCGATGGGGAAATACAGCATCAGTTATTCAGTACTCTCTACTGGGGAAAACCAATCATGGCCTGAACGGCTTCCAAGGACTCGGCTCTCTTGGGGAACTGCCAACTCGGTTGGGGAAAAAGGAATCATCCTGCTTGCCGGGGAGAATACAGCTCTGTGGGGAATTTCAATTCTCCTGGAGACTTCAGTCTAGACTATCGGGAGTTGCACACTTGCGAATAGTCTTCTACGAGAAACTGCACACTGACCCAGTGCTGGGGAATGAATATACACTTCTGCGTATGACTCAGCTGGGGAGATGATGATCCTTCCTCAGGATGCATTAGGTTGGAGAGAATCTATCTCTGCTTGGGGATACATATCAATGCTCGCGGTCCCATGTTCAGACTTCGTGGGGAAACGCTGCTGAACTTGCTGGGGAAGAAGGAATCATCCTGCTTGGGAGCACATACGGCGTACTGCCTGGAATATGCCATACCTGCAACAACACAAACAAACAGACAAGATACCCTTCTTAAAGGGACCTATCAAGGTTATCATCCTGTGACAATGTTCAAGTAATTCAATGTTACAACAATTAGTGGCCTAGGCCAGTAAGTTTATGTATGCGCCTTTTATCAAAAACATCGACGTTCTTTTTCACAAACAAAACAGAGAAATGCTAAACAAGCAAACAGAATTGCTGAATAGTATATATTTCATTGATAACGAACCCCTGAATGGGCAAAAATGTTTTACAACAGATGCAAGCTCCTGGAATGAGGAAGCTGCGCAAGCATAAAAACATAAATATACATCAGTATATACACAAATGTCGGCAATGTGGCGTAGACGAACACCATGAGTTGATCCCTCTATGAACCACTCGACTTCGATACTTCTCTGACGCTTCAGCTTCCGAAGAGATTGATTCAGATAAACGGCCCTCAGGTCTTCCAAACCACTAAACAATGAAAGTCCATACGCGGAACGCAGTCATTTGCTTTTTCAAATCCCTAACTTTTGCCTGAATCGTCCTTTCGGGTTTTCGATTCACCGGGATACCCCTTTTTGCCAAAGTCGCCCTTCCAGGTTTTCGACTTTGCGGGTGTACATTTTTTCATTTATATCCCTAATTTTTGCCCGAACCTCTTTCCTTTTTTATGGTTCGCCATGATGCCCCATTTTTGCCTGGATATTCTTTTTCTTTCCAGCAGGTCATTTTTAAGCAAAGTATTTTTTAACTGCGTCCGCGTCCACCGGGGATGCAAAATCTTCGCCATCCATCGTGGATAACAACAAGGCTCCTCCCGAGAAGACCTTGCTGACGACGTACGGACCTTCGTAATTGGGAGTTCACTTGCCCCTGTGATCGGAGTATGGAGGAAGAATCTTCTTCAGGACGAGATCACCCGTCTGAAAGCTTCTAGGACGCACCTTCTTATCATAAGCTTTCTTCATTCGGCTCTAGTACAGACGATCATATGCAATCGATGTTAATCTCTTCTCGTCCATCAGGCTGAGTTGGTTTAGTCGGTTCTTAATCCATTCTGCCTCATCGAGTTTCACATCAACCAAAACTCATAAAGAAGGAATCTCAACCTCTAACGGTAGGACAACTTCCATACCGTACACCAGTGAGAAAGGAGTTGCCCCGGTTGATGTACGTACCGTCGTACGATAACCGTGCAATGCAAATGGCAACATCTCGTGCCAATCTTTATAGGTCACAACCATCTTCTGTACAATCTTCTTAATGTTTTTATTGGCCACTTCAACCGCGCCATTCATCTTCGGCCGGTAAGGAGATGAATTGTGGTGTTCGATCTTGAAACTTTGGCATAACTCCTTCATCATCTTGTTATTCAGGTTCGAACCATTATCAGTAATGATCCGCTCAGGAATTCCGTAACGACAGATGATGTCCCTCTTTATAAATTTAGCCACCACCTGCTTGGTCACGTTAGCATACGAGGCTGCCTCCACCCACTTGGTGAAGTAGTCAATGGCTACCAAAATGAAGCGATGACCGTTAGATGCAGTGGGCTCGATCTTGCCTATCATGTCGATGCCCCACATAGAGAACAGCCACGGGGAGGACATGACATTCAACGGGCACGGCGGCACATGAATTTTATCAGCATAAATATGGCATTTATGACATCTCTTCGCGAATTTAAAGCAATCTGATTCCATCGTCAGGCAGTAATATCCTGCTCTCAGGATCTTTCTCGTCATAGCATGCCCGCCGGCGTGCGTACCAAATGTGCCTTCATGGACTTCTTCCATGAGCAAACTCGCTTCTTTCTCATCTACACATCTGAGTAGCATGAGATCGTGGTTTCTTTTATACAGAACTCCATCAGGATTGAGATAGAAATTTCCAGACAGCCTCCTCAGAGTCTTCTTATCCTGGGTTGACGCTCTCGCAGGATACTCCTTAGTCATAAGGAAGGTCTGAATATCATGGAACCATGGCTTGCCATCAGAGGCTTCCTTGATCGCAAAGACGAATGCAGGTCTATCAAGACGAGAAAGGACAATTCTTGGAGCTTCATTCCAAAAATTGACTTTATACATCGAAGCCAACGTGGCTAAGGCATTAGCCATCTGATTTTCAGCTCTGGGCACATGATGGAGTTCCACTCGATCAAAGAACGGAAGCAGCCTTCTGGCATAGTTCATGTACGGCACCAAGTTCGATTGACGAGTCTCCCACTCCCCTTTAATCTGGTTAATCACAAGTGCCGAGTCACCATATACATCTAGGTTCTTGATTCTCAAATCAATTGCTTCTTCTAGACCCATGATGCATGCTTTGTACTCTGCTTCATTATTGGTGACTGGAAACGTCAATCTAGCAGTGAATGGGATGTGGGATCCATGGGGAGTCGTGATGATTTCCCCTATGCCACTTCCGTAAGAATTAACCGCCCCGTCAAATATCAATTTCCATTGGGATTTCCTATCTGGACCCTCGTCGAGCAACGGTTCATCGCAATCTTTCACCTTGAGAAACATGATATCCTTATCAGGGAATTCAAATTTCATCGGCTGATAATCTTCGATCGGCTGTTTGGCAAGGTATTCATACAATACGCTACCCTTGATGGCCTTCTGGGAAATGTACTGAATGTCATATTCCGTCAACACCATTTGCCATCTGGCAATCCTGCCCGAAAGCGCTTGCTTCTCGAAGACGTACTTGATCGGATCCATCTTCGAAATTAGCATGGTTGTGTGGTTGAGCATGTACTGTCGTAAACGTTTGGCAGCCCATGCGAGTGCATAACACGTCTTCTCCAGCATCGAGTAACGGGATTCACAATCTGTGAACTTTTTACTCAAATAGTAAATGGCATGCTCTTTTCTGCCCGTCTCGTCGTGCTGACTGAGAACACACCCCATACTATTCTCAAGAACTGTCAAGTACATGATTAAGGGTCTTCCGGCCACTGGGGGTATCCAGATGGGATGTTCCTGCAGATACTGTTTTATCTTATCAAATGCCTTCTGGCAATCCTCGTTCCAGATAATCGCCTGATATTTCTTTAGTAGTTTGAACATTGGTTCACACGTGGCCGTGAGCTGAGAAATAAACCTTGCAATGTAGTTTATTCTGCCCAAGAAACCACGAACTTCTTTTTCGGTTTTCGGTGCTGGCATTTCTTGTATTGCTTTTATCTTCGCAGGATCAACCTCAATGCCTCTTTCACTCACGATAAACCCCAGTAGTTTTCCAGACCGTACTCCGAAAGTACATTTGTTAGGATTCAGCCTCAACCTGAATTTCCTAAGCCTCTCAAAAAGCTTCAGCAAATTGACCAGATGTCCCTCCTCCGTTTGGGACTTCGCAATCATGTCATCAACATAGACTTCAATCTCATGGTGAATCATGTCATGAAACAAAGTAACCATTGCTCGTTGGTAAGTGGCCCCTGCGTTCTTCAGACCGAAAGGTATTACCTTGTAGCAAAATGTTCCCCAAGGTGTAATAAACGTAGTTTTCTCCATGTCCTCCGGCGCCATCTTAATCTGATTGTAGCCGGAGAAGCCATCCATGAATGAAAATATGGAGAACTGAGTTGTATTGTCGACCAACACATCAATATGAGGGAGCGGGAAATCATCTTTAGGGCTCGCCCTGTTCAAATCCCGATAATCAACGTACATTCGTTCCTTACCGTCTTTCTTAGGTATAGGCACTATGTTGGCGACCCACGGAGGGTAAGTAGTGACTGCTAAGAAGCCAACATCAAGCTGTTGTTGCACTTCTTCTTTGATCTTAACGGCCATATCTGGTCGTGCCCATCTAAGCTTCTGCTTAACGGGAGGACAATCTTCTCGCAGCGGCAAGTGGGGACCACAATGTTAGTATCAATTCTGGGCATATCTTCGTATGACCAAGCAACATTCCTGACAAGCTCCTCAGAACCCAGATTCACAATCTCAATCTCTTCCTCGTGAGGCAGAATAACTTTCTCTTCTTATTTCAACAAGCGGGCCAACTCTTCGGGAAGGTCTTCGTCTTCATCAATCTCTTCTTCGGCTTGATAGATCGAGCAATCAAAGTCGAAGTGAGTCGTAGAAGGTCCAGAGTCGATGTCATCTGCTATGTGGATCCGTCAATAACAAGGGTTAAGCTTAAAACAAGGATATGCAGGTTAGCACAAACCCTATTGCCATTTTATTGTTTTTCAAAACAAACATAAAACAGGAATAACAGAGATCACAACATTTGAATGCGAAGAAAAATGCCTTTTGATTTATTGGTAAAATGCATGTACATAACCAAACAAGGCCCTGACAATAAAAACACTATGCCCCGGGTAGGACATAGGGTTGTAAAATAATTGGAGAAAGTAAATCATTACTCTTTGCCAGTCACTTGGATGGTATCTCTGATGGACCAGTTGTTGAGGCTCTGTCCTGGTTTGCTTGGCTGGATCCAGGAATCCAGGTCGCAATCGTTGTCTTCTCCATCTTCAGACACTGCGTTGATACTTTCAAATATCACCCCGCCACTGGTAAACTGGATCGGCCCTTTAACTCGCGACGCATTGTGAGAGGAGGAGGCTTCAGCCGTAGGAGAGTATCCTAACCCAAACTTGTCTTGTTTGTTAGGTATTTCTAGAACTTGTCCCCAGCCTGGGGTGGATCCGGCTTGAACAATGGCCCGAGCTTCCTTGAAGGAAGAGAGAGTCATCTCTGGTTTCTCAATCATTACAGGAGTCACGTCTTTGACCTTAACAGCTTTGAATGCCTGACATAGGGTTTCGTGGATCTCCCCATCCATCTCAACATATTTGAAGGACGACAAATGGCTCACCATTATATCTTCCTCGCCACAGACAGTTACAATGCTGCCCCCTACAGCATACTTGAGCTTCTGGTGCAACGTGGAGGTCACGGCACCAGCAGAATGGATCCATGGTCGGCCTAACAGACAGCTGTAGGCTGGCATAATATCCATGATGTAGAAGACTGCGTCGAAAGTTTCCGGCCCAACTTGGATTGGCAGAGTTACCTCTCCAAAGACATGACACTTGGTTCCATCGAAAGCCTTCACAACCAGATCACTGGGTGTGCAAATCAATCCTCTCGTGTCCAACTTCATCAATGCCTTCTTCGGGAGAACATTGAGCGATGACCCAGTGTCCACCAACACATGGGACATAATTGTTCCTCTATACTCTATCGAGATGTGCAGGGAGCTGTTGTGGTTTCTTCCCTTCGGCGTCAGCTCCAGGTCAGTGAACCCTAACCCATTTCCAGCATTCATGTGGGCTACTACCCCCTCCAACTGGTTGACCAAGATCTCCTGCGGTACATACATGGCATTCAAAACCTTTAGCAGCGTGTTACGATGTGCCTCAGAACACAGCAACAAATTCAGAATAGAGATTTTCGAAGGTGTTTGATGGAGGTGGTCAACGATCTTGTAATCACTCTTCTTGATCAACCTCATGAACTCTTCAGCGTCCTTTACAAGTAAGTCCTTCTCTACCCCACGAGGGGTTTCCTCAACAACTTTACTCTTTCCCTTATCAGTTTTCTCAACTTTGTCCGCTTTGTCTACCACAATCTCAGGTGGAGCAAATACTCTTCCGCTACGTGTGATTCCGCCAGTTCCTACTAGGTTATCCACAGACTGCCTGGATGGCTCCAGTTCCAACTTCTGTCTGTTACAGTAGACGTCTGCCCCGTAGTGCCATGGGACATCGTTGGTGCTTTCAAAAGGTATCGGCCCAGCTTTTGTGATGGTAATTGTGGGCGGCCTGGGCGCAGAAATGGTTATTGTCTTGCGAGGGATGGTGATGGTGGCAACCTCATCATCCTGTTTCAGCATTACCTCTCCAGATCCACATTCGACCCTTCGGCTAAACTGCAAGATTCCTTTGGTCATCAGACTCTGAATCCCCACTATCAACTGTTCACAGCCATCAGGACGAGTCGCACAGCCCATACACAATTCTCTACAGCTCGGAAAAAAGCCTCTCTTCATCAGCTTGGCTTTAACGAAGCTAAGCGGTGTCTTCAAATCTTTGACATCAGTCAATAAATCTAAGTTCTCTTCTTCAATAATGGCATTCACCCCACCTCCCCTATGGTTCGGCATAGGGTTCTTTGTGACATTCGACACATTATCTGAGAATTTGATGATTTTAGCATCCACCATATCTTGCACCTTGTGCTTGAATGCCTTGCAGTTTTCTATCGTGTGGCCAGGTGCCCCTGAGTGAAAATCACATGTTACATTCGCATCATAACCCTGCGGAGGTGCCCCTGTCAAGGGAGCCAGGGTTCTTTTCTGGACTAGCTGTAACTGAAGCAGAGTTTGTAATAACTGAGCATAAGACATGGGTGATGTCTCAAGCTGACGATTTTCTAGAGGTGCCCTGTTCTGATACCTTCTGTACCCTTGCAGATTTGGTTGCTGCTGCTGCTGGGGTTGTTGGACAGCAGGGATGGTTATGCTAGCCACCTGCTGGCGCTGACCTTTACCTTTCCTCCGAGCGTTGGACACCGCGTTCGTCTCTCCTTCACGCCTTTTGTTACTATATGGTTTCTTTCCTCCTCCAGATGAGGATAGATCAACACCCTGAATTTTCCCCAATTTGATCCCGTTTTCAACGTGCTCGCCAGTAATTATGAGATCGGAGAAACTCCCTGACATACCACTGACCAGTTTCTCGTAATAGACCCCTGGGAGAGTGGCTACAAACATTTCAACAAGCTCTCGTTCAACCATCGACGGCTGAACTCTAGCTGCTAATTCACGCCATCGCTGGGCGTATTCTTTGAACCCCTCGTTGTTCTTCTGTGACAAGTTCTGCAGTTGAACCCGGTTCGGAGCCAAGTCACTGTTATACTGATAATGGTGTACAAAGGCCTCAGCAAGTTCTTTCCATGTACGCACACTGGTGGGTTCCAAACCCATATACCATTCCAGGGATGGACCGGACAAGCTATCCTGAAAGAAGTGCATCAGCAGCTTCTCATCTTCAGAGTGAGCGGACATCTTTCGGTAGTATGATCTTAAGTGGACACGAGGGCAAGTGATGCCTTTGTATTTCTCAAAGTCGGGTACCTTGAATTTAGGAGGCACTTTGAAATCAGAAATCAATCCCAGTTTAGTCATGTCGACACCCATATTGTTCTGGTTCTCGAAACTCTTCATTTTGTCCTCGAGTGCTTTAAACCTCAGACGTGCTTCAGCAGTCAGTTCTCCCTCAGCACTCCTCTGTGAGAACAAATCTTCTAGCCATGGCTGAGTGCCATTAGGCCCATACAGATTTCCAGCACCTGTGTTGCCATTGCCTAGTCCAGTGTTGCCATTGGCCTCAAAATTACCATTACCGACGCCAGTCGTATTACCATTGGGCCCGATGTTAGTGATCACATTGCCGTTAACACTTCCATTCCCCCCGGTCACGGGGATGCCACCCTGAGGAGTTTCAACAGGTGGAGGGACTGGAACGCTCCCACCATGAAGCATACAGTTGCTGTCAACCCTTGAGATCAGTGGCTGAACTAGAGTTCGAAGCTGGTCTTGGCCGGTAGCGACCACTTGCATGAGCTCCATGAAACAGTCCATCCTCTCTCGGAGTTCCTGGATGTCAGTCTGCACTTGTTCCATTGCTCTAGCTTGATTCGCTCTGGTCAGATAGCGGTGGATCGGTCTTCGGTCAATCCTGGAACAACTTGCATACACAAAGGGTTAGAAAAACGACAAGGTGCTTTTCATGCAAATGCTTCATGCAAATGCAAACGTGTGTCTATGCCTTAGGGAGATTCCCCCCCTGATCCTAGTTTCCGAGACAAATAAAGTCTAACATCCATTCATGGAAAGAAATCCTCATTGATTTATCCGAAAAACCCGTGCGAGTAGCGTACAACTGTGATCACACGCAACTGAAGCGACAAGGCATGACCCCAACCAACAGGCCTGGTGGTGATCAGCATATCAATGCATAAAAGGTACAAAGAAATACAAAGAAATCAAGTGTGACTACAGGCATGGAAATCCTCTAGTAACTTCTTTGTAGCGGGATGATCAGGCTGAGTAAGCAGGCCCTGGATCAGCAAATCCCTCTGCCTGATGGAATATGGGAGGTTCTCGGCAACGTCCCTATAACCATCTTCTTCAGAATGGTTTTCCACTCTACTCCTCTTAGTGATCGTGACTTTCTATGTCTAACTCAATTAACTGCAAGTGCACAGTCTATCGCGTAGTAATAATATATATCGATCCTACAGGGACTCGTAATCAAACTAGTATTATCGGGTGTTACGGTGTTTAGCTAGGTTGGTAATGTTTTAAGGGAATAATAACAAAATAAGTGCGTAAACTAAAGGGAACTAAAGCTTTTACTTAAGGTATGAATGCTTGAATCGGTATGTAATATGTTATTTCTTCAGGGATTCTATAGGTCACCGGTGTCTTTAGGTTTTCAAAAATGGTTTAAGAAGAAAATGATGGTTTAAAGACCTTTGTCTCACGATGGTTGTTGACGCTAGTCGCAACTCTAAGGCGGAACGTATGCTGTTGCTATCCTGTTCGGGGTTAAAGTTACTTTTTGAAAACTATTAGGTTCTAATTCCTTTTAAAGCGCTGTCGCTGTTTTTAAAATGAATGCCTAGTTTTTACTATCTGGTCTTTGCCTCAGTTGTCGCTTGTTGGTTCATACCTTTATGAATTTCCCACTGTCGTGGCAAAACTACTGTAAATAATTTCTCGCTGTCGCGACGAAGGTTTATTTAGAAAAGTCAAATTTAAAAACTGAAGCCATAAATAAGTTTTTGAAAAGGTAGATATACACCGGTTAATTATTGAATCTCATCAGATTATTTATTACATACCGATTACTTAAGATTTAGCCAGACATGGAATATAAATAAACAGAACGTAAATAATGGCAGAAAATAATAATATTCATTACAATAGGAAATAACAATTCAATTACGATTAGAATAGAAACCTGTAAATAATTCGATTTGCCTTTTGGGAAATCCTCCAAAATGGCGGCAGGATTTTGTCTTTATGCCAATTACTCGTACAGAATAGAAATGGGAAGTAAAACAAGAATTGCAAGGAAAGAAAGAAAGAGGAAATAAAACAATGATAAGAAAATGGGAATTTGAATAATTGCTCTGAAAGTAAATTGGCAGCACTTTGTTTCTTCAATGCGGCTCCCCTTTTCTGGTACTAGCTACCCCCCTTTTATAGATGGGATATTCCACGGTTTATTTCTTCGGGAAGTGGGAGTGATATCAGAGAATATAGGAGTTAGTGGTACCACTTCTCTTTGGCACTTTCATAATTTGACAGCACGTGCAGAAAACTGTATTTTAACTGCATGATGGTCGTCATGGACCTGTGACGGTCGTCATACGCATGACGGTCGTCACACCCTTGTGACGGTCGTCACATCAGCAGAACTCGTTTTTGCTGCTTTTTGGCCTGATTTTCACTTGGTTTTCACCTGTAAATGCTTCTTTTCTTTATCTTGCTCCATTTGAGCATGGACTTTGAATACCTGCAAAATACTGGGCAAATAGTGTGGAAATATCCGAATTCGGAGTGAAAACGGTCGCCGATTAGTAGAAAAGTACATCATTATATATATGATTTCGCGCTATCACTTAGCATCAGCCCGGAGTTGACAATCCATCAGGTTTGCCTTGGTCTCAACTGACATATACTGGACATCTCGTCGGAGTGAGGCTTCAGCCTCTATCTTCTTGTCTTTGACTTCAATCTGAGCTCCTAACTGGGCTATCTGTTGCTTCAGTTTTTCTTCTCGCTCCTTGTGGCTAGTCAAAGTGTTGTTCCACAGCTTCTCGCACTGGGTCAACTTCCGGTATGCCTTATCCAGCTCCTGCTTCTTGGTGGTCAATACCCCGTGCACTGCCTTCAGGTCCAACCCAAGACGCTCCCTAGCATCAGTTTCTTTGGTCAGATTGGCGCCCAGAAGGTTGATCATCTCTATCTACTTCTTGCAGGTATAAACAGCTTCACTCTTCTCACTCCGGAGCTGAGCGATCTCTTTCTCCAACTCTTCGTTGGCTTTTCGTAGCTCTTCCTTCTCTTGGAGTACCTAGTTGAATTTCTGAATATCAACGGTGGTAGGCTCTTTGTACACGGGAGGATATAATGGTTCCACAGCAGGAAACATCATTAGAAACTTGGTGGCTCTCTCTCGGACCCAAGCCACATACGGATCAAAGGCCTTGTTGTTGCTCTTTCCCAGCAGGACCTTTCCCTTTCGGTGAATTTTTCTCCAAGCATTTTGTACCTTGACCAAAGTGTCACCTTCAAGCAACCCTGTGAGATACAGAGATTCCTGTATCTCTTCCTCTTCAGGATGACCTCGTAGTGCATACCCAAATTGTCGTACTAGCAAAGAGGGGTTGTAATTGATACATCCATTCCTTCCGACCAGGGGGACGTTAGGAAAGCCGCAGCAGCTATGTACAATATCTTTGCCCAGTAGATCTCTATCAAACCAGATAATATTGTCAGCAGTCAAACCCATCAAATGTGCAGACCAAGGTGAAGACTCAGCATAATCAATGAACGGCCCTGACTTAGGAAGATGGCTAGCAAACCACTTATACAGTAAAGAAGCACAACATGCCACGTTCTTCCCCTTTCTGTTTTCATTTTTGCTGTGAACTGAATGGTAGATGTCTTCGAGGAGAGTAGGCACTGGATTCCCGGAAGCAAATATATGGCAAGCATCCATACCTATGAAGTCCGGATGACTTGGGAATAGCACGATCCCATAAATGCAAAGGGCTAAGAAGGCATTGAATACATCCCAGCGACCCTTTTGGCAAACTTTCGGGCCTTTTCCATCAGGAAAAGCAAAGGAAAACCATGAACTCCAACCTTTCTGAATACCATCCCTTTCAACTCAGACTCATCTACATGAAGAGCGTCAGTCAACTTACTCAAGTTAGGTTCACCCTCAACACGGTAATAAGGCATTTGATTCAACAAAGGCACCCCCAACAGGTCAGAGTACTCCTCCAGGGTCGGAGCTAGGACATAGTCTGGAAACACAAAGCATCTGAGTTGTGGGTCGTAAAACTGCAGCAGGGCATAGAGGTCGTTCAACTCGTACGTAGGAAGCTTATACACAATACCCAGAAGTCTCCCATAACTCTTTCTGAAATTCTCCATCATTGTCTTATCAGCCAACAAAATCAAAGCTCGTAACTCTCGAATGTCAAGTGTTGGTAACTTGTAAGCCACAGTCTTCTTCAGAGATGCCATATCAGCCATGAAGATCAAGATCACTAGAACCAGGGGAGAAATATGCACCTGCAACACAGACACACGTTAATGACATGCAAATGAGGATACAAACAATGCAAAATGCAATCATGCAGCAGGAGATCAAGACGACTGTGCTGTTGAGGAGAAGGGCCACAAATCTGCTCTGTCAAGAACAAACATATCTCTGATGATAAGAACCCCTGATACCAGACCATAAATCTGCTCTGTCAAGAACAAACACATATCTGATGATGAGAACCTCTGATACCAACAAAATTGATTTACTGTCAAGAAAACCAGGTAGTCTGAAGGTTAAGGTTTCCTGCAACAAACCTGACCCTGCTCACAGGTATGGACCTAATCACGGAAAAGGTTCGGCATCCTATGCGGTCATCAGCGTCACAGACTTTCAAGAAACGATGATACGATACCCAGGAGGTGTGGCATCATCATCTCTTGAAGCGGCCTCACTTAGCTGAATTCCAAATGATCGGTTCCCAGAGTCGACAATCCTCAGATCCGGCAACCCCTCGAGTCCAAAGGACCGATAGGAAGTCATCAAAGAGAACCTCGTCTGAGTGTGGATTACATGGGAACTGATGCAAGCAAAGCAATCACGTCCTCCACTAACCCACTCTAATACTATGTAGCTCTCAAGCCTGGGTCTGGCTTCTCACTCATCAGAATTCCCCTCCTATAACAGCACAGATAATCATATCATACTGAAAATAAAATGCGGGAAATAAATGCGATAAATAAAACCCAACAGGTAAACATACAAGCGCTAGGATTGACTCTCGTACAGGGACGTTGGATCCCCATATTGACTCGCATAAGGGACGTTGGATCCCAGGAAACTATCTTCTTCCCCAGCAGAGTCGCCAGCTGTCGCTACCGCGAAAATAAGGTGCCGACAAAACAGAAGAGTCGCCACCTTTTGTTATTTATCCCTCAGAATGGGAAAGGAAACGATTGGAAAAACCTGACGAAAAGGTATAAGACAAGGTCATCGCAACCATTGTCTGGATTCGGGAGTCGGTTACGCAAGGGGAAGGTATTAGCACCCCTCACGTCCGTCGTACTCGACGGGATCCATGCTTGTTGTGTTTATCTGACGGGTTTATTTAACTATCTACCTATCAAGGCCGGTATAAAAAGAAAAGAAAATGACTCGGCAAAGCGTCGCACTTTATGCCTACGTATTCTCATCAAAGAATGAGAAATCAGAGTCAACGTAGTTCGCCTAACTACGGGTTACGGGGAAGGTGGCTCGCCAATACGTCAGTATTGTGCCTACGTACTCTCAACAGATATGAGAGATCAGAGCTTACGTAGTTCGGGATAATACGGATTACGGGAATTCAGATTCATCTGTTTTTCGAGTAGGGTTAACAAACAGTTCCAGCAGTTTGGTGTACGCGGCTCGACCCTTGGAGACTTATGCATTACCGTTTGCGGTAGAACTGGGAGTTAACGACACTTTTTTCTTCAGAAAAGCTTCCTTTGACTTATGGGCCCACGGGGCAAAAAGGTTTAAAGTTTGTTTTCTGTCTTTTACGGAAGAACTGTTTTTTAGTTGTTTGTAGTTCGTACAACACTAAAGACTATGACCTGGGAACGAATGCCTCGCATATCGTCCAAAGGACGTATACTAAACATTCTAGACGATTGAGAGGAGGTCGCTCAATTATCATTTCCCAAGTAGCTTAAGGCTCGTAATGCGCTTATACTAACTTGCCTTTATTACGTTTTTACTGTTTGTTTGAGATGAGAAGAGAGAGGGACAACTACGGGGAGACTATCAAGTCCTAATGTTGTCATGCCAAGGATTCATCCTATGGTTGAGGTTTAAAACAGGGAACTCCTAGAAGTTATCATGCATAGGTTTCAACCTAAAGTTCTAATTATCACTTCCTTATCAAAGGAAGTGAGATTCCTAGGGGATCATGTCAATGGTATACAGAAACAGATAAAGCATCAGCTTAAACAGTAAACAGTAAACAATTGTAAAATGCATGCAATGCAAGTGAGGGAAGAAATGTGTGTGGGGCATCAGCCTCCACAAGCTCGTCTCAACCTCAAGCCAGATATGAATAACTGCAAAAATAATAGAAGAAAATAAAATGCCATCAAGCAAACCACAGACCACACAGGCAAGGGAGCGAAGCTCTACCGAATACCAGCAAGCAAAGCCATACAGTAAAAATACAAGCAGAGGGAGCAACTCAACCTCTAATGCAATCATGCTCCTAGCTTAAAATAATATAAACATGAACTTATTCTAATGCATCAAGCAAATCAAACAAGGGAGAGAAACCATAATGAGCAACAAGGAAGTCATCCCAGGCTGCATTAGGTTAGAGGTATATCAATACCAGAGTCCATCATGGGCTTAACCTCTTGAGGAATGCACAGAATCCAACCAATGGAAGGATTAGGCTCTCACAAGAGGGATCCTATGTCAATAGGACAGAAAAGATTGGGTATTAGTCTTAGATATCAATCTAAGGGTAACTGATTGTAGTGTATCAACACAGAATGTCCATCTCAGGCTCAACCTGTTGAGGAATGCACAGAATCCAAACAAAGGAAGGATTAGGCTCTCCCAAGAGGGATCCTAAGAATAGGACTTTGAGATGGATGACAGTATATAAACCAAGGGAATATACCATGCCAAGAATGTTAATCCATGGCTCAACCTCCCGAGGAATGTACAGAATCCAACCAAAGGAAGGATTAGGCTCTCACAAGAGGGCTCCTCATCAAGACTTGAAGGATAAAGATAGTACAAACCAAAGGAATGTACTATACTAGGGAATGTCAATTCAAGGCTCAACCTCCTGAGGAATGCACAGAATCCAACCAAAGGAAGGATTAGGCTCTCACAGGAGGGCTCCTCTTCAAGACTTGAATAAAGAAGGTAGGGCAAAGCCCAAGGAAAACACATAGGGGACAGGAGGTAACACAGCACTTCATAGAAACCCTACAAACTAGCTACAAGGTTCACCTAAGCTAGGGGCATCAAAAGCTCTATCAAGGCTATGGAAAAGTTCTAAGGAGATCTCTACCTACTTACCAATCTATCAAGAAAGGGATACACTATTTAGAATCATCTAATGGCTATTTACATGGTTAATCTATGAAACTTTCTAAGTTAGATCACCTAAACTGAAGTTAACTTTATAAAATGGGGAACTAGTTGAAATTTACTCCTAAAAATTCTAGGAAAAATATCATATCATCCTACATGTATCCATATGCTATAGTCCAAAAATCAGAAGTTAAACCTAAGTCTAAAAGGTTCAAACTAAACCTAAAGTTCAAGGTACATCAAAGGGGTTCAATCATGAACACTCCTAAACAAGCATACTAAAACCTCATTCACAATCATCTAAAAATAATGATAAAAATCACAAGGCAATATCAATGTGTACTCAAACAACATACAAAAAATCAAGATCAATTTCAGAACCATGAGGGAGAAAGAACATGGACAAAATCACAACATCAATGTTTCAACATTAAGCACATATTAAACTAAAAAATATGCAATAAAATGAAAATGCATGAAAAATGGAAAATAAAATCATGACAACATTCTAAACATTTTAAATTCTATCTACAATTTTTATCAAGATTTAATATCACTTTGTACTATTTTTTTTGGAATTAAAATCAAACAATCATAAAAGCAAAAATTAAAAGAAAACAAAATTAAAAGAAATGGATGGGAGGGTGCAGTCAGCAACTAATTTCAACTGAAGCGCTTGGGCCCAGGTAAAGAGGGGGTGCCATTAGCAAGGAGGGAGCTAGGCCCATCTGAGTATCAACTCAGTTCAAAAAAATAACCAGGGGAGGGGGTGCGCTGAGTAAGCAAATTGCCTTGTAAATCCATGTTGGGCCTGGATGGGGGGTGGTGATAGCAACTGAATGCCAAGGCCCAACGCTACATGAATCCCTCATGTTCAATTCAGTTCAGAAAAATTAAAAGAAAAAGTGATACGCGTGAGGATCGAACCTACGCTCTTCTGGTGTATGCAGCGAAGCCACAACAACTTGAGTTTCTAATTATTAAAACGCTGCGTTGAGGGGGGGTTAGGTGGCGCAACGTGAGCGCTTGGATTGAGGGACTGAGTCACACTTTCAACATGAATGGATGGTGAGGATTATCTCTCCTACCTTTCAAACATGCACGCGCGAAGTTGATCGCCGGTGGCTTTTTCGGCCACCATCACGGAACCCTAACTTCCTCTACAGACCACCATTCGCCACGAGTTCTACATGAATCTTGTCCTAAATTTCACCAGGAATCTAACTATACCATTTATTCATTCTAAAAACGCCAGGATCTTGAAATAACAATCTCAACCGAAAATGGTGTCAACCCTAAATTGTCTCTAATCATGCAATTATTGATCCTAAATCCAACTACACTTCATCCTGATCCTAACCACATACGCAATGCCATCTAAAACAGCCTAAATTATGCATAATCAAGAAATTCACCAACCTGACTTTGAGATTTCAACAGAGATGGTTCTTGCACGATTCAACCTCCACAAAAGTGCAGATTCACTCCAAGATGTATGTAGAAGGTGATGAAATCCTCAATTTGCTTTGATATGCTCTTGAACTACAAAATGAAATTTCAATTCCAAGCTTCCTTCTTCACTTCTCTCCAATGGCTTCTCCATGAAAATGAGCACTAGAAGCTTCCAAATCTGTTCTAAATCACTTTTATATTCTGTTTCAATGAGTTGGAGGCCCAAACCAAGCCCATTCATGAATTTTGGATTTTCATTTTCCTTCAAAATTTTCAATGTTGATATCCACCTTAAAGCCTTGTTCACACTTCAAATTCATTCCAAATCATTCTCTTAAGCTTTGTGGAATGTAATGAAGTGGTTTCCCTCCCTTGATTTCAATATATGGAGTATGTGGGATATGTTTCTTATTTGTGAAGCAACCTTCCAAATGGCCATGTTATGGACTTCAAATCAAAAATGTAATGATGCCAATCTCTTTAGAATATCAATTCCATTCAAATTGACTACAAATTTGACTTGAAAACATGTTATTCTCAATTGTTTTGAATTTTCTCATTTTAATTCATTAAAATGGCTTTTATATGAATTTGCTTCCACCAATACTTGATATAATCCATATCAATGGACACTTGATACTTAGACAAGCTAAAAACATCATTTTGAACAACTTTCATGTTGAAAAAAAATTCATTTGAGGCTTGCAAGATGGTGAAATGGACTTATGGTTCAAAATGACCTGTAATGCCCAAATACCCAAAATACCCTTGACTTGTCAAAGCCATAACTTGAGTTCTACAAATCCAATCATGGACTTCTAGCACTCTATGGAAAGCTAAGAGGATAAGGAACAACATTCATGTTGACCAAAAGTTCATAGGAATCATCCTTCTAGGGCAAAAATGTCATGCAAGTTGGGTAACTTTCAAGCTCCAAATTCACATGCCTCAGATGACTGGTAACTTGTCTGGCCCATAACTTGAGTTCTATAAACCCTATCAAGGACTTATAGTACTAAAATTAAATCTAAGAGCATGCCCTACAACAATCATGTTGGGGTCAAGATGAGATGACAATCATATCTTGAGTTAGATGGTCTTGAAGTCAGGGGTCAAACTAGAGGATTTTACACTGTCAAGTCTTAGAAACCCTAGCCTGAAACTTCTCAACCTCTTCAATCATGATGAGTTAACTTTGGAATAATCCTTAGAACATCTCAATGCATCAATCCATGATCACATGGCTCTTGGATTAGGTCTCAACCTTCTTCAAATCCATAGTTGACTTAGGGTTGACCCAGTCAAACCCTAGCTGCACCACTCATGGTTGAGCCTTCTTAATCTTGCACAATGACCTGTCTAGGCCTCAAAGTGATCTTCAACTCTTCTCATGAGCTCTCCCAAGACCTCAAGTCCAACTTCATGGCTTCAGAATCATCTGAGGGCTTTCCACAACTCTCAAGTTAGGAGACACACACTCTTGGTTTCAATCACTCTCTCTGAGGATCTTTTAATATCTCTGACAAGGATATCAACCCTCGAACATTTGAATAACCTTCTTAGCTAGCCTTGTATAGCTCTTAATTGGTAATCATACCTCTTGATCTCCTGCACACATGTCAATGAAATGCAAATGATAATGCTAATGTGAATGAAATGAAACACAAGCTAGGTGAAGAAAAGTTGGGCAAATTTTGGGGTGCAACACACCTCAACTTTTGATGAACAGGAAAGTTGTTCCTTATGATCTTAGCTTTCCAAAAAGTCATAGAAGTCCTTCATCTGATTTATAGAACTCAAGTTGTGAAGCTTGTGAGGCAAGGGTATTTTGGGAAAGCAAGATTACAAGTCATTTTCATTATAGGTCCATTTCATAACTTGGTGCACTTCAAATGGAACTTTTTTCAACATTGAACTTGCATCAAATGACATCAATTTCATCATGGAACATTCATTTATCATGGATTTGGCTTGTATGTGAAGATTGGTGAAGGAATTCCATGAAAAAAAGACTTTAAAGGCCATGATGTGAATTGGATTGATTTAAATCATTTTCATACCATATTTGTGCATTTTTTGAGTCACTTTATCATATTAAGAACAATGCACAAATTAAATTGGAGCCATGATGTGTGAAAATTCGTGAAATCTCAAGTTACTTCATGTTGAAGTTACACATACAAAATCCATCATTGGATCACTTCAGGGCCTGAATTCCATCCATTGGATCACTACACATGACAAGGAAGCTGTTTGAATGAAGTTTAGAGCCATTGGAGCCAGTTTCAATGTGTAATTTTCAAGCTTCCAACTCAATTTTGGATTTTTGCAATTCATCATAACAGGCCACAATTGGGCCTCCATTTGATCTTAGATCTAACATACATAAACCTCAGATGAAGAACAAACCCTCATTCAGTGAATTTGGTGAAGATTGGAGCAGAAAGCAGTTGCAAAAATGAAGGAGAAATTGAAATCGTGAAATCAAGAATCAAGCAATTTCAGAGCAATTGGAGGTTACCAATAGCTTCCTTGAGGATCATTGAAGGTTTCTGGATTGTTTCCTAGGAGTTTAAGCATCAATTCAAGACCCAACGGAGGAGCTCCGTTAGGTAAACTCTCTTTCAAGATTACGCTCTCTTTAAGCATCCATTTCATGCCATTTTTTGTGCATATTGAAGCCCTACTCTTATAGGCCATTTCTGGATTGATTTGGTTCTTTTTCTTGATGATTTTTTATTTATGCTCGAAACTTTATTGCTTTGTATCTCTCTATTTATGGATGAAAAATAAAATTGAACATTGGAATCATGATGTACACGTTGAGAGGATCACAATGGTATAAAATTTTGCCTGATTTGGTTCAGTCTTGCTCCTTCTTCTCCGGCGAGCAGATGGGGAAGACGACCGGAGTTACAGAGCCACCGCCTGGCTCTCCTCCTCCGTTTCCCACGTGGACGTGCCATGTAATCACGCTGACCTTTTGACTAGTGCAGATCAACGGCCCTGATCTCTTGTTTGACCATCCACGTACGCGTTGAAGTCCAACGCATTAATAAAACGAAGCGTTTTGAGTAAAACGTTGAGTGTTTGGATCTTGGGCTCCCAACTGTTATTCACACCCCCTTCACAATAGGCCCAACAATTTTAGCTGCTTTTGATTGCTATTCAACACGCTGGTTTATTATTTTTCTTTTCTTTATTTCTTTTTCCATTTTATTTTCTGCTGGAATTTTAATTCAATAAAAATACCTCAAGTGACCTAAAAATCTTGCAAAAATATTTTTTACACATTTTGGGATGTTAGCTGATTTTAGGAATTTTCATTTTATTTTTTGGGTTATTTTTCAATTAAATAGGATTTTTCACATTTGAGGTGTTTTAATTGACTTAAAATTGCTTCCTCTTGGTTCTTGATTTTATTTCTTGAGTGATTTTCATTTTCAATGGCTGATAATTGTTTATCATGTTCATGATATGTTAAATGTTTTTTTAAGAGCATTTTACCCCTGGTTTGATTGATTTTAGGTAGGGTTTTAGGCTAGTTTTAGTGACCCTCGATTCACCCTTTCCCTTTGGTGTACCATTAGGGTTTCATTTATGTTTGCATAGTTTTATTAGGACTTTGTCCCCATACTTTTGACCCCTAGTTGCTAACACCTTAGGGTTCATCTTGGATTTTATTTGGTAATTTTTGAGCAAGTTTCCTATTTTTAGGGTAATTTCCATTTAGGTTATCATTAAGTGATGTTTACACTAGTGCATGAATTAGTTTGCTTTGTAATTGACTTTTGTGCATTGATTGAACCCCTAACTCTTGTGAATTCATGTTATAGACATATTGAAGTGTGTGTAGGTTCAATTAGAGGTCATAATTTGGTTTATAACTTGTTGAAGCATGCTTGTCTTTTAGGCCTTATATTAGGGTTTCTAATCGTGAATATGTGTGAATGTTCTCAATCTTTTACATGCTTTTGTTTGCATTCCCTTATGTGTTTCTCTTCATTTAATTTGAGCACATTCTATCCTCATCTATACCTCTGTCCTATGACTTAAGGATCCTATTTATGAAGGCTTAGTCCCTCCTTTGGAGGAACTTGAAGCATGTCATAAATAGTGAGCCTTTGAGGACCCTTTGTTTGATTTGCTTGCATATTGAATATGGTATGTTTGGTTGAGTGCCCTTATGAGTTCCTTAGGTTCTCATTTTGCCTCCCATCTTCTCATTCACTTATTTCCCTCTTTCCTTTTCACTTGGTGTGCTTTTATGCATTAGGATTGATGTTTGAATGTTGTAAGATTCATACTATCTTTCTCTTCTTTTTGCATTTCTTTCTTGCATTAATAAAGGTTGAGATGTGCTTGTGGAGGTGTTTACCCCACACTTTTTCCTCCCTTTGCTTGTGTGTTGCATTGCATATGCATATTTGCATCTTTCATATCTTATGCTTTGATTATGCTTTCTTCTTTTGCTTTCTTTGCCATGTTCCCTTAGGATCTCTAATCTCTTTGAGATTATGATATACCTTAGGAATTAAGCCATGTATGATAACATTAGGTAGCATCCCCCTAACCTTAATATTAGGATCATTTTGCATGACAACTACTAGGTTTGAGTTAGTCTCCCTTTAGTGTGTCCTTTCTCTTCTCATCTTCAAACACCTTTAAAACACTTAATAAAGGATGATGAATGTTGTATGCTACGAGCCTTAAGTACTTGGGAAATGATGATTGAGCGACTTCCTCTCAATTGTCTAGAGTGTTTAGTGTACGTCCTTTGGACGATATGCGACGCATTCGCTCCTAGGTCATAGTCTTTAGTGCAACATGAGTTACAAATTAAACTCAAAACACTTCTTCTCTAAAAGACTTAACGGAAAACCTTTTTCAGAAAAGAGAGTTTTGTTAACTCTTGGTTCTACCGCAAACAGGTAACGCCTAAGTCTCCAATGGTCGAGCTACATACACCTAACTGCTAGAACTAGTTGTTAACCCTACTCGGATAAAACAATTTGAACCATCCAGTGTTCTAATTTGCCCGAACTACGTTTGCTCTAATAGTTTGAATAGTTGAATTGAGTATAGATGTGTTTGTTTCTATGTTGTAAAAGAAAAAGGGTCCTCCTTATGGGGTAGGATCTAAACCTAAGTTGATCAACTTGAAAAGGATCAAGGATCAAACGGGAAAAGTGATGCATATGAGGTGCAATACGCACAAGTTGTTAAATCATGCGTAGGTTCTTCCTTTGGACATTATGCGATGCGATAAGATAAATAACGATGAAATAAACAACGGTAATTAAATCCATACACACGGATATAAATGCTAAAAGATAAGTCAAGTGCGGGACGTGAATATTCGAATGTGAGGTCGGAGTTGACGGATAGAAACGCCACGTTGATTAAGCTTAGGTGAGATTGATTTTAGGAAATTATTTTAATTTTGTTAGTTTTATTTTTAGTGAAATTTGATTAGATTAGAAGAAATAAATTAATTATATTTCCAAATAGAAAAAGATTTCAGATAGATAGATAATGATTTATTAAATAAAAGAGTTGGTTTTAAAAAAGAAGTTTATATTATGGAGATTTTTAATAAAGAATAGGTTCTTAGTGAATGAAATATTAGTGTAAATTATTTAAGTTATTACTAAAAGAGTTTTATAAAAAGTTTTAGTTATTAATAAATAAAGCAAGTTGTTTAGAAAAAGGAAAACCTATTAAATAGAATAGTTTTTAATTTAATAAATAAAATAAATACAAATTAAATTAAATTAAAAAAAAAAGGCTTTTTAATATTTAGAAAGTGAACAAAATATTTTTATCAAATAAAAAGGATTATTGAATTGATAAATCAAATAAATTAATAACATTGAATTTATTACTAATAAGTTGAGAAAGTTAATTATATAAAAAGTTATTAGGTTATTATTATTTTTTTAAAAAAACTGATTAACAAAAAGATTAATTATTAGTTTAAATCAATTAAATTAAAATTAGTTTAATGGTTACATTAAATAGATGGCAGATTAAATGTTTTAAATAGGTGTTTAATTAATTAAAAAAAAAGTTAAGTGATGATTAAGTGGGTTAATTAAGATTAGGGGGAATTAATTGTGGATTAACGGTTAATGGGGAGATCAGGGGATAACGCATGATCTTGTGCAGTATGGACTGTGAGGGTGTACGATGTGGAGTCGTGTGCGAGTCGTGTGATGAGATTAGGTAAGGGATGAACGGTGATAAAGTGAGGGTACGTGATAGTTGTTGTGGGTGCACGTGTACAGGGATACAATATATAAAATTTACAAAATCAGAAAACCCTATATCCCACCCTCATTCCTATCTTCCGCCGTTTCCACTCTCCTCCTCCATTCTTTCACTTTCCGCCATGATTTCTCCTTCATCTCTCAACCGCGCCTCCGTTTCGTCTTCTTCCTTGCCTTCCTTTCTTTCTTCTTCCGTATTCTTCTAGACAAATCAAACAAACAAAAAAAATAACATAAAGTGTTAGCGAAAAAATAATCTCACGTTTCTATGGTTTTTTTGCAGACGGTGGCTCGCGATGGCGTTGACGGAAAGGGGTTTCCCGAAATTCGACGGTCAAGAGAAACGGCGGTTTGAAGGGTCCGCGGTTAACAGCTGTAGTGAGGCTTAGATCGGCGGCTCTGTGAAGGATGGAGGGTTGAGGTTTCGACGGCGTGAGGGTTTTGGAAAAGATGAGTTCCTATGACTTCTTCTCTTTTCAATTGTTTTTAGTATTTTTCCGATTTTGGGACTTCTGTTCTGTTCTGCAAATCTCAAATTCCTCTTCTTTATAGTTGTCCAATCTCTTCTTCTAATTAATCCCTATTAAAAACCATACAAATTTCATATGAACATGTTTATCCAATTTTGGAAACCAAATTAAGACCCTGTCAACTTTAATTTGGAAAGTTTTTAATCTGTCATGTGAACCTCTTCCTTTTACTGTTATGACCCTGATGTCATGATTTTGATAATAGTGAATTTGGTTATAATTCCTCAATTTCAATTTCCTTTTCAGGTTGATTGGGCACTTTTGACTTCCTGTTCATAAGCCACGACGCCTTCTAGCCCGCTGAATCTAAGTACAAAGTCGGACGACTTTTGATTTCAAATATTTCACACAGGATACCATGGACATCTGCGTCTGGTTGTAGCATCATTTGGAATGAGAATACACTTCAACCCACGTTGGAGCTAATGTTCTGCGACGACATGATGAAGCTTTTCCGTACCCAGTATGTAGACTAGTACGGACATTAGGGACAACTTCTATTTCGATGATCCTCGTAACAAAATTAGGCCTTCAAAGCATTGGACTGCACTTATATAGTTTATATCCACAGAACCGTATGTATTATTTGGAAGATTCGGTGCATTTTTATATAAACTTTGATGTAATGATTCATGATTATCATGGTTTGGTGGTCTTGAAATGATAAGCCTAAAGGTAGCGTGCTTGGAACGGGACCTTTGTGTCATGCAAATCAAGTGATAGGATTGTGTCAAATATTTGTTTTGTGTTTATATGTGGTGGCCTTCAAATTTTGACATTTCGGACCATTTCGTACAATTTGGACCTTTGAGCTAAATGTGAATCTTCAAATATGAACCTTTGAGCTAAATTGTGAACCTTTGAGCTAAATTGTGTCAAATATTTGTTTTGTGTTTATATGTGGTGGCCTTCAAATTTTGACATTTCCGATTTCAACCCGTACAAAGTCATGACCCTTCGCAATTTGTATTCTCAAGATGACGAAATGAACTTGAATGTGGAATGATGAGCTTGTATTGAAGCATTTGTCAAATGGTGAAGCATGAACTCATGAAATACGACTATTTGAAATCAACGCCTGGTTATAACTTGGAGCTTTTAATAACACAAATAATTAAGTTGTAATAAATCCTTCCATAGACTTGAAATTGACTTGAGAATGCAAACTTCCAATTCACATCGTCTTGAGTCCACAACCTAGGGGAAAATTTTTGAATACGACCCGTGATTCTAACCGGACACTCCAAACACCGTTAACTATTGCTGACCGAGAGAATCAAGCACTCTTATCTTTGTACTTTATGCACCTGCACAGACTCATTAGTGATAATAAACATGCACACAAAGATATAAAGATAAAATGCAAGAAAAAAACAAGGAGGTGAAATCTTAAGGTCAAAAATTTGGGTGCTACAGTCAGATATACTATGTAGTTGAATTTTTATTTGTATTTTGATTATAATATTTTGATAATATATATTATGGTTTGTATTTTGTGAACAATAGTGTTTGGTTATTTGATAACAAATCGTATATGGTGGTAACATCCTTACCAACACATATGATATGGTAATTGAATGTTTATTGAAAAATATCAATTTTAACTTAATACTTTGTAAATAATATTTATATATGGTAACATTATACTGTTTATTATTGACAAATTTTTAAGAAACTTACTACGTAATAATATATTGTCTTGACGATGAATTTGAAGATTGTTATCTGGACTCACCCTTAGGTTTATCCAAAGATTAATATTCAAATTAATTTTGAGGATAATGGAGGAGTCTTGTTGATGAAGTCTTTTATTATACTCTTTTTTCTTGACCTGACATTTTTAAAAGTTTGGTATAATATAAAAGCTTATGAAAAGTTTATTTCACATTAAAACTTTTAAATAGTCAAATTTATCTTCTTTTTTTTTAATAAATAAACAACACGGTTTTTTTATAAATTTACTCTATTTTTTAATAGATATGTATATATAAGTCGACCTATAAAATTTCATAAAAAACTTTAACAATCGAAGTCTGATTTATTTAGTTAAATAGCCTTTTAAAGAAAATATAAACCTAACATCTTTTATTAATAGATTAAACCAGACAAAACTTAAATATGTTAGACTTAAATAAACCCCGTAATATATGGTCATTTCTTAATGCACCCTATATGTTTCTTAACCACCACATGAAAATACTTAAATGTTCTAAAGACGAATCTCTAGACGCATCAAATTCTGATTGAACGTTAAAATATTCCGGAGGTGTATCTCTGTAATAGTTTAACACACACCATGCATCACATTCAGAAGCTATTATACAAGTGTATTGTACCAGAGATGCATCTTTGTTTATTTTATAAAGATGTATCTCTGTAACCTATCAGAACAGGACTCCTCATGTTATATTTTGTTTACGTGTATTCAGATGAAATACAATTAAAACATAAAAAATGACGTACATAAATCCAAATGGTCCAAAAATGTCACATATAAATAAAAGACGAATAAATAATTAAAAAATCGTGAACAATGATAAAGTAGCATGTTGTCAAAATAAAATACAATCCATAATACTACTATATATTAATGCACTACTGTGTATGTATGACTACATCTCCTCTTCCTCGTCTGCCTCCTATACTACCTCATGATCCTCAGTCATCAATCGTCCCCGTCCTTCGGTGCTGTCTCCGATACATCAATGCCCTCATACCCCCATCATTATGGCATCTAGGATCTGCCTCACATCAGACCCATTAGGGAAAATACCTTTGTCAATGCCTTCTTGTGAAATCTCCACTATACGACAATATCTAGACAAGACATTCTCAACATGATTTAACTGTACCTGCTCCTCAGAGTAAGTCGGTACACTCTGGAGATGCGCAGGAAGTGCTGGAGGATCCAATCCTAAAATGAAAAGTTTGGAACACACGAATCATTAGTAATGGCTTTTCAAAGATGAAATAAAAATGACAAAGAAACATTAAAAGACCAATAAATATTACCGTTAGTTGTGTGATGTTTCTTGTGACCTGTTTCATCTTCCACATACATACAACCCTCTAATGACTTCGAGTACAGGTAGATCAAACAATCAGTCCCTAGTTGTACTCATGGATCCGTTCAAAATCCTCAAAGTACCGTTGGTAGACGACATCTGTATAAGTGACGCTCTTTTCCATAAAAAACTCAAAGTGTCAACCAAATATAGCAGGTATGCTCTCATAACATGTCATCTATGGAACACCATCTGCTTATCATCACCTGTAGTATATTGTGCTCTTAGAATTTCATCTTTATATACCTTTTTCAGGTATTCAAGTCTAGCATGAGTACCCCTGGTTCTATCCAACTCCTCCTTCGCCTCCACTAGATCAATCCCCAAATAGTCTACTATCATCTCGAGTGCCTCGTCTTTGGTAATCCTTCTACGATCTAGAAGTCACCTTCTGATCGGAAGATGTAGTAAACACGAGACATCGTCGAGTGTGATAGATATCTCACCAAGCAAGAGATGAAATGACGAGGTCTCTGAGTGTCATCTATCCACAAATGCATTAAGCATCTTGTGGTTGACCATATAACCGGTCATGCACAGGTCCTTCAGGCCAGATAAGGACAAAACTGTCTGAAACCGATCCTCATTCGGCTGAGGCAAGCTAGTAATCTTCTGCTCGTGGTTAATAAACTTTTGCGGATCACGTTCATGTAAAAAAAATAAAAATTAATGTCAGAATTTGTCAATTAAAATTAACGTAAATAAAAAAGAATAAATCAAACTAATGTTACCTTTCTGTCCCAGATATGTCTAGCAGTATGGTCTGGGTAGAGAGGCAGTAGTGAAAAATCTACAAGTCCTCCTCCAAATGCCTATAGCTCAGCATCCACAACAGTGTCACGCTCTGGAGGTGGCATTGGATCAGCAACATCGACAATAGGAGGTGGTATTGGCTCAGAAGCACTTACAGTATCAGTAGTAGGAGGTGACGGTGGTGACTCAGGTACCTCAGGCGCCTGAATAGGGGAAATATGGCGCTTCCGGGAGGATTGAAGAAGTTATGCGTCGGTAGGTGAACTCCGTCTCCTACGGGAAGAAGGAGATGGGGAAGCATGAGGAGAAGCACGAGCCCCAGAAGTAGATGGCTCTATGTGGCCAGAGGGACCAGGAGCCTCTGAAACTTGTCGACTTTTATCCCGCGCACTGATGGGTGTTATGTAACACTCTTGCGCCTCAGCCTATCATGTCTATTAGCCATTAATGTTGTAAGTTAAAGTAAAGCAGACAATTAATGCAAGCAAACAACTCCACAAGCAAGAAAATAAAAAAATACTAAGAAAATTCCAGAGATGCATCTCCGATTGTTGGGAAAATAAAACGTTAAAAATTTTTGGAGATGTATCTCCAGAATTTTCTGTAACTCAGCAGCTACGTCAATTGCGGCAATGCAGACAAGGAAACACAAAAAAATATTGCATTGATCATCATTTTCAGCCAACTATCATGTTTTACACTATGTCTAAACAATCAATCATCCAGTTTCTACTCATTTCCTACCTTATCATTGCCATACCCGAATTTGTATCCCTAAGATCCCGCTTCTTTTTGTGTCATCTGCATAGTCTATCATGCATTTCATCTCGCATATTGCCCAAATTATCAGCCAGAATAAACTTATTGGATTTAAATCGAATCGGTCAAAATAAAAGTCAAATGTGCGTAAAATCATTGGACAATTTCAAAATTGTTTTTGCAAACGTCTGTGATATTAATCTACGTTTCGCATAGTTTAACCTAGCGTGCTCGTTTGAATTTTTCAACTGCTTTTCGATCGCATTTTGACCAATCTAGGCCTCGCAACCGGGGAATATTCATTTCAAAATTTGACTAAATGTTGTATTTTTCTGAGTCGTTTATTTCGCACTTATCATTTTGGTGTATCGTTTTATTTTTTTCGAAAACTTTGATACTAGTCCGATTATTCGTTTTTAACCGATTTTATTTTAATTTTTAATTATATAATCTTTTTATTTAATCAGATTTTATATTTTATGTTTATTAAAAAAATTATTTTATTTTATTAAAAATTTATTTTATCTTTTTTCTTATTTTAATATTTAAAATTTTGTTTTTATCCCTTTCGTAGAAAAACTTGTTTATTAAATTTAGGAAAACCATTTTGTTATTTTACTTGATTTTGTATAGCATTGCATTAGGAGGCGGTTCATGTAGGTACCTGTCTCTCTCATTTTGAAATTTTATAAAAAAAAGGAGGAACATCACTGTAACCAAAAAAGGGACACTTCATTTTCTCTTAAAAAGGTAACGACATCACCACTTGAAAGAAAAGAAGAAAAAGCCTTATCCCCATATCATAACACTCTCTCTCCATGATTTTAAAATAATAAAACAAAAAACAATATGTTGGGGCATCTTGGAAATACACGTTGGGAAAAAAGAATTCACACATAGCCACTGCTATTCCTTTTTAGGAGAAAAATCTCCTCCACATTAAAAAAAACTAATACTCCCACCTCACTTTAAAGACTTCATCTTCACACAGACCCAGGGGACGACTTTCTTCATATTACTACTCATACAACTACCATACTCCCAGGCGCTGCACTAAAAAAAAGGTAGATGATATTGCTACTTTCATGACTTCTTATTTGCATAACACTTCCTTATTGCTCATGAGCATGACCCTTCTTCATAATACTCCAAACCAACACACTCATCACTTTCTCATCAAAATCTTCAAATAACACATCTTTTTTTTATAAATAAACAACACGGTTTTTTATAAATTTACTCTATTTTTTAATAGATATGTATATATAAGTCGACCTATAAAATTTCATAAAAAATTTTAACAATCGAAGTCTGATTTATTTAGTTAAATAGCCTTTTAAAGAAAATATAAACCTAACATCTTTTATTAATAGATTAAACCAGACAAAACTTAAATATGTTAGACTTAAATAAACCCCGTAATATATGGTCATTTCTTAATGCACCCTATATGTTTCTTAACCACCACATGAAAATACTTAAATGTTCTAAAGACGAATCTCTAGACGCATCAAATTCTGATTGAACGTTAAAATATTCCGGAGGTGTATCTCTGTAATAGTTTAACACACACCATGCATCACATTCAGAAGCTATTATACAAGTGTATTGTACCAGAGATGCATCTTTGTTTATTTTATAAAGATGTATCTCTGTAACCTATCAGAACAGGGCTCCTCATGTTATATTTTGTTTACGTGTAT
The DNA here is from genome assembly GCA_963859935.3 of Lathyrus sativus. NCBI lineage: Eukaryota > Viridiplantae > Streptophyta > Magnoliopsida > Fabales > Fabaceae > Lathyrus > Lathyrus sativus. Next base: position 218,849,895 of record OZ012736.1, on the reverse strand, counting down.
TCAGATGAAATACAATTAAAACATAAAAAATGACGTACATAAATCCAAATGGTCCAAAAATGTCACATATAAATAAAAGACGAATAAATAATTAAAAAATCGTGAACAATGATAAAGTAGCATGTTGTCAAAATAAAATACAATCCATAATACTACTATATATTAATGCACTAATGTGTATGTATGACTACATCTCCTCTGCCTCGTCGGCCTCCTATACTACCTCATGATCCTCAGTCATCAATCGCCCCCGTCCTTCGGTGCTGTCTTCGATACATCAATGCCCTCATACCCCCATCATTATGGCATCTAGGATCTGCCTCACATCAGACCCATTAGGGAAAATACCTCTGTTAATGCCTTCTTGTGAAATCTCCACTATACGACGATATCTAGACAAGACATTCTCAACATGATTTAACTGTACCTGCTCCTCAGAGTAAGTCAGTACACTCTGGAGATGCGCAGGAAGTGCTGGAGGATCCAATCCTAAAATGAAAAGTTTGGAACACACGAATCATTAGTAATGGCTTTGCAAAGATGAAATAAAAATGACAAAGAAACATTAAAAGACCAATAAATATTACCGTTAGTTGTGTGATGTTGCTTGTGACCTGCTTCATCTTCCACATACATACAACCCTCTGATGACTTCGAGTACAGGTAGAACAAACAATCAGCCCCCAGTTGTACTCATGGATCCGTTCGAAATCCTCGAAGTACCGTTGGTAGACGACATCTGTATAAGTGACTCTCTTGTCCATAAAAAACTCAAAGTGTCAACCAAATATAGCAGGTATGCTCTCATAACATGTCATCTGTGGAACACCATCTGCTTATCATCACCTGTAGTCTGTTGCGCTCTTAGGATCTCATCTTTATATACCTTTTTCAGGTATTCAAGTCTAGCATGAGTACCCCTGGTTCTATCCAACTCCTCCTTCGCCTCCACTAGATCAACCCCTAGATAGTCTACTATCATCTCGAGTGCCTCATCTTTGGTAATCCTTCTACGATCTAGAAGTCACCTTCTGATCGGAAGATGTAGCAAATACGAGACATCGTCGAGTGTGATAGATATCTCACCAAGCGAGAGATGAAATGACGAGGTCTCTGAGTGTCATCTATCCACAAATGCATTAAGCATCTTGTGGTTGACTATATAACCGGTCATGCACAGGTCCTTCAGGCCAAATAAGGACAAAACTGTCTGAAACTGATCCTCATTCGGCTGAGGCAAGCTAGTAATCTTCTGCTCGTGGTTAATAAACTTTTGCGGATCACGTTCATGTAAAAAAATAAAAATTAATGTCTGAATTTGTCAATTAAAATTAACGTAAATAAAAAAGAATAAATCAAACTAATGTTACCTTTCTGTCCCAGATATGTCTAGCAGTATGGTCTGGGTAGAGAGGCAGTAGTGACAAATCTACAAGTCCTCCTCCAAATGCCTATAGCTCAGCATCCACAGTGGTGTCACACTCTGGAGGTGGCATTGGATCAGCAACATCGACAATAGGAGGTGGTATTGGCTCAGAAGCACTTACAGTATCAGTAGTAGGAGGTGACGGTGGTGACTCAGGTACCTCAGGCGCCTGAATAGGGGAAATATGGCGCTTCCGGGAGGATTGAAGAAGTTATGCGTCGGTAGGTGAACTCTGTCTCCTATGGGAAAAAGGAGATGGAGAAGCATGAGGAGAAGCACGAGCCCCAGAAATAGATGGCTCTATGTGGCCAGAGGGACCAGGAGCCTCTGAAACTTGTCGACTTTTATCCCGTGCACTGATGGGTGTTATATAACACTCTTGCGCCTCAGTCTATCGTGTCTATTAGCCATTAATGTTGTAAGTTAAAGTAAAGCAGACAATTAATACAAGCAAACAACTCCACAAGCAAGAAAATAAAAAAAATACTAAGAAAATTCCAGAGATGCATCTCCGATTGTTGGGAAAATAAAACGTTAAAAAATTCTGGAGATGTATCTCCAGAATTTTCTGTACTCAGCAGCTACGTCAATTGCGGCAATGCAGACAAGGAAACACAAAAAAATATTGCATTGATCATCATTTTCAGCCAACTATCATGTTTTACACTATGTCTAAACGATCAATCATCCAGTTTCTACTCATTTCCTACCTTATCATTGCCATACCCGAATTTGTATCCCTAAGATCCCGCTTCTTTTTGTGTCATCTGCATAGTCTATCATGCATTTCATCTCGCATAAAAGTCAGAATAAACTTATCGGATTTACAATCGAATCGGTCAAAATAAAAGTCAACAGTGCGTAAAATCATTGGACAATTTCAAAATCGATTTTGCAAACGTCAGTGATATTAATCTACGTTTCGCATAGTTTATAACTAGCGTGCTCGTTTGAATTTTTCGACTGCTTTTCGGTCGCATTTTGATCAATCTAGGCCTCGCAACCGGGGAATATTCATTTCAAAATTTGACTAAATGTTGTATTTTTCTGAGTCGTTTATTTCGCACTGATCATTTTGGTGTATCGTTTTATTTTTTCGAAAACTTTGATAATAGTTCGATTATTCGTTTTTAACTGATTTTATTTTAATTTTTAATTATATAATCTTTTTATTTAATCAGATTTTATATTTTATGTTTATTAAAAAAAATTATTTTATTTTTTTTAAAATTTATTTTATCTTTTTTATTATTTTAATATTTAAAATTTTGTTTTTATCCCTTTCGTAGAAAAACTTGTTTATTAAATTTAGGAAAACCATTTTGTTATTTTACTTGATTTTGTATAGCATTGCATTAGGAGGCGGTTCATGTAGGTACCTGTCTCTCTCATTTTGAAATTTTATAAAAAAAAGGAGGAACATCACTGTAACCAAAAAAGGGACACTTCATTTTCTCTTAAAAAGGTAACGACATCACCACTTGAAAGAAAAGAAGAAAAAGCCTTATCCCCATATCATAACACTCTCTCTCCATGATTTTAAAATAATAAAACAAAAAACAATATGTTGGGGCATCTTGGAAATACACGTTGGGAAAAAAGAATTCACACATAGCCACTGCTATTCCTTTTTAGCAGCAAAATCTCCTCTACATTAAAAAAAACTAATACTCCCACCTCACTTTAAAGACTTCATCTTCACACAGACCCAGGGGACGACTTTCTTCATATTACTACTCATACAACTACCATACTCCCAGGCGCTGCACTAAAAAAAAGGCACATGATATTGCTACTTTCATGACTTCTTATTTGCATAACACTTCCTTATTGCTCATGAGCACAACCCTTCTTCATAATACTCCATGAATTGAAACCAACACACTCATCACTTTCTCATCAAAATCTTCAAATAACACATCAACAAACCCATTAAACCTCTTGCACTTTAGACCAAAAAACACACACTTGATGACATACCAAAAAACACATTTTTCTCTTCATAATACTTCCCTCGCAACACACTAACCTCACACTATTTTCTCATCTTTCTTCACTTAACACAACAACAAAAGCCAAGTTTTACAACTCACCACCATGACCATATGTTAAAGAAAGCCACACCCCTCAAACTCTCCACTACGCATAAACAAAAAGCAGCAGACTCACAACACAAACCAAAAATCTCCATTGTTTCTTCGTAACTCCTCATGCACATCACGTTTTGGAGGATATCATACTACACCTTTCAAGTGCACAAACCTTCTCCTCTCTTACCTCAATCATAAACCATCATCATCCATGACCTTTTTTCTTCGACGTAAATCTGGCGTCAGCGGAAAAATCGACCACTGTCCATCTCTTTGGAACCCTTCAAGACACCACTAACCACCACTCACCAAATCTCCAAGCAGCCACAAACCATCCACCGCTGCCGAGAGAACGCGAGAAAGCGAGATTCGTGAAGAAGAAGGAAAGCAACGCGAGAGAGGAAGCCATTTGAGGGAGGTCAATTTGAAACTCACCCTTTATTTTGAAAAGCTAGTATGTGTTTGTTTATAAATTAAGCTATAATATTTTGTGTTTATTTTATATTTTCTTATGTAATATGTTTATGTGATATGTGTTTAACTTTGTATTTTCTGAAATTTTAATCTCTTCCCCAAATGATGCACCGCCCCACTCCCTCTTTGTGGGAGTTTGTTTGCCTTTTTTTTTCTTCATAATTTTAATTATTTTTTATAATTACTTATATTTTTAGTTATTTGTTTTAACAAATCTATATTTCTAATTATTTGCTTTTTTTAATTATGTGTTTTAATTTTAATTTGTCTAAATACTAAAAAGACCAAAAAAGATTAAAAAAACATTTTAATTATTTTCTTTAATATTTTATTTGTATATTAGAAATTACCAAAAAAAACATTTCATTATCATTTTTTTAATGTTCTCATTTCTAGTTTTTTTAATTTAGGATTATATTAAAAATATGTTAATTATTAATTGATTTAAATATTTTTATTTAATACTGATTAATTAAATTATTAATTAATTAAATTATTAATTAATTTTATTAAATAAGTATTTTTAAATTGATCAATAATTCTTTCGTTGCCCGATTTTATTTTGCAACTTATTTGCTTCCATCTTTTGTGTTTGCTCTCTCTGGTTTAATCTTGCTGCTTTTCCTTGATTAATCTGATTTACACGATGTTTTGTCGTGAATGTTTGTAGATTTTTTTTGTTGTTGCTTCTACATGATGATCTTCCATATATTTGCTTCTGATCACACTATGCTTTTTCGTGTATCTTTGTCGATTTTTGTTATCTTAGTCCATGATGCTTTGCCATGTACTTTGTGTTGTTGATTTCATTCTACACGATGATTTGCCATGAATGTTGTTGATTTTGTCTGTGGATTTTACACGATGTTTTGCCGTAAATGTTGTTGATTTTACTTATTGATCATACATGATGTTTTGCCATGTGTGTTTGTGGATTTTACATGATGCTTTTCCATGTATCTCTGTCGATTCTATATGATATTTTACAAGGTATTTTATGCCTTCATTTGATTATTGGTCATACGTGATGTTCTTGCCATGTATTGTATACCTTTATTATTTGTGATGCTTTGCCACGTATTTGGGTCGTCTTTATTACATGATGTTCTTGTCATGTACTATGTTTGTTGATCTTATTTACTATTTGATCATACATGATGATTTACCATGTATCAGCTGTTTCTACGTGATGCTTTGTCATGTAATATTCCTTTATACTTGTTTCTACATAATGATTTTCCATGTATTATGTGCGCCTTTTGTCGCTTTCACAAGATGCTCTGCCATGTGTACTCTGTTTATTTTATGATGATTTTCCACGTATTTGTTACTTTCATACATGATGCTTTTCCATGTACGTTGTTGATTTTATTTGTTTTTTATCATACATGATGTTTTACCATTGTTGCACCCCAAAATTTGCCCAACCTCTTTTCTTACTTGGTTTATGTTTCATTGCATTAACATTTGCATAGTTATATCATTTGCATATCATGATATCATTCATATAGAAGGGGATAAAGTGTGATTCTTATCAAGAGAAGCCTAGCAAGAGGTCTTATTCAAGATTGAGAAGTTATCAAAGTCATCAGGAGGTAATTTGAGTGCCTAAGAGTTTAGATTTTGCATGTGGATTTTCTCCTAACTTGAGGATCAATTGAAGACCATCAGAGGGATGTGAAGTGTTGAATATGATAAGAGGATGTGTATGGATCTCATAGAATGCCTAGAGGGCCATGGGAGAGCTCAATCAAGTCATTGTGTCAAATGCAAGAGCCACAGTTGAGGTGCAAGCAATTAGGGTTTCATTTGGGTCAATCCTAGGTCAACTGTGCAATTGAATGGTATCAAAGCCTACTTTTAGGTCATGGAGTTCACGAAATGATATGTTAGGACATTTGTGGTGTTGTGCCAAGATCAAGTCAAGAAGAGTCAAGAGTGTGGGAAGTTGCTAAATTAGGGTTTTAGTGTAAAATCCCCTATTTAGTGCCTAACTTCAAGACCACATAAGTCAAGATGAAAGTTTCAAATGGATCTTTGGCCAACATGAAACTTGTATAGCATCTCAATACCTTTAATTTGAGTACTAGAAGTCCTCAAGGGGATTTATAGGACTCAAGTTATGGTCCAGACAAGTTACAAGTCCTCAGATGCCTCTAAAATTTGTCTGTGAAAATCATCTGACTTCCAAGCTATTTTAGACCTAGAAGGAGGTTTCACCTGAATTTTTGGCCAACATGAAAGTTGTTCCTCATGATCTTAGCTTTCCAAATTGTATTAGAAGTCTTCCATCTGATTTGTAGAACTCAAGTTATGAGGTTTACAAGTCAGGGGTATTTTGGGAAAGTGAGATTATAGGCCATTTTCAATCATAGGTCAAAATCTCCAACTTTCACTTGTCAAATGGATTTTTATTCAACATGAAACTTGTTCAAAATTTGGTTTTTAGGCTAACCAAGAAGTCATGATGAATTGATTGTACTCATATCAAGATTTGGTTTGAAATGGCTTAAAAAGGAAGATTTTCAAAGGATTCAAAGTTGAAAAATCCAAATTAATGGTTAAGTGACCAAAACATGTCAAGTAAGTACTCAGTTTGATTGGGAATTTCACTTCAAACACAATGACATTGGTAGATTTTTGAGTTGAGGCAGATTTTCATGAGTTACAAGGTTGTTTCTTCATATGCAAGTTACATGACCAAATCACTCACCAAGGCATTTCAAGTGTTCCTTTTGGTCTCATTGCATTCACAAGACATTTTGCAATTGAAAGGGAAGCTTCTAGAACAATTTCCATGGCCAATTCTTGACTGTCATGTGCAATTTTGAAGAGAAAAAACAGAAAATTGAAATGGCTGGATTGGGCTCCAATTGGACTCAAAGAGCCCATAGACACACTCTATATAAGTTTTGTGATGATTTCAGAATCATTTTGGTGCAGTTTTCGTGGCTGAAGCAGAGATAGCAAGTTCATTTTCAAGCAAGCAAGTGCAGATCGGGTTTTGAGTTTCAAGCCAATTCAGATCAAATTGAAGGTTTCAACATCTTTCTCTTGCATCCTTGAGTGATTCTGGAGAGTTTTGAAGGCTGAATCGTGCTCTAACTACATCTGTGCATAGATCTACACCAGGTATGCAACCTTCAAATTTCTCACAATTCTAGGGAGATGTAGTTCATGTCGTGCATGTGGTTAGGATCTAATAGAGACTTAGATCGTTTCTGGATCAAAATTGAAGCAATTGGAGACAATTTAGGTTGAAGTGCAATTTCTGTTTGGACATGATTTAGCTTGATCTTAAGGTTTCAATGTGATATGGATAGATCAGGTTAATCTAGGAAGCATGAGGATCATTTTTATGGTTTTAGATTTTGATTTGGTGATGATTAATTTGGATGTGATTTCTGAAACTTGGATCGTGTTTTAAAATCTAGCCTGATCTAGAGAATTTGGATAGGATATCTGAGATCCTTGTGAGATTCTGAGCGTTTTGATGTAATGTTTGATGTTACTTGGCTACCTGAGACCACCTGCTCACCGGAGAAGACGACCGGAGGTCTTCTCCGGCCACCTGAACAGTGCTCCCTCCATCTGAGGAGTTGAACGAGGACGATGATGCACTACCATTGGATTAGTTTATTGAGAAGACTTGGTAGGATCATCTGATGGTCACGATTTGAATTGAGGATTTGGCTCTAAACCAAAAACACAGCGTTTCATTAATCCCAGTCAGCGTGTGACTGGGATGCTTGCGTGGACGCGCTCACTGACCTTAGATCTGTATACCTTGTCAATTCATCCAACGCTCATGATATTTTCTTAGTTTTTAATTTGTTTTGTTTCATTTTTGTATTATTTTAAATGCATATTGATTCCAAAAATCATAATAATTTCATCTTTAATCTGAAAAAAATTTTAAAAATATGTCCATGTTCATGATGAAATTTGTGATTTTCTGGGATCAATAAATTGCATTTTGATGCATTTTTCAATTTAATTTGCATTTTTCTCTTTTATGTTATTTCTTTAATTTTGCATATTTGCCTATCTGCCTTGTTGATTTTGATTTGAGCATTTGGTTTGGTTTCTTAATTTGATTTTTGAGTATGTTGTAGGTTAGATGTGCATGCTCCCTTAGGATTTTTATTAGATTTTTTTAACAATTGTAGGTTCTGTTTTAGGTGAGATGTTTGGAGCCTTCCCAACTTATGGTTTATCTTGACACAATTCAACTTAGGATTTATTTAGTGGACCTAGAAGTTGATTTAGGCTTTGATATTTGAACCCTAGAATGTTAAAACATGCATGTTCCATTATGAAATTTATTAGATTTTTACAACTTAGTTTTCTATTTTAGATAGAATTTGCAAGTATGTGTTGCTTTTAGTGTTCCTTCTTTGGTGCCTTGCCTTCTTTGATCTGGTTGGTGGATTTGGAGCTTGAAGAGCTTGGTTTCCTTTTTGGAGGAGGATTTGGACTTCTTGTAGTTGTTGTGGATTGGCTTGTGGAGCTTAATTTGGAGTTTTCTTTCTCTTTTGGGAGCTTTTTAGAAGCTTATAGGATTAGGGGTTTTAAGAAGAGCTATTAGAACTAGTTCTTTTATTTTCCTCAAAAATAGAATGCATTGTTTGCTTCTATCCTCATCCCATGATGCAAAGTCCTCTTAAGGAAGCTCCATCTCTCCTTTGGATGGATGAGTGGCATGCCTTAATGAGTAGAACTTTTGAGGATGCACTTTCTTTCATGTTGGTTCCTGATGAATTCCTTTGGTTTTCATCAGGTTCCCTAGCATTGTAACTTGATCTCAATGATGATTTCTTTTCTAGTGGAGCTTGCTAGAGTTTGAAGATGAAGAACTGAAGGTGAAGATAGGAGCTAGCTTGAAGATGAAGACTCTTTGTTGTCAATTCAACTTTGCTGACCAGAGCTACTGTTAAAGGATGAAGTTGCTGTCTGTAGAAGATTGTTGTTGCTGCTTGGGCTGCTTCCTCTGTTTTTATTTTGTTGTATTGTCTATTTGCTTGTGTTGTTTACCTTTAGGTTTGAGGTGGAGCTTGTCTCCCCTTACCTGTTGTTTTCTTAGGTTTGAGGTTGAGCCGGACTCCCTTGCCTCGCTTGTACTGTTGCATAGCATGCATTTTACTGTTTACTGTTTACTGCTTGCTTTCTTTTGCTGCTTTCCCCTAGGATCTCTGATTTCCTCTGTGCAAGAGGGAATTATGATAGACATTAGGTTTTTTTTAAACCATGCATGATAACTGTAAGTAGATCCCCTTTCAACCGTAGTTTTAGGGCGTCTTTTTCTTCTCATCTCAAAACAATTCAAAAATACAGTAATAAGGTTAATTGAAGTCGTACATTATGAGCCTTAAGCTATCTGGGAAAAGGTTTGTGGAGGGTCTCTCTCCAGTAATCTGGATGTTTAGTGTGGTACCCTTTGGGTGACATACAAGGCATTCACTCCTGGGTCATAGTCTCTAGTGCGATGGAGATTGCGAACATCCTAAAAAACAGTTCTTTCGTAAAAGATTCAAACAAACATTCAAACTCTGTTTTTTGTCCTCTTGGACCCTTAATCTAGAAAACCCTTTCTTAAGGAGATAAAAAACTGTCAGACAAACTTGTGTCTTCCATAGCCCGAACTACGTTTACTCTGATCTTTCATGCCGTATGAAAGTATGTAGGCACGAGATACGACATCTCGGCGAGCAACCTTCCCCCACAACCCATAGTTAGGCGAACTACGTTGACTCTGATTTCTCGTTCCAGACGGGAATACGTAGGCATAAAGTGCGATACTTTGCCGAGTCATTTTCTTTTCTTTTTAGACCAGACCTTTAGAGTAGATAGATAAACACACCCTTAGATAGAAAACAAGTGTGTATCCCATCGAGTACGACGGACGTGAGGGGTGCTAATACCTTCCCCTTGCGTAACCGACTCCCGAATCCAGGATTTGGTTGCGATGATTTTCCATGTATCTGTTGCTTTCTTTCTACACTTGTGACCTAATCCAAGAGAAGGGATTGTATGTTGACTTAATGTCATTGTGCATGTCCATTGTGTGTTTGTTGTTTTGCCTTGCCTGTCTTTGTATTTCTTGCCCAACTTTTCACCTTTAGCAAATAATTTTTAGTCAAAACACAAATATTTCAAGAGATTACTGTAGAGTACTGCAGATGTTTAAGGTGCTAGTACATTTTCTTAGTATAACCAACCCACGTACCTTTGATCTCTCTTTACTTAGCTTTAGGCCTTACTTTTTCCTTTGCATGTTTAGTTAGGATTTTTGTTCGATCTTTTCTCCTTTCCCTTGGAAAAATAAAAGTTCGGTGGTGATATCTTACTTTTGCGAGTCAAGCTAATCCAATAGCTTTGGTCTCCGATTCTAACAGCGACAGAAAAATGACGACTTCACTGGGGATCATTGTTCAGTGGGTTGAGCCTAACTTGTTCTATTTGTGTTGTTATTATTGTTTGCTCTGTTGCTTGGGCTTTCTGTTTTTCAGGTTGATCTTTGTGTGGTGAGATAAGTCATATATCCAGACTTGAGAGCTCTTATGATTAGGAGAGTGGTATAGTCAAGTTGGCTTTGGTGGAGTAATCCCGAACAAGCTGACTTGAGAATCCCCCACTTAGTGGGGGGCCCTTTGAGGGTAGTACTTGTTGAACGAGTAATCGTGAAAACATTGTTATTTTCAACTTAGGAGCCCGAGAAGCTGAGAACCTTAGTATCCCATTTACCCCACTTGGCCTTTTACAATGTAGTGCGATGGCTATGAAGGTGTAACCCTGAATTAGTTAGATACCCAATGCTACACTCAGACGATGTTCTCTCGAGAATATTACTGATTCTCAAGTAATTAGTGTGCTAGTAATATCTGAAAAGGATTGAAGACTCTTAAAACTTTGTTAGAACCCGTTGTGCAGGTGTTTTACCCCTAGTACACGCCCTGTGGTTAATTCTTCACCCAAACTCTATGGTTGTGATCCTGAACCTATGATCCTTTTACATGTGGTTTGCATCGTATTGCATGACATTAGGTGTGTCTGAAGATATATCTCTGAAATCTAAGGTCATTTAAATATTTTTGTGTGATAGCTAAGAAACATAAATGATGGATTAAGAAATTCCCTAATATATTAAGTCGAGCTCACTTATTCTCATCTAGATTGGGTCTAGGAAGTAGAAGAAGTCAAATTTAAATTCCAACAAGAATCTACATTTAATTTCTAATACCTCTTGACTCGATTACTTTTCTCTAGATGAATTGTAATTGCTTTTTTGAGAAAAAGAAAAGCATGTGAATATATTTAAAAAATTATAATTTTTTTAATCAAAAATTCAAGATAAGATTAGTTTTTTTTGTACAATGATCACATTAATTCTTTATAACATATAATTAATGTAATCTATAATTTTATTTTAGAAGCTAGTTAAAATTTGTTTATTTTATGAATCAAACAATCCAATTTCTTACAATTTTATGAACTATGTTATGAATTTTATCTCCCTAAATAAATAAAAATTATGAAAATAAACGTGCTTGAAAGTTAGACCATAACCATCACATTAAATTTGAACGGGGGAGTTGAGTCTAAAGTCCACTAATTTTGCGAACCAACATATTTTGCATTGTTAGCGTTCCTTAGTAGTAAATCAATGAATGATGTCACAATCACATGAAGGCTACATTCCTCCTTCCACAGATGGCTGATTCTTTACGTTTCTCCCTATCTTCTTGATCTTAGCCAATAAATAAGAAACAAATTATCTCTTCTATTCACAAATAACAATGGCAACAATTTTCTGGCTTCTTACTTTACTAAGCCTCAGCTGCCTGCTAGGATTCAATGCCCAAGCACCAGCAACTGCACCGTCAAAGTTGCCACCTACAACCCCAACAGCAACACCACCTGTCATTACACAACCACCTACTGTGGTGGCATCTCCCCCCATCTCAACCCAACCACCTGCAAATGTAGCACCCAAATCTGCTCAAGTGACATCACCAGCTCCAAAGGTTTCACCACCATCAAGTCCAATAGTCCCTCCACTCCAACCACCAAAAACTTCACCTGTCTCAACTCCCACGTTGCCACCACCATTACCACCACCAACAACATTACCACCACAAAATATATCGCCATTACCAGTTCAAACACCACCTGCCCCCGCACCAGTAAAGGCAACACCAACGCCAGCACCTGCACCCATAAAGCAAGCCCCAGCTCCTACACCGATTACTTCCCCGCCATTACCGGCACCAACACCTGCAGTAAATGCCCCTGCACCAGCACCTGAGTCCCCCAAGCACAAGAAAGGAAGACACAAACACAAGCACAGGAGACATCATGCACCAGCGCCAGCACCAACAATTATTCACAAGAGTCCCCCTGCACCACCAACTGATACTAAAGCAGATGACGACACAACACCGGCACCAGCACCTAGTCTTAATTTGGTAATATCTCGAACCATTATAATATCAAATTACAATTATATAATTATATAAACTAGTGATATAGCTAGTTAGATTAAATATAAGCCATATCTTTTACCAACACATATCATCAACATCACATTGTTCTGATCACATCCTATGTTTTTTACTTCACAGAATGGCGCACCATCAAACCATCATCAAGGGAGAAATATATGGGCAACAGCTGGATTTGCTATCACTGTTTTTCTAGCAATAACTGTCTACAGCAGCTAGCAGGCACATTCTACTCTGGATTCATTCTAAGCAGTTACTTGGTTTGCGGAATTTAAAACCATTTCAGGTGTAGAGATCTGAATAATGAGTGTCAATACTTACTATTCTTTCTTTTTATTTGTCACAGATCTTTGCTCGGGGACATTGATGAATATGAATTTTTGAATTATCAAAATAATCAGAAAATGTCAAATAAAAATGTCTAGTTATGAACCACACATCAAATTTGATCAACTACTGAGTCTGTGTTCATTTTCTCCCGAAAATCATACTCCGTGATTAGTCCAAGATTGTCAACTAATTTATGATGCCGTTGACAGCCTGCACACTAATGAGAGGAGTTTCTAATTACTTACAACAGAATAAGTGATATAATAACAGCAATTCTGCATATATGTTTTTAATGAACAATGGAATGAATAAGGTATCTAAAAAGCACTTAGCTATTGAACTGGCTGCAATATAAACGACACAAATACACTTTCATACTTCAAAAATTCAGTCATTCCATGCATTATTGAACTTCAGGAGAAAATGAGAAAACAAAATGAAAATTACTGAATAGAAAACTGTTAGTAATATATTAAGTACAACAGCATAAGCAATGTTATATCTAGCCAGTTAAAGTAAATGATGGAAATTTCGCTTTTAATGCGGTCTGCCCCTACCTAACTGCGGCAATTGGGATCACTAAATTGCAGTCTCTAACACTTTCAACATGTTGGGTGTGACCGGGTGGATTTAATCTCACATTACGGATAGATATTGCTTGTGGTGTTTATAAAGTTTGGGCAACTTTCACTTTACAAGCCGATTTTGTAAGATTGTGTTAGACCTAACCCAAATTTTAAGATGGAGCTCATGATCTTGGGGAATCTTGCTTCCACTTAAACCCTAGGCGTTGTTATAGCAGTTTATTTTTGTTTTTCCGCCTTCATTGCAGTTTCATTTGTTTGTCCGCCTACATTGTGGTTCCTTTTTGTTTTTTGTGTTGCTTGCCTTCATTGTGGCATCTTTGAGATCCAAAACACTATTCAGCAAAAAAAACATTGTTCATACTGGTGACACTATTTTTTCCAACGACACTGTTCACATGTCAATACAATTTATCTGATTTTTTTATGCAAAAAAATAAAACAGAAGCTTGGGATTCTCCTTACTATTGTTTGTTGGTCCTATTTTATTTTATTGAGTAAGATAGAGTAGCATGACATCAATCAATATATTAATGGTTCAACTAGAGAGATTAATGGTCCAACTCAAGATGAAGTAGAAAGATTGAGATCAGTCCTTAGTAAATTAGAGAAACCAACATGCATTTTCACATCCCTTTGGTAATTCTCAATTTTTCTTTTTTAATTTAATGCTTCAGATAGACTCTATATCCGATATTGGATCCTTGATTTTGGAGCCACTATCGACATGACACCCTTACCCACCTACTTTTTCATTTATTCACCTTTCCTTGCAACAAAAAAATATCCACAACATATGGTACCCTTATAACTATAACAAGTCAAGGAGATGTTCAAACAAGCTCGTCAATAATCTTGTGAAATGTACGTGTTATGTTTAGAAGGAGAAATAAATACAAGTAGAAGTGAGTAAAAACATAGAGGTTGGTGAGAGGAATGAAGAAGTAATGTATTCCTGAACAAAAATGGCACCCCTTTCATAAGCTAATCGGTTAACAAGCCTCTTAGTTCTTTCACCGCACAAGTCACATGTAAATTGTACGAGCAAACTTCTTCTAGGAAGATTTAAGTCAATACTAGCACCCTGCGTATGTCAAGCATAAGAGATTACTGAAATTGTCCAAATAATCAGAAAAAACAGGAAACCCTAAAGCAAAAGAGAAAGAGAGATAGATTAACTGGTTCAGAATTGTGTGATTCTTGGGGTGGAGGGGCGGTTACAGAATCATCATCGGCGAGCAATCCATGTAGTCAGGTCGGAAGCCTTTGAGGTATGAGTGCGGCAACACAGAATATTGACCTGAAACAGGGGCGTTTTGGTTGCTCATTACTGTTACTAGTAATGAAACGGAGGGACGGATTGGTGTTAATAGAAATGAAATCAGGGTTGAAACGAATGGAAAGATTAGGTTGGCGATTTGAGGAAGACAAACAACTCAAAACTGTTCCAAAATTGTACACAGCCATCGAACACAATCATTTTTGCCTTTTCACACTCCTACATCAATTTAAACAAACAAAACTTTTTTTCAACTCAAAAGGAACTTTTAAAACTCATTATTTTACTTTTATATATAAAAATTCATATTATCACTTTTTTTCTCAAATTTTAAATCAACTAATAAAAATGTCAATGTTTTATATTTGAACGTCAACATTAGAATTTAAATACTAATTTTTAATATGTGTGAAATTTTTAATAATAATTATTATTTTTTATAAGTGATGATGATTTCATTCACAAATCTAGTATAAGGGGTATTTGAACTCACAAACAACAAGTTCTCCACTACCTCCTAATATAGTTTAAAGTAGAAGAAAATCAATCCAAAAAGTTACAAAGAATATGACTTTTGCAATCTACAACAAACCATTTTTACGATAAAAATTTAATAGACAATAAACCGTCTTCAAAGTTGAAAATGTCATCTTAATACATCATTGCAGTCCTTGCACGCCAAAGATTCCATGTTGTTGCCAACCATATAAATCCAACAATATCTCGTCCATCTTTTCTCTTTCACTGATGGTTGTGGTGAATGAATGTAGGCAAACTCCATTTGAGTCCTCCATGTTGTCTGTCAGTCCAATTTTGAACAGCAACCCACAATCTTCTAGAAACTTGGCAGTCATAAAACAAAATTTTCTTATCTTCATCTGCTTGAAAACACAAAACACGACTTTTTCTATTTGTACTATCTCTGGCAATAATTCCTCTTTTAACCGACTGATCTCTAGTTGGGAGTTTGTTGAGGATCACTATCCACCAGAATATTAGCATTTTAGATGGAGCTTTGCACTGCCACAAGTTTAACAAATCGGATGCCTCCTCTGCATTAATTGACACTGCATTGTCTCTTCTATCTAATTCTACATAACAAGAACAAATCTGAAAATTCTTCAAATCAACTCCACAAACCACACTTCAAAGCCTTGATATACTAGAATTAATGATGAAAAAGTGAATGGATGAAAGTTTAGCTCAAAGATTAGTAAGTTCTAATGATGAACTTACTAACTCTCAAAGGAAGAAAGAGCTTTGGTGAATTTGGTAATTGGAAAAAATTGAGAGTCAAGAAGGAATTTGACAAGGTGATTTTGGCTATCAAAAGCTTATGAAATGAGAGAAATGAGGCATCTATTTATAGGATTTAGGCTTGGAAAATTTGGTGGATCGGAATTTGGTTTGGAATCAAAATTAGGCGTGGAATTTGAATTTGGAGGGAAATTAATGATCAAGTGGTGATTAGTGAAGGTGTATGGTGGGAATTAATTATGATGAGGTAAGGGAATTAAAATGAAGTGATCTAGAATATTCTCATGTTGCAATATTTGAATTTGGTGCCAAAAATGCTGCAGAATTTGAATTTGCCCAATTTTCACAAATTTCGCACAGGGTAATCGGTTACCCAATATTGGTAACCGATTACCACATACAAAAATGGTGAAAATGACCTTTATGATGTGTTGTTTTGGCTCTGTCTCGATTCTTTTACTTATCAAAGAAGGCATGGAAATAAACACATGAACCTTGGAGTTTGTTGAATAAAAGTCAATCAAATCTTGGGAGACTCTTGATCAGATGATTTGAATTATTTGCGGATCAACTTCGCCTTTTTTCAGATGAAATTTACTCGAGCTGAGGGACTAATATTTGATATCTTTGATCCAAATTCTTCCTGAAAATTTTAGTAAAGGAAAAACAAACATTTTCTTGGATTTTAATCAATGGTTAGTAAACATAAACATAAACAAATATCAAACAAACAAGAAAACAAAGGTGTCCAGTGATCTCTCAAGAACAAACCTGCAGAGAAAGGTAAGAGAACCAAAGCTTGCAGTTTTGTTTGTGGTATGAGATGCAAATGCCATGTGGTATCTTAGGATTAAAAATTAGGGTATTACACCTCTGAGGTACAAAGGACCTGTTTGGTTCACCAGCGGTGGGGTTATATTCGATAGGGTAAATGTTGTTGGCAATGACGAAGGAGATAGTGACTGTGATATGGATGTTTGGATTCGTCCGTGTGTCCCTGGATAGAAGCTATGCAACTGGACTATGGAGGAAATCATCCACGTCACATCAGAAGAGTAATTTCCATTTTTGTTTTTGATTATGACTAGTCCTACGCTCTGCCCAAGGCATAGAGACTTATTTTGTAGAGCCCTGTTTTAACATTCTAACATTACCATAAATAAAAGACGTCCCTTTTGCATTCAAATATTTTGATCCATGTTTTTCCTTCTTGTTTTACATTAAAGCAGAAAAATGACAATGTGTTTTGTGTTTGTTTACATATCATAATCACCATAAAACATCAATCATGCAGGTTGCCCATTTCAGATACCACCAATCCTGATTCGGCTATGGCTCGGTATGATTTTGATAATCCCATTTATCAAGCTGAAGAAGAAGCTGATGAAGATTGTGACCTACCTGAGGAACTGGCCAGGCTTCTAAAGCAAGAGGAAAGGGTTATTCTTCCTCATCATGAGGATATTGAAGTCATCAATCTGGGTACCGAAGATGAGAAAAAAGAAGTTAGAATAGGGGCCGCATTGGAAGGTGATGTCAAGAGAAGACTGGTTGAGATGCTCTGTGAGTATAAAGATGTTTTCGCTTGGTCTTATCAGGATATGCCTGGGTTAGATACTGACATAGTGGTGCACCGTTTACCTCTTCGAGAAGAATGTCCGCCCGTGAAACAGAAGTTGAGAAGGACCAGACCTGATATGGCAATCAAGATTAAAGAGGAAGTCCAAAAGCAGTTGGATGCTGGTTTTCTTGCTGTTATCAATTACCCTCTGTGGGTCGCTAATATTGTTCCTGTAGCTAAGAAGGATGGAAAGGTCAGGATGTGCGTTTACTATCGAGATTTAAATAGAGAGAGCCCGAAAGACGATTTCCCGCTCCCCCGCATTGATGCGTTGATTGATAACACTGCTCAATATTCTATGTTTTCCTTCATGGATGACTTCTCTGGGTATAACCAAATTAAAATGGCCCTAGAGGACATGGATAAAACTACTTTTATCACACAGTGGGGGTCCTTTTGCTACAAAGTTATGCCTTTTAGATTGAAAAATGCAGGCGCAACTTATCAGCAGGAAATGGTGACTTTGTTTCATGATATGATTCATCATGAGATCGAAGTATATGTTGATGATATGATTGCAAAGTCATAGACGGAGGAAGAACATATGGTCAATCTTCTAAAGTTATTTGAAAGGTTAAGGAAGTTCAAGCTGAGTTTGAATCCTAACAAATGCACCTTCGGGGTGAGATCAGAGAAGTTGATAGGTTTCATTGTCAATGAAAGAGGAATTATGGTGGATCCTGCAAAGATAAAAGCTATTCAAGAAATGCCTGAGCCGAGGATGGAAAGAGAAGTTTGTGATTTCTTTGGGAGATTGAACTACATTGCAAGGTTCATTTCCCACCTTACAGCCACTTGTGAGCCTATTTTTAAATTGCTGAGAATAGATCAGGCAATTATTTGGAATGAGAATTATCAAAAGGCTTTTGAAAAAATAAAAGAGTATTTGCAAGAGCCTCTGATATTAATGCCTCTAGTTGCTGGAAGACCTTTGATTATATATTTAACGGTTTTAGAGAACTCGATGGGTTGTGTGCTCGGCCAACATGACGAGACTGGTAGGAAAGAGCATGCTATTTACTACCTGAGTAAAAAGTTCACCGATTACGAGTCAAGGTACTCAATGCTAAAAAAAACATGTTAGGAACTTGCTTGGGAAGCTAAACGCTTAAGACAATACATGTTAAACCATACAACCATGTTGATTTCGAAGATGGATCCGATTAAATATGTGTTTGAGAAATAAGTGCTTTCTAGAAGAATTTCTAGGTGGCAGATGGTGTTGAAAGAGTACGACATTCAATATGTTTCCCAAAAGGCCATTAAAGGAAGTGTTTTATCAGAATATCTTGTCGAACAGCCAATTGAGGATTATCAACCAATGAGGTTTGAGTTTCCTAATAAAGATATAATGTTTCTGAAGATGAAGGACCACAATGAGCCTTTACCTGACGAGGGCCCCAAGATTGGGACTCAGTGGAAATTGATTTTTGATAGTGCTGTTAACTCATACGGCAACGGAGTCGGGGCAATTATTACAACTTCTCACGGTTCCCACATACTGTTCACTTCCTGATTAACGTTTTCCTGCACGAATAATGAAGCTGAATATGAAGCATGCATCATTGGCTTAGAAGAGGCTATTGATTTGAGAATCAAGAATCTAGATGTGTATGGTGATTGAGAATTAGTCTTCAATCAAATCAAGGGAGAGTGGGAAACTCGTTAGGCCAACTTGGTGCCTTACAAGAACTACACCAGAATATTACTACCTTTCTTTGATAGAGTTGAGTTTCATCATGTACCGAGGGCTAAAAATTAGATGGCAGACGCTTTGGCAATGCTTGCATCAATGTTTAAAGTGAATTTTTGGAATGAAGCTACAACAATTATTGTCATGCACCTTGACATGTCGGCCTTCGTATTTGCAATTCAAAAAGCATCAGATGGAAAACCCTGGCATTTTGACATCTGACATTTTCTCAAGACTCAAGAGTATCCGCCTAGGGCATCGAGTAAAAACAAGAAGACTCTAAGGAGGTTGTCGGGAAATTTCTACTTGAATAAGGATGATGTGCTATACAAAAGAAACTTCGACATGGTTTTGCTGCGTTGAGTGGATGAGCATGAAGCAGGCTTGCTGATGGAAGAGGTCCACGAAGGTTCTTTTGGTAATCATGCTGGTGGACATGCAATGTCTAGAAAACTATTGAGATCAGGGTATTATTGGATGACCATGGAGTCCAATTATTTTAAATATGCTAGAAAATGCCATAAATTCCATATTTGTGCTGATAAAATGCATGTGCCACTGAGCCTTCTAAATGTATTGACATCTCCTTGGCCCTTTGCTATGTGTGACATTGATATGATTGGGAAAATTGAGCTGATTACCTCCAACGGGCGTCACTTTATCTTGGTAGAAATTGATTATTTCACCAAGTGGGTAGATGCAACTTCCTTTACCAATGTCACCAAGCAAGTGGTTGCTCGTTTTATAAAGAAGGACGTCATATGTCGTTATGGAATACCAGAACGAATCATTACTAACAATGGTTCGAATTTGAATAACAAGATGATGAAGGAGCTATTCCAGAGTTTTAAAATTGAGCATCACAAATCCTCTCCATACCGTCCAAAGATGAATGGTGTTGTTGAGGCAGCGAATAAAAAAATCAAGAGGATTGTACAGAATATGGTGGTGACGTATAAAGATTGGCATGAGATGTTGCTCTTTGCTCTACATGGTTATCGTACTTCGGTGCGTACGTCGACTGGGGCAACACCTTTCTCGCTAGTATATGGTACGAAGGTTGTCCTACCATTAGAAGTCGAGACTCCTTCTTTAAGGGTATTGTCTGATGTGAAGCTGGATGAAGCAGAACGAGTGAAAGCTAGATTGAATTTACTTAGTATGATTGATGAAAAGAGATTGGCAGATATCGCCCATGGTCGGCTGTACCAGAGCAGAATGAAGAAGGATTTTAATTAGAAGGTGCGCCCTCGATATTTCCAGATAGGTGATTGGTGTTGAAAAGGATCCTCCCTCCACAAACAGATCACAGGGGCAAGTGGACTCCTAACTATGAAGGTCCATACGTAGTAAGAAAGGTTTTCTTTGGTGGAGCTTTACTACTATCAACCATGGGTGGTGAAGATTTTACATCCCCTGTGAATGCAAACGTAGTTAAAAAGTACTTTCCCGGTGGGTTTTCAAAGGTTGACTACATCAGTCAGGGTGTTGACACGCAGTCAGGCATTCATTTAGTAGAAGATGTTGTGTCTTCATACAGCAGAGATTTCTGTTTCCCACAGGGTATTGTTGTCAGATCAAGGGTATTCATGTCAGCAATGGTTTGCGATTATCCCATCAGGTTAAAATTGAAGGTCATCTCCCAAGCAGAGGTTGGTGTTGATTTCTTCGACAGGTATCTCAGTGGTGGCTGATATCCTCGGTAAAGTCCAATAATCATTGGCATTCTTCAAAGTCATTTTTTTGGGACTTTCTCCCAAGAGGTTATTATTTACAATCCCCAAAACAGTTATGGAAGGCCATTCAGGGTGTTTTCCTCATCAGAAAGGCATCTAGGGCTTTCTCCTTAGCAGAGTTGGTTTGTTGATTTTCTTTCCAGTGCTCCTTTCGGCAGGTTTCTCTTGCATATCATTTGCATTGCATCCTCCTAAACGTGTAGCATTTCTATTTCGTATGGAGCATTATACCATTCTCAAACATATACATCTGAAGCATAAGCCAGGTTTGGTATCACTATTTCCAGACATCTCTCCAGCAGATAAGGGCATGACTTAAGATCTAATTTAGCAAGGTGGTTGACCTAATTTAGCAAATTGTGGATGCTATGTTCAAATGGGCATAACTATAACACCCCAAATTTATTGGAATATTTATTTAATTTATTTAAATATGAATATTCATATTTTTGGTAATTTTCGGTGGTTGGTGTGAATATTGAGAATTATGGATTTTGAGTTATTTATTTAAATAATAGTATATAATATGAATATATTTGGTATTATTATTAATTTAAATAAATATAAGTTAATTTAAGGGCAAAGTGGACATTTGAGGAGAAATTAGTGAGGGTGAAATTGGAAAGCTCATTTTAAAGGCCTAAAGTTAGGTTTAACAAAAAGGAATTTTGAGGGAATTAGGATTCATTCTTGTTAGACCATGAAAATGGAAGAAATAGATGTCAGAGCTCTAAGGAAGAGGATTGAGGCAAAGCTTCGTGAGGTTTCCAAGAATCAAGGAGAAAGGCTTAGAGTCAGCAATTAAGGTATGGGGAGTATTACCTTTATTGTTTTCAATATATGATTCAATGTATTTAAAGTCGATTTAAGGATTTAAGAGGTTTTTGAATTTGAGGAAATTAGGCCTTCGTGGCCAAATCTGTTTTTGAGGTTGTTTAAGTATGGGGAGTATTGCCTTCATTGTTTTCAATATATGATTCAATGTATTTAAAGTCGATTTAAGGATTTAAGAGGTTTTTGAGTTTGAGGAAAATTAGGCCTTCGTGGCCAAATCTGTTTTTGAGGTTGTTTAAGTATGAGGAGTATTGCCTTCATTGTTTGCAATATATGATTCAATGTATTTAACGCCAATTTAAAGGTTTAGGAATTTTTTTAGTATTGGATTGTTGTTGCCTTTCTGGTGATGAGTTCAATGAGTTTAGGGATTTGAACTGATGTTCTGATAGGTTTGAGGATGATTTGAGAGTAAGGAAAATTAGGCCTTCATGGCCAAATCTGTTGTTGAGGTTGTGTATAGGGTAAGTGATTGTGAGAACTTTAATGAATGTGAGATATTTGTAAGAAATTATGGGAATTGGAGGCGTAAACAAGATACGGGATTGGCCTAATAAGTCGTAGATTTTGTGCCTTTATCGCTGTAATACCTTAGTAATGATTTGGCAATGTTTTGGGGCATTGGGGAAGGAAATCGTATGGACCTTTGGATTGTTTTTCTATTGTTGCATAGCAACAATTTGCTGTAATCGCGAGTTCGCACAGTGAATGACTATTCGCACGATGAACACTCGCCCCAGACTCGCACGACAAACTATCCAGCGAACGTAGCAGAGTTTCGCGAATTATGTTCTGGTTCAGTGATGTCTTGATGTTTTGATGTTGTGATTTTCCTGATGAATTACCATGAGTGTAACTGTGATTCCTATGTGATTAAATGAATGTATGATGAATTATTATGAGTATAGTTGTGATTCCTATGTGATTAATACATGATCGTATGATGAGTACCCATGAGTATAATTGTGATTCTTATGAGATTAATACATGATTGAATGATGAATCCCCATGAGGAACTGTGATGATTTGTGACGTTGATTCCATGAGGTTTTGATGATTCTATGATGACGTGATTCTTATGATTATTTTGATGAATGACGATGCACCTAATAAGATTATTATGAGGATGATATTGACGTGTGCATCATGCATTCATATGCATTCCGGACTTCGGTCTAGTGTTTTATTCTTGTGGCTTCAGTCCCATTGTGAGGATGTGAGGTATTTTGTTGTGCTTCGGTTCTTGTGTTGAATCGATCCTATTGATGGGGATCTATGGAGGGTTGAAGGCTCAGTGTCCATCGAATTTTGATGAATTGATACCACATGCATGAGTTTTGTTGCATTTGCATTTATGTGACAATTTGGTGTAATTTATGATATTATGGCTTTTTGATGTTTCCTTGATGATTATGATGATGTTGAATACGAAAATGACGCTATTTTATATATTGATTCCTATATTGATTATTATGAATCGTTTACTCACCCTGCATGTTTGAATGTTACCTCTGTCATACCCTAAATTTGCCCGTCAGCTTTTGTAAATATTTTTGCATTTTTTTTATTTTGCATTTTTTATTTAATTTCGTGCCGTTTAGACACGTGTCCACCCTCCGATTGAGCATTTTTCAAATCTCGACTTTTTTATCCAATAGGAGCGCGACACGTGGCCAAAGGGTATTTTTGTAGATTTTAAGTCCTTTTTAATCTCTCATTTTTCTTTCAAAATATTAATTTCACGTATATATTTT
Organism: Lathyrus sativus; assembly: GCA_963859935.3. Taxonomy (NCBI): domain Eukaryota; kingdom Viridiplantae; phylum Streptophyta; class Magnoliopsida; order Fabales; family Fabaceae; genus Lathyrus; species Lathyrus sativus. The sequence continues at coordinate 218,826,316 of OZ012736.1, read as the reverse complement.
CTTTTAACTTTTAATTTAATTAGGTGTAAAAAATATATTTTTTTTGTTAGAAATTAAATAGGTTTTTATTATTTAGACTTAGAATTAGTTTAATTAAGCTTTTAATAGAAAATAGGATTTTATTATTTTGTTACATAGAAATAGAGTTCTTTTTAGATATTTGTTTACTTTTAGAATATAGATTTTTAATTATTTAATTTTAAAATTGTTTTCTTTTTATTTAGATAATTAATTAATTTTTATTTATTTATTATATTTTTAGAATTAGAATAGTAATTTATTTTCCATTTAAATAGTCTTTGAGTTTAATAGATTTTTTAAAATAGTTTTTTTTTATATAATTATTTAGAATACGATTTAAGTTTTAAATAGATTATTAATTAGTTTTTTTGTTAGAATTTTGATAGTTTAATATAGATTTTAATTAATTTTTAGATTATTTTATTTTTTAGAAGATAGTTTTTAGATAGATTTATTTTATAGGTTTGTTAATTTGTTAGTCTTTTTATTATTATTTTTTTTGTTAATATTAATAGTTTAGAAATAGGTTTATTCATTTTTAATATTATTAAGATTTTATTTTTAGTATTAGGATTAATTTATTTTTTATTAATTAACAGTCAGATTTATTTTAGATTATTTTTTTAGATTATTTTCTTTTAATTATTTATTTACTTATTAGAATATTATTTTTAGTGTAAGATATTATTGATTGTTTAATTAGGATTTATGGTATTTATTAGTATTATTAAATTAGGATTTATGGTCATTATTAGTATTATTAAATTAGGATTGATTTATTTCATTATTAATACTCAGATTTTGTTTAGTTAAATTTTAATAATTTAGATTTTATTTTCTTAGTTTAATTAGTTTTAATAGAAATTTAGTTTTTTAGAGTTCTCTTTTAGATTTAAATATGATTTAGTTTTTATAATTTTTTATTAGAACCTTTTTTGTTTGTTTGTAAAAATATTTTTTTAATAGTTTAATAGAATTTGTTAAATATATGATAGTTTTTTAAATAGGTTTATTTTATAGGTTTGGTAGAATTATTTATATTTTAGTTTAAATATTTTTTTATATTCTTTTAAATAGAAATAGATTTTTATTGTTAGTTTTATTGTAGTTATTTATTTTTTTATTAGCTTAGATTAAAGTTTTTTCTTAGAGTTATTTTATTAGGATTTTAATAGACTTTTATAATAGGTTATTTAGAAATAGAATAGAATTTTATTTGTTTTTAGAATAGATTTTATTTTATTTTAATAGTTAAATAGAATTTAATATAGAATTTTATCATTTTGTTTTAGATAGAAAATAGAAGTTAGGTTTTAAATAAGTTTTATTTATTTATTTGTTTAGAATTATTTTTAATTATTAATTTAGATTAGTTATAGAATCAATAGATATTATTTTTTTAGTTTTATTATTTAGCTAGTTCTTTAGTTTTAAAATAAATTAGAATTTAGTTTTAGAATTAATTGGTAATTATAAGTATTATTAAATTATGATTTTAGAATTAATTAGATTTGATTTAATTATAGGGATATTTTAGGATTTTAGAATTAAGTTAGTAATTTTAGAGATATTTTAGGATTTTAGAATTAAGTTAGTAATTTTAGAATTGTTATTAGAAATTAGTTTAAAATTAATTAGAATTTTTAATGGAATAGAATTAATTTAGAATTTTAAATTTAGAATTAGAAATAGTTTTAGAATTATTTAATTTTAATTAGATTTTTAATAATTAATTTTTATTATTAGAATAGATTTTTATTAGAATTTTATTTTAATTTAGTATTTTTATTATTAGAAGTTAAATAGAGTTTTATTTTATTTTAGAACTTTTGTAAATGGTTTTTATTATCATAGAGTTTTTTTATAGATTTAGTTTAAGTTATTTGTTTTTTAGATTATTATTATTATCAGCATTATTTGTTATTAATCATCATCAGTAGTAATTAATCAGAAAAAATTCAAAACAAAAACTGTTGTGCCACGTGTCCTTTTTCTGTAGTATATAGCACTATTCATTTTCCCTTCCAGAGGACACAACCCTAATTCCTTCAGCCTCCAACCCTACTCCCAAAGGGAGGCAACCCTAGACACAAGCTTGGAACCCTAAACTTAGAGGGCACTCTGCAGCCGCCACTCATCAGTTCCTTCACAAATTCGTCATCCTCAACAAACTTCCATCGTTAAACAAACATAACAAATTTCACTCACCATCGCAACTCATCTTCCACTTCCAAACAAACCTTCTTCAGATTTAATCCAGCAACACAAAACCCCAAACGCTCAACTCTCACCTCCTGTTAACAACCGAAAAACTCATTAAACAAACCAAAACCGAAACCGTTTCCTTCTGATACAAGCCCATCCGCGAAAACTCAAAACTCCAACCTTCCAACTTTTCCATTACATCCAAACCCACCGAAACAAGAATTGGAACAGTGAGGGAGAGAGAGTTTCAGATCGAGAGAGAGACACGATGAAATTTGGGAAAAGTGAAATTTGATGAGAGATGGATGAACTTGGGAAGCACCCTTTCTGTTTGCTTTAGTTTGCGTTTTGGTTTTCTTTGTTTTTTTAGAGAAAAATGATACTGTTGTTTTTATTATTATTATTATTTATTTTATAATCTTCTTAATGAGTTAATGGGCTTTAGGCCCGAGTGGATCTCCTCTGCACCCCTCCATCCATTTTTCCAGCTGTGTTTTTTTTTTATTAAGGTGGAAGATGGGTTTCTCAAAGGCCCAAGTGATTCCATAATCACACAAACAGTTCTCCACACACACCTCCCCATTTCTGTTTAACCCCCTCTCCCTGTTTTTCTTAATTTTTTTATATATTAATTAATTATGTATATATTTAATTATGTTTATATAATTATTTTCTGTTCTAGTTTATTAAAAAGCAGTTAATAGAATTTGTAAATATATTATATTGTTCTATATTTTATTTTATTTAAATAGTTTGTTCTTTTTTTTTTATTTAGATTTTTATATATTCTATTTTAAAACTTTATGTATATTATATTAAATTTTATTTTAGAAGTTTTATATATTGTTAGAATATTTTATGTTTTTGTATAAAAGTTTATAATACTTTATTTTAGAGTTGAATTCTATTCCTCTTTTATTATTGAATTTTTTTTGTCTCATTTTCATCTGTTTTGGTCGATGACGAGATCACCACCGTTTAGCCGTCAAGTTATTGATGTGAAACAAAGGATCCGAGACCACCTCTTTTCTTTCTTATTTCTTATTCCGATTCGATTTTATTTTTGACTTGTGAATCAATGAAGTCTTTTTATCCGCAAGCGTTATCTTTTCGAAGTCGATAACCTTCCCGATTTCAAATCTATGGGGGATGACCATTTGGGTCATCTTCCTTACTTTGGGATCGCGATAGGCTACCTTCAATTAATCGACATTTTGTTTGTGGTTAAGACGAGATCTTATTCTTTTGTGTCCCGATTCGATTCATCGACGCTATCAAACCATCTTGTAAATAAAATTCTCTTTGTATTGGATTAAAAAGAGGGGATTAAGTGTAGACTTTCTCCCTCTTCGAGTGTCGAGATGCTCACTGTAGTGTGGGTGGTTTAGACACTCGTCTTTCAATACAAAGACGCTTCCACCCCTTTCCTCCTAAAAAACCTCGGCTCCGCACCGAGTACATTTTCAAACCATTTTTCTCTTAAAATCTTGGCCCCGCGCCGAGTGCATTTTTAAAATCCCTTTCATTAAAGAAATAAATCATTTTTGTATTGAGCTAAAATAGGGGATTAAGTGTAGACTTTCTTCCTCTCCGAGTGTCGAGATGCTCACTGTAGTGTGGGTGGTTTAGACACTCGTCTTTCAATATGAAGACGTCTTTCTTCCAATTCTTTCCATTTTCAACCTTCTCTTCTAAAACCTCGGCCCCACGCCGAGTGCATTTTCAAAATCCCTTTCAAAAAGAATTAACTTCTCTTTGTATTGGACTAAAGAGAAAGGATTAAGTGTAGACTTCTTCCTTTCTGAGTGTCGAGATGCTCACTGTAGTGTGGGCGGTTTAGACACTCGTCTTTCAATACGAAGACGCGACTCCTTCCACCACTTCTCCTTTCACAACTTCTCTCCGTAACCTTTCTCACCTAAAACATCGGTCCTGTATCGAGTGCATTTTCAAACTCTTTTCATACAAAACTTGAATGGTCATGGAGTGGTTAGGCGTAGGCCTTCTCCTATCCCGAGCGCTGACGTTTACCGTAGGGTTCTCTGTCGCAAAAGTACTTACCATTCAAAACCAAAAATACTTTAATAAGAGAATGAAGTTCTCTTTGTGTTGAACTAAAGAGAGATGATTGAGTGTAGACTTCTTCCTCTCCGAGTGTCAGGATACTCACTGTAGTGTGTGTGGTCTCGATACTCGTCTTTCAATACGAAGACGCTACGTTCGCCACACCATTTTTTATAACAAAAACTTTGAGATAAAGAATTGGGTACTACCCGCAAGGGGTTACTATCCGAGGACCTATCTCGCCCCTAAAAACAATCTCACCAATCAAACCTAACTTCTTGCCTTGCATGGTGAAAACCAGCCTTTCAAAAGGATATGTTACGTCCGTTCTACCGCAAACAGGTAACGCTTAAGTCTTCACACATGCGAGCAGCAAAACACCTAAATTGCTAGAATGCGCACGATAACATCATTCACAAAACACACCGGTTATCCGCACCGTAGGTACGAACTATGTTGCTCTAATTTCTCTTGCATATTGAGAATGCGTAGGCATAGGATTGCGATATCCTAGCGAGCACCCTTTTCTCTTTTCCACTCTTTCCTAGAAACGCATGCTACGTCCATTCTACCGCAAACAGGTAACGCCTAAGTCTCCTCGCATGCGAGCAGCAAAACACCTAAACTGCTAGAATGCGCACGATAGCAGCGTCTACCAGAATTTCCCCGCACACTGTAGGCCGAACTACGGCTGCTCTGATTCTTTACTTCGTTCAAGTAAAGATACGTAGGCACAAGGGCCACAATCCTTGCCGAGCATATTCCCCCTATATACGTAGCCCCGAACTACGTCGACTCTGACTTTCTCACACCCGTTGAGAATACGTAGGCCTAGGACTGCGAAGTCCTATCGAGTCTGTTCTTTCTCTTTTCTCCCTCGTTCTCTTCTTCCTCCTAACCTCTCATTTCTCCTGTTTCGATATTCTCTTTTTACCCCGTGGAACACTTTTATAGCATAATATTTAAGCAAATAAATTCACACGTCGACAAACAAATGGTTCCCATCGAGTACGATGGATGCGAGGGGTGCTAATACCTTCCCCTCGCATAACCGGCTTCCGAATCCGTTCTTGGTTGTGAGACCATCTTATCCATTTCTTTCTTAAGGTTTTCTTGATATTTTCCTTTCCCCTCATGGGATAAATAAAGTTCGGTGGCGACTCTTCTGTCTATCTTTTTCGCCTCCCCGTCGTTGCGCGATGCATTTTTCGAGTAGAGACAGCTGGCGACTCTGCTGGGGAACCCTTGCGAGCCAAGCCTATTTTTTTTGTCGTTTTTGTGTTTTATTTTCTTTTTTTGTTTGTGCTTTATTTTCTAACCTGTTTGGTTTATTTGGGATTGGTTTGTAAGAACAAAAGCTTTCTAGCCGAGCTTTTCGAGTATACACTAAGATTAGGAGGTGGTTTCTTTCTGATTTGCGAGACTTAGGACTCGTTGAGTTGGATCGAATCCCACCGCTCAAATGAGACCCTTTGGGATGATTATGTCTTACGTGTAGTCGTAACAACATTTTTATTTCCAACTTGGGAGTCCGTGACTCTGAGGACCTTTTGTAGAACCTTATTTCGAAGGTTGCTAAAACATAACTCTGTGTTCATCCTTTGAAAGGATTATCGTCTTACGAGTAGTCGTTCTGATGGAAAAATTTTGAGGGTTAGTGCATGGGACTTTGTTTTAAAGCCTTTGGGATACCCTCTTATAAACCAATAGATTGCCCACCCAATGGGAGAGATACCTTTTTGTTGTCTTGCAGGATTTGTAACTTTAATCCTTGATGTGGATTTGTTCTCGTGTGCACTCATTGCATTGCATTTGCATAAGCATATTTGCATCATTTTGCATTTTCTTCCTTAACCAGTGCCAAGAGCTTACCCATCCTCTGTTCATAACCCGCAGTTGATTTCTCGATACTCCCATTGAACTTGTGAGAGTTGTGAAGCATTTGAAGAAAGAGGAATGTAGACGCCTTGACAGGCCATTCAGACAAAGCAAGCTGAGGTAGCTATGCCAGAGAATGATCGCCAGAATGTTGATTCCCCACAAGGATTTACTGTGACGACTAATCCACTGTATGATATTCCGGCGGATGGCCATCCTCCGCAAGTAAACGTTCCTACTCGACCCCAGAGGATGCCAACGACTCATCCCATGAAAGAAAAGCTTCGCGCCCTTGAGGAGACAATTCAAGCTATGAGAGTGTCTGACATGCCCGGCCTCGATGCTGCTGATATGTGTCTAGTGCTAGATTTGGTGATCCCTCCGAGATTCAAGATACCCAACTTCGAGAAGTACACAGGCTTTAGTTGTCCTAGGCGTCATTTGGTGATGTACTGTCGAAAAATGATCCCCTACACTCATGACGATAAGTTGATGATCCACTGTTTTCAAGAAAGTCTGAGTGGGGCATCATTATGTTGGTACACGGATTTGGAAAGAAGCCATATTCAATCATGGAGAGACCTAGCTAGCGCTTTTCTAAAGTTTTACCAGTTTAATCTGGACACTCCTCCCATCCGCATGCAGTTACAAAGCCTATCTCAGAATGAGAATGAACCCTTTAAGGGATATGCACAGCGGTGGAGAGAATTTGCAGCAAGGGTGCAACCACCACTCTCGGACAAGGAGCTGACTGAAATGTTCATCAACAGTTTGCAGGGTTCTTATCTTGAAAGAATGGCTGGTTGTACGCCATCAAGCTTCTATGACCTTGTGATTGTAGGAGAGCGCATCGAAAGCTACCTTAAAAGCGGACAAATCCAGGATGCCTCAAGCAGTCAGGCCAGTGAGATTGAATCTTTCGACGATTTCCATGAGGAAGATAAGAATGAAACCAATGCATTCATAGCAAATGTTGAGTATTCTCACGATGTACCAGCAAAACTCTATGGTCCTTCATCTGCTCAACAGGCATCATTACCAGTGCCATGTTATCCTTATGGGAAATCATCCATGCCTAAAGCTTCGTCGCACAAGCCATGGGTCGCTCCTCGTGCAAATCAACGAGCCCATGGTCGAGGTCATCCGAATCAGCGCCGTAATCAGAATAGGCCAAGCAACAACTTGGAAAGAAGAACTGCTCCTCTTCATCCAGTCCCTATGTTGCACAGTCAGCTTCTCCCACATCTGATTCAGAACTCATTGGTGGAGCCTAAAGCTCTCAAGCCTGTGCCAGAACCTTATCCTCCTTGGTACAATCCCAATGTTCAGTGTGGATATCATGGTGGATCCGTGGGGCACTCGACTGAAGAATGCAAAGCCTTCCAAGCCAAAGTGCAACAATTGATTGACAAGGGGTACATCTCTTTTCCAAAAGGAAGTTTGGTTGTCCATGTCAACCTCTCAGCTGTCTAAGCTCGAAGATTTCAAAGGGTCATTTCCAGAAGCCAGTGGTCCAAACAGGCGGACGTCCTCAACATTGGCGGTCCTTGGGCGCTTTTATCATTTGCATCTTGTAGTTTACTTTCTGTTAATTGCTACTTGCTTTTTAAACATTGTTATTTTGAATGGTAATATTAATTAAGTGATTATGCATTTTCCGAATCAGTCACGTCGTATTCACTCATTATTTCCACTTATCACAGACACATACACTTTTATCCACTCCACTTTATCACTGTTGTTTTAGCAAAGATTGGAGGGAGGATGACGAAAACGAAATACCCATAATTGCAAACCGTATGTTTTCAGACAGAATCTCGTCAATGATGTACAGGCATTGTTTCAAATCCCCTAAACACTGGAGATATAAGGAGTTAATCCCTAGTCAACCACTTCGAGCATAGGAGTAGGAGTTTCCTTCGGATATTCAAACCCTTAACACTCAACCTGGGGCAGGGTAGTTATTCAGTTAATCCAATCCCGCACTCAAAAGAAAAATCCAAAGACAGGACGGTTGTTCATCAATGACCCGTGACGTGGCAGTCACAATCCTCCAACAAAATAAAAAAAAATCAAAAGCCTGCTAAGTCAAACACTTCAAAAAGGAGACTTAGGCAAAAATCAGGGCTATCCCGATGGATCTGACAAGTAAAATCAGTCCATGCAAAAGTTAGGGATCATAAAGAAATCAAAAGAGGTTCTCAAACCCTCAGAAAAAAAAAGATTCAGTGGTCACCCAAAAGGGGCACTGACTTCCATCAAACATCAAAATAAGGTGACTGCCACGTCGAGCAAACCTTGAACTATTAAGCTTACACCGTCAAGACAAATATGGGCAGAATTAATTGAACGTAGGACTGGAGATCATCAAGAAGAAGGGACGGGTACAAATTAAGTTTGAGCCTAATATCCTTTGTTCTATAACCGCGAACCAGACCACTTACAACCCTCAAAAGACCTAATTGAGGCGAGGATTAATTCGAAAGCATACTATTGCAAGGTTGCGTAACCTGACTCCCCACATATTTGCTAATCATCAGTATTGGTGTCATTATCCTTGCTATATCTTTTACACCAATCAAATTAGCACAACGTTTGGACTAATAGTCCATTCGTCTCACTATCACGACACTCAATAAACGACATGTTTTTTCAAAACTTGCATGAACGTCACATTAAAATTATCATTCGTGAAAAAACAATTTTAATTGCAAGTTAGTAGTTGGCGTCAAGGAAATTCCAACACGAAGCAATCAAACAAGACTTGACCATTTCAGCAGTCTGGATCAGAATCGAGCATGCTTTATAGCCCTGTGGACTGGGGCATTGACATCGAAAATATAGAATCAGTCAGCCTGAGGCTAATCCCCAAACATCAGTGGATCATGGGGCAAACCATTCAAGGAGCGGTTGATCATAAGTGAATCATACCAATCAGGGGCAGGCCACCCAGAGTTTCTTTGACTTGAGGATAAATCCCTCCAATGTTCAATCCGGATAAGTTAAGTCGCTTCAACGCTCTTTCAAGAGCAAGCTACTCCAAAGAGTACATTGAAGCCAATCACCACAAGAATTGGTTAAACAATGATAAATCCTTTCGTGGTACAAACTCTGGGGCAAGCCATCTCGAGGTCGTCTCATGGCAAGTTACTCTAGCAAGTTCATCATGATCAGCAACTGTTGAGTTCAAAACAAGTGTTGGGGAATCGTACCGTCACCTCACCAAATAACCATAACCTTCCAAAAAGGCCTTGCTGTCATTGGATCCTTCATCCCACAGCCTAAACCTGTCACCTATCAAAACATACTGAAACCTCCAAAGTCCAGTTCTTGTCTGGCAAGCCTAAATACCAGTCCCATCTGGTCAAACCTTTAAACCTTCAAACCAGTCCCATTTGGTCAACCCTTCGCTGAATACCAATTCCCGCTTGGTGTATGTCAGCTTTTAAACCAGCTCCCATCTGGTCACCCTTCCTTTAGCCTTCCGTTTAACCAGTCCTCGTCTGGCAAAGACAATTTCAAAGTCCAGTCCTTGTCTGGAAAACCACAAAGTCAGTTTTCGTCTGACACCAAACCTAGAAGTCAGTTCTCGCCTAACAACTTAATCTTTTGCCACCAGTTCTTGTCTGGTAAACCTCATCCCAAAGTCCAGCTCCCATCTGGCAAACCATAAAATCAACCCTCCTTTGACAGCTTAACCTTTCGCCAACCAGTCCCATCTGGTCTACCCTCCGAATACCAGCCCTCATCTGGTACTTCCAACCCAAATTTCAGCCTGCATTGGCAACCACCAAAGTCTAACCTGCATTTCCATCACCCATCTACAATCATATGCATCATACGCATCGCATTCCTCATCATAAGCATCTTGCATCATATGCATATCCATAATCATATCATACTTCCCCAGCTCTTGCATCTCCACACATTAGCATTTGCATTTGCATTTCCATTTATGGAGCATCACTATCATCATGAAGCATTAGCATATGCGAGCTCAGATCCAGGATCAATCACGATGATTTTCGAGATCATATACAGCCCAGTCAGGGGCATCTTCCACAAGACTGTGGGTGTTCTCCACGAAGTTGTGCAACTTTTGTTGGGCAAACTCAAGAGCTTCAAAGCAACCATCAGCCCGGTCAGAGGCATTCTGCAAAAACCGTGGGTCCTCCTGTAACGCCCCGATTTTGATTATCGCATTTTGTGGAGCATTTTATTGGATTTGAGTAATACTTGTGTTATTCGTGGAATTAATTTGTGAATATGGTATGTTCTGATATTTTACCGTTTCGGAGAATTTTCGAGTAAAATTTAGAATGGAGGGCATTTTGGTCATTTGACAACTAATGAATGAGAAAAAGAAATATAAAGGATAGAAATAGAAAGAAAAGGAAAAAGAGTGGTAAGGGAAAGAAAAAGGAAAGAAAAAGAGAAAGAAGGAAAAGGAGGAGAAAAGAGAAGAAGAAGAAGAAGAAAAGTGTGGAAATCATCAAGAGCAGCCCAAAGCTTCGATTGAATCAAGGTAAGGGTGAGAAACATTATTATCCAATCCATGTGTATGATTATGTATGTGTGGTGTGGATTGTTCGGGTGTTTTCTATACTTTTCCATTCTAGGTCGAAAATGATTTAATCGGTAAAATGATGTTTTAATCGGATAGAGTCGAGTATAGATGTCATATTTAAGTCGGGTATCGTGGTGTTGAACTTTCTGGAGCGAGTTGGCTTTTAATCGGTTGGTTGTGTGGAGTTTGGGCTTTGAGGCAGCCATGGAAGTTCTGTCTTCGCAAGTTCGCCAGGCGAATGGCAGCGAAGCTTCGCCAGGCGAAGCCCAGCGAGCTGTAGCGAAGCAAGTCAGAAGCTAATACCCTGTATTCACTGGCAAGTTCGCCAGGCGAAGTGAGTAGGCGAAGGTTCGCCAGGCGAGTGTGTAGCGAGCCTCAGCGAGTAATTCCAGAATTACTCCCAGTGGACTTCGCTGGGAAGTTCGCCAGGCGAAGGCCAGCGAGCATTCGCTGCGTGGCTTCGCCAGGCGAAGGTTGGCGAACCTGGCAGTGTTATTTTGTTTTGCTGTTTGTTCATAGCATGATGTTTGGTTGATTCAATTATGATTAATGCCTACATGAATGATTGATGTGTGAACTATTTTGACATGTCGTGCTGTGGGTGGCCGAAAGGCGTGAATCCTAGATTGTAGAGTAAATGGTGAATCTTGAATATTTGATAATCTTGTGTATTTGCTCGAATTGAATAGAAACGCATTGATAGGCTGATATGTGTGTAAACCATGTGTGGAATGGTGCATAATGTGAATGCATGATAGATATATGCGATGTATGTGATAAATGCAATGAGTATGTTTGTGAACATAGTATGCATTTTTGTGTTGATTGATCCCTCGGAGGATTTGCAGAACCTCGTATGATGGTTATATTAGATTCCTTGGAGAATCGGTTGCATTGTGTGATTCCTTGGAGAATCGGTTGCATTGTGTGATTCCTCGGAGAATCGGTCATAACATGTAATCCCGTGGAGGATTGGCTAGAGTATTTGATTCCGTGGAGAATCTGCTGAGTACTTGATCCCGTGGAGGATCTGCTGAATATTCGATTCCGTGGAGAATCTGATGAATATTTGATTCCGTGGAGAATCTGCTGAGTACTTGATCCTGTGGAGGATCTGCTGAATACTCGATTCCTTAGAGAATCTGTTGAAATGAGTCGGTACCGCATTTGCATCTGCATGGAGTCGTGAGTCGGTCTCTATGAGTTGCATTTATCATTATTGCCGTGGAGCATGGAAAATAAACCTAATATGTGTATGTTTATGTGGGCTGATATGAATTATGATGAATGGCATGGTTGAATATGCTAAATGATATATGTATATGTGTGGCTATATGTATATGTTGACGTTTATGTGAATCGGGGTTGAAATAAACATATTGTATGCATTGCTTGATAAATGTTGTAATGCAGTGTTGTTTATGTGCAATTGTAAGTGAAGAATGCATGAAAATATATTATGTATATATATGTGCATTGCTTAGTGATTCATGTTGATGATATTGAAATAATGAATGCGTGTAAGGCTCATGTATACTGGGGTGGAATGACAAGATGTCGTTCCCAGCAGAGTGATCACCGGGGTAGAATGACTATGTGTTGTTCCTGGTGGGGTATGAGTGATATACCCACAATCCCGAACGGGGAATTGGTGGAATTGATGGGCTTTACGTGAGCCATATGACATAGATAGGATTGTTGATTAGAGTTGTGCTTACGCGTATGTACATGACTTGCATAATTGGAAATGTTGTATGAAAGTATGCTATGTGCATGACTATAATGTTTTGGATAAGTTATGACCATGTAATTGATGTATACAACGTGCTTATGTGTATGAAAATGTGGAATAATAAGAACCATGGATATGTGCATGATAACATGTTCGATAGTTAATTATGTTCGTTATATAAATATATAAATGGGGAAGCATGTGAGAAGTGATTATGTAAAGTGGTGAGAAATGTGGCATTTATGTATTTTATGAATGTTTATGCACATAATTATATGCATTGATTTTATGATAATATTTCTCACCCTTCTGCTGGAATGATGTCCTATATGACATCGTGCAGGTATCCAAAGTAGAGTTGCTTGTGGTGCGAGGTTGCCATCGGTCTAGCTGTTTAGTGATTTAATTAAGTTGGGTCGAGTCATGCTCTGGTCATGTAACACTGGGATCGCTTGGTTACATTTTATAGAAATGTGTTATGTTTTCATATTTATTGAAGCTATGAGAAATTGGCCTTAGTGCCCGATTATGGTTGAATCATGTGATCAAAACGAATATTCCTTTTATGAAAATATCTGTTTGAATTGAATCCGCTGTTTCATGCAAAGTGAAAAGAATTGTAAAACATGATCTTTTATTGTTGTGTTAATGAACATGGCAGGTGTTTTGAAATTTAAGTGTGACACCCTTGAATGAATGCATGTTAATCATACTCTGATTATTTTCATTAATTGCAGGGTTTAGAAAGGGGTGTTACACCTCCCACAAAATTCAAGATCACCAAAGCAAAATCCAGCCCGGTCAGGGGCACCTTTTCAAGACATGGGTGTATCGCATGATGTATTTCAACCTCGTGGTTAATCAAGATCTTCAAATTAACATCCAACCTGGACATGGGCATCTTCAGTAAAGTCATGGGCGATCCCCAGTGCTTTGTCTCCAGCAGACTTGACTATCCTTCATCAACGATAAGTGGCGATCTCTTGGGAGAAGCTTATCCGTCTACGTCCTTTTGGGTGTCAGGTTTGTTTGTATTTCACTTCTCAAACTTTTTATTTTTCCTTTTCAGACAAATTCAGGGTCTTCTATATCTAATCTTCTTCTACCTCGAAAGAATGAATGTCGTAGCATTTCGTCTTACTAGGTTTAAGCCGATTAGATAGGGGCATCTGTCATACCCTAAATTTGCCCGTCAGCTTTTGTAAATATTTTTGCATTTTTTTTATTTTGCATTTTTTATTTAATTTCGTGCCGTTTAGACACGTGTCCACCCTCCGATTGAGCGTTTTTCAAATCTCGACTTTTTTATCCAATAGGAGCGCGACACGTGGCCAAAGGGTATTTTTGTAGATTTTAAGTCCTTTTTAATCTCTCATTTTTCTTTCAAAATATTAATTTCCCGTATATATTTTGTTTTAACTTTTAATTTAATTAGGTGTAAAATATATTTTTTTTTGTTAGAAATTAAATAGGTTTTTATTATTTAGACTTAGAATTAGTTTAATTAAGCTTTTAATAGAAAATAGGATTTTATTATTTTGTTACATAGAAATAGAGTTCTTTTTAGATATTTGTTTACTTTTAGAATATAGATTTTTAATTATTTAATTTTAAAATTGTTTTCTTTTTATTTAGATAATTAATTAATTTTTATTTATTTATTATATTTTTAGAATTAGAATAGTAATTTATTTTCCATTTAAATAGTCTTTGAGTTTAATAGATTTTTTAAAATAGTTTTTTTTTATATAATTGTTTAGAATAGGATTTAAGTTTTAAATAGATTATTAATTAGTTTTTTTGTTAGAATTTTGATAGTTTAATATAAATTTTAATTAATTTTTAGATTATTTTATTTTTTAGAAGATAGTTTTTAGATAGATTTATTTTATAGGTTTGTTAATTTGTTAGTCTTTTTATTATTATTATTTTTTTGTTAATATTAATAGTTTAGAAATAGGTTTATTCATTTTTAATATTATTAAGATTTTATTTTTAGTATTAGGATTAATTTATTTTTTATTAATTAACAGTCAGATTTATTTTAGATTATTTTTTTAGATTATTTTCTTTTAATTATTTATTTACTTATTAGAATATTATTTTTAGTGTAAGATATTATTGATTGTTTAATTAGGATTTATGGTATTTATTAGTATTATTAAATTAGGATTTATGGTCATTATTAGTATTATTAAATTAGGATTGATTTATTTCATTATTAATACTCAGATTTTGTTTAGTTAAATTTTAATAATTTAGATTTTATTTTTTTAGTTTAATTAGTTTTAATAGAAATTTAGTTTTTTAGAGTTCTCTTTTAGATTTAAATATGATTTAGTTTTTATAATTTTTTATTAGAACCTTTTTTGTTTGTTTGTAGAAATAGTTTTTTAATAGTTTAATAGAATTTGTTAAATATATGATAGTTTTTTAAATAGGTTTATTTTATAGGTTTGGTAGAATTATTTATATTTTAGTTTAAATAGTTTTTTATATTCTTTTAAATAGAAATAGATTTTTATTGTTAGTATTATTGTAGTTATTTATTTTTTTATTAGCTTAGATTAAAGTTTTTTCTTAGAGTTATTTTATTAGGATTTTAATAGACTTTTATAATAGGTTATTTAGAAATAGAATAGAATTTTATTTGTTTTTAGAATAGATTTTATTTTATTTTAATAGTTAAATAGAATTTAATATAGAATTTTATCATTTTGTTTTAGATAGAAAATAGAAGTTAGGTTTTAAATAAGTTTTATTTATTTATTTGTTTAGAATTATTTTTAATTATTAATTTAGATTAGTTATAGAATCAATAGATATTATTTTTTTAGTTTTATTATTTAGCTAGTTCTTTAGTTTTAAAATAAATTAGAATTTAGTTTTAGAATTAATTGGTAATTATAAGTATTATTAAATTAGGATTTTAGAATTAATTAGATTTGATTTAATTATAGAGATATTTTAGGATTTTAGAATTAAGTTGGTAATTTTAGAGATATTTTAGGATTTTAGAATTAAGTTAGTAATTTTAGAATTGTTATTAGAAATTAGTTTAAAATTAATTAGAATTTTTAATGGAATAGAATTAATTTAGAATTTTAAATTTAGAATTAGAAATAGTTTTAGAATTATTTAATTTTAATTAGATTATTAATAATTAAATTTTTTTTTAGAATAGATTTTTATTAGAATTTTATTTTAATTTAGTATTTTTATTATTAGAAGTTAAATAGAGTTTTATTTTATTTTAGAACTTTTGTAAATGGTTTTTATTATCATAGAGTTTTTTTATAGATTTAGTTTAAGTTATTTGTTTTTTAGATTATTATTATTATCAGCATTATTTGTTATTAATCATCATCAGTAGTAATTAATCAGAAAAAATTCAAAACAAAAACCGTTGTGCCACGTGTCCTTTTTCTGTAGTATATAGCACTATTCATTTTCCCTTCCAGAGGACACAACCCTAATTCCTTCAGCCTCCAACCCTACTCCCAAAGGGAGGCAACCCTAGACACAAGCTTGGAACCCTAAACTTAGAGGGCACTCTGCAGCCGCCACTCATCAGTTCCTTCACAAATTCGTCATCCTCAACAAACTTCCATCGTTAAACAAACATAACAAATTTCACTCACCATCGCAACTCATCTTCCACTTCCAAACAAACCTTCTTCAGATTTAATCCAGCAACACAAAACCCCAAACGCTCAACTCTCACCTCCTGTTAATAACCGAAAAACTCATTAAACAAACCAAAACCGAAACCGTTTCCCTCCGAATGCCACCCTCTCAACCATCCGCCATAAAAACCGTCGTCAAACTCCAATCCATTTATCTCCCTCAAAACGAAAACCTCAACCGTTCTGCAACAAGCCCATCCGCGAAAACTCAAAACTCCAACCTTCCAACTTTTCCATTACATCCAAACCCACCGAAACAAGAATTGGAACAGTGAGGGAGAGAGAGTTTCGGATCGAGAGAGAGACACGATGAAATTTGGGAAAAGTGAAATTTGATGAAAGATGGATGAACTTGGGAAGCACCCTTTCTGTTTGCTTTAGTTTGCGTTTTGGTTTTCTTTGTTTTTTTAGAGAAAAATGATACTGTTGTTTTTTTTTTATTATTATTATTTATTTTATAATCTTCTTAATGAGTTAATGGGCTTTAGGCCCGAGTGGATCTCCTCTGCACCCCTCCATCCATTTTTCCAGCTGTGCTTTTTTTTATTAAGGTGGAAGATGGGTTTCTCAAAGGCCCAAGTGATTCCATAATCACACAAACAGTTCTCCACACACACCTCCCCATTTCTGTTTAACCCCCTCTCCCTGTTTTTCTTAATTTTTTTATATATTAATTAATTATGTTTATATAATTATTTTCTGTTCTAGTTTATTAAAAAGCAGTTAATAGAATTTGTAAATATATTATATTGTTCTATATTTTATTTTATTTAAATAGTTTGTTCTTTTTTTTATTTAGATTTTTATATATTCTATTTTAAAACTTTATGTATATTATATTAAATTTTATTTTAGAAGTTTTATATATTGTTAGAATATTTTATGTTTTTGTATAAAAGTTTATAATACTTTATTTTAGAGTTGAATTCTATTCCTCTTTTATTATTGAATTTTTTTTGTCTCATTTTCATCTGTTTTGGTCGATGACGAGATCACCACCGTTTAGCCGTCAAGTTATTGATGTGAAACAAAGGATCCGAGACCACCTCTTTTCTTTCTTATTTCTTATTCCGATTCGATTTTATTTTTGACTTGTGAATCAATGAAGTCTTTTTATCCGCAAGCGTTATCTTTTCGAAGTCGATAACCTTCCCGATTTCAAATCTATGGGGGATGACCATTTGGGTCATCTTCCTTACTTTGGGATCGCGATAGGCTACCTTCAATTAATCGACATTTTGTTTGTGGTTAAGACGAGATCTTATTCTTTTGTGTCCCGATTCGATTCATCGACGCTATCAAACCATCTTGTAAATAAAATTCTCTTTGTATTGGATTAAAAAGAGGGGATTAAGTGTAGACTTTCTCCCTCTTCGAGTGTCGAGATGCTCACTGTAGTGTGGGTGGTTTAGACACTCGTCTTTCAATACAAAGACGCTTCCACCCCTTTCCTCCTAAAAAACCTCGGCTACGCACCGAGTACATTTTCAAACCATTTTTCTCTTAAAACCTTGGCCCCGCGCCGAGTGCATTTTTAAAATCCCTTTCATTAAAG
Source organism: Lathyrus sativus (assembly GCA_963859935.3). Classification (NCBI taxonomy): domain Eukaryota; kingdom Viridiplantae; phylum Streptophyta; class Magnoliopsida; order Fabales; family Fabaceae; genus Lathyrus; species Lathyrus sativus. The sequence continues at coordinate 218,808,608 of OZ012736.1, read as the reverse complement.
AAATAAATCATTTTTGTATTGAGCTAAAAGAGGGGATTAAGTGTAGACTTTCTTCCTCTCCGAGTGTCGAGATGCTCACTGTAGTGTGGGTGGTTTAGACACTCGTCTTTCAATACGAAGACGTCTTTCTTCCAATTCTTTCCATTTTCAACCTTCTCTTCTAAAACCTCGGCCCCGCGCCGAGTGCATTTTCAAAATCCCTTTCAAAAAGAATTAACTTCTCTTTGTATTGGACTAAAGAGAAAGGATTAAGTGTAGACTTCTTCCTTTCCGAGTGTCGAGATGCTCACTATAGTGTGGGCGGTTTAGACACTCGTCTTTCAATACGAAGACGCGACTCCTTCCACCACTTCTCCTTAAACAACTTCTCTCTGCAACCTTTCTCACCTAAAACCTCGGTCCTGTATCGAGTGCATTTTCAAACTCTTTTCATACAAAACTTGAATGGTCATGGAGTGGTTAGGCGTAGGCCTTCTCCTATCCCGAGCGCTGACGTTTACCGTAGGGTTCTCTGTCGCAAAAGTACTTACCATTCAAAACCAAAAATACTTTAATAAGAGAATGAAGTTCTCTTTGTGTTGAACTAAAGAGAGATGATTGAGTGTAGACTTCTTCCTCTCCGAGTGTCAGGATACTCACTGTAGTGTGTGTGGTCTCGATACTCGTCTTTCAATACGAAGACGCTACGTTCGCCACACCATTTTTTATAACAAAAACTTTGAGATAAAGAATTGGGTACTACCCGCAAGGGGTTACTATCCGAGGACCTATCTCGCCCCTAAAAACAATCTCACCAATCAAACCTAACTTCTTGCCTTGCATGGCGAAAACCAGCCTTTCAAAAGGATATGTTACGTCCGTTCTACCGCAAACAGGTAACGCTTAAGTCTCCTCACATGCGAGCAGCAAAACACCTAAACTGCTAGAATGCGCACGATAACATCATCCACAAAACACACCGGTTATCCGCACCGTAGGTACGAACTACGTTGCTCTAATTTCTCTTGCATATTGAGAATACGTAGGCATAGGATTGCGATATCCTAGCGAGCACCCTTTTCTCTTTTCCACTCTTTCCTAGAAACGCATGCTACGTCCATTCTACCGCAAACAGGTAACGCCTAAGTCTCCTCACATGCGAGCAGCAAAACACCTAAACTGCTAGAATGCGCACGATAGCAGCGTCTACCAGAATTTCCCCGCACACTGTAGGCCGAACTACGACTGCTCTGATTCTTTACTTCGTTCAAGTAAAGATACGTAGGCACAAGGGCCACAATCCTTGCCGAGCATATTCCCCCTATATACGTAGCCCCGAACTACGTCGACTCTGACTTTCTCACACCCGTTGAGAATACGTAGGCCTAGGACTGCGAAGTCCTATCGAGTCTGTTCTTTCTCTTTTCTCCCTCGTTCTCTTCTTCCTCCTAACCTCTCATTTCTCTTGTTTCGATCTTCTCTTTTTACCCCGTGGAACACTTTTATAGCATAATATTTAAGCAAATAAATTCACACGTCGACAAACAAATGGTTCCCATCGAGTACGATGGATGCGAGGGGTGCTAATACCTTCCCCTCGCATAACCGGCTTCCGAACCCGTTCTTGGTTGTGAGACCATCTTATCCATTTCTTTCTTAAGGTTTTCTTGATATTTTCCTTTCCCCTCATGGGATAAATAAAGTTCGGTGGTGACTCTTCTGTCTATCTTTTTCGCCTCCCCGTCGTTGCGTGATGCATTTTTCGAGTAGCGACAACCTCCATGTGGATAGTGTGCAGATGACCAGGTTTAGCCGTGGATGCCATCAAAGACTTTTTAGAGTTTTTGGCATTTTGGTTGACTTAGAGGGTCTTGCTTTGATAATATAACATCGGGTTGGGGTCTTTGAGTTAAACCATGTTTTATTGATTTTTGTTATTTTGATTATGTTGTTGTGCAAGGAAAACTTTGGATTTGTCTTTTTGAGTTCCGCTGCCATTTGAGCAATTTTTGAGTAATTTTAGGAAAACCCGTTATTTATGGAGCACTGACTTTGATTTGAATTATTGAGAAATGTACGCCCTTTGAGGTGATTTTTATTATGTTTAAAATATTACTCTGATAAATGTGAATGATTTGCCATTATATTTTTAGGGTAGAAAAGGGTGTTACATTAGTGGTATCAGAGCAGGTCGGTCCGTCCGGCCAAGTTGTCTAATGTTATTTGTTCCCTAGTATGCGACATGTGTGTGAAAACACTGTCGGTAAACGTTTATTTTCTAACCTTTGTCTGCAGAGGTGGGAATGAAACAAGTGGGGGAGAAGCTTGTGCTTCTCCAGTATGCTTCAAGTGTGGAATGGTGGCTTAGTGTGTCGATGAACGCTCTTATAGTTTGGTAAAGATGGTTTATGCCTCATCATGATTTTCGGCTGTCTATTGACAAATTGAGGAACTGATCACCCTTAGTCTCTTGTTGATAGTAGACAGAGTCATGTTGGATGGGATAGACGTGTCTTGCAAGCTTAGATGGCGTGTGCAGTGAATTGTTTTGAGTTAAGCTAAGTGCTTACAGATTGTTTTGGTGAGTCGGTGCAGGATGATGCTGAGATGTTTATTTTGATGGAAACTTTAAGTGTTAATAAAGTGGGGAAGTTGGTGGTGTGCCAGTTATTTGTGATTATCCGGAAGTTTTTCCTGATGAGATAAGTGATTTACCGCCGGAACGTGAAGTGGAGTTTACGATCGACCTAGTTCCTGGAACTAGTTTGGTAGCGATGGCTCCATATCATATGTCCACACTGGAATCGAAGAAGTTTGAAGAATCAACTTGAAGATCTGCTTGAGGAGAGGTTCTTTTATCCGAGTGTGTCACCGTGGGGTGCACCAATTTTGTTAGTTAAGAAGAAAGAAGGTTTTGTGAGGCTTTGTGTGGATTATATAATTGAACAATGTGACTATCAAGAATAAGTGTCCACTTACAAGGATTGATGATTTGATGGATCAGTTGGTTGTTGCAAGTGTGTTCAATAAGATAAATTTGAGATATGGGTATCATCAGATTCGTGTGAAGGTTGAAGATATTCAGAAGACTGCTTTTAAAACAAGGTATGGACATTATGAGTATTTCGTGATGCCATTTGGTGTGAATAATGCACTATGTGTATTTTTGGAGTATATGAACGGGATTTTCCATCCTTATTTGGACAAGATTGTGGTTGTGTTCATTGATGATATATTCGAAGAGTAAAGAGGATCATGCTGAGCATCTGAAAATTGTGTTATCAACGTTGAAAGAGAAGCAGTTGTATGCAAAACTATCAAAGTGTGAGTTTTGGTTGAAGGAAGTGAGTTTCCTTGGTCATGTGATCTCGAGTAGATTTATTGCGGTTGATATGTCGAAGGTCGAAGCTGTATCGCAATGGGAAGCTCCAAAACCTGTTTTTGAGATTAGAAGTTTTCTTGGGTTGGTAGATTATTATCGAAAATTCATTGAAGGATTTTTCCAAGTTATCTTTGCCATTGACGTAGTGGACTAGAAAGGTTCAAGCTTTTGTTTTGGATGCAAAGTGTGAAGAAAGTTTCAAGAGATTTTGAGAAGGCTGACAGCAGCTCATATTTTGATTTTGCCGAATCCGACAGAACCATTATTGTATATTGTGATGCTTCGTTGATGGGATTGGGAGGTGTATTAATGCAACATCAACAAGTTTTATCTTATGCTTCAAGGCAACTTAAAATGCATGAGAGGAATTATCTAATGTAGGATTTAGAGTTGGTTGTTGTTGTGTTTATGTCGAAGCTTTAGAGGCATTATTTGTTTGGTTTGAGATTTGAGATGTTTAGTGATCATAAGAGTTTGAAGTATTTCTTTAATCATAAAGAATTGAATGTGAGGAAAAGGAGATGATTGGGACCTTTGAAGGATTATGGTTTGGTTTGACTTACCATTCGGATAAAAGCGAGCGTGGTAGCTGATGCATTGAGTAGTAAATCTTCACATATACCGATGATGATGGTAAAAGAGTTAGAACTGATTGAGCAATTTCGTGATATGAGTTTGGTTTGTGAAGAGACTTCTTATGGAGTTAAGCTTGGTATGTTGAAGCTTACTAGTGGTATTCTTGATGAGATTCGAGAAGGTCAGAAATCAGATTTGAGTTGGTAGATCGGTTGAATTTGATGAATCAAAGTCGAAGAGCTGATTTTTGGATTAATGAAAATAGTATCATGAGATGTCGTGATAGAGTTGGTGTTCCAAATATTGTTGAGTTGAAAAAGAGTATTCTTGAGGAAGGATATCGCAGTAGATTGAGTATCCATCTCGGTGCTACAAAGAGGTACCAGGATTTGAGGAAATTGTTTTGGTGGCCAAGGATGAAGAAGGAAGTGGCTGAGTTTATGTATGCTCGTTAGACTTGTCAGAAGTCGAAGATTGAACATCAAAGATCGTTGGGTCTGATGCAACCGTTGAATATTCCAGAGTGGAAATGGGATAGTATTTCCATGGATTTTGTGTCGGGTTTGCTGAAAACTGTGAGGGGGAATGATTCTAGTTGGGTGATTATGGACAAATTGACTAAATCAGCTCATTTTTTACTAATGAGGATTAATCATTCTATGTTGAAGCTAGCTAAGATGTATATTGAGGAAATTTTGAAGTTGCATGGGATACCGTCGAGTATTATGTCAGATGGAGATCCGAGATTCACATCGAAGTTCTGGGAGAGTTTGTAGACAACTTTGGGTACTAAGCTGAGGTTGAGTTCTATCTATCATCCGCAGACGGATGGACAGACAGAGAGAACTAACCAGCCTTTAGAGGATTTGCTGAGAGCTTGTGTGTTGGATCAAGGTGGATCGTGGGATAGTCATTTGTTGTTGATTGAGTTTACCTACAATAAAAATTACCATTCTAGTATCAGAATGGCACCGTATGAGGCATTGTATGGTAAGAGATGTAGGACTCTTTTACGTTGGTATGAGTCAGGCGAGAGTGTTATGCTCAGACCTGAGATTGTGCAAGAGACGACTGAAAAGATCAAGATAATCTGAGAAAAGATGAAAGCGTCGCAGAGTTGTCAAAAAAGTTATCACAACAAGAGGAGGAAATCACTTGAGTTCCAGGAGAGAGATCACGTGTTTTTGAGAGTTACGCCGGTAACTGGCTTTGGCCGAGCTTTGAAGTCTTGAAAGCTCACACTGCATTTTGTGGGTCCGTATCAGATTTTGTAGAGGGTGGGAGAAGTAGCATATCGAATTGCTTTACTGTCATCGCTTGCAAATTTTCATGATGTGTTTCATGTGTCTCAGTTGAGGAAGTACATTTCAGATCCGTCACATGTGATTCAGATGGATGAAGTACAAGTAAGAGATAATTTTACTATTGAGGCATTGCCAGTACGGGTTGATAAACGAAAAGTGAAGCAACTGCGAGGTAAAGAGATTTCCTTGGTAAAGGTAGTTTTGGGAGGACCAGCTGGAGAAAGTTGGGCTTGGGAACGTGAGGATCAGATGAGAGAGTCGTATTCGACTCTGTTTCCTTGAGGTAATTTTTGAGGGATAAATTTTTTTTAAGTGGGGGAGAGTTGTAACAACCCAAATTTATTGGAATATTTATTTAATTTATTTAAATATGAATATTCATATTTTTGGTGATTTTCGGTGGTTGGTGTGAATATTGAGAATTATGGATTTTGAGTTATTTATTTAAATAATAGTATATAATATGAATATATTTGTATTATTATGAATTTAAATAAATATAAGTTAATTTAAGGGCAAAGTGGACATTTGAGGAGGAGTTAGTGAGGGTGAAATTGGAAATCCCATTTTAAAGGCCCAAAGTTAGGTTTAACAAAAAGGAATTTTGAGGGAATTAGGATTCATTCTTGTTAGACCGTGAAAAGGGAAGAAATAGAGGCCAGAGCTCTAAGGAAGAGGATTGAGGCAAAGCTTCGCGAGGTTTCTAAGAATCAAGGAGAAAGGCTTAGAGTCGACAATTAAGGTATGGGGAGTATTACCTTCATTGTTTTCAATATATGATTCAATGTATTTAAAGTCGATTTAAGGATTTAGGAGGTTTTTGAGTTTGAGGAAATTAGGCCTTCGTGGCCACATATGTTTTTGAGGTTGTTTAAGTATGGGAGTATTGCCTTCATTATTTTCAATATATGATTCAATGTATTTAAAGCCGATTTAAGGATTTAGGAGGTTTTTGAGTTTGAGGAAAATTAGGCCTTCGTGGCCAAATCTATTTTTGAGGTTCGTTTAAGTATGGGAGTATTGCCTTTATTGTTTGCAATATATGATTCAATGTATTTAAAGCCGATTTAAAGGTTTGGGAATTTTTGAGTATTGGATTGTTGTTGCCTTTCTAGCGATGAGTTCAATGAGTTTGAGGGATTTGAACTGATGTTCCGATAGGTTTGAGGCTGATTTGAGAGTAAGGGAAATTAGGCCTTCATGGCCAAATCTATTGTTGAGGTTGTTTAACTGTATAGGGTAAGTGATTGTGAGAACTTTAATGACTGTGGGGTATTTGTAAGAAATTATGGGAATTGGAGGCGTAAATAGGATACGGGATTGGCCTAATAAGTCGTAGATTTTGTGCCTTTATCGCCGTAATACCTTAGTAATGATTTGGGGATGTTTTAGGGCATTAGGGAAGGAAATTGTATGGACCTTTGGACTATTTTGCTACTGTTGCATAGCAGCGATTTGCTGTAATTGCGAGTTCACACAGAGAACGACTCTTCGCACGACGAACACTCGCCCCAGACTCGTACGGTGAACGATCTAGCGAACGTAGTAGAGTTTCGCGAATTATGTTCTGGTTCAATGATGTCTTGATGTTTTGATGCTGTGATTTTCCTGATGAATTACTATGAGTGTAACTGTGATTCCTATGTGATTAAATGACTGTATGATGAATTACTATGAGTTTAGCTGTGATTCCTATGTGATTAATACATGATCGTATGATGAGTACCCATGAGTATAATTGTTATTTATATAAGATTAATACACGATTTCATGATGAATCCCCATGAGGAACTGTGATGATTTGTGGTGTTGATTCCATGAGGTTTTGATGATTCTATGATGACGTGACTCTTATGATTATTTTGATGAATGATGATGCACCTAATGAGATTAGTATGAGGATGATATTGACGTGTGCATTATGCATTCATATGCATTCTAGACTTCAGTCTTGTGTTTGATTCTTGTGCCTTCAGTCCTATTATGAGGATGTGAGGTATTTTGTTATGCTTTGATTCTTGTGTTGAATTGATCCTATTAATGGGGATCTATGGAGGGTTGATAGCCCAGTGTCCATCAAATTTTATTGAATTGGTACCACATGCATGAGTCTTGTTGCATTTGCATTTATGTGACAATTTGGTGTAATTTATGATATTATGGCTTTTTAACGTTTCCTTGATGATTATGATGATGTTGAATACGAAATTGACACTATTTTATATATTGATTATTATGAATCGTTTTACTCACCCTGCCTGTTTGAATGTTACAGATGACCAGGTTTAGTCGTGGATGGCGTCGAGGACTTTTTGGGGTTTTTGGCATTTTGGTTAACTTAGAAGGTCTTGCTCTGATAGTGTAACATCGGGTTGAGGTCTTTGAGTTAAACCATGTTATATTGATTTTTGTTATTTTGATTATGTTGCTCTGCAAGGAAAACTTTGGATTTGCCTTTTTGATTTCCATTGCCATTTGAGCAATTTTTGAGTAATTTTGAGAAAACCCGTTGTTTATGGAGCACTGACTTTGATTTCAATTATTGAGAAATGTACGCCCTTTGAGGTGATTTTTATTATGTTTAAAATATTACTCAGATAAATGTGAATGATTTGCCATTATATTTTTGGGATAGAAAAGGGTGTTACAATAAGTCCTTAAATTTTCAATATCTTGAAGGGGGTTCTTTTTCTAATGAACTCTTCCCATCATCCCCTACAAGTTCTCTTTTCAAGGAAGATCCAATTATGCTTGGAAAGTCATCAAAAGTTTGAAGACATTATTGGTCATTTTGAGTTTTGGAAGGATTTTCTAGTCAACTTCAAAAGGTCTTAACTTGGTCAATCTTCATCATTTGGAGCCCATTCTTGTTCTAAAATGAACTTGAAGATGTCCTCTACAACGTAGAAGTGCAAAAAACATATGAAAGGCCTTGAATTTTATCAAAGCATTATAGGTCATTTTTGGTCCCTAAAAGACTTGAAATTTTTTGAAGTGTTTTGTTGATTTCGAACCTTTTGATGCAAGCCATTTTGAAGGATCATATATCTTAACTCAGATTGCCAAATCAATACTTTCTTTTCAAATTGCAAAGATTGTGTCGCCCTCTATCCAATGCAAGAAGAATCACCTCATAAAGCCTCCTATATTGTGAGAACGATGGTGGCAAAATTTGAATTTCAAAGCTGAAATTTCACTTCAAGTCAGAATTAGATTTAGTTGAAATGGCCTCTAATCACCAAATTAAGGCGTGAATTCAATCTGAACATGATTAACCAACTTGTCTGGGTTGATTAGAGCATTAAAACACAAGCTATTGATGAGTTTTGACAAGTTGCAAGTCACATTTTGCTCATGATGCAAGTGTGCACGAATTTGCTCCAATTTGCATCATTCACCCTCCCTTAGCATTCAAAACACTTCTCCTATAAATAAGGGACTCATTCTACCCATTTCTATAAGCTTTGATAGCCAGAATCACCCTGTTGAGATCCCATTTGAACTCTAAAGATTGAACTTCATATTTTAATTTCCACACCTTAATCACTCAAATTCGCCTCTCAATTAGCTTCATCAACATTCAGTGAAGCTAACCAGCTCAAGAACTTGAAGAATCATGGCCTGAATCAAGCTTGAGGACTCCATTTTCAGAGCTTAAAAGTTGAGTTTCAATAGGTACAATTCTCAACCATTTTGACTCAAATTTGTTGCTAAGATGTAGTCCTTTATGTGCTGATGCTGTTAGGATTGTTAGATTTTAGTTGTGGTTGAGTTTAGCATGTAAATTTTCAAATCTGTGTTTTGATTTTTTCTGGTTTTTTCCAAATCAAGTGAGCTGTGTTTTAAAGAAATTTGGCGTGATGATATGGTTGAGATCGTCTTGAAAAGATGCATCATATAAAACCACTATGAGCTCCAATGGTTATGGTTTGAAGGATTCTCGTTTTTCTGCAAATCTCTGTAGATTTCAAGTGGCTGGAGGTTGAAGATGATGATCTAACCGTCCATCATGCCACTTGTTATGATCCTGTGTGTTTGACTTTCGTTAGCTGGATATGATGAGTTTGACTCAGATCCTTCGTGGATGCGCACTTTTTGGCCCTTGGATTAGCCACGTCATTTAACGAAATGAGATCCAACACGCCTTGTTTTTTCTGCCTTATTTTCTTTTTCTAATTTGTTTTTTAAATTCATTTTATTTTCAGAAATTCATAGAAGATTCATTTTTAATCAGAAAAATACCAAAATATTTTCTAAAATTTCTTTTTATTTTCCTCTTTCTAATTTTTATTTTTGTGCATTTTTATTTTTCAGTTTTCTATTTTTCTAAATTTTAATTTTTTTGAGCCAATTTTAATTAGTTATTTTTAGGCATTTTAAAATTATGAGAAAAATATTATATGACCCTACGATGGTCCTTGACCTTGTAAGAGCACAGATTTTTTCTTAGTAATATCTCTATGTTTTGATGATAACACTTATGAATTTTGTATTCAAGAATTATATACTCTAAATTTGTTCTAGACTGTTTGCTACAGGTACTAAAGAAAATATTCTTAAAGAGCAAATTTGGATCTGAACAATGATATTATGAAAGGCTTCAAAGGCTCAAGAGCATCTTATATGAAGATCTGAATGCTGCCTCCAGAAGAATCTGAGTGCTGTCTACTGAAGATTCTGAAGCAGAAGCCTCTAAAGAATAGAAGACTCTGAGAGTTCAGAAGCTTAGTCATCAGAAGACTCTGAAGAAACTGCGCTGCATAAGTATTGAGAATTTGATATAGAAGACTCTGCTCTAACAGAACTACACGCTCAAGCACACAAGCTGCATATACTCTGATTCAGCATAATCTGAAGAACATCCCAAGACTCTGCAGATCCAGAAGATCTTTACTCTGGAGATTCTGAAGATCCAGACTCTGATGTTGATAGCTGAACTTACTTAGTGAAGAAGATTTGAATATGTCCGTTGGCATATCTCAACAGCTCTTTCCTCTTTCGTGTTAGACACAAGAACATAGACAAAAAGGTTTTGCCTGTGCATTCCATTCTAAGGAAAGTTTCTGCAAAGTAAAAGACAAAAGGCATCAGGCTTTTTCAGCACAACCTCCAATGTAAAGACAAAAGGCTCCAGGCTTTTTCAGCACAACCTCCAATGTTGAGAAGACTTCATGGATCTAAGTGCCTATATAAAGAAGTCCACTCCATCTTCTTCAGTAATCAACTACTTGCAAAAATCACTCAAAGCAAATCTCTCAAAAGCTCTTATATTCTATTTGCTGTAACATTGTTCTTAAACCTAAGAGAAATATCACAGTTGTGATAATAGCTTTTTAGAAGCATTCTTACTCTTGTAATAGTTTTACATTGATTGTAAAAGGTTTCCTTAAGAGGATCCAGTTGGGATCAGTAGCTCTTGAGAAGACTAAGAACAGTTGTTCTTAGGTGTTACTATTGTAATCTGTTTGATTAAATAGTGGATTAAGTCCTTGACTAAGAAAGGCAAATCACTCTTGAGAGGGTGGACTGGAGTAGTTGAGTTCAACGAACCAGGATAAAAATAACTGTGTTTGAATCTTTGATTATTTGTCATACTTATTCAACCCCCCTTCTAAGTAATTTCTCACCTTCAGTTGGCATCAGAGCTCCGGTTCTGCGTGTGCTACCACTTAACCGTGTCAGTAAAGATCCAGTGAGAAAAGTTACTTTGATATATATTTGTTTGTCATTATGGGTGATGTTTCTACATCAAATACAACCAATTGTAACAAATATGAAGGGGATAGAATTAGCATAAAGCCTCCCATGTTTGATGGAGAGAAATTTGATTACTGGAAGGACAGGATATAAAGTTTCTTCCTTGGGTATGATGCTGATTTGTGGGACTTGGTCATTGATGGTTATGAACATCCTACAAATGAGGATGGCAAGAAAATTGATAGAAAATCAATGACAGAAGCCCAGAAGAAGGATTTCAAAAATCACCATAAGGCTAGGACAATATTTCTTAATGCAATCTCTCATACTGAGTATGAAAAGATTACTAACAGAGAAACAGCTCATGGAATGTTTAAGTCATTTAAAATGACTCATGAAGGAAATTCTCAAGTGAAGGAGACCAAGGCTCTGGCGCTTATACAGAAGTATGAAGTGTTCAAAATGGAAGAATCTGAAAATATAGAAACTATGTTTTCTAGATTTCAGATTCTTACAGCTGGTCTAAAGGTTCTAGACAAGGGATACTCCACATCAGATCATGTAAAGAAAATAATCAAAAGTCTACCTACCAGATGGAGACCAATGGTGACTGCCTTGAAGATGGCTAAAGATATGAACAAGATATCTTTAGAAGACCTCATCAGCTCACTGAGGAGCCATGAAATAGAGCTTGAGGAAGATGAACCTCAGAAGAAAGAGAAAGGTAAATCTATTGCTTTAAAATCTAATAAATCTGCTAAAGCTTTGCAGGTTATTGAAGAAAGCTCTGAAGGATCTTCTTCTGAAGAAGAAGATGAATTATCCATGTTGTCCAGAAGGATCAACAGACTCTGGAAGCACAAGGGAAAGAAGTTCAACAACTTCAGAAAATCTGATCAGAGAAAGGAATCTTCTGGGCACAGAAGATCTGGCAAGAAAGAAGTTGTATGCTATGAATGCAAAGAACCTGGGCATTACAAGAATGATTGCCCTAAACTACAAAAAGAAAAACCCAAGAAGAAGTTTAACAAAAATAAGAAGGTTCTGATGGCAACATGGGATGACTTAGATGAATTTGAATCATCTTCTGAATCAGAAGAAGAATGTGCTATTGTTGCACTGATGGCCAACACAGAAGATCAGGAAGAAGGAACTTCAGGATCTGAATCTGATTCTGAATCTGACGATGATGCTGAAGAGGTAATGACTAAACTTACTAAAGAAGAACTTGTCAAAGTTTTATCAGAAGTTCTGAAAAGCTATAACAATATCAAACTCAAATACAAGAAGCTGAAAAGCAGTCTTGAATCTGAGATTGATCTTTTGAAGACAAAACTTGTTGAGCAAAAAGAAATTAATCTGAAAATCAAAAATGACTTTGAAATAACTCAACAAGAATCTGAATCTGAGGCTAAGTCATGTGAAAACATTTTAGAAAAATATGACTCTAGCTTTCAGAGATTCCTTACTAAGAGCATAGACAGAAGCAAGATGGCTTCTATGATCTATGGTGTTAGTGGGAACAACAAAAGAGGTATTGGATATGAATCTTCCTCTGGAAGTAATCCAAAATCTGTTGACAAGCTCTTCATCAAGAAGACACCTCTGTACTCTTAATTTAAGTTTGGTCACTTAAATGACATTAAACACACAAGCTCTGAGAAGAATACTTATGTGTTTAAACCCAAAGCAAGTCAGAATAAACATTATGTTGAAAAACAGAAGTTTAGACAAACCTACAAACCAACTAACCCTAAAGGACCCAAGAAGATCTGGGTACTTAAAAGTAAAATAATTCATGTTGCAGATGTTCTTAGCAGCAAGGCCAGGACGCCAATCATGGTACCTGGACTCTGGATGCTCACGACACATGACAGGAGAAAAGTCTATGTTCCAAAGCCTGGAACTTAGATCTGGAGGTGATGTGAAGTTTGGAGGGAACCAGAAGAGCAAGATCATTGGATCTGGCACCATTAGAAATGGTAAACTTCCCTCTATTACTAATGTTTTACTTGTTGAAGGGTTAAAGCATAACTTATTGTCCATAAGTCAATTAAGTGACAATGGTTATGATATTACCTTTAATCAAAAATGTTGTAAAGCTATTAGTCAAAAGGATGGCTCTATCCTATTTAGTGGTAAGAGGAAAAACAACATTTATAAAATAAATCTTTCACAACTTAAAGTTCAGAATGTTAAATGCCTCTTGTCTGTTAATGAAGAGCAATGGGTCTGGCACAGAAGATTGGGCCATATTAATATGATACGTATATCTCAGATTAATAAACTTAATATTTTCAGAGGACTTCCTAATCTGAAGTTCACCTCAGATGCTCTTTGTGAAGCATGCCAAAAAGGGAAGTTTTCAAAATCATCTTTTAAATCAAAAAATGTTGTTTCTACTTCCAGGCCACTAGAATTACTTCATATTGATCTGTTTGGACCAGTGAAAACTGCATCCATCAGAGGCAAGAAGTATGGATTAGTCATTGTTGATGACTATAGTAGATGGACATGGGTAAAGTTCTTAAAATACAAGGATGAGTAACATTCTGTGTTCTTTGACTTCTGCAAGCAAGTCCAGAATGAAAAAGATTTCAAAATTATAAAAGTCAGAAGTGATCATGGTGGTGAATTTGAAAATAAATATTTTGAAAAATATTTTTCTGAAAATGGCATTTCTCATGATTTTTCCTGTCCTAGAACTCCACAACAAAATGGAGTTGTAGAAAGGAAAAACAGAACTCTGCAAGAAATGGCCAGAACCATGATCAATGAGACAAATCTGGCAAAACACTTTTGGGCAGAAGCAATTAACACAGCTTGTTACATTCAGAACAGAGTGTCTGTAAGACCTCTTCTGAAAAAGACTCCATATGAACTATGGAAGAACAGAAATCCCAACATTTCATATTTTCATCCTTTTGGATGTACTTGCTATATACTTAACACTAAAGAGAATCTTAATAAGTTTGATTCCAAAACACAGAAGTGTTTCATGCTTGGTTATTCTGAACGCTCTAAAGGCTATAGAGTATTCAATACTGAAACACAGATTGTGGAAGAATCTATTAATGTAAGATTTGATGATAAGCTTGGCTCTGAAAAGCCAAAGCAGTTTGAAAATTCTGCAGATATAGAAGTGATTCTCACAGACTCTGAAGGCTCAGAGGCAGAAAAGGCTAAAGAGAAGGAATCTGAAGCAACTCCAGATGTTATTCCCTTATCTTCTCAATTGGACAACTTACACATTTCTAAAAGATCAAATGTTAGAGGATCTTCTTCCAGAATCAAGGCATCTCACCCAGAAGATGTAATTATTGGAAAGAAAGATGATCCAATCAGGACAAGATCCTATCTCAGAACATCTGAATCTTCATTGTTTGGCTTAGTGTCAATAATTGAACCAACATCTGTGGATGAGGCTCTGAAAGATAATGAATGGATTATTGCCATGCAAGAAGAGCTAAATCAATTCACCAGAAATGAAGTTTGGGATCTGGTTCCTAGACCTAAAGGATTCAACGTTATTGGAACAAAATGGGTCTTCAGGAATAAGTTGAATGAAAAGGGAGAAGTTGAAAGGAATAAGGCAAGGCTGGTTGCTCAAGGTTACAGTCAACAAGAAGGTATTGATTACACTGAAACTTATGCTCCAGTGGCAAGGTTAGAATCTATACGCCTTCTTATTTCATTTGCTGCACAGAATAACATCACTCTATATCAGATGGATGTTAAAAGTGCTTTTCATAATGGTATTATAGAAGAGGAAGTATATGTCCACCAACCTCCTGGTTTTGAAAGTGAAAACTTTCCAGATCATGTTTTTAAACTAAAGAAATCTCTTTATGGCTTAAAATAAGCTCCCAGAGCTTGGTATGAGAGGTTGAGCAATTCCCTTCTGAAGAAAAATTTTATCAGAGGAAAAGTGGACACAACTTTATTCTGTAAAACTCTTAAGAAAGATCTGTTGATTTGTCAAATATATGTAGATGATATTATTTTTGGATCAACAAATATTACGCTTGGAAAGGAGTTTGCTAAATGTATGCAGGCAGAGTTTGAGATGAGCATGATGGGAGAATTGAGATTCTTTTTGGGAATCCAAGTCAACCAGACTCCAGAGTACACCTACATACATCAGACCAAATATGTTAAAGAGCTTCTGAAGAAGTTCAACATGGTTGATAGTAAGATGGCAAAGACTCCAATGCACCCTACAAGCACTCTAGGTAAGGAAGAGGTAAGTAAGAAGGTAGATCAGAAACTCTACAGAGGTATGATAGGATCTCTTCTATACTTGACTGCTTCTAGACCTGATATTCTGTTTAGTGTCTGCTTATGTGCAAGATTCCAATCAGATCCTAGAGAATCACACTTAACAGCTGTTAAGAGGATTCTAAGGTATCTGAAAGGTACAACTAACATGGGTCTGTGTTACAGAAGATCTGATGAATTTTCATTAGTTGGATTCTGTGATGCTGATTATGCTGGAGACAGAGTTGAACGTAAAAGCACTTCTGGAAGCTGTCAGTTTCTTGGAAGTCATCTGATCTCATGGTACAACAAGAAGCAACCAACTATTGCACTATCAACTACAGAGGCAGAATACATTGCTGCTGCTAGATGTTGTACACAAATGCTCTGGATGAAGAGTCAGCTAGAAGACTATCAGATCTATGAGAGTAATCTTTCTATCTTCTGTGATAATACTTCTGCTATATGTTTGTCAAAAAATCCAATCTTACACTCTAAGGCTAAACATATAGAAATTAAACATCACTTCATCAGAGACTATGTTCAGAAGGGTGTAATAAATCTAGCTTTTGTTGATACAGATCATCAATGGGCTGATATTTTCACAAAACCCCTTGCTGAAGATAGGTGGTTTAAGTTCATTCTGAAAAATATTTGTATGGATTTTTGTCCAGAGTAATATTTATCAGAGGAAACTTCTCAGATGCAAAATGTTTAAAGATCTGAAGTATTTCATCTGATTATTTGTTAATTTATCTTTGAGTGATTTATTTGTGTGAAACTCTGAACTAACAAACTCAGAAGATCTGAGCGTTGGAAACGTTTCATTTCTTGAGAGACATCAGATGCATATAAAAGCAAACACGTGTCACTCAGAATTTGAAAAGATGGAGTGCTCTACTGAATTAACGTGTGAGGTACTGCTTTGAAAATCTCATTTCTCTTGGATTTCCCCCCATTTGTCATATCTTTAAATTGAAATGATTATTTTCATTAAATGCTGTGTAAACGTGCGTTTGTGTCTTTTGATGTGCCCAATGATTGATTTTTTTGGTTTTCTATAAATACCACCTATCACAACATTTTCACACTTTTCACACTCACTACACTTATGCGTTTTTGCTTACTCTTCAACCTCTACCAAAACCCTAAACCCAAATCAAGATCTTCATCTTCATCAATGGCTTCTCCATCAAATGCTGCTGAAATCTCCAACAAAAATATAATGTACAAGAAACCAGTACGTACTCTTTTTACTCCAGTTGTGAATCTTGAAGTTCTGTGTGAGAGCTTCGTTGATCTTGAATCATTAGAAGAAAATGGGTTTGACCTAACAACTGCCATTAAAGCTCAAGGCTGGGAGAAGTATTTTGAGAGACTGATGGGTCCTGTGTACCCAACTCTTGTGAAGGAATTATGGATTCACGCTCATGCTGGTCCTAAGTTCATTCACTCATCTGTCCTTGGGAAGGAGATAGTGATCACTGAGAAACTGATCAGGCAACTGTTCAGTTATGAAGAATCTGATGGTGTTACAAACCTAGCCTCTTCACGTATTGATATGGCTAAGGTGTATGAAGAGATTACTGTATCTGGAACACCAACAAGTAAGGTTAAAGATCTGAAACCTATATATAGGATCTGGGCAAAGATATTTATGAGTACAATCTTTCATAGAAAGTCAACCAACTCACCAGATTATGTGAGTACAGAGCATCTGTACTTCATGTACTGCATCAGCAAGTACATTAAGGTGGATCTGCCCTATCTGATTTTCAGTCATCTTCTGACTCATGTCAAAGAGACTAGAGAAGAGGTCAGAGCTAAAGCTGGGAAAGTCAGAACTTGGATACCTCTGGGAAGACTTATTTCAGATATCCTTACAGAGAATCAGTTGGTGAAGCATCTGACAGATGCAAAAACAACAGAGGATTTGTCCTACATCATTGGATCTGAGATAAACGGACTCACTCTGAAAAGAATGAAGATCATTTCAGAGCTGAATGGTAAACTAAGGAAGATAAACTCTGAGGAGGTAAATGGCAGAAGGATACCTATAGAAGATTTTCCAATGTTCAGCGCAGATGAACCAAAAGGTATTGTCTGGGCTTACATTGCAGAATGTCTGAAGGAAGGAATTCCTCTACCTGCTAACCTTGTTCAGAAACAAGGAGAAGAATTGCCAAATCTGATGAAGGAAAGGCGTAGTAAGAGAAAAGCTGAAGAAGGCTCTGTTCAGAAGAAAAGGAAAGAATCTGAAGTTTCAAGGAAGAAAAAGAAGAAAGGAATAAAGAAAGCCAGAGTCAATTCTAGGGATGCTACTCTGGAAGAGATAAGAGACACTATTCATCAGGTATTAACATCTAATCCTACCCCTGCTGTTCATTCACCCCTTTCATCACCTCAACTCTCTCCAACCCTTAGACATAGAACTTCTAAACCCCAACCATCTGCAAACCTTTCATCTGAACCACCTTCATCTCCCCCAGTACAATCACAACCATCTTCTGTACCAACAAACTCTGATCCCCAACCTCATACTACATCTGAACCCCCTCAACCTACTTCATCAGAAATTCAACAACCAGAAATTTCACAAACAGAAATTCCACAACCAGAAATTTCACAACCAGAAATTCCCCAATCAGAAATTCCCCAACCAGATATAATCATCTCAGAACCAAACCAACCAGAGACTGTTCAAACTGAACACTCTGAACAACTAGTTCCATCAGAAGATCCAAATCTGTCTGAAGATATTCTGGATATCCAACCCCTGAATCAATATATTAATATTTCCTCAACATCTGTTCACTCAGAAGAATCTTCTAATAGTGAATCATCTGATTCATCTGAGTTTGAACCAGAGTCTCTCAAACAAGCTCGTTCTGACATTGCTATGAAGGAACATGTTAACATTTCTATGTTTCATACTCCACCCAACTCCCTACCTCAGATAACCATCCCTCAACCATCTGAAACTCACCTATCTGAAACCCAAACCATCCCTCAACCATCTGAAACCCATCTATCTGAAACACAAACCATTCCTCAACCATCTGAACCCCCTCAATCTGACACCCAAACATCTCAACAAACACCACCTCAACAACAACCATCTGAACCTACACCATCTGAACCTACTCCTGTTAACACTCCCAATCTCGAACCCTATGAACAGTCAGATCTAGGATCATGTGTTAATATTATATTTGAAATATTCAAGAAGGAGATAAATTCTGAGTGTGCTCGTGTTAAGGAAGTGTGCTTGTCAAGTTTGGATCCGGCTGTTTCAAATGCTGCTTGGAAACGTTTCATCTGGATGTTCAACAAAGCTACCTTAAAAGTAAGAGCTAAATGCTCTAAGCTTGAAAAGACTCAGTTTGCAGAGTTAATCAAGATAACTCTGATGAACATGCCTCCTCCTCCTCCTGTGTTGCTTCTGTAAGGTGCTCCTCCAGAGGCTCCTGAATCTGAAATGGTTGAACAAGCTTCTGAAGGGAACCAGTCTGAAGAGAACACTGCTGCTACTGCATCTGCTCCTTCTTCATCTGTGGTCACAGAGCTTGTGAATGATGTCAAGGAGATAAAAAGTTGGATGGTAAAGTAAGAGAAGACAACTGATGAGATTAAGACCTGGATGTCTAAGCAAGAAGAGTCAACTGCCAAAATGACAGAGCTTCTGACCCTTATTGCCTCACGCCAGACTTAGTTTTATTTGATGTTTTTGCACATGTTATTGCGTCTGTTGTTTTCCTATTGTTTTGTTATGCTTTTTGACATCTATCTGTTCTTTTATGACTCTGTTTGATTGTGAACTCTGATATGTTTAAATGAAAGTTGATGTTTTTGCTTCTATATGCTTCTTTTCTTCTGTATCTTTATGTCTTTAAAAATCTTTTTGATTATGACAAAAAGGGGGAGAAAAAGAGAATCTGATTGTTCAACCTATAAGCAATTACTAAAACTGAAATTCAGACATTTTATTAACTTACTTTGAATTTAAGTCTTTCAGATTACATTGATATATCTAACATAATTCATTGAAGTTACCCTAAGACTTTTCCATCCAGAACCTGATCTTCCAAAGCAAATCTGAGTATTCAATCAACTCTGATATCTTACTCTGATACCTTTACTCTGAAAGATAATTCAAGCAAGATGATAACCAGGCGTTCTAACTGAAGGAAGTCATAATTATCTAGCATCGAGATTTGATTCTGAAAGTCAAACCTCTTGCATCAGGCTCTGAATCTGAAATATACTTAATCAAAAAGGGAAGTGTTTTCTTCTACTAGAGTATTCATTTCAGGGGGAGATTGTTAATCTCAGGGGGAGTTATAATTCATACTTTTTATTGAACAAAATTTCTCATGTTTTGTCATCATCAAAAAGGGGGAGATTGTAAGAACACAGATTGTTTCTTAGTAATATCTCTATGTTTTGATGATAACACTTATGAATTTTGTATTCAAGAATTATATACTCTAAATTTGTTCTAGACTGTTTGCTACAGGTACTAAAGAAAATATTCTTAAAGAGCAAATTTGGATCTGAACAATGATATTATGAAAGGCTTCAAAGGCTCAAGAGCATCTTATATGAAGATCTGAATGCTGCCTCCAGAAGAATCTGAGTGCTGTCTACTAAAGATTCTGAAGCAGAAGCCTCTAAAGAATAGAAGACTCTGAGAGTTCAGAAGCTTAGTCATTAGAAGACTCTGAAGAAACTGCGCTGCATAAGTATTGAGAATCTGATATAAAAGACTCTGCTCTGACAGAACTACACGCTCAAGCACACAAGCTGCATATACTCTGATTCAGCATAATCTGAAGAACATCCCAAGACTCTGCAGATCCAGAAGATCTCTACTCTGGAGATTCTGAAGATCCAGACTCTGATGTTGATAGCTGAACTTACTTAGTGAAGAAGATTTGAATATGTCCGTTGGCATATCTCAACAGCTCTTTCCTCTTTTGTGTTAGACACAAGAACACAAACAAAAAGGTTTTGTCTGTGCATTCCATTCTAAGGAAACTTTCTGCAAAGTAAAAGACAAAAGGCATCAGGCTTTTTCAGCACAGCCTCCAATGTAAAGACAAAAGGCTCCAGGCTTTTTCAGCACAGCCTCCAACGTTGAGAAGACTTCATGGATCTAAATGCCTATATAAAGAAGTCCACTCCATCTTCTTCAGTAATCAACTACTTGCAAAAATCACTCAAAGCAAATCTCTCAAAAGCTCTTATATTCTATTTGCTGTAACATTGTTCTTAAACCTAAGAGAAATATCACAGTTGTGATAATAGCTTTTTAGAAGCATTCTTACTCTTGTAATAGTTTTACATTGATTGTAAAAGGTTTCCTTAAGAGGATCCAGTTGGGATCAATAGCTCTTGAGAAGACTAAGAACAGTTGTTCTTAGGTGTTACTATTGTAATCTGTTTGATTAAATAGTGGATTAAGTCCTTGACTGAGAAAGGCAAATCACTCTTGAGAGGGTGGACTGTAGTAGTTGAGTTCAACGAACCAGGATAAAAATAACTGTGTTTGAATCTTTGATTATTTGTCATACTTATTCAACCCCCGTTCTAAGTATTTTCTCACCTTCAGACCTATGGTGATTTTATTTGATTTTTATTTGTGATCTTGCTATTTTTCATGTATTTTTTGTTTATTTGCTTGATTTTAATTGGTTTAAAATTATTTTTGAGCCATTTAAAATTGTGAGAAAATTAGTACATGATCCTATGATGGTTCCTGACCTATGGTGATTTTTATTTGGCTTTTGTTTGTGTTCTAACTTTTTCTTCCCTTTTTATAGGTTTTATTTACCTTTTTATTTGTTTTTTTTTATTTTTTAAAATTGCAAAATGATGTGATGTTGTTTTTAGTCCATGTTTGGGTGGCTTTCTGTTTTTCTTTAAGTCATTTAAGGCTTTGATGCTTGTTTGAATGTTGTTTCCTTTTGTGGATGTTCTTGGCGCTTGATTCTTCTTGAGGCATGTTCTTGATTTCAAACTTGTATGATCTCTCTTATATGTTCATGATTGGATGCTAAATTCATGATCATGTTGATGTTGTGGTTTCTTCTTATGTTCATGTCCTAGCCATGTACCTTTGCCTTTAGGATACTTGCTTTTCCCACTTGTTTTGGGTTAACTTGTGGTTTGCTTTTGAATGGGATGCATGGCCTATTTCTTTGTGCCCTATCTTTTACCATTGATATGATTTGAGTATGCTGTGTTATGATACTACCATGCCATACCTTTTGTACCTATTGACCTCAGTTCACTTTGCTTTGAGATTGATGATGTTTGTTTGGTATTGACTTGATGATGATGATTACCTTGTATGAGATTGAAATGAGTATTTGATACTTCTTTGTCATTTGAACTTCCATGTTTGTTCTTTTTTATTGTATCTTCGTCTTTTTTTATCTTTCTTCTTCATCTCTTTTCTCTTCTTGTTGTCATTCGTGAATGAGTTTATTGGTGTTTACTTGTGCTTGCTCACATGATCCCTTAGGATTCCTAGTCCCTCTTAATTTCATATTAAGATGGGAGTAAGAGATGCATTAGGCTTTCAATCCTTTGCATGATAATAATTAGGATAGTCCCTTTTACCTCAACTTTAAATCCATCATTTGTATGATAACATTAGGTAGACTTCCGTTTCATCCTAACCTTAGGACCATTTTTGTATGATAACATTAGGGTTTATTAGTTTCCCTTTAGTGTTCCCTTTTGTGTCTTCTCTCCTCGTCTTAAACAATCTTAAGACACTTAATAAAAAATGATGAACATTGTGCGCCACGAGCCTTAAGTATATGGGAAATGATGAGTGTAGGATTTCTCCTCACTTGTCTAGAGTGTTTAGCGTATGCCCTTTGGGCGATATGCGACGCATTCACTCCTATGTCATAGTCTTTAGTGCAACGTGAATCTCAAACAAATTCAATTCACTTCTCTAAAACTCTCAAACCAAATTCAAACCTTTTTATCTTTCGGGATTGTTTCAAAATCATTTTCAGAAAAGAGTACGTTGTTTTTCCGTTCTACCGCAAACAGGCATCGACCCTAACTACTGGAATGGAAACTTAATGTCACTCATAAAAAACACTTAACCAACCAGTAGTCTAGTTTCCCAAACTACGTTTGCTCTAATTTCTCATACCAGATAAGGATACGCAGACACAAGACGGTGATGTCTTAACGAGCAACCTTCCCCCATCACTCGTAGTTTTCCGAACTATGTTGACTCTGACTTTCCCATTGCACGAGGGAATATGTAGGCATAGGGAGGCGATGTCCTATCGAGTCTCCTTTTTCTTTTCCATCCCCGTTTAGCAATAGCTTTTAGATAACACACCCCTTTGGTTAGAAAACAAGCATGGATCCCGTTGAGTACAACGGACGTGAGGGGTGCTCATACCTTCACCTCGCGTAACCGATTCCCGAACCCAAGATTTGTTTGCGATGACCTTGTCTTTTCCCGTTCTTTTAGGTTTTCTTTGATCGTTTCCTTTCCCTCTCTTTAGGATAAATAACATTCGGTGACGACTCTTCTGTTTATCTCCACCGGCCCTTTTCGCAGTTGCGATAATGTTCAGATACAAGAAAGAAAGGAGCTACTGAGACATATCATCAAATGAAGACAACCCTCCTCAACCACTGTGCTCTTTGCTCTATGTTTGGGCTTCCTCGAGCAGCTTCTTCATGTATGGATGCTCTGGTCTTGCAATCAACTCCTGAATAATAATGTATCTTCCGCATATGAATTTTCTCAAACACTGACAATAATCTTCCCACGCATCATCTCCAAAGACATCTTTAAGCCTAAGCTTCTCAAGTCTTGGTTTCTTCAACTTTGCTCGAATCTTGAGCTCTTCAAAAGCTGATAAGGTCTCTTGTAGTTTCTGCTCACTTGCGTATCTACGAGATTACTCTACCATAACTTCTCTCTCTCTTTGACCTTGAGCTGCTGATCGGCAAAATAGCAAGTGTACTATTTTGCCAATGTAGTAATACAAGGGAGATTCCCCGAATATCGATCTCGAGGACTGCGTAGGAAATACAAGCTCTCTAATAATTCAGTTGAACAAAAGCACTTGGGGTTTTAAAATTTTTTGGTTTAATTATAAAAATATTTGCAAGTAAAAGAGGGAAAGTGACTAAGTGGTTTCAACAAATATGGGTAACATGCTAGGGGAAGTGTGTGATCCGACTCCGTAACAACTCTGAATCAACACTACAACAACTTATTGTAACTAACTAATTACTGATTCTATAGAATGTTTACCCCTAAGTCCTTAGTGAGAAAACCTTTAATCATCCACCCTAATTCATATGTCCATAGAGAATTATAAACAAAATTAAGCAATCAATCATCAAGAATATTCTGGTTCCTATAGGGTATCCCTAGTCCTAGGTGATATCTACTAAAGAATGATCCAAAGCAAAACATTAACAATGGCGGTCCAGCCTAATCGTTAATAAAAAATCAAACCCTATTTTCTCGACAGAGAAAGCATTAAGAAAAGATAGAGATCAAATCAGTTATGGAAAACAAAGGAATTGTTAGTGCAATACTAATATCAGAGTCATTAGAGATTCAAATTAGGGACACCCCCTAGCATTGGGGGGTTTAGCTACTCATAATATTCGAAAAAAATACAAAGTAAAAACTAGATATTACAAGATAATAGGATTCCTTGATCTTCAATTGCTTCCGCTCATGAAAACCTTCAGTTCTCCAATCACCTTGATCTCTCCAATCTTTATCGTGTAATTCTTATCTTTCCAAAAGTCTCTTTTTCCTTCTCAAAATATGTCTTAAATACTCCCAGGTCGAACACAACAATAGGAAAATACCCAAAATACCCTTAAGAATCACAAAGGTCACAAAAACAAGAAAATTGGAAGATGAAGCGCTTCAGCCAACACAGGTTATGTCAGTTGACACGGACGGCCGTGTTGGCCCCCTGGATGCTTGATAAAAACACTGCCTACTCTAGACTTGGTGACACGGGCCATGTTAGGTGACACGGGCACCCGTGTTAGCCTACTGTCTAACACTCAGATTTCTTTCTCTTGGTACCCTCGTGACACGGGTGGCCGTGTCAGGCCACTATTTCCCTTCTAAAAACTCTTCCAAATTCCTGCTGTTTTTCCTTGTTTTTGCTCTGGTTCTTCCTGATTGCTTACATGAACCTAAAAACAATGGAAGTACCAAACCAACGCATAAAATGAGACAAAAGGAAATAAAATGAAACTAAACATATAAGAAGATTAACTAAATTTAATGGTAAAATAATGTCTAAAAACCACTGATCAAACTCCCCAAAACTTAAAAAGTTGTTCGACCTCAAGCAACAAGCTTGGATAAACATTTGTCATATCAAACTGTATATATCAAATAAAAGACTTGTGAAGGTAAGGTGTGTCGATACTCATACGTGAGCCTTTGTTCCGATTGGCTAAAACTATTTCTCTTGGTAATTGTCCGTTAACGAAGGTATTACACAAACACATACCATGGTAAAACCATGAACCTAAATCCCTCTTTCGGTAACCTCTCCAACTATGCTTTGGGCTTAAGTCTTTTCTTCGATTTTCTACCCCTTTCATTTGGATAATCAGATTAAGGCACTTTTGATCGCTTTCTCTCACATGTATAAGATTTGATCGAGACTTTTTCAAGCACCTTTATTCTTTTTTCTCATGCATTGGCATTTATTAGTCAACGTTGGGACGACTATAGAGATTCAACCATCGTTAGGTTAGTAACCAGGTGAGGGTTAACCAACTTAGAAGGACCAGTTTTCTTTACCTTCATTATTCATCATTTTTTTGGGTGCCATAAGTCATTCTCTCAATCAACTTTATACATGCAATTCTCTTTAATCATGGCAGACTATCACTATGAATTAATCAGGGAATACTTCTAAGATTCAAGTACTATGGCACAAATCTACACGTTGGAGTCGTTTCCTTACCCCGGGGAATCTAGGGTGTTCAGGTTATACCTCAATCTCCAAACTTTCCCAAATTCCCTAGTTTTAACTTTTCTTCCCTCAAACTCTATATACTTTCCTATCTACTTCAAACATCACAGTATTCACAAGAAGAAGAAAAATTACGATCCTCATTCGGGGAGAGTTCAAAGTGATTTTTAAACAAAAGCACACAAACACAATTAAAAAGTACTTAAAACGAAAACTCAAAATGGTAAATCCTCCCCCAAACTTAAACTAAACATTGGCCTCAATGTTTTAGAACGAGAGAGGAAGAGACGTAACTTACAGAGGTCCTTACTGAGGAGTCGGAGGGTAATGCAACACCCATTTGCTACATCCTAGCTTGCACTTGTAAGGTCTGTTTTATTACCTGCAAACGAAATAAAATAACAACAAAAAGAAAATGCTCAATTATTAAAAACGTGGCTCGATGGTTCACTCCCTGTTGTTATGAGGGGTATTTCAGCTTCCACACTTTGTTGCTTGATATTTATGCAACATAGGACCGGTCAGAATCAGAGATAAGAGCAACATTGTGTATCAAATCGCATCCAAATTTTCTATTCTCGACTCCTTGAATGAATTATGGAGTCTCACTATGTACTTGTTGCACCCCAAAATTTGACCAACAATTATTTATCCATCTAGTGTTTGAAAGTTGATACCTTCACCAGAAAGTTCAAGAGATCCTCAGAGGAGTGGGTTGAAACCAGGGTTGTGTGCTTCATAGCTTGAGAGTTGTGGGTGCTCCTCAGATGATTCTGAGACTTTGAGAATGAACTTGAAGCTTTGAGAAAGCCTATGAGATGTCTTGAAAGTCATCATGAAGCCCAGAGAGGTCATTATGCAAGAATTCAGAAGATTCAACCATGAATGGTAGAATTAGGGTTTTGACTGGGTCAATCCTAGATCAGCTGAAGAGTTGGAGAAGATTGAGACCCAATCCAAGGGCCATGAGATCATGGAATGATGTATAGAGATGTTATAAAGATTATTCCTAGACCAACTCATCATGATTGAGGAGTTTGAGAAGTTTTAAGCCAGGGTTTCTGAGGATTGTCAGTGAAAAAACCATAATTTGATCCCTATCTTCCAGGCAGTTTTAGCTCAAGATGTGATTGATATCTCATCTTCCCCACAACATGAATGTTGTATAGCTTGTTCTTAGATTTAATTTGAGTGGTGGAAGTCCTTGATAGGAGTTGCAGAGCTCAAGTTATGGTTTTGACAAATTACAGGTCAGCAAAGGTATGTGAATCTGGGTCCTTGAAAGTCACCCAACTTGCAGACAGCGTTTGCCCTAGTAGGATGATTCCTATGACCTCTTGGTCAACATGAATGTTGAAGAACATCTTCTTAGCTTTAATTTGAGTGGTAGAAGTCCTTGATAGGATTTGTAGAACTCAACTTATGGTTTGAACAAGACAGGGGTATTTTGGTCATTTGTCAGTTATAGGTCATTTTAAGCAAAGGCCATATCTCCTATTTCCAAGCCTCAAATGGAAAAACTCAAAACATGAAAGTTGTTCAAAATGTGATTTTAAGCCTATAAAAGTGGTCATGAGTTATTGAAAAGGCCTAGATCATGGATTTTTTAAAAGTGGTTCAGATGGCTTGTAAATGGCTTATAAGTTTGAAAAGTTGAATTTGAAAATTGGTTTGGGAGATCTAGGAATCCAAAATAGGTCATCCAATATATCATTTTGATTGGAAACATCATTTTGAGAACATTGGTTTAAACACAATTTTCATTTGAGGCTTTAAAATGGGACATGCTTTGGAAAATTGAAACTTGCATTATAAGGCACCTTTGGAAATCTTCACACAAGGCAAATATGAGCTGATTTCTTTGTACATTCCTTCTCAATATCCCACATAAGGAGAATTTGACACAAAATTACAAGGTAAGGCATGAGATATGAGATATACCACTTATCATCACATGAGATTTTCAAGTACTTTCTAGCTCATTCTAGAAAGATCTAGGAGTTTCCATTGATGGTTATATAAAGAGTGGATCAAAGTGTGATTAAAGGTTGGTGAAAGTTGGAGAATTGAGTGGAGAAGAGTGAGGTTAGAGCAAGGTTTTCAAGAGGTTCCATTATTGCAATTCAAGCTCGAGTTCACCATTGGAGGCTTCCTCCATCCAAGTTTTTGCAAACAGAATCATTTCCACCATTGGAGGATCATCTGGAAGAAGAAGCAAGCATTGAATCGTGCCCTACATCATTCTACCATCACTTCTTGACAGGTTGGTAAATGCATTCATACCTCTTTAATTATGTATAGATAGCTTAGATTCTAGGTGTAGATTGGTTAAGATAGGATAGGTGATGAAATTCTGAGAAGTAGAGGACATTCCATGAGGTTTCATGGCAGGGTGACAAATCTTTCAAGACCAAGAAAATGCTGGATTAGGAGTGTTAATGCACGTGCTATAGTTTGTTTTAGTCAGGGTAGCATGTAGAGCATAATTACATCATTAGATTTGAGCTTCCCTGTGATCGATATCAGTGAAAATAAGTGAAACCCTAGTCTTCCTCCCTTCTGTTTGCGCAGTTTAAGAGGATTCAAAGGGAAATGTGACCATGGTTGTATTCCTCTCAAGAAATGGAGCAGGTTTGCCGTTTACAGTTTTGATTTTTATTAAGAAACGAAGGAGTATGATGAGGAAGAAGCTGGCGCGTGATGTATGATCATGGAGGTGTTAGAAACCCTAGAAATGTCCAAGGAAGAAGACAATCGGTGGGCCGTTGGATCCGTCTCATTCTTTGACCTTTTATCCGCATCCAATGGTTGAGATTAAAAAAAGAAACGGAGTGAATCCCTTGGAAACCAAACGCTGCCGTTTGGATAAGTGAGAAACCATGGGCTCAGCAACAGTTTACTATCCACACACCCACCATCAGGCCCATTTGGTTCAACACGTGAAAAATCTTGCTGAATGCACCTCCAACGCGCGAAGTTCTTTTAGTTTGGTTTCTGATTGAGTAGTGGGCTTATCCAGAACGCTATTAGCACCCCCCTGATTCTGGCCCACCAAGAATTGAATTGGGGCGCCCTTGCTTTTCTCACCCCTCCCTTTATTTGACTTCTTTTATCTTTTATTTTCTTTTTAATTCCATCAATATTTTCTTGCATTTATAAAATTCATAAAAAATAGAAAATTGCACATTTTTTAATCCTTGTTTTTTCTATGTGTCCATGAATTTGTCTAGAAAAATATAAATAAATAAAATGTCCATTTTATTTTCTTTTCATATTTTTAATAGATTTTTCTTTTAAATAGCTTTTAAATATGTTTAGTTTGGTATCCAATTTTGTAGAATTTCTTTCAAGACTTTCCCTTAGGATTTTTAATTCATTCTTTTTTGTGTAATTAGATATTGAATCATAGTTCCCCATAGGATTTAATTCTTGATTTTTAGATTAAAATTTGATTAGATTAATTAGGTTAGCATTAGGGTATCCTAATTAGGGTTTAGGTTATGCACAGGTGAAGTAATTCATTTTCTTTAGATAGTTTTGTCTTGTTTTTGGGGTAGGGGCATATGTGGATGTTATGGGTAGATGTTGTAGACCCTTGTGAATAATGGATAGAATTTTCCCTCTTGTTTTAGTATTTTTAGGTATTTTCTGAAGTTGACTGATGATTTTGTCTGTCCTGTGGTTATCTGTTCATCTCTGGGGTTTATTTTGGGGGAATTTGTTGTGGGGCTTAGTTTGTTTTGAAGATCTTGTTGGAGAGCATGATGGAGAGAAGATTGTAGATCAAGACTCAGAGACCCAGAGCTTGGATTATTCCCTGTCTGTGAGGTTTGAGATCCTGAAGTTTGAAGGAAGTTCATGGTACTTTCCTGAGGAAGGCACTATGAATGACTTTCATTCTTTCTTCTCACCTCTTTCTTAAGTATCCAATGATGTTGGAGCCAACTTGTGAGTTTAATTTCTCCTGAGGAGGAATGTAAACTGATCACAGTTGTTGGATACAACTCCTAAGTGGAAGCCTCCTAGTACTTTCCTGAGGAAGGTCCTATAGGTCTATTCCCTTAGTTCCACTAGTTTGTCTAGGATTTCTCAAGTATCCAATGATGTTGGAGCCAACTTGTGAGTTTAATTTCTCCTGAGGAGGAATGTAAACTGATCACAATTGTTGAGCCACATAGGATACAACTCCTAAGTGGAAGCCTCCTAGTACTTTCCTGAGGAAGGTCCTATGAGTCTATTCACTTAGTTCCACTAGTTCAGATAGGATTTCCTAAATATCCAATGATGTTGGAGCCTGCTTGTGAGTTTAATTTCTCCTGAGGAGGAATGTAAACTGATCACAGTGATTGATCCACATAGGATATGATTCCTGAGTATACGCCTCCTAGTGCTTTCCTGAGGAAGACACTATGAGTCTGCTTACTTAGCTCCCTTTCTTTGGTAAGCTTGTGCTGAAGCTTGAAGACTGGGATTGTTTTCTTTTGGTTAGGTTTTGCTTTAGGGCTTTGTTTAGATTTGATCAGGATTCTGTGTTAGGGTTAGGATTAGAGAGTAGA
Organism: Lathyrus sativus; assembly: GCA_963859935.3. Lineage (NCBI taxonomy): Eukaryota > Viridiplantae > Streptophyta > Magnoliopsida > Fabales > Fabaceae > Lathyrus > Lathyrus sativus. The sequence continues at coordinate 218,778,853 of OZ012736.1, read as the reverse complement.
TTCTCTCTTTCTCAAGTATGTGGGTTGTTGGCCTGATGGCCCTTCATTTCTTTTATCTGTATATTGCTTGATAGCATGTTGTTTATTTCAGTATGATTACTGTTATCTCATGACTGGCTTGAGGTTGAGACGAGCTTGTAGAGGCTGAAGCCCCACACACATTTCCTCCCTCACTTGCATTGCATGCATTTTACTGTTAAGCTGAGGCTTTGTCTGTTTTGGTGTATCATTGACATGATCCCTTAGGACTCTCATTTCTTCTGATGAGGATTTGATGATAGACTTTTAGGTTGAAACCTATGCATGACAACATCTAGGAGTTCCCTGTTCAAACATCAACCATAGGATGAATCCATGGCATGACAACAGTAGGACTTGATAGTCTCCCTCCTAGTTGGGTTTGTTCTCTTCTCATCTCAAAGCAGTTTAAAATACAGTAATCATGAATGATTTCTTTCGTACGTTACGAGCCTTAAGCTATCTGAGAAAGGACGCGTTCCCTCTCAGGTCATAGTCTCTAGTGCGGTTGAGATCGCAAACACAATAAAAAACACTTCTTTTAGGAGACAACCCGTAGTTAGCCGAACTACGTTTGCTCTGATCTTTCATACCAGATGAAAGTACGTAGGCATAGGATGCGACGTCCTAGCGAGCAATCTTCAACCTTCAACTTTCCCCATCTTCCCCCGTAGTTAGGCCGAACTACGTTGACTCTGATTTCTCATTCTCTGATGAGAATACGTAGGCATAAAGTGCGACGCTTTGCCGAGTCATTTTTCTGTTCTTTTTCAGCCAGCCTTGATAGGTAGATAGATTATAACCAACCCGTCCAAGTAAACAAACAAGCGAGGATCCCGTCGAGTACGACGGACGTGAGGGGTGCTAATACCTTCCCCTTGCGTAACCAACTCCCAAACCCAGACAATGGTTGCGACGACCTTGTCTTACCCTTTTTCGTCAGGTTTTTCCGATCGTTTCCTCTCCCGCTCTGAGGGATAAATAACGAAAGGTGGCGACTCTTCTGTCATGCCGGCACCTTATTTTCGCGGAAGCGACAGCTGGCGACTCTGCTGGGGAACGATAGCATCTAGGGACTTTTCCCATCCCTTATGCTGGGACCGTTTCCCATCCCCTACGCGAGTCAATCCTATCGTTGGTGTGTTTGCTTGTTGGGTTGCGTTTATTTATCGCATTTTTACTTCTCGCATTTTTACTTCCCGCACTTTACTTCCCGCATGTTATTTCCAGTTTGATATGATTATCCGTGCTGCTGTGGGAGAGGGATGTTACTATGAGTGAGAAGCCGGACCTGGGCTTGAGTACACACCTAGATATAGTTGCGGAGAAGTAGTAGACGAACCTGTCTGCTGAGCAGGCACAGTTCCCTACGAAAATCTGCGCTCAGACGAGATTCTTGCAGAGGTGCTCCTTTCCGGTCCTGAGGATATGAGGGGAGTCCAGACGTGAGGATTGTCGACTCTGGGGACCGTTCATTTGGAAGTCAGCTAAGTGAGGCCTCTTCATGACTTGATGATGCCACTCCTTCTGGGAATCGTATCGTCACTCATGAAAGTCTGTGACGCTGACGACCGCATAGGATGCCGTACCTTTGTCCGTGGATTAGGTCCATACCTGTGAGTGGGGTTGGGATGTTGCAGGAAACTTTGACCTCCAGACTACCTGGTTTTCTTGACAGTGAATCAGTTATGTTGGTATCAGGGTTCTCAGTTGCAGATTTGACTGTTCTTGACAGAGCGAGGGTTTGATCAGAGGATCTTATCATCGGGTGTATGTTTGTTCCTGGTAAAGCAGGTTTCGATCAGAGTATTGTCTTCAGAGGTTTGTCCTGGATGGAGCAGATTTTGAGTGGGGTCTGAAGATCTCATCAGCAGTTGCTGTTTGTTCTTGATAGGGTAGATTTTGAGTGGGGTCTGAAGATCTCATCGGCAGCTGTGTGTTTGTTCTTGATAGGGCAGATTTTGAGTGGGGTCTGAAGATCTCATCAGCAGCTGTGTGTTTGTTCTTGATAAGGCAGATCTTGATTTGGGGGTCTGAAGACTTCATCAACAGATGTTCCTTGATCTTGCATCCCGGGTCCTTATTATCAGGAACTTACTCTTGACAGGGCAGAATTTTGATCTCGATCCTATCAGATGGTTATTCTCAGCAGATCAGACCAGTGGTTTTACACCGGGGTTTCCTTCTCATCAGTGATTGTCGATACCGAATCTCCACAGCAGCCACCTGGATATATTGTTGCATGCCTGCATTTTGCATTAGTTTGCATAATCATTCGCATTCCATTGGCGTGTGTCTGTGACAGGTACCGTTTCCCCGATCCAGGATCTCTCGCCTCTTATTGCATTACTGCAGCCTCTCTCAGAAAGACTGTTGCGTACGAGTTCTCGGTCCTTGATGTGTCGAATCTGATTATTGCTGATACTATGTGTGAGATTGCTGTTTCCATGATTGGGCCCAGATTCCCCTCCTTGTTATTGTCAGCACTGGTACTAAGGCGCCAGGATCGGGGGGAATCTCTCAAGCGCACAGACGCACGCATGCATCTGCATGAAGCATTTTGCATGACATACATTCTGTTTCTTTTCCTAACCTTTAATGTTGACAGGTTTTTCAGGTACACAGGTTCTGAGCTGCTTTCGATCTCCAGGATTGATCAAAGACTCATCCACCGCTACTCAACTCGCGCTAATCAGACAAGGATAATGGACCAGGTGCAGTCAGATGTTCAAGAGCTCCGTGAACGGATGGATCATTTTATGGAGCTGATGCAAGTAGTCGCGAATGGTCAAGACCAGCTTCGTACTTTGGTTCAACCTCTGATCTCCAGGGTTGACAGTAATGGCATACTTCACGGCGGGGCCGTGCCCACTCCTCCTCCAGTGGATGCTCCACAAAATGTTGTTCCTGTTGCCGGGGGCAACGGCAGTGCTAACGGCAATCTGATGACTAATCTCGGACTCAATGCGGCAGGCGTCGGCGATGGTAGTCTGGGAGCCAATGTTAACATGGGGCCGGTCAACGACAATGCTGGTGCAGGAAATCTGTTGGTGCCTCAACCGTGGCTGGAGGACCATCAGGATGACATATTCTCTCAGAGGGGTGTAGAGGCAGAGTTGAATGCTGAAGCTCGACTCAGGTTCAAGGCGCTGGAAGACAAGATGAGAGACATTGAAAATCAGAACACATTGGGCGTTGACATGTCCAAGCTCGGGTTGATTGCTGACTTTAAGGTACCTCATAAGTTCAAGGTGCCTACCTTTGATAAGTATAAGGGTACTACTTGCCCCCGGGTCCACCTCCGATCTTATTATAGAAAGATGTCCGCCTATTCTGACGATGAGAAGCTGCTGATGCACTTCTTTCAGGATAGTCTTTCTGGTCCATTGCTCGAATGGTATATGGGTTTGGAGCCCGCTACTGTGCGCACCTGGAAAGATCTTGCAGAAGCGTTCGTCCTCCACTATCAATACAATAGCGACTTGGCTCCCAACCGAGTTCAGCTTCAGAATCTCTCACAGCGGAACAATGAAAGCTTCAAAGAATACGCCCAGCGGTGGCGTGAGCTGGCTGCTCGGGTTCAACCGCCGATGGTTGAGCGTGAGCTGGTGCAAATGTTCGTGGCTACCCTTCCTGGAATCTATTATGAAAAGCTGGTCAGTGGCATGTCTGGAACATTCTCGGCTCTCATCACTCTGGGCGAGCATGATGAGAACGGTATAAAGATTGGAAAAATTCAGGGCGAATCATCCTCAGCTGGAGGAAGTAACAAGAAACCCTATACTGGCAAGCGTCGAGAGGGAGATGCCAGTGCTGTCACTAATGCTAGGAGAAAGGGCAAGGGCCCTCAGCCTCAGATTGCTAGCATACATATCCCAGCTGCTCCACCGCAGCAGCAGCAGCAGCCCCAGCAGCAGAACCAGCAGGGGTACAGGAAATATCAGAATCGGGCTCCTATGGCAAACCGTCATTTTGAAACTCCACCTATGTCGTATGCACAGCTTTTGCAAACGTTGCTTCAGCTCCAATTAGTTCAAAAGAGGATGTTGGCTCCCTTAACAGGGGCACCACCACCGGGGTATGATGCCAATGCTACTTGTGAATTCCACACTGGGGCACCTGGCCATACGATTGAGAATTGTAAAGCTTTTAAGCACAAAGTCCAGGACTTGGTGGACGCCAAGGTTATCAACTTTTCTGATAGCGTGCCCAACGTCACCAAGAACCCGATGCCTCATCATAAGGGGGGCGGAGTGAATGCTGTTATCACTGAAGAGAGTTCAGACTTGCTGACTGATGTCAAAGATTTGAAGACGCCACTTAGTTTTGTCAAGGCTAAGTTGCTGAAGAAGGGCTTCTTTCCCGGATGCGGAGAGTTATGTATGGTCTGTGCTACACTTCCTGATGGGTGTGAGCAGCTGATCGAAGGTATCCAGAGTCTGATGTCTGAGGGTATTTTACAGTTCAGCCGGAGCGTTGAAAGTGCATCGGGGGAAGTCGTGCTGAAGCAGGCAGATGAAGTTGCTACCATTACTATTCCTCGTCACCCTATCACTATTTCTGCGCCTCCTCCGCCTACTATCACCATCACCAGGGTCGGACCAATCCCATTCGAGAGTACTAATGCCGTTCCATGGCATTACGGCGCCGAAGTTTATTGTAATGGTCAGAAGATAGAGCTAGAGCCATTCGGATCGACTGTGCAGAATCTTACCGAAGTCAGTGGTATCACTCGAAGCGGTAGAGTGTTTGCGCCAGCAGAGGTTGCTGCAGAGAAAGCGGTCCGGGCTGATGCTGTGGATAAGGGTAAAGGTAAAGCTGTCGAAGAGGTCCCTTCTGGGGCAGAAAAAGATTTGCTAGTTAAAGATGCTGAAGAGTTCATGTGACTAATCAAGAAGAGTGACTACAAAATTGTGGATCATCTTCATCAGACTCCGTCAAAGATCTCGATTCTTAACTTGTTGCTGTGTTCTGAAGCGCACCGCAACACATTACTGAAGGTATTGAATGCTGCATACGTGCCGCAGGAGATATCAGTAAATCAGCTCGAGGAAGTGGTAGCCCATGTTAATGCTGGTAATGGGTTGGGATTTACAGATCTGGAGCTGACTCCTAAGGGAAGAGATCACAACAGCGCCTTGCACGTCTCAATAGAGTGCAGAGGCACGATTATGTCACATGTCCTGGTGGATACGGGTTCCTCGCTTAATGTGCTCCCGAAAAAAGCACTGATGAAGTTGGATACCCGTGGACTGCTTTGCACGCCCAGTGATCTGGTCGTGAAGGCCTTTGATGGAACTAAGCGCCACGTCTTTGGAGAGTTGACCCTGCTAATTCAAGTCGGTCCAGAGACGTTCAATACGGTTTTCTATATCATGGATATCATGCCTGCCTATAGTTGCCTCTTAGGTCGGCCATGGATCCATTCTGCTGGTGTCGTGACGTCCACGCTGCATCAAAAGCTTAAATATGCTGTCGGGGGCAGCATAGTAACCGTCTGTGGTGAAGAGGACATCATGGTAAGCCACCTATCGTCCTTTAAATATGTTGAAATGGATGGCGAGATCCATGAAACGCTCTGCCAAGCATTTGAAACCGTCAGGGTAAAAGAGGTAGCTCCTGTCGTCACAGAGAAGCAAGAGATGAATCTCTCCTCGTTCAAGGAAGCTCGAGCCGTCGTCGAAGCCGGTTCCACCCCAGGCTGGGGGCATGTCTTGGATATACCAATCAAGCAGGATAAGTTTGGATTGGGGTATTCTCCTGGAGCTGAAGCTTCATCTTCTTCTGGCAGCTCGTCTCGTGGGAAAGGGCCAATCCTATTCACCAAGGGGGGAGTAATTTTCGAGAGCATCAACGCTGCGTCTGAGGACAGCGGGGATAGTGATTGTGATCTTGACGCCTGGATTCAACCGAGCAAGCCGGGCGAGCGCCTCCACAATTGGACCATCAAGGAGATTATCAAGCTGACAAGTGAAGAGTAATGATTTGCTTTTTACAATCTTTGTACAACCCTATGTCCTGCCCGGGGCATAGTGATTTTACTGTCAGGGCCTTGTTGGATTATGTGTATGCATTTTGTTAATAAATAAAAGGCGTTTTCTTCGTACTCAAATATTGTGTTCTCTGTTGTTTATTTCAAAAAAAACAGCAAAATGGCAACGGGGTTTGTGCTAACCTGCATATTCTTGCTTTAAACTTAACCCTTGTTATTGCAGGATCCACATAACAGATGACATCGACTCTGGACCCTCTACGGCTCACTACGACTTTGATTGCCCGATCTATCAAGCCGAGGATGAGATTGATGAAGACGAGGACCTGCCGGAAGAGTTGGCCCGCTTGTTGAGACAAGAAGAAAAGGTTATTCTGCCTCACGAGGAGGATATTGAGATTGTAAATCTGGGTTCTGAGGAGCTCGTCAGAAATGTCAGAGTTGGGGTTGCGCTGCAGAATGATGTCAAGCATAGACTGGTCGAGATGCTTCGAGAGTATAGTGACGTCTTTGCTTGGTCATATGAGGATATGCCCGGACTTGACACAGATATCGTGGTTCATCGCTTGCCGTTGCGAGAAGATTGCCCTCCAGTCAAACAGAAGCTTAGGAGGACGAGACCAGACATGGCTGTAAAAATCAAGGAAGAAGTCCAGAAGCAGTTGGACACAGGATTTCTAGCCGTTACCACTTACCCTCCGTGGGTCGCCAACATAGTGCCTGTACCGAAGAAGGACGGTAAGGTACGCATGTGCGTCGATTATCGGGATTTGAATAGGGCGAGCCCTAAGGATGATTTCCCGTTGCCTCATATCGATGTGTTGGTCGACAATACAACCCAGTTTTCCGTGTTTTCGTTCATGGATGGCTTCTCCGGTTACAATCAGATTAAGATGGCACCGGAGGACATGGATAAAACGACGTTCATCACCCCCTGGGGAACATTTTGCTACAAGGTAATGCCCTTCGGTCTGAAGAACGCAGGGGCCACTTACCAGCGAGCAATGGTAACTTTGTTTCATGATATATTTCATCATGAGATCGAGGTCTATGTTGATGACATGATCGCAAAGTCCCAAACGGAGGAAGAGCATCTGGTCAACTTGTTGAAGCTTTTTGAAAGGCTTAGGAAGTTCAGGCTGAGGCTGAATCCTAACAAGTGCACTTTCGGAGTGCGGTCCGGAAATTTATTGGGGTTTATCGTTAGTGAACGAGGTATTGAAGTTGATCCTGCGAAAATAAAAGCTATCCAAGAAATGCCAGCGCCGAAAACAGAAAAAGAAGTTCGTGGTTTCCTGGGCCGAATAAACTACATTGCAAGGTTTATCTCTCAGCTCACGGCCACTTGTGAACCGATGTTCAAGCTTTTAAAGAAAGATCAGGTGATTATCTGGAACGAGGATTGCCAGAAGGCATTCGACAAAATAAAGCAGTATCTTCAGGAACCTCCAATCTTGATACCCCCAGTAGCTGGACGACCATTGATCATGTACCTGACGGTTCTGGAGAATAGTATGGGGTGTGTTCTCGGTCAGCACGACGAGACGGGCAGAAAAGAGCATGCCATTTATTATTTGAGTAAGAAGTTCACTGAGTGTGAATCTCGATACTCGATGCTGGAGAAGACGTGTTACGCATTAGCTTGGGCCGCCAAACGTCTACGACAGTATATGCTCAATCACACCACTATGCTAATTTCGAAGATGGATCCGATCAAGTACGTCTTCGAGAAGCAGGCTCTTTCGGGCAGGATTGCCAGATGGCAAATGGTGTTAACAGAATATGATATTTAGTATGTCTCCCAGAAAGCCATTAAGGGAAGCGTATTGTCTGATTACCTTGCCGAACAGCCAATCGAAGACTACCAGTCGATGCAGTTCGAATTCCCTGACGAGGATATTATGTTTCTCAAAGCGAAGGATTGCGATGAGCCATTGCCCGATGAGGGGCCAGATAGGAAGTCTCAGTGGAAGTTGATATTCGACGGAGCGGTTAATTCCTATGGAAGTGGTATCGGGGCTATCATCACGACTCCTCACGGATCCCACATCCCGTTTACTGCGAGACTGACGTTTCCAGTTACCAACAATGAAGCCGAGTATGAAGCATGTATTATGGGTCTAGAAGAGGCAATTGATTTGAGAATCAAGAATCTAGACATATATGGTGACTCAACGCTTGTAATCAATCAGATTAAAGGGGAGTGGGAAACTCGTCAAGCGAATCTGGTGCCGTACATGAATTATGCCAGGAGGCTGCTTCCGTTCTTCGACCGAGTGGAGCTTCATCATGTACCGAGGGCTGAAAATCAGATGGCTGATGCCTTAGCCACGTTGGCTTCAATGTATAAAGTCAATTATTGGAATGAGGCTCCAAGAATTGTGCTTTCGCGTCTTGATAGACCGGCATTTGTGTTTGCAATCGAAGATGCCACTGACGGCAAGCCATGGTTCCACGACATCCAGACCTTCCTTATGACCAAGGAGTATCCTGCGGGTGCGTCAACCCAGGATAAGAAGACTCTGAGGAGGCTATCTGGAAACTTTTACCTCAATCCTGATGGAGTGTTGTATAAGAGAAACCACGATCTCGTGCTACTCAGATGTGTAGATGAGAAAGAAGCAAGTATGCTCATGGAAGAAGTCCATGAGGGCACATTTGGTACGCACGTCGGCGGGCATGCCATGACGAGAAAGATCCTGAGAGCAGGATATTACTGGCTGACTATGGAGTCAGATTGCTTCAGATTCGCGAAGAAGTGTCATAAATGCCAGATTTATGCTGATAAAGTTCATGTGCCGCCGTGCCCATTGAATGTCATGTCCTCCCCTTGGCCGTTCTCCATGTGGGGCATCGACATGATAGGCAAGATCGAGCCCACTGCATCCAATGGTCATCGTTTCATTCTGGTAGCTATCGACTACTTCACCAAATGGGTGGAGGCAGCCTCGTACGCTAATGTGACCAAGCAGGTGGTAGCTAAATTCGTAAAGAGGGATATCATCTGTCGCTATGGAATTCCCGAGCGGATCATTACTGATAATGGTTCGAATTCGAATAATAAGATGATGAAGGAGCTGTGCCAGAGCTTCAAGATTGAACACCACAACTCATCTCCTTATCGGCCGAAGATGAATGGCGCTGTTGAAGCGGCCAACAAGAACATCAAGAAGATTGTTCAGAAGATGGTTGTGACGTATAAAGATTGGCACGAGATGCTGCCGTTTGCCTTGCACGATTATCGTACGACGGTGCGTACGTCGACCGGGGTAACTCCTTTCTCCTTGGTGTACGGTATGGAAGCTGTCCTACCGTTAGAAGTGGAGATTCCTTCTTTGCGAGTTTTGGTTGATGTAAAACTCGACGAGGCAGAATGGATTACGAATCGCTTGAACCAACTCAGCCTGATGGACGAGAAGAGGTTAGCATCGATTGCATTTGGTCGCCTGTACCAAAGCCGAATGAAGAAAGCTTATGATAAGAAGGTGCGTCCTAGAAGCTTTCAGACGGGTGATCTCGTCCTGAAGAAGATTCTTCCGCCATACTCCGATCACCGGGGCAAATGGACTCCGAATTACGAAGGGCCGTATGTCGTCAGCAAGGTCGTCTCAGGAGGAGCTTTGTTGTTATCTACGATGGATGGTGAAGATTTTGCATCCCCGGTGAACGCGAACGCAGTTAAAAAATACTTTGCTTGAAAGAGACCCGCTGGACAAAAAAGAAAGAGTCCAGGCAAAAAAGGGCATCCCGGCGAACCAAAAACAGAATAAAAGGTTCGGGCAAAAATTAGGGATATATTGAAAAAATGTACACCCACGAAGTCGAAAACCTACACTGGGCGGCTTCGGCAAAAAAGGGTATCCCGGTGAACTGAAAACCCGTAAAGGGCGGTTCACGCAAAAGTTAGGGATTTGAATAAGCAAATGACTGCGTTCCGCGTGTGGACTTTCATTGTTTAGTGGTTTGGAAGACCTGAGGGCTGTTTATCTGAATCAATCTCTTCCGAAGCTGAAGCATCGGAGAAGTATCGAAGTCGAGTGGGTCTTAGAGGGATCAACTCATGGTGTTCGTCTATGCCTCGTTGCCGACATTTGTATATACTGATGTATATTTATGTTTTCTTTTTGTGCGGCTTCCTCATTCCAGGAGTTTGCCTCTGTTGTAAAACATTTTTACCCATTCAGGGGTCATCATCAATAAAATGCACATTATTCAGCAATTCTGCTTATCTGTTTAGCATTTATCTGTTTTGTTTGCGAATGAAAACGCCGATGTTTTTGATAAAATGCGCATACATAAACTCACGGGCCTAGGCCCATTGATTGTTGAAACAATTAATTAATTGAATATTGTCACGAGATAATAACCTGGATAGGCCTCTTTGAGGAGGGTATCTTGTCTGTTTGTTTGTGTTGTTGCAGGTGTAGCACTTTCCAGAAGATGTGTCGTGCGCATCCCCGAAGCAGGGCGAGCCCTCCTTCTCCAGCAGAGTTCAGTAGTCTCTCCTCCGCAGAATCTGAACGCAAATAGTGAGCATTGATATGTCTCCCCATGCAGAGATGATTCTCTTCCCCAAGTAGACGCATCCTGAAGGAGCGTCACCCCATCAGCTGAGCCAAGCACCGAAGAATGATGTCGTCTTTCCCCAGCACCGGGTCACAAGTGCAGATTTCATAGAAGTGTTCGGGTGCCGAAGCTCGTGTTTCCCCAGTAAAGTCTCCAGCGGAATTGAGATTCCCCACCAGAGTTATGCTCTCTCCTGAAGTTGGATGATTCCCTCTTCCCCAGTGGAGTGTTGGAACAGCTGATGTTGCATTCCTCTGCAGAATTGTACTCTTCCCCGAAGTCAGATGATTCTTTCTTCCCCAGCGGAATTGAAATTCCTCGTCAGAATCGCGCCCTCCCGTTGAAGTAGAATGATTTCTCTCCCCGGCTGAGTCCGCAAACCCCCAAGTCCGTTGAATCCTTGGAAGCAGTTGGGACCACGAATGGATGTTCCCTAGCAGATATTGAACAACCGATGCTGTATTTCCCCATAGTCGTACTCTCTACAGTGAAGCAGAATGACTTCTCCTTCCTCAGCCGAGTTTGCAGACGTCCAAGAGAGTCGAGTCCTTGGAAGTTGATCAAATCGTGATTGGTTTTTCCCCAGTGGAGTGTTGAGCAGCTGAAGTTGTTTTCCCACAGAGTTGTTATCCCCAGAAGATTAGCCGAGACGGCCACGCAGTTCACTCCCGCGATTGACATCGCTTTCCTTCAGCAGGTTCGGGTTCTCGTAGAGCTTCGTCCCCTGCAGAAATCAGCTGAAGTTGTTTTCCATGCAGCAGTCCGCGGAAGATCAGTTCCCCAGGCAGAGTCCGATTGATGCCAGCGTGTCCACGTTCTCCTCAGCAGGATGATTCCTCTACCTGAGTAGTTCTTGTCCCCTTGACAGGAGGATTTCCCCTCGGCATTTATTGTGCGGACGGGATCGCATCATTGTGCATGACTGCATAGCATTTAACACTGCATAGCATTTAACACTGCATGGCATTTAACGTTGCATAGCATTGTGCATGATTGCATGGCATTTAGCATAAACGCATATCATTCCCACCGCGTGGGGCATAGCGCAGAAGCATATGCATCATAAGCATGATCTAGGTCATTATCATTCTTGCCTTACAGGTGTTCGGCCGAAGGATCGATCGCTCAGGATGATTCCTGATATTCTCTCCAACAAGGTCGCTTTCTTAAGATGATTCTTAAGACCCCGGTGTAATCCCCACAGTCGCTCGCTCAAGATGATTTTTGAGATCCCCAGCGAAGTCTTCAGTTCGAGATGATTCTCGAATCCCTCAGCAGAGCCATTTGCTTAAGGTGTTTCTTAAGACCTCAGTACAGCTTCCCGAGTTGTTTGCTTAGGATGATTCTTGAGCTCCCCAGTAGCGTCCCCCAGCAAGAGTTGCCCAGGAAGATTCCTGGAATACCCAGCAGAATGAAGTCTCCAGAAAGGTCAGCAGTTCGAGATGATTCTTGAAGGTGCCCGACGGAGTTGTTTGCTCAAGATGATTCTTGAAGTCCCTAGCAGCGTGATATGTCTGCTCCAACAGTGATGTCTAATCTGAAGATTGATTTCGCAAACGCCTGAAGGCGGTATCAGAAGGTTCCTGTGAGCTCAGATGTCCTTATTGATGAATCAACGTGTGGCTGAAGACAAGGTTCCAAAGTTTGTAGATATAACAAGGTGATCCGTGTTGGCCTGAAGACCAAGTCAGTTGTCCTGAGGTGATGATTGATTGCGATCAAGTGAATGATATTTCTTCTGACTGAAGTCGAAGATGTTTCTCCAGCTGAAGCGGAGTTTTTCCTGAAGGCAAAGTGTTTGAATCCCCGTAGAGTCATGAATGGCTCAGGATACCATTTCTTTGACTGAAGTCACAGATTTCCTAAGCTGAAGCGAAGGTGCCTAAGGGCAAGGTTATCCCCAAGGTCATGAATGACCTAGGATTCATTTTTCGGACTGAAGGCCGAAATATATCCCTGACTGAAGTCACGGATGCTCTATAGCAGAGGTGGAGTTGCCTGAAGGCAGATCCATGTATCCTTGAAGGCCAAGGACCATTTCTTTAGACTGAAGTCGAAGATGCCTCCCGCAGAGTTGCCGACGGGCAAAGTCTACATCCTTGAAGGCCAAGGATGTTGTTTCTAGCTGAAGCTGGAATAGCCGACGGGCAGGGTTTCATCTTTCTTCAGAAGAACTTGAAGATTCTCCAGCGGATCTGGAGTGGCCAGGGGCCAGGGTTCCATCTATCTTCAGAAATACTTGAATATTTTTTCTAGCTGAAGCTGGAAATGGCCAGGGGCCAGGGTTTCATATATCTTTAATGTTGAAGTTCTACGACGGGCAGTGTGCAGCAGTATTCCGATGTTCGTTATGGTTCTGAGGGTGAACCCCAGATCAGAGTGTGCTCGGTTAAGTCTCTCATTCCCAGCGGAGTAGTTTCAAATACGCAAGTGTACTTTTTGTTCCATTTACCAGGGGTGAACCCCAGGTCATAGTTGTTCAGTGTTGCATTTTGTCCGGCGGCGAGGTTGGATGTTTGTTCGACGGCGAGGTTGAACGTCTGGATTTGACGGCGAGGTCAGATCATCATTTGTACGACGGCGAGGTTGGATGTTTGTTCGACGGCGAGGTTGAACGTTTGGATTTGACGGCGAGGTCAGATCATCATTTGTCCGGCGGCGAGGTTGGATGTTTGTTCGACGGCGAGGTTGAACGTTTGGATTTGACGGCGAGGTCAGATCATCATTTGTCCGGCGGCGAGGTTGGATGCTTGTTCGACGGCGAGGTTGAACGTTTGGATTTGACGGCGAGGTCAGATCATCATTTGTCCGGCGGCGAGGTTGGATGTTTGTTCGACGGCGAGGTTGAACGTTTGGATTTGATGGCGAGGTTGGATGCTTGTTCGACGACGAGGTTGGATGCTTGTTCAACGGCGAGGTTGAACGTTTGGATTTGACGGCGAGGTCAGATCATGTTTTGCCCGGCGGCGAGGTTGGATGTTTGTTCGACGGCGAGGTTGAACGTTTGGATTTGACGACAAGATCAGATTATATTTTCTCCAGCGGCAAGGTTGGATGTTTGTTCGACGGCGAGGTTGAATGTTTGACGGCAAGGTCAGACTCTTTAAATCCCCAGCAGAGATGATGTTTCCGACGGCGATGTCGAGTGTCTCTAAGAGGATGTTTGTTTCCGACGGCGATGTCAGATTCAGTTTTCCAGCGGCGATGTTGGGCATGTCAAGTTGATCCAGTCTTCTGACGGCGATGTTAGGTGATGCAGATCCTTTAGTTCTCCAGCGGCGATGCGGGGTGTTGTGATTGTCTGAAGGCAATATCAGAAGAAGTTAATATGGATGACTGACGGCGATGTCAGATCAGTATTTCCCCAGATAGTTGCCGTGCAGCTATTATTCCAGTGTTTGACAAGTTGAGCAGTTGGCAAATTTTTGGGTTTACCGATATTCAACCGTCTTGCACCGTGATTGGCTGAGAGCCGTTCGCTTCTCACCCAGTCAGGTTCAAGCCGTTTGAATAGGGGCAGCTGTTGCACCCCAAAATTTGACCAACAATTATTTATCCATCTAGTGTTTGAAAGTTGATACCTTCACCAGAAAGTTTAAGAGATCCTCAGAGGAGTGGGTTGAAACCAGGGTTGTGTGCTTCATAGCTTGAGAGTTGTGGGTGCTCCTCAGATGATTCTGAGACTTTGAGAATGAACTTGAAGCTTTGAGAAAGCCTATGAGATGTCTTGAAAGTCATCATGAAGCCCAGAGAGGTCATTATGCAAGAATTCAGAAGATTCAACCATGAATGGTAGAATTAGGGTTTTGACTGGGTCAATCCTAGATCAGCTGAAGAGTTGGAGAAGATTGAGACCCAATCCAAGGGCCATGAGATCATGGAATGATGTATGGATATGTTATAAAGATGATTCCTAGACCAACTCATCTTGATTGAGGAGTTTGAGAAGTTTTAAGCCAGGGTTTCTGAGGATTGTCAGTGAAAAAACCCTAATTTGATCCCTATCTTCCAGGCAGTTTTAGCTCAAGATGTGATTGATATCTCATCTTCCCCACAACATGAATGTTGTAGAGCTTGTTCTTAGCTTTAATTTGAGTGGTGGAAGTCCTTGATAGGAGTTGCAGAGCTCAAGTTATGGTTTTGACAAATTACAGGTCAGCAGAGGTATGTGAATCTGGGTCCTTGAAAGTCACCCAACTTGCAGACAGCTTTTGACCTAGTAGGATGATTCCTATGACCTCTTGGTCAACATGAATGTTGAATAACATCTTCTTAGCTTTAATTTGAGTGGTAGAAGTCCTTGATAGGATTTGTAGAACTCAACTTATGGTTTGAACAAGACAGGGGTATTTTGGTCATTTGTCAGTTATAGGTCATTTTAAGCAAAGGCCATATCTCCTATTTCCAAGACTCAAATGGAAAAACTCAAAACATGAAAGTTGTTCAAAATGTGATTTTAAGCCTAGAAAAGTGTTCATGAGTTATTGAAAAGGCCTAGAGCATGGATTTTTTAAAAGTGGTTCAGATGGCTTGTAAATGGCTTATAAGTTTGAAAAGTTGAATTTGAAAATTGGTTTGGGAGATCTAGGAATCCAAAATAGGTCATCCAATATATCATTTTGATTGGAAACATCATTTTGAGAACATTGGTTTAAACACAATTTTCATTTGAGGCTTTAAAATGGGACATGCTTTGGAAAATTGAAACTTGCATTATAAGGCACCTTTGGAAATCTTCACACAAGGCAAATATGAGCTGATTTCTTTGTACATTCCTTCTCAATATCCCACATAAGGAGAATTTGACAAAAAATTACAAGGTAAGGCATGAGATATGAGATATACCACTTATCATCACATGAGATTTTCAAGTACTTTCTAGCTCATTCTAGAAAGATCTAGGAGTTTCCATTGATGGTTATATAAAGAGTGGATCAAAGTGTGATTAAAGGTTGGTGAAAGTTGGAGAATTGAGTGGAGAAAAGTGAGGTTAGAGCAAGGTTTTCAAGAGGTTCCATTATTGCAATTCAAGCTCGAGTTCACCATTGGAGGCTTCCTCCATCCAAGTTTTTGCAAACAGAATCATTTCCACCATTGGAGGATCATCTGGAAGAAGAAGCAAGCATTGAATCGTGCCCTACATCATTCTACCATCACTTCTTGACAGGTTGGTAAATGCATTCATACCTCTTTAATTATGTATAGATAGCTTAGATTCTAGGTGTAGATTGGTTAAGATAGGATAGGTGATGAAATTCTGAGAAGTAGAGGACATTCCATGAGGTTTCATGGCAGGGTGACAAATCTTTCAAGACCAAGAAAATGCTGGATTAGGAGTGTTAATGCACGTGCTATAGTTTGTTGTAGTCAGGGTAGCATGTAGAGCATAATTACATCATTAGATTTGAGCTTCCCTGTGATCGATAGCAGTGAAAATAAGTGAAACCCTAGTCTTCCTCCCTTCTGTTTGCGCAGTTTAAGAGGATTCAAAGGGAAATGTGACCATGGTTGTATTCCTCTCAAGAAATGGAGCAGGTTTGCCGTTTACAGTTTTGATTTTTATTAAGAAACGAAGGAGTATGATGAGGAAGAAGTTGGCGCGTGATGTATGATCATGGAGGTGTTAGAAACCCTAGAAATGTCCAAGGAAGAAGACAATCGGTGGGCCGTTGGATCCGTCTCATTCTTTGACCTTTTATCTGCATCCAATGGTTGAGATTAAAAAAAGAAACGGAGTGAATCCCTTGGAAACCAAACGCTGCCGTTTGGATAAGTGAGAAACCATGGGCTCAGCAACAGTTTACTATCCACACACCCACCATCAGGCCCATTTGGTTCAACACGTGAAAAATCTTGCTGAATGCACCTCCAACGCGCGAAGTTCTTTTAGTTTGGTTTCTGATTGAGTAGTGGGCTTATCCAGAACGCTATTAGCACCCCCCTGATTCTGGCCCACCAAGAATTGAACTGGGGCGCCCTTGCTTTTCTCACCCCCTCCCTTTATTTGACTTCTTTTATCTTTTATTTTCTTTTTAATTCCATCAATATTTTCTTGCATTTATAAAATTCATAAAAAATAGAAAATTGCACATTTTTTAATCCTTGTTTTTTCTATGTGTCCATGAATTTGTCTAGAAAAATATAAATAAATAAAATGTCCATTTTATTTTCTTTTCATATTTTTAATAGATTTTTCTTTTAAATAGCTTTTAAATATGTTTAGTTTGGTATCCAATTTTGTAGAATTTCTTTCAAGACTTTCCCTTAGGATTTTTAATTCATTCTTTTTTGTGTAATTAGATATTGAATCATAGTTCCCCATAGGATTTAATTCTTGATTTTTAGATTAAAATTTGATTAGATTAATTAGGTTAGCATTAGGGTATCCTAATTAGGGTTTAGGTTATGCACAGGTGAAGTAATTCATTTTCTTTAGATAGTTTTGTCTTGTTTTTGGGGTAGGGGCATATGTGGATGTTATGGGTAGATGTTGTAGACCCTTGTGAATAATGGATAGAATTTTCCCTCTTGTTTTAGTATTTTTAGGTATTTTCTGAAGTTGACTGATGATTTTGTCTGTCCTGTGGTTATCTGTTCATCTCTGGGGTTTATTTTGGGGGAATTTGTTGTGGGGCTTAGTTTGTTTTGAAGATCTTGTTGGAGAGCATGATGGAGAGAAGATTGTAGATCAAGACTCAGAGACCCAGAGCTTGGATTATTCCCTGTCTGTGAGGTTTGAGATCCTGAAGTTTGAAGGAAGTTCATGGTACTTTCCTGAGGAAGGCACTATGAATGACTTTCATTCTTTCTTCTCACCTCTTTCTTAAGTATCCAATGATGTTGGAGCCAACTTGTGAGTTTAATTTCTCCTGAGGAGGAATGTAAACTGATCACAGTTGTTGAGCCACATAGGATACAACTCCTAAGTGGAAGCCTCCTAGTACTTTCCTGAGGAAGGTCCTATAGGTCTATTCCCTTAGTTCCACTAGTTTGTCTAGGATTTCTCAAGTATCTAATGATGTTGGAGCCAACTTGTGAGTTTAATTTCTCCTCAGGAGGAATGTAAACTGATCACAGTTGTTGAGCCACATAGGATACAACTCCTAAGTGGAAGCCTCCTAGTACTTTCCTGAGGAAGGTCCTATGAGTCTATTCACTTAGTTCCACTAGTTCAGATAGGATTTCCTAAATATCCAGTGATGTTGGAGCCTGCTTGTGAGTTTAATTTCTCCTGAGGAGGAATGTAAACTGATCACAGTGGTTGAGCCACATAGGATATGATTCCTGAGTATACGCCTCCTAGTGCTTTCCTGAGGAAGACACTATGAGTCTGCTTACTTAGCTCCCTTTCTTTGGTAAGCTTGTTCTGAAGCTTGAAGACTGGGATTGTTTTCTTTTGGTTAGGTTTTGCTTTAGGGCTTTGTTTAGATTTGATCAGGATTCTGTGTTAGGGTTAGGATTAGAGAGTAGATTCTCTCTTTCTCAAGTATGTGGGTTGTTGGCCTGATGGCCCTTCATTTCTTTTATCTGTATATTGCTTGATAGCATGTTGTTTATTTCAGTATGATTACTGTTATCTCATGACTGGCTTGAGGTTGAGACGAGCTTGTGGAGGCTGAAGCCCCACACATATTTCCTCCCTCACTTGCATTGCATGCATTTTACTGTTAAGTTGAGGCTTTGTCTGTTTTGGTGTATCATTGACATGATCCCTTAGGACTCTCATTTCTTCTGATGAGGATTTGATGATAGACTTTTAGGTTGAAACCTATGCATGACAACATCTAGGAGTTCCCTGTTCAAACATCAACCATAGGATGAATCCATGGCATGACAACAGTAGGACTTGATAGTCTCCCTCCTAGTTGGGTCTGTTCTCTTCTCATCTCAAAGCAGTTTAAAATACAGTAATCATGAATGATTTCTTTCGTACGTTACGAGCCTTAAGCTATCTGAGAAAGGACGCGTTCCCTCTCAGGTCATAGTCTCTAGTGCGGTTGAGATCGCAAACACAATAAAAAACACTTCTTTTAGGAGACAACCCGTAGTTAGCCGAACTACGTTTGCTCTGATCTTTCATACCAGATGAAAGTACGTAGGCATAGGATGCGACGTCCTAGCGAGCAATCTTCAACCTTCAACTTTCCCCATCTTCCCTCGTAGTTAGGCCGAACTACGTTGACTCTGATTTCTCATTCTCTGATGAGAATACGTAGGCATAAAGTGCGACGCTTTGCCGAGTCATTTTTCTGTTCTTTTTCAGCCAGCCTTGATAGGTAGATAGATTATAACCAACCCGTCCAAGTAAACAAACAAGCGAGGATCCCGTCGAGTACGACGGACGTGAGGGGTGCTAATACCTTCCCCTTGCGTAACCGACTCCCAAACCCAGACAATGGTTGCGACGACCTTGTCTTACCCTTTTTCGTCAGGTTTTTCCGATCGTTTCCTCTCCCGCTCTGAGGGATAAATAACGAAAGGTGGCGACTCTTCTGTCATGCCGGCACCTTATTTTCGCGGAAGCGACAGTACCCTAGACAACTGAGTTATTGCAACCTGATAGATTACACCAGAGACTTTTTCAGAACATGGTTTTGAACTTTTGCCTTTTCCACTGTTTTGATCATTCTAACTGAAGGCTTAGTATCTTCATCTTGACCTCGCTTCTTGATGTCCAATACTTTTAAAGTTATTTCTTCATCAAAAGATTTCAAGGTTAGAGTACCTATTTCAATATCAACATTGCAACGACTTGTAAGTAAGAATGGTCGGCCAAGTATGATGGGAGTCTCTTCATCTTCTGGGATATCCATAATCTCAAAATCAACTGGGAAGGTAAAGTTATCAATCGTCACCAGTACATCCTCTGCTAGCCCATATGACCTTTTAGTTGCGTGGTCAGCAAAATTCAAGTTTGTTCCTGTATCGCTCACTTTTCCAATACCCAGCTTATTGAAAATAGATAAAGGCATGAGACTCACACTAGCACCTGAACCAATGAGGACCTTCTTGAATGTTCTATCTTTTATAGTGCAAGAAATTGCTACAAGTTCAGGGTCTTTCCGCTTGATGGGGATTCTCCTTCCTTGTGATATTTCACTACACTGCTCAGTTAAAATTTTCTGCTCCTCACCCATTGGTCTCTTTTTCCCTATTACCTCTTTCATGAATTTCTTGTACAAAGGCATTTGCTCGAGTGCTTAAAAGAATGGCATATTGATTTCTAACTTTTTGAACATCGTGCTGAATTTTTCAAAGTCTTTCTCCTTCTTATCCTTCTTTGTAACTCTCTGAGGGTACGGTAGCTTGATTTTTAGTTTAACCTCCTCTTTCTTTTTCTCTTCAGCTGACTTCACTGGTGGTAAGGCTATTTCTGGCTCTTTCCCGTTTTCTCTCACTTCAAGCTCAACTTATATACACTGATAATCATTTGTTTCTTTTTCTTCCTCTTCTTCCACGACTCTCTGACTTCTGGTTGTGACAACATTAACATTCTCATGATTTTTTGGATTTGATACTGTCGCGCTCGGGAGAGTTCCTTGAGTTTACATGGAGAGTTGTTGTGCTCTTTGTCCCATTTGAACCTCAAGATTTTTTATAGCAGCTGTGGTGTTCCTCTGATTATTCTGTGTCTCTTCTTGGAATTGAATATTGTGAGCTGCCATCTTTTCAATCACTATTTCCCATTTTGCTTTCTGAGGAGCCTGTTGTTGCCGTTGATAT
This sequence comes from Lathyrus sativus, assembly GCA_963859935.3. NCBI lineage: Eukaryota > Viridiplantae > Streptophyta > Magnoliopsida > Fabales > Fabaceae > Lathyrus > Lathyrus sativus. The sequence goes on along the minus strand of OZ012736.1, from coordinate 218,758,554 downwards.
TAAGGTTGATTCTGATCTTTCCAGGAGAAGTTAGGATGATTCTTCCACCCTGGATTATAAGTCTGAGAGTCGGGATTATTTTGCTTTAGAAACTTTATCTCTTCAATTTGTTTAATAGTTGCAATGCAATGTGCAGTAAAACGGGGTCCACTACAAATCTCACAGCTCACAGCTTGGATAGGTTGAACTTGAGCCACACTTTGAGTACTTACATTCATTACTTTAAGCCTTTTTTCTAATTCAGCTTTGATTTGATCTTCCATTTTCACAACTTGATTAGCCAACTTCAAGTCAATTGTTCCTTCAGGTTTACTCACACTACGATCATATAATTCTAAATGTTCACTTGCGGCAATGGCTTCAATGATCTTCTTTATACCAATGGTTGTTGTAAAGTTTGATGAGCCCCAACTACCATATCAATTAGTTACTTAGTCTTCATCTTGAGACCATTCACAAACATCTGCATCTGTTCAGTTTGATCCATGCTATGAGTAGGACATGCAACCAATAACCGTTTGAACCTTTTATACGCATCGCCCAGTGACCTTCTGTTTAAAATAATGATATCATATCTTTTACGAATATACACAGAGGCAGGAAAATACTCATTAAGAAAGACCTTCTCCATCTCTTCCCAAGTAGCAATACTTCCTACGGGTAACGCGTAAAACCATTCTTCAGCATCTTCAGAGAGAGTGAATGAAAACATTCTTAATTTCTTTGATTCATCAGTGTGCCCATATATCTTGAGAGTAGTGCTCATAGTCATAAATATTTGCAGATTTTTATTGGCATGTTCATTAACCTTTCTTGTGAGAGGTTTCCTCTCAAGTTGGGTGATAATGCTCGTATGTAACTGGAAATTTGCCACATTCACCGGTTGGTTTACAATTGTTAACCTACCAGCCGGTGCATTAGCTCCACCGTAATCACCAAGTAGTCTCTATGCTGGTGGGACTCCAGCCATAGTCATAGTATCTCTATCTAAGTCTGAACCTGAGTCGGAATGCTCTGAATGAACAAAGACTCTTTTTAGTGCTAGCGCTAAAGGTTCTGCTTCTGAACCTGCGAGTATTGCTTGTCTACGCCTTGTATGTAGAGTTCTTTCGATCTCTACGTCAAAAGAAAAATTAGCTGAGGATTTTCCTCGCATAAAAATGTTAGACACAGATTAGTAATAACAGAATGCTAACAATAATTAATAATAAAAAAAACTGAAAATAAAATTTTGGTCGCAGAGCAACAAAATTTCAATTGAATTACAATTAACTTATATTTTGGCAGTCCCCGACAACAACGCCAAAAACTTGATCGGTAAAATAGAAAGTGTACTATTTTACCAATGTAGTAATACGAGGGAGATTCCCCAAATATTGATCTCGAGGGCTGCGTAGAAAATACAAGCTCTCTAATAATTCAGTTGAACAAAAGCACTTGGGGTTTTAAAATTGTTTGGCTTAATTATAAAAATATTTGCAAGTAAAAGAGGGAAAATGACTAAGTGGTTTCAACAAATATGAGTAACATCCTAGGGGAAATGTGTGATCCGCTGCAACAACTTATTGTAACTAACTAATTACCGATTCTTTAGAATGTTTACTTCTAAGTCCTTAGTAAGAAAACCTTTAATCATCCACCCTAATTCCTATGTCCATAGAGAATTATAAATGAAATTAAGCAATCAATCATCAAGAATATTCCGGTTCCTATAGGGTATCCCTAGTCCTAGGTGATATCTACTACAGAATGATCTAAAGCAAATCACTAATAACGACGGTCCATCCTAATCGTTAATCGAAAATTAAACCCTGTTTGTCTGATAGGGCTAGCATTAAGAAAAGCTAGAGATCAAATCGGTTATGAAAAACAAATGAATTGTTATTGCAATACTAATTCAGAGTCATTACAGATTCAAATCAGGGACACCCCCTAGCATTAGGGGGTTTAGCTACTCATAATATTCGAAGAAAATACAAAGTAAAAACTAGACATTACAAGATAATAGGATTCCTTGATCTTCAATTGCTTCCGCTCATGAAAACCTTCAGTTCTCCAATCACCTTGATCTCTCCAATCTTGATCATGTAATTCTTCTCTTTCCAAAAGTCCCTTTTTCCTTTTTAAAATGCGTCTTAAATACTCCCAGGTCCAACACGACAATAGGAAAATACCCAAAATACCCTTAGAGATCACAAAGGTCACAAAAACAAGAAAATTGGAAAATGAAGCACTTCAGCCAACACGGGTCGTGTCAGCTGACACGGGCGATCGTGTTGTCCCCCTGGATGCTTGATAAAAACACTGCCTGCTCCAGACTTGCTGACACAGGCATCCGTGTCAGCCCACTGTCTAACACTCAACTTTCTTTCTCTTGGTACCCTACTGACACGGGCCGTGTCAGGCCATTATTTCCATTCCAAAAACTCTTACGAATTCCTGCTATTTTTCTTGGTTTTTGCTCTGATTCTTCCTGGTTGCCCACCTGAACCTAAAAATAATGAAAATACCAAACCAACGCATAAAATGTGACAAAAGGAAATAAAATGCAACTAAACATATAAGAAGATTAACTAAATTTAATGGTAAAGTAATGTCTAAAAACCACTGATCAGTTACGCCTTCAGCTTATCAATCTAATTGTGAAGCTCGTCTTCCCTGTTCTTGTTGGCAGTTACTGTAGCGTTCCACTGATCATTGAATTTGGATATCTCTATATACGCTTTATCCAAATCCTTCTTCCTATGCTTCAAGAGGCTACTAGTACTCTTCAAATCTTGGCCAACTCGCTCTCTCATCCTGATCTTATCAGACAACTCTTTCTCCTTCTTGGTCAATGTTTATGTCTTCACCTTAGCCAAGTAGACAGCTTCACCTCGCTCATGCTTCAGCTGACTGATTTCCTTTTTCAGCTCCTCATTATCTTTGCTCAGTTCTTCCTTCTCTGCCCAAAGCTTGTTGTATCTCAAGATTTCAATTATCATAGGCTACTCAATGACCAATGTATACAAAGGTTCTTCAATAGAGAAAGGTAATAGTACATCCTCAGTCCTTTTCTGGATCCATCCTACATAAGCACTGTAAGCTCTAAAACCACCTTTACCCAAGGAAAGCTTCCCCTTCTTATGAATTTTACCCCACGCATCAACAATTCTCTTCAGAATATCAGGGTCAGATATACCAGTGAAGTACAAAGACTCTTGAACATCTTCATCCTTTGGTGGTCACCTCAAAGCGTATCTGAATTGTCTGACGGCGGGAGAAGGGTTCTAGTTGATCCCCATTTTCATTCCCATCAAAGGTACATTAGGGAAGCTACCACAAATGAAAATGGTGTCTTTTCCAAGCAGATCTTGGTTAAACCAGAAAATATCTTTGGCAGTTAAACCCATCTGTCTTTTCAACCATTCAGAGGAATTCCTAGAATCAACATAGGCTCTAGAATGAGGAAGATGATCCATAAATCACTAGTGGAAAAGTGGTGCACAACAAGAAACTATATTTCCTCTTCTCTTCTTGTTCTTGTAATGCACGGAGTAGTATAGATCTCCTAAGAGTGTTGGCACAAGATTCTTTGATATAAAGAGACGACACATTAGGAAACAACATAATACCATAAACACACAATGTCAATATGGCCTTGAAAACAACCCAACAACCCTCACTAGCATACTGCCAAGCTTTCTCCACCAAGAAGGCTAAGGTATATCCAGAGACTCCGCCTTTGCTGACAACATTATCCACTAACATATACTTGCTCAAATAAAGAGCAGCAACAAACTTGTCAAAATATGGGCTCTCCTCATAATGAAAAAAGGGTGTTCCATCCTGGACAGGGATTCCTAAGATATGAGCATACTCCTCTAAAGTGGGAACCAACAAGTAGTCTGGAAAGGTGAAACAACGTAGAGGTAGGTCATAGAACTGCAATAGAGTGTGAATGGCTCTATACTCATAGTCTGAGACATTGCGAATGAAATCCAAAATCCTCCTATAATATCTTATGAAGGCTTTAGGAACACGGGGATCAGCCATAACAATCAGATCAAGAAGAGGTCCCAACTCTGGTGATGGGAACATGTATACAATGATCTTCTGTCAATCTCCATCTCTATAAAAAACTAGATAACCAGAACCAAAGGAAAGACAAGAACTTGAAAGTACATAAACATGCAATGTTAAGATGCAGAATGATTATGCAGATGCACACATGGGATCAAGGTATCCAATGCTCAAGATAACTATTGTGTTGTTGACTAAACAGAACCAGAACTCCACTCTAATAAGAAACCCTAAAAACCAGAACACTGAGGTGGTAGAAAACCAGAACTCCCAAGATCAAAAGTCCACACTGACAAGAAAGCCAAAAAATCGAATTGGTTGAAAGTCAAGGTTTCCTGCAAAAGCCCATCCCCTCTCACATGTGGGTTCTAGTCTTGGACGACATGCCATCCTATTCAGGTTATTAGTATCATGGACTCTCAGGTCGAGAAACGATGATACATTCGCCTTTCTAGTTTGGCATCATCACCAATCGAGGAGGTCTCAACTGACTTCCCAATGAACGGTCTCCAGAGTCGTAAGCTTTCTAAGTCAATACCCTATCATTTGCATCAGACACACATGATAGAGTATCTCCAAAGAAACCCTCGTCTGGACGTGAATTTCATACCAACTATACATGGCTAGACACCACGCAAGCCACACTACTCTCTACTCTAATCCTAGGTGTATACTCAAGCCTGGGTAGTGGGCTTATCTCTCATGGAACAACCAACCCAACAGCACAGCAGCAGCAGCATAATAGGATAACAATAATATGCAACAATAAAATGCAGATGCAATAATATACAACAGATAATGTACATAAAAGAAAATAACAGCATAGAAACAAACACCCGAAGAAACAAAAACAGACAAGCGCTAGGATTGACTCGCATATGGAACCAGATTTCCCTAACAGAGTCGCCAGCTGTCGCAACTGCAAAAAAAACCGGCGGAAACAAGTAGAAGCATTGCGACTGAACATTATTTATCCTGACACAGGGAAAGGAAATGATCAAAGAAAACCTAAAAGAAAGGAGAAGACAAGGTCATCGCAACCAAATATTGGGTTCAGAAGTCGGCTACGCAAGGGGAAAGTATTAGCACCCCCTCACGTCCATTGTACTCAACGAGATCCACGCTTGTTGTCTAATCAAAGGGTGAGTTATCTAAAAACTACGACTAAAACAGAAAAGGGAAAGGGAAAATAAAAAAGAGACATGATAGTACATCATTGTCATATGCCTACGTATTCCCTTGTTTAAGTATGGGGAGTATTGCCTTTATTGTTTGCAATATATGATTCAATGTATTTAAAGCCGATTTAAAGGTTTAGGAATTTTTTAGTATTGGATTGTTGTTGCCTTTCTGGTGATGAATTCAATGAGTTTGAGGGATTTGAACTGATGTTCTGATAGGTTTGAGGCTGATTTGAGAGTAAGGAAAATTAGGCCTTCATGGATAAATCTGTTGTTGAGGTTGTTTAACTGTATAGGGTAAGTGATTGTGAGAACTTTAATGACTGTGGGGTATTTGTAAGAAATTATGGGAATTGGAGGCGTAAATAGGATACAAGATTGGCTTTATAAGTCGTAGATTTTGTGCCTTTATCGTCGTAATACCTTAGTAATGATTTGGGGATGTTTTAGGGCATTAGGGAAGGAAACTTTATGGACCTTTGGACTGTTTTGCTACTGTTACATAGCAGTGATTTGCTGTAATTGCGAGTTCGCACGGCGAACACTCGCCCCAGACTCGTACGATGAACTATCCAGCGAACGTAGCAGAGTTTCGCGAATTATGTTCTGGTTCAATAATGTCTTGATGTTTTGATGCTGTGATTTTCCTGATGAATTACCATGAGTGTAACTGTGATTCCTATGTGATTAAATGAATGTATGATGAATTACTATGAGTATAGTTGTGATTCCTATGTGATTAATACATGATCGTATGATGAGTACCCATGAGTATAATTGTTATTTATATGAGATTAATACATGATTGCATGATGAATCCCCATGAGGAACTGTGATGATTTGTGACGTTGATTCCACGAGGTTTTGATGATTCTATGATGACGTGATTCTTATGATTATTTTGATGAATGATGATGCACCTAATGAGATTAGTATGAGGATGATATTGACGTGTGCATTATGCATTCATATGCATTCCGGACTTCGGTCTTGTGTTTGATTCTTGTGGCTTTAGTCCCATTATGAGGATGTGAGGTATTTTCCTAATGATGGGGATCTATGGAGGGTTGATGGACCAGTGTCCATCGAATTTTGATGAATTGGTACCACATGCATGAGTCTTGTTGCATTTGCATTTATGTGACAATTTGGTGTAATTTATGATATTATGGCTTTTTGACGTTTCCTTGATGATTATGATGATGTTGAATACGAAAATGACGCTATTTTATATATTGATTATTATGAATCGTTTTACTCACCCTGCCTGTTTGAATGTTACAGATGACCAGGTTTAGTCGTGGATGTCGTCGAGGACTTTTTAGAGTTTTTGGCATTTTGGTTAACTTAGAAGGTCTTGCTCTGATAGTGTAACATCGGGTTGGGGTCTTTGAGTTAAGCCATGTTTTATTGATTTTTGTTATTTTGATTATGTTGCTCTGCAAGGAAAACTTTGGATTTGCCTTTTTGAGTTCCATTGCCATTTGAGCAATTTTTGAGTAATTTTGGGAAAACCCGTTGTTTATAGAGCACTGACTTTGATTTCAATTATTGAGAAATGTACGCCCTTTGAGGTAATTTTTATTATGTTTAAAATATTACTCTGATAATAGTGAATGATTTGCCATTATATTTTTGGGATAGAAAAGGGTGTTACAATAACTCCTTCAATTTTCAATATCTTGAGGGGGTTCTTTTTCTAATGAACTCTTCCCATCATCCCCTACAAGTTCTCTTTACAAGGAAGATCTAATTATGCTTGGAAAGTCATCAAAAGTTTGAAGACATTATAGGTCATTTTGAGTTTTGAAGGATTTTCTAGTCAACTTCAAAAGGTCTTAACTTGGCCAATCTTCATCATTTGGAGCCCATTCTTGTTCTAAAATAAACTTGAAGATGTCCTCTACAACTTTGATTCAACGTGGAAGTTCAAAAAACATATGAAAGGCCTTGAATTTTATCAAAGCATTATAGGTCATTTTTGGTCCCTAAAAGACTTGAAATTTTTTGAAGTGTTTTGTTGATTTCGAACTTTTTGATGCAAGCCACTTTGAAGGATCATATCTCTTAACTCAGATTGCCAAATCAATACTTTCTTTTCAAATTGCAAAGATTTTGTCGCCCTTTATCCAATGCAAGAAGAATCACCTCATAAAGCCTCCTACATTGTGAGAACGATGGTGGCAACATTTGAATTTCAAAGTTGAAATTTCACTTCAAGTCAGAATTAGATTTAGTTGAAATGGCCTCTAATCACCAAATTAAGGCGTGAATTCAATCTAAACATAATTAACCAACTTGCCTGGGTTGATTAGAGCATTGAAACGCAAGTTATTGATGAGTTTTGACAAGTTGCAAGTCACATTTTGCTCATGATGCAAGTGTGCACGAATTTGCTCCAATTTGCATCATTCACCCTCCCTCAGCATTCAAAACACTTCTCCTATAAATAAGGGACTCATTCCACCCATTTCCACAAGCTTTGATAGCCAGAATCACCCTGTTGAGATCCCATTTGAACTCTAAAGCTTGAACTTCGTATTTTCATTTCCACACCTTAATCACTCAAATTCTCCACTCAATTAGCTTCATCAACATTCAGTGAAGCTACCCAGCTCAAGAACTTGAAGAATCATGGCCTGAATCAAGCTTGAGGACTCCATTTTCAGAGCTTAAAAGTTGAGCTTCAATAGGTACAATTCTCAACCATTTTGACTCAAATTTGTTGCTAAGATGTAGTCCTTGATGTGCTGATGCTGTTAGGATTGTTAGATTTTAGCTATGGTTGAGTTTAGCATGTAAATTTTCAAATCTGTGTTTTGATTTTTTCTGGTTTTTTCCAAATCAAGTGAGCTGTGTTTTAAAGAAATTTGGCGTGATGATATGGTTGAGATCGTCTTGAAAAGATGCATCATATAAAACCACTATGAGCTCCAATGGTTATGGTTTGAAGGATTCTCGTTTTTCTGCAAATCTCTGTAGATTTCAAGTGGCTGGAGGTTGAAGATGATGATCTAGCCGTCCATCATGCCACTTGTTATGATCCTGTGTCTTTGACTTTCGTTAGCTGGATAAGATGAGTTTGACTCAGATCTATCATGGATGCGCACTTTTTGGCCATTGGATTAGCCACGTCATTTAGCGAAATGAGATCCAACACGCCTTGTTTTTTATGCCTTATTTTCTTTTTCTAATTTGTTTTTTAAATTCATTTTATTTTCATAAATTTATAGAAGATTCATTTTAATTAGAAAAATACCAAAATATTTTCTAAAATTTCTTTTTATTTTCCTCTTTCTAATTTTTATTTTTGTGCATTTTTATTTTTCAGTTTTCTATTTTTCTAAATTTTAATTTTTTTGAGCCAATTTTAATTAGTTTAAAATTATTTTTAGGCATTTTAAAATTATGAGAAAAATATTAAATAACCCTACGATGGTCCTTGACCTATGGTGATTTTATTTGATTTTTATTTGTGATCTTGCTATTTTCATGTATTTTGTTTATTTGCTTGATTTTAATTGGTTTAAAATTATTTTTGAGCCATTTAAAATTGTGATAAAATTAGTACATGATCCTATGATGGTTTCTGGCCTATGGTGATTTTTCTTTGGCTTTTGTTTGTCTTCTAGCTTTTTCTTCCCTTTTTATAGGTTTTATTTACCTTTTTATTTGTTTTTTTTATTATTTTTTAAAATTGCAAAATGATGTGATGTTGTTTTTAGTCCATGTTTGGGTGGATTTTTGTTTTTCTTTAAGTCATTTGAGGCTTTGATGCTTGTTTGATTGTTGTTTCCATTTGTGGATGTTCTTGGCGCTTGATTCTTCTTGAGGCATGTTCTTGATTTCAAACTTGTATGATCTCTCTTATGTGTTCATGATTGGATGCTAAATTCATGATCATGTTGATGTTGTGGTTCTTCTTATGTTCATGTCCTAGCCATGTACCTTTGCCTTTAGGATACTTGCTTTTTCCACTTGTTTTGGGTTAACTTGTGGTTTGCTTTTGAATGGGATGCATGACCTATTTCTTTGTTCCCTATCTTTTACCATTGATATGATTTGAGTATGCTGTGTTATGATACTACCATGCCATACCTTTTGTACCTATTAACCTCAATTCACTTTGCTTTGAGATTGATGATGTTTGTTTGGTATTGACTTGATGATGATTATCACCTTGTATGAGATTGAAATGAGTATTTGATACTTCTTTGTCATTTGAACTTCCATGTTTGTTCTTTTTTATTGTATCTTCGTATTTCTTTATCTTTCTTCTTCATCTCTTTTCTCTTCTTGTTGTCATTTGTGAATGAGTTGATTGGTGTTTACTTGTGCTTGCTCACATGATCCCTTAGGATTCCCAATCCCTCTTAATTTCATATTAAGATGGGAGTAAGAGATGCATTAGGCTTTCAATCCTTTGCATGATAACAATTATGATAGTCCCTTTTACCTCAACTTTAAATCCATCATTTGTATGATAATATTAGGTAGACTTCCGTTTCATCCTAACCTTAGGATCATGTTTGTATGATAACATTAGGGTTTATTAGTTTCCCTTTAGTGTTCCCTTTTGTGTCTTCTCTCCTCATCTTAAACAATCTTAAGACACTTAATAAAGAATGATGAACATTGTGCACCACGAGCCTTAAGTATATGGGAAATGATGAGTGGAGGATTTCTCTTCACTTGTCTAGAGTGTTTAGCGTATGCCCTTTGGGAGATATGCGACACATTCGCTCCTATGTCATAATCTTTAGTGCAATGTGAATCTCAAACAAATTCAATTCACTTCTCTAAAACTCTCAAACCAAATTCAAACCTTTTTATCTTTCGGGATTGTTTCAAAATCATTTTCAAAAAAGAGGACGTTGTTTTTCCGTTGTACCGCAAACAGGCATCGACCCTAACTACTGGAATGGAAACTTAATGTCACTCATAAAAAACACTTAACCAACCAGTAGTCTAGTTTCCCAAACTACGTTTGCTCTTATTTCTCATACCAGATGAGGATACGCAGACACAAGACGGTGATGTGTTGGCGAACAACCTTCCCTCATCACCCGTAGTTTTCCGAACTATGTTGACTTTGACTTTACCATTGCACGAGGGAATATGTAGGCATAGGGCGGCGATGTCCTATCGAGTCTCCTTTTTCTTTTCCATCCCCCGTTTAGCAGTAGCTTTTAGATAACACACCCCTTTGGTTAAAAAACAAGCATGGATCCCGTTGAGTACAACGGACGTGAGGGGTGCTCATACCTTCCCCTCGCGTAACCGATTCCCGAACCCAAGATTTGGTTGTGATGACCTTGTCTTTTCCCGTTCTTTTAGGCTTTCTTTGATCGTTTCCTTTCCCTCTCTTTGGGATAAATAACATTCGGTGACGACTCTTTTGTTTGTCTCCGTCGGCCCTTTTCGTAGTTGCGATAATGTTCAGATACAAGAAAGAAAGGAGCTACTGAGACATATCATCAACTGAAGACAACCCTCCTCAACCACTATGCTCTTTGCTCTATGTCTGGGCTTCCTCGAGAAGCTTCTTTGTGTCTGGATGCTCTGGTCTTGCAATCAACTCCTGAATAATAATGTATCTTCCGCACACGAAGTTTCTCAAACACTGACAATAATCTTCCCACACATCATCTCCAAAGACATCTTCAAGCCTAAGCTTCTCAATGTCGCTACCGCGAAAATAAGGTGCCGGCAAAACAGAAGAGTCACCACCTTTCGTTATTTATCCCACGAAAAGGCAAAGGAAACGATCGGAAAAACCTGACGAAAAGGTATAAGACAAGGTCATCGCAACCATGTCTAGATTCGGGAGTCGGTTACGCAAGGGGAAGGTATTAGCACCCCTCACGTCCATCGTACTCGATGGGATCCAAGCTTGTTGTGTTTACCTGACGGGTTGGTTTATCTATCTACCTATCAAGGCTAGTCTGAAAAGAAAAGAAAAATGACTCGGCAAAGCATCGCACTTTATGCCTACGTATTCTCGTCAGAGAACGAGAAATCAGAGTCAACGTAGTTCGGCTAACTACGGGTTACGGGATGGGGGAAGGTGGCTCGCCAATACGTCAGTATTGTGCCTGCGTACTCTCAACAGATATGAGAGATCAGAGCTTACGTAGTTCGGGATAATACGGATTACGGGGGTTTTCAGATTCATCTGTTTTTCCAAGTAGGGTTAACCAACTGTACTAACTTGCCTTTATTATGTTTTTTACTGTTGTTTTGGAGATGAGAAGAGAACGAACTCTACAGGGAAACTGTCAAGCCCTAATGTTGTCATGCCAAGGATTCATCCTATGGTTGAGGTTTGAAACGGGGAACTCCTAGATGTTGTCATGCATAGGTTTCAACCTAAAGTTCTATCATCACTTCTTTATCAAAGGAAGTGAGAGTCCTAGGGGATCATGCCAATGGGAATCAGAAAACAGACAAAGCATCAGCTAAACATCAGTAAAGCAGATAGATAGAAAAGAAAGTAGTAAAGATGCAAATGCAATGCAGCAATACAAGCAGAGGGAGACTCACTCAACCTCTTAGCAATCAAGCAAAGAAAACAGGCAACAGCAGACAAGCAAAGGGAGCCCAGCTCAACCTTTCAATGCAAATACGTCAATTAGAAAGAGAAAAACAACACACAAGCAAGGGGAGGATCACCTCAACCCTTAAGACAAACAAGCAGAGGGAGACTCACTCAACCTCTTAATGCAGTCATGCACCTACACTTAGACTATCCTAAACATGAACTATCCTAATGCCACACACCACTTAATCATGAATGAAGGCAAGGAATTATGGCAAATAAGGAATTCATTCCACAAGTAAGCAAACAAGGCATCTATCCTAAGGAAAGGAATTGAATGTTGGGAAGCAATGGTAAGGTCCACAGGAACTTGCCACAGGCACTCAACTAACTAAAAGGGATTTGGAGATTCTTAAAGGTTTGGCTCCTTCAAGAGATGTACAAAATTCCCCCCATAGGAGGGACTATGCTACCCCAAGAAGGTTCCTAAAATGATTGAATAAGAGAAGATTAGGATAATGAAGATGGGAAGCAAGGTAAGGTCCACAGGAACTTACCACAGGCACTCAACCAACTCCATTTCCTTATAAAGCTTGCATAGATTCAACTCCTTTATGAAAATGCAATGAATTCCTCCACAGAAGAAAACATGCTCACAAGGAGGATCCTAATTAAGCAAGGAAAATTTTGAGGGAAGCTAAACCTATAGGAAGAATCATCTACCTAATTTGAACTTCTAAGGAACCTCAATAATTACATTCTAAGGATCACCTAAACTAAAGACTCAAAGGCTCTATCAAGGCCTAATCAAGGTTCTAAAGAGGTATCTACCTAAGTTCTATCCTAAAGGAGGAGATTTGAAGCTTAGAATTAGTCTAAAGTTCACTTAAAAGACTAATCTATGAAGTCAACCTAGTTAGGGTCACCTAAACTATAACCAACTTGTAAAATGGGGGAATAATAGAAAATCACTTCTAAAAATCTTAAGGAAAATCCTAAATTATACTACATGGGTTAAGAATCTATGGTACAAAAACCAGGGGCCAAACCTAATCCTAAAGGTTCTAATAAAATCTAAACTCAAAGGGTGTGCTAAAGGGGATCCATCATGGAAGTCTCCTGAAGATCTATCTCAAACTCCTAGTTAGAACCATCTAAAAAATACAACAAAAATTACCCAAACCTATCAAGGAGTCTATAACAAGCATGCAAAATTTCAGCATCAAATTCCAAAGCATGAACTAGTAATAAAATCAACAAGTAAACTAGTCATTTTATGCATTTTTAATCAACTATTAAAAATAGAAAAATGGACATTAAATTGAAAACAACACAAAAATAAAATCCAAAAGCATAGAAAAATCAGAAATTAATCAAGGATCACTCACATATTTTTCCATAATTTTCTAATCAATATGGCTATTTAAAATGAATTTAAAATGATGAATGTAATAAAAGAAAATGAAAAATGAAATAAAAGAAATAAAAGGCCTCAGAAAAACCACAACCCTAGGATTAGATTACCAGTCTACACATCTAAAGGCTACGCACACGCCACCTCAATTAATTAAACGATGCGTTTTGGGATGGGCATTGTATGGTTCAGTTGACTGAGGTATACGGTAGGGCCCAATCATGTGCGTTCATTGGAAAAGTATGAGGATCCTAGGGTTTAGAAGGTGACACCTAAGCTGGTCAAAGTCAGCCCTAGCCAACTATCAATCTAGCACGCAGGATGCACATACCTAGTCAACTATCTCAAACGGATCCAACGGTGCTTTCTCATCTTCTTCGTTTCAAACTGAGAAAAAGAGAGGGAAAGGGGACGGTGGCCGGAGAAGACCTCCGGTTGTCTTCTCCCGTGGCTCTACAGTGATAACACATCAAATCTTCACCAAACTGAATGAAACCTACACCCTTCTGCTCAGATTTTCTCACTGATCATGAATCTCTCATCCAATTGCAATAATTCTCCATGAATCTCTAAACACAATGCTCAACAGAAAAATCACCATTTCAACAAATGTCATCAAACTCCAAATTAACTACACAGATCACTTCCTCACCTCTCAAGGATCATCCTGATCTATCTAATTCTTGCTAACTCTCAAAGAACAGCCAGATATGATGCTCAACAGAAATGTCATCCAATCCTAAATCACCTCTAAACCTCAAGATTCCAATCCTGAAACGATCTAGGTTCCTCCCTAAGCCTAGCCACATGCTCAATTCATTCTAAATCAGCCTAGAACTAGAGGAATTTTGAAGTGAACAAACCTGAAAAGAAGCTTGAAATTGAAGGTGTTTGCGTGCGAATCTTGATGCCAAAATGTGCAGATTTCTTCACTAAACGATCCTGAATGATTCTTGATACTCAGAAGCTCTTGATTCTTCCTCAAACTCCAAAACCATTTCTTGCTCGAAAGCTCAAAAACTCCAATTGTAATAACTGCTTCTTCATCAAAATGCCATCCAAAAACGATCTGAAATGGATCCTGAACTTAAATAGGGCGTGTTTGGATAATTCCCAGGCCCAATGGAAGCCCAATTTGATCAATCCAATTTCCAATTTTCCTTCTAAACTCTAACATGGAAATCGTGTAATTCTACTCTGTTTCAGCTTCAAGAAGCTTCATACTCATTGCTTGTGACTTGGTGAAGGTGAATGGATCAGATTGCACCCTTAATTTCATCCAATGGTCAATCTTTGATGTGTAACTTCATCATGAAGCAACCAAAAGAAAGTCCATGAAATATGAGTCAAATTGAAATTCTAGTAATGTCATTATGTTCCAAATGTTATTTCCAATCAAAATATGTACCAACTTGTCATTTTTTTGAACAGTTATGGTTTATTTTGAATTTTCCCTTTTTAATGCCTTTTATAATCTTTTTTTCAAATTTTCTTCATACACTTCCATATTGAATCCATATCAATGCATCTTTGGATCATGGTTGGACTAATAACACCATTTTGAACAACTTTCAAGTTGATCAAAAGTCCATTTGAGGTGTCTAAGTTGATGAAATTGACCTATAACCAAATATGACCTATAATTCCAAATTCCCAAAATACCCTTATCTTGCAAAGCTTGTAACTTGAGTTCTACAAATCCAATCATGGACTTCTAGTACTTTCTAGAAAGCTAAGAAGATAAGGAACAACATTCATGTTAGACAAAAGTTCATGAGAATCATTCTTCTAGGAAAAAAGTGTCATGCAAGTTGGTTGACTTTCAAGCTCCAAATTCACATTCCTCTGATGACCTGTAACTTGTCTGGCTCATAACTGGAGTTCTATAAACCCTATCAAGGACTTCTAGTACTCAAATTAAAGCTAGGATCATGCTCTACAACAATCATGTTGGGGTCAAGGTGAGATGAAAATCACATCTTGAGTTATGTGGTCTTGAAGTTAGGCACTAAACTAGGGGATTTTACACTGTCAAGCATAGCAACCCTAGCTTATGAACTCCTCACTCTCTTGATTCATGATGAATTGACCTTGGAATCATCCCTTGGGAATCTCAATACATCAATCTATGATCAAATGGCCTTGGAATTAGGTCTCAACCTTCTTCAAATCATCAGTTAACCTAGGGTTGCCCAGATGAAACCCTAGTTGTACCAATCTTGGTAGTAACTTCTTATCCTCCACATAATGACCTGTCTATGCTTCAAGATGAACTTCAATACTTCTCATGAACTCTTTCATGGCTCTAGGTCCAACTCCATGGATTCAGAATCATCTGAGGACTTCCCCTAACTCTCAAATTAAGAGATATACCCACTTGGCTTCAACCACTCTCTCTGAGGATTTTTAACTTCATTGATGAGGATATCAACCCTTGAATACTTGAATAATCTTCTTAGCTAGCTTCATAGCCTTGTGTAGCCCTTGATTGGTAGTCATACCTCTTGATCTTCTGCATACATATCAATGCAATGCAGATGATAATGCTAATATAAATGCAATGAAACACAAGCTAAGTAAAGAAATGTTGGGCAATTTTTGGGGTGCAACAGTTGCCCCTATTCAAACGGCTTAGACCTGACAGGGTGAGAAGCGAATGACTCTCAAACAATCAAGGTACAAGACGGTTTAATACCAATAAACCCTGCCAACCGCACGAGCAAACGATACTCTGATGGGTAGACAAATTCTCTGAAACTGAAATGATAGTTGCACGGTAACTAGCTGGAGAAATACTGATCTGATGTATCTGATATCACTGCGTCCTCAAATCATCGAGGAATCACCGGTTACACGGTAACTGGTATAGGATTAATCTCAAATCTCCGTCAGGATGATCATCTATGTCCTCGAGTCATCAAGGGATCACCGATTACACAGTAACTGGTGATTTGCCAATCGCACAGGTAAACGATACTCTGATTGGTAGGAACATCTTCGAAATCGAAAATGACAGTTGCACGACAACTTGCTGGGGAATCGGTTACACGGTAACTGGAAATTTGCCAACCGCACAAGTAAACGATACTCTGATTGGTAGGACAATCTTTGAAGTCTGAAATGGCAGTTGCACGACAATTGCCCCCAAATCTCCGTCAGGATGATCATCAGATTTCACTGCAGCTTCTTCCTCAAGTCATCAAGGGATCACTGGTTACTCGCTAACTGGTGATTCATAACTGATATTACCGTCAGGCATTCTGCGGCACAGCAACAGAAGAATTCCTCGGGACCCATTAGGTCATTAGGAACTTTTGGCAATCGAGTTAACTATGCCATCGGGCATTCGAAGAAATTCTCGGGCGTCAGCCAGACTTCGTCAGTAAGTCGGAAATAGAATCCTTAATCACTCATGAACCGATAAGGATATCCGATTGTTTGCTGTCAGGCACTCCGCGTCAGCTAGGAGAACTGCTTCGACATTGCAGTCGGACTTCATCAGTAAGTCTTCAAGGGAAATTTCAACTTCTCTGTTCGGAACCTGCTGGGGATGACACATCTCCGCTGGGGATTCTGGAGAACTATCAAGTAACTCTGCTCTGGGGATTTCGGAAATCATTCTGTACGAATACACTCTGCTGAGGAAATCAAGAATCATCTTAAACAAACAACTCCGTCGGGGACTCTAAGAATCATCTTGAGCAAACAACTTTGGCGACTTCACTGGGGATTTTAAGAATCATCTTAAGCAAACAACTTTGCTGAGGAACACCTACAAAACAAGAACAATAACGACCTAGCTTATGTTTCACATGCATATGTTCGACAATGGCGTAATGCTCCACACGGTGGAAATGCTACGCGTTTAGTGTAAATGCTATACAATCATGCAAAATGCTATGACCCCATCAGCAAAATAAATGCCGAAGGGAAAATCCTCCTGTCAAGGAGAAAGAACCACTCTGGTGGAGATGAGGAGTCATCCAACTGAGGAGAAGAATTCACACCAATCTCAATTGGACTTAACTTGGGGAAACGAACTTCAAACGACTTTCTGCAGGGGACATAGTTCTACGAGAACCTGTACTTGCTCAACCGGGTATACAAACCACAAACCGCTGAGGAAACGATGTCAATCGCAGAAATAAACTGCACAACCTTCGCAGCTAGAATCTTTATGGAGAAACGGACTCCGATGGAGAAGTATAGCATCAGCTATTCAACACTCTCCTGGGGAAAACCAATAATGCCCTGAACGGCTTCCAAGGACTCGGCTCTCTTGGGGAACTACAAACTCGGCTGAGGATAGGCAACCAGACGCTAGAATAACTCCTACCTGCCGGGGGGAATACAACTCTGTGGGGAATTTCAATTCTGCCAGAGACTTCAGTCTGAACTATCGGAAGTTGAACACTTACAAATAGTCTTCTACGAGAAAACTGCAGGTTGACCCACTACTGGAGATAAGTATACACTTCTGCGCACGACTCAGCTGGGGAAATGATGATCCTTCCCAGGATACATCTGGTTGTGGAGAATCTATCTCTGCTTGGGAAGACATATCAATGCTCAGAGTCCTATGTTCAGACTCCATGGGGAAACACCGCTGAACTCGCTGGGGAAGAAGGAATCATCCTGCTTTGAAAACATCTGGCGAACTGCCTGGGGTGACGTCCCTGCAACAAAATGAACAAACAGACAAGATACCCTTCTCAAAGGGACCTATCGAGGTTATCATCCGGTGACAATGTTCAGGTAATTCAATGTTTCAACAAATTATCGGCCTAGGCCAGCAAGTTTATGTATGCGCATTTTATCAAAAACATCGGGCGTTCTTTTTCCCAAACAAAACAAATAAAAGCTAAACAAACAAACAGAAATACTGAATAGTATATGTTTATTGATGAATGAGCCTCTGAATAGGCAAAATGTTTTACAACAAATGCAAGCTCCTGAAATGAGGAAGTTGCGCAAGCATAAACATAAATACATCAGTATACACAAATGTCGGCAATGTGGCGTAGACGAACACCATGAGTTGATCCCTCTATGACCCACTCGACTTCGATACTTCTCCGACGCTTCAGCTTCAGAAGAGATTGACTTGGATAAACGGCCCTCAGGTCTTCCCAAACCACTAAACAATGAGAGTTCACACGTGGAACGCAGTCATTTGCTTTTTAATCCCTAACTTTTGCCTGAATCGCCCTTTCGGGTTTTTGATTCACCGGGATACCCTTTTTTCCCAAAGCCGCCCTTTCAGGTTTTCGACTTTGCGGGTGTACATTTTTTCATTTATATCCCTAATTTTTGGCCAAACCTTTTTTCCTTTTTTATGGTTCGCCGGGATGCCCCATTTTTGCCTGGATATTCTTTTTCTTTCCAGTGGGTCATTTTAAGCAAAGTATTTTTTAACTGCGTCCGCGTTCACAAGGGATGCGAAATCTTTGCATCCATCGTGGATAATAACAAGGCTCCTCCCGAGAAGACCTTGCCGACGATATACAGACCTTCGTAGTTAGGAGTCCACTTGCCTCTGTGATCGGAATGTGGTGGAAGAACCTTCTTCAGGACGAGATCACCCGTCTGAAAGCTTCTAGGACGTACTTTCTTATCATAAGCTTTCTTCATTCGGCTTTGGTACAGACGACCGTAAGAAATCAATTCTAATCTCTTCTCATCCATCAGACTGAGTTGATTTAATCAGTTCTTAATCCATTCTGCCTCATCGAGTTTCACGTCAACCAAAACTCGCAAAGAAGGAATCTCAACTTCCAACGGTAGGACAACCTCCATACCGTACACTAGTGAGAAAGGAGTTGCCCCGGTTGATGTGCGTACCGTCATACGATAACCGTGCAATGCAAATGGCAATATCTCATGCCAATCTTTGTAGGTCACAACCATCTTGTGTACTATCTTCTTAATGTTTTTGTTGGCCGCTTCAACCGCACCATTCATCTTCGGCCGGTAAGGTGATGAGTTATGATGTTCAATCTTGAAGCTCTGGCATAACTCCTTCATCATCTTATTATCCAGATTCGAACCATTGTCAGTAATGATCCGCTCGGGAACTCCGTATCGACAGATGATGTCCTTATTTATGAATCTAGCTACCACTTGCTTGGTCACGTTAGCGTACGAGGCTGCCTCCACCCACTTGGTAAAGTAGTCGATGGCTACCAAAATGAAGCGATGACCGTTAGATGCAGTGGGCTCGATATTGCCTATCATATCAATGCCCCACATGGAGAACGGCCACGGGGATGGCATGACATTCAACGGGCACGACGACACATGAATTTTATCAGCATAAATCTGGCATTTATGACATCTCTTCGTGAATTTGAAACAATCTGACTCCATAGTCAGCCAGTAATATCCTGCTCGTAGGATTTTCCGTGTCATAGCATGTCCGCCGGCGTGCGTCCCAAATGTGCCGTCATGGACCTCCTCCATAAGCAAACTAGCTTCTTTTTCGTCCACACATCTGAGTAGCACGAGATCATGATTTCTCTTATACAGAACTCCATCAGGATTGACATAGAAATTTCCAGACAGCCTTCTCAGAGTCTTCTTATCCTGGGTTGATGCTTCCGCAGGATACTCCTTAGTCATAAGGAAAGTCTGGATATCATGGAACCATGGCTTGCCATCGGAGGCTTCCTCAATTGCAAAAATGAATGCAGGTCTATCAAGACGGGAAATGACAATTCTTGGCGCTTCATTCCAAAAATTGACTTTGTACATCGAAGCCAACGTGGCTAAGGCATCAGCCATCTGATTTTCAGCTCTAGGCACATGATGGAGTTCCACTCGATCGAAGAACGGAAGCAGCCTTCTAGCATAATTCATGTATGGGACCAAATTCGACTGGTGAGTCTCCCACTCCCCTTTAATTTGGTAAACAACGAGTGTCGAGTCACCGTATACATCCAGGTTTTTGATTCTCAAATCAATAGCTTCTTCTAAACCCATGATGCATGCCTCGTATTCCACTTCATTGTTGGTGACCGGAAAAGTCAATCTGGCAGTAAACGGGATGTGGGATCCCTGGGGAGTCGTAATGATTTCCCCAATACCACTTCTGTACGAATTAACGGCACCGTCAAATATCAATTTCCACTGGGACTTCCTATCTGGCCCGTCGTCGGGCAACGGTTCATCACAATCTTTTTCTTTGAGAAACATGATATCCTCGTCAGGAAATTCAAATTTCATCGGCTGATAATCTCCGATAGGCTGCTCGGCATGGTATTCAGACAATACACTTCCCTTGATGGCCTTCTGGGAAACGTATTGAATGTCATACTCTGTCAACACCATTTGCCATCTGGCAATCCTTCCTGAAAGCGCTTGCTTCTTGAAGACGTACTTGATCGGATCCATCTTCGAAATTAGCATGGTCGTGTGATTGAGCATATACTGTTGTAAACGTTTGGCAGCCCATGCGAGTGCACAACACGTTTTTTCCAGCATTGAGTAACGGGACTCACAATTTGTGAACTTTTTACTCAAGTAATAAATGGCATGCTCCTTTCTTCCAGTCTTGTCGTGCTGACCGAGAACGCAACCCATGCTATTCTCAAGAACTGTCAAGTACATGATTAAGGGTCTTCCGGCCACTGGGGGTATCAAAATTGGAGGTTCCTGCAGATACTGTTTTATCTTGACAAATGCCTTCTAGCAATCCTCGTTCCAGATAATCGCCTGATCTTTTTTCAGTAACTTGAACATCGATTCACATGTGCCCGTGAGTTGAGATATGAACCGAGCAATGTAGTTCAATCTCCCCAGAAAGCCACGAACTTCTTTTTCAGTCTTTGGCGCTAGCATTCTTGTATTGCTTTTATCTTAGCAGGATCAACCTCAATGCCTTTTTCACTCGCAATAAACCCCAGTAGTTTTCCAGACCGTACTCCGAAAGTACACTTGTTAGGATTCAGCCTCAACCTGAACTTCCTAAGCCTCTCAAAAAGCTTCAGCAAATTGACCAGATGTCCCTCCTCCGTTTGGGACTTTGCAATCATGTCATCAACATAGACTTCAATCTCATGATGAATCATGTCATGAAACAAAGTGACCATCGCCCGCTGGTAAGTTGCCTCTGCGTTCTTCAGACCGAAAGGCATTACCTTGTAGCAGAACGTTCCCCATGGTGTAATGAACGTGGTTTTCTCCATGTCCTCCGGCGCCATCTTGATCTGATTATATCCAGAGAAGCCATCCATGAACGAAAACACGGAAAATTGAGCTGTATTGTCGACCAAAACATCAATATGAGGGAGCGGGAAATCATCTTTAGGGCTCGCCTTATTCAAATCCCGATAATCAATGCACATTCGCACCTTACCGTCCTTCTTCGGTACAGGCACTATGTTGGCGACCCACGGAGGGTAAGTAGTGACTGCTAAAAAGCTAGCATCCAGCTGCTTTTGTACTTCTTCTTTGATCTTAACAACCATATCTGGTCGCGTCCTTCTAAGCTTCTGCTTAACGGGAGGACAATCTTCTCGCAGTGGTAGATGATGGACCACTATGTCAGTATCGAGTCTGGGCATATCTTCATACGACCAAGCAAAGATGTCACTATACTCCCGAAGCATCCCGACCAGTCTTTGCTTGACATCGCTCTGTAATGCAGCCCCTATCCTGACATTTCTGACAAGTTCCTCAGAACCCAGATTAACAATCTCAATCTCTTCCTCGTGAGGCAGAATGATCTTATCTTCTTGTTTCAACAAACGAGCCAACTCTTCCGGAAGGTCTTCATCCTCATCAATCTCTTCTTCAGCTTGATATATAGGGCAATCAAAGTCGAAGTGAGTCATAGAAGGTTCAGAGTCGATGTCATCTGTAGTGTGAATCCTGCAATAACAAGGGTTAAGCTTAAGAAGAGGATATGCAGGTTAGCACAAACTGTATTGCCATTTTATTGTTTTTCGAAACAAAAATAAAAATAGGAATAAAAAAGATCACAAAATTTAAATGCAAAGAAAACGCCCTTTGATTTATTGATAATATGTACATGCATAAGCGATCAAGGCCCTGACAATAAAACCGTTATGCCCCGGGTAGAGCATAAGGTTGTACAATAATTGGAAAAAGACAAAGCATTACTCTTTACGCGTCACTTGGATGATATCCTGGATAGACCAGTTGTTGAGGCTCTGGCCTGGTTTGCACGGCTGAATCCAGGAGTCTAGGTCACAATCGCTATCTTCGTCGTCTTCATACACAGCGTTGACATTCTCAAATATCACCCATCTCTTGTGAACTGAATTGGCCGTTTGATGCACGGCGCACTGCGAGAGGAGGAAGCATCAGCGGAAGGAGAATACCCTAACCCATACTTATCCTGCTTGTTAGGGATTTCCAGAACTTGCCCCCAGCCTGGGGCAGAGCCAGCTTGAACAACAGCTTGAGCTTCCTTGAAGGAAGAGAGATTCATCTCAAGTTTCTCGATCATCACCGGAATCGAATCCTTGACTTTAACAGCTTCAAACGCCTGGCACAAAGTTTTGTGGATCTCGCCGTCCACCTCAACATATTTAAAAGATGACAAATGGCTCACCATTATGTCCTCTTCACCACAGACGGTCACAATGCTGCCCCCCACAGCATACTTCAGCTTCTGGTGCAATGTGGAAGTTACTGTGCCCGCATAATGGATCCAAGGTCGGCCTAATAGACAACTATAGGCTGGCATGATATCCATGATATAGAAAACTGCGTCAAAGGTTTCTGGCCCAACTTGAATGGGTAGAGTTACCTCTCCAAAGACGTGACGCTTCGTTCCATAGAAAGCTTTTACCACCAGGTCACTGGGTATACATATCAGTCCTCTCGTATCCAACCTCATCAGAGCTTTCTTAGGGAGAACATTCAGAGATGATCCCGTGTCCACCAACACATGGGACATAACCGTTCCTCGACATTCTATCGAGATATGCAAGGCGCTATTATGGTTCCTTCCCTTCGGCGTCAGCTCTAGGTCAGTAAACCCTAACCCATTCCCAGCATTCACATGAGCAACTACTCCCTCTAGCTGGTTGACAAAGATCTCTTGCGGTACATACGCTGCATTCAGAACCTTCAGCAGAGCGTTGCGATGTGCCTCAGAACACAGCAACAGATTCAGAATAGAGATCTTAGACGGTGTTTGATGAAGATGATCAACGATCTTGTAATCACTTTTCTTGACCAGTCTCATAAATTCTTCGGCGTCTTTCACAAGCAGGTCTTTCCCTACCTCGCGGGAGGTTTCTTCGACGACCTTACCTTTACCTCTGTCAATCTTCTCGGCCTTGTCAGCTCTGTCAGCCATAACCTTTGGTGGAGCGAACACTCTTCCACTATGCGTTATTCCCCCAGTTCCCACTAGGTTGTCAACAGATTACCCAGATGGCTCCAACTCCAATTTCTGTCCACTGCAATAGACATCTGCCCCATAGTGCCATGGCACAACATTAGTACTCTCGAATGGTATAGGCCCAGCTTTCGTGATGGTGATCGTAGGTGGCCTAGATGCAGAAATGGTAATTGTTTTACGAGAGATGGTGATAGTGGGAACCTCATCCTTCTGCTTCAGCATTACTTCCCCTGATCTGTTCTCAGCCCTCCGACTAAACTGCAGAATTCCTTCGTTCATCAAACTCTGAATCCCTTCTACCAACTGATCACAGCCGTCTGAGTGATTCGCACAATCCATACACAACTTCCCACAGCCCGGGAAAATACCTTTCTTCATCAACTTGGCTTTAATGAAACAAAGTGGTGTTTTCAGGTCTTTGACATCAGTCAATGAGTCTGAATCTTCCTCTTCAATGATGGCGCTAACCCCATCTCCCCCATGGTTAGGCATAGGGTTCTTTGTGACATTCGAAGCATTATCAGAAAAGTTGATTATCTTGGCGTCAACCATATCTTACACTTTATGCTTGACTGCCTTACAGTTGTCAATCGAGTAGCCAGGTGCCCCCGAATGAAACTCACATCTCGCATTCGCATCGTAGCCCGGTGGAGGTGTCCCTGTCAAGGGAGCCAAAGTTCTCTTCTGAACTAGCTGTAACTGAAGAAAAGTATGCAAAAGCTGAGCATACGACATAGGTGGGGTTTCAAGATGACGATTTGACAATGGTGCTTTATTCTGGTACCTCCAGTACCCTTGCTAGTTCTGCTGCTGCTGCTGAGGTTGCTAGACAGCAGGAATAGTAATGCTAGTGACCTGCTGGCACTGGCCTTTTCCTTTTCCCTGAATGCTAGACACTGAGCTCATCTCACCTTCACGTCTCCTACCACTATAAGGTTTCTTTCCCCCTCCAGCTGAGGATACATCTACACCCTGAATCTTTCCGAGTTTGATGCCATTCTCTACATGTTCTCCAGTGATGATGAGGTCGGAGAAGCTTCCCGACATACCACTGACAAGCTTCTCATAATAAACTCCTGGAAGAGTAGCCACGAACATCTCAACAAGTTCCCGCTCAACCATCGGTAGCTGAACTCTTGCTGCCAGTTCACACCACCTCTGGGCGTACTCTTTAAATCCTTCGTTGTTCTTTTGAGACAAGTTTTGTAGCTGAACCCGGTTGGGAGCCAGGTCGCTGTTATACTGATAATGGCGTACGAATGCTTCAACAAGGTCTTTCCACGCACGTATACTAGTGGGCTCCAAACCCATATACCACTCCAGCGAGGGGCCTGACAGGCTATCCTGGAAGAAGTGCATCAGCAACTTCTCATCTTCAGAATGTGCGGACATCTTTCGGTAATACGACCTCAAATGGACACGGGGGCAAGTGGTACCCTTATACTTCTCGAAGTCGGGTACCTTAAACTTGGGAGGCACCTTGAAGTCTGAGATTAGTCCCAGCTTGGTCATGTCAACACCCATAGTATTCAAGTTCTCAAAACTCTTCATCTTGTCTTCGAGTGCTTTGAACCTTAAGCGGGCTTCAGAATTCAGTTCACCCTCAGCCCCCTTCATTGAGAATAAGTCCTCTTGACGATCCTCTTGCCATGGTTGATGGCCATTTCCCTGAGCAAACCCAGCAGCATCAAGACCATACAGATTACCAGCACCAGCGTTCCCAGCATTACCCGTTCCTCCAGTATTGCCATTGCCCATACCAACATTACCATTGGCCTCAAAGTTGCCATTTCCGACTCCAATCATATTCCCATTAGCTTCAATGTTAGTAACAACATTACCATTTCCACTTCCATTCCCTCCAGTCACAGGGATGCCAGCATGAGGGGTCTCAACAAGCGGAGGGTTCACCACATTCCCACCATGTAGCATGTCGTTGCTGTCGACGCGTGCAATCAGAGGTTGCACCAGAGTTCTGAGTTGGTCCTGGCCATTAGCGACCACTTGCATGAGATCCATAAAATGATCCATTCTCTCTCTGAGTTCTTGAATGTCAGTCTGAACCTGTTCCATTACTCTGGCTTGATTTTCTCTGGTAGAGTATCGGTGAATCTGCCTTCGTTCAATCCTGAAAAGAACCTGAAAAGACAAAGGGTTAGGAAAACAGCTTGAGGTACCTGTTATGCAAATGATTCATGCAAATGCAAACACGTATCTATGCATTAGGAGGAACTCCCCCTCGATTCTAGCTCCAAGACAAATAAAGTCTACTATCCAATCATGGAAAGAAACCCTTATATATATATATATATATATATATATATATATATATATATATATATATATATATATATATATATATATATATATATATATATATATATATATATATATATATATATATATATATATATATATATATATATATATATATATATATATATATATATATATATATATATATATATATATATATATATATATATATATATATATATATATATATATATATATATATATATATATATATATATATATATATATATATATATATATATATATATATATATATATATATATATATATATATATCTGAAAAACCCACGTGGGTAGCGTACAACAGTAATCGAATACAACTGAAGCAACAATCGTGACCCCAACCAACAAGCCTGGTGGTGATCAGCATATCAATGCATAAAAGGTACAAAGAAATACAAAGAAATCAAGTGCGGCTACGGGCACAGAAATCCTCTAGTAACTTTTTCATAGTGGGATGATCAGGCTAGGTGAGCAGACCCCGGATCAGCAGATCCCTCTGCCTGATGGTACCCAGGAGATCCTCGACAATATTCCCACAAACACCTTCTCCAGAGCGGTCCTCCACTCTACTCCTCCTTGCATCAGCTCTAAGTTGATAATCCTGTAGGTTTGCCTTGGTCTCAACCAATCTGTATTGGACGTCTCGTCGAAGTGATGCCTCTGCCTCAATCTTCTTGTCCTTGACCTCAATCTGAGTCTCCAATTGGGCTCTTTGTTGCTTCAGCTTTTCTTCCCGCTCTTTGTGGCTAGTCAGAGTGTTGTTCCATAATTTCTCGTACTTGGATAACTTCAGGTATACCCTATCCAGGTCCTACTTCTTGGTGGTCAACACACTATGCACTGCCTTCAGGTCTAACCCAAGACGTTCCCTAGAATCGGTCTCCTTGGTCAAATTGGCGCCCAGGTGATTTATCAATTTTTCTGCTTCTTGCAGGCGTGTACGGCTTCATTCTTTTCTCTTCGGAGTTGAGCGATCTCTTTTTCCAGTTCCTCGTTGGCTTTGATCAGCTCTTCATTCTTAGCTTGAAGCTGATTATACTTCTGGATTTCAATCATGGTAGGCTCTGAATGGCAGTCATGCTTGACGGGAGGAAAGGGCATCATTACTTTTTCTGCTCTGCTATGAATCTAGTCCACATAAGGAGCATAAGCCTGACTATTTCTCTTCCCCAATGAGGTCTTTTTTTTTTGATGAACATTATTCCAGGCATGTTCAAATCTGGCCAAATCATCCCCTTCCAATGCGCCAGTGTGGTACAGAGATTCCTGTACCTCCTCGTCTTTAGGAGGGCCCCTCAAGGCATACCCGAACTGTCTGATAGCGATAGATGGATTGTAATTGATGCAGCCTTTCCTACCCACCAGGGGGACATTAGGGAAGTTCTCACAGTTGTAAATGATTTCACTCCTCAGGCAATCTCTGTCAAACCAATCAATGTCTTCGGCAGACAAACTCATCAGGCGCTCAGACCACTCCTTCGTCTCTGCAGTCTCTATAAAAGAACCAGCCTTAGGTAAATGGGTGACAAACCATCTATAGAACAGTGAAGCACAACAGGACACACTCTTGCCTCTTCTATTCTCGTTCTTATAGTGCACCGAATGATACATGTCTCTGAGCAAGGTAGGGATGGGATTCCTTGAAACGAAAATACGAAGAGCCTCCACATCCACAAAGTCTGGGATATTGGGGAATAACATGATACCATATATGCATAATGCCAAAATATCTTTGAATGACACCTAGCATTCCTTCTTGGCGAAGTGTCGGGCCTTATCAGCCATAAAAGGTAATGGGAATCCATAGGCTCCGTTTCTCCTAGCTGTTCTTCGTTTCAACTCAGAAACCTCCATATGCAAAGCTGTAGCAATACTAGCCAGATCTGGCTCCTGGTCAATAGGATAAAAGGGTACCTGAGCAAGAATGGGTACTTCCAATATGGCATAAAACTCTTCCAACGTAGGGGCCGACACATAACTCAGAAACGTGAAGCAACGTAACTGAGGGTCATAAAGCTGAAGCAGAGTCTGAAGTCAATTCAATTCATACACAGATGGTTTGCACACAACACTCAGCAGCTTCCCATAGGTTCCCCTGAAATCCTTTATCACTTCCTTACCAGCCAAAGAAATCAAACCCCTCAACATAGTAATATCTGGAGTAGGAAACTTGTAAGCCAAAGTTCTTCTCAAGTTGGGTTCCATGTGGGACAAAGAGGGAACAAGATTGCTAGAATCGAGAAGGAAATGCACACCTGCAACATAGATATGTGTTAAATGCAATGCAACATGAAAATGTAAATGCAAATGCAAAATGCAGCAGGAGATCAAGAGTGATGTGTTGTGAAGTGGCAAGTCATAATTCTGCTTCAGTGAGAATATAACACAACTCTGATAATAAAGGCCTACTGATACCAACAATACTGATTCACTGTCAAGAAAACCAAGTTGTCTGAAGGTTAAAGTTTCCTGCAATAACCCGACCCCGCTCACAGGTATGGACCTAATCACTGATAAAGGTACGACATCCTATGCGTTTCCCAGCATCACAGACTTTCACGAAATGATGATACGTTCACCATTTCTGGTTTGGCATCATCACTCCCTGAAGAGGCCTCACTTAGCTGGGTCACAAATGATCGGTCCCTAGAGTCGACAATCCTTAGATCTGAAATCCTTTCAACGGCCCACTGGGCTGGAAATGGAAATCATCTCAAAGAATCTCGTATGAGCGCAGATTTCATGGGAACTAGTGCATGCCTAACATACAGGTTCACAACTAATCTTCTTCTAATGCTATGTACATACTCAAGCCTGGGTCTGGCTTATCACTCATCAGAGCACCCTTCCCACAACAGCACAACAACAATAATATTATACTGAAAGTAAAATGCAGGAAAGTAAAATGCGATAAATAAATGCAAACCCAACAGATAAACACGCAAGCGCTAGGATTGACTCGCATAGGGGACGTTGGATCCCCAGCAGAGTCGCCAGCTGCTGGGGATGACCCAGACAGCTAGGAAGAAAATCCAAGGCGAGACTTGCATAGGGAACCATCGCAGTCCCCAGCAGAGTCGCCAGCTGTCGCTACCGCGAAAATAAGGTGCCAGCAAAACAGAAGAGTCGCCACCTTTCGTTATTTATCCCACGAAAAGGGAAAGGAAACGATCGAAAAAACCTGACGAAAAGGTATAAGACAAGGTTATCGCAACCATGTCTGGATTCGGGAGTCGGTTACGCAAGGGGAAGGTATTAGCACCCCTCACGTCCATCGTACTCGATGGGATCCATGCTTGTTGTGTTTATCTGACGGGTTGGTTTATCTAGCTACCTATCAAGGCTGATCTAAAAAGAAAAGAAAAATGACTCGGCAAAGCATCGCGCTTTATGCCTACATATTCTCATCAGAGAACGAGAAATCAGAGTCAACTAAGTTCGGCGAACTACGGGTTACGGGATGGGGGAAGGTGGCTCGCCAATACGTCAGTATTGTGCCTACGTACTCTCAATAGATATGAGAGATCAGAGCTTACGTAGTTCGGGATAATACGAATTACGGGGGTTTTCAGATTCATCTGTTTTTCTGAGTAGGGTTAACCAACAGTTCCAGCAGTTTGGCGTATGCAGCTTGCTCGTCAGAGACTCGTGCGTTACCGTTTGCGGTAGAACTGAGAGTTAACGACACTCTTTTCTTCCGAAAAGTTTTCCTTGAATTACGGAAGAAATGTTTTTTATGGATGTCTGTAGTTTGTACAGCACTAGAGACTATGACTTAGGAGCGAATGCGTTGCATCTCGTCCAAAGGACATATACTAAACACTCTAGATGATTGAGAGGAGACCGCTCAATTATCATTTCCCAAGTAGCTTAAGGCTCGTAAAGCCCTGTACTAACTTGCCTTTATTACGTTTTTTACTGTTGTTTTGGAGATGAGAATAGAACGAACTCTACAGGGAAACTGTCAAGCCCTAATGTTGTCATGCCAAGGATTCATCCTATGGTTGAGGTTTGAAATGGGGAACTCCTAGATGTTGTCATGCATAGGTTTCAACCTAAAGTTCTATCATCACTTCCTTATCAAAGGAAGTGAGAGTCCTAGGGGATCATGCCAATGGGAAACAGAAAACAGACAAAGCATCAGCTAAACATCAGTAAAGCAGAGAGACAGAAAAGAAAACAGTAAAGATGCAAATGCAATGAAGCAATACAAGCAGAGGGAGACTTACTCAACCTCTTAGCAATCAAGCAAAGAAAACAGGCAACAGCAGACAAGCAAAGGGAGCCCAGCTCAACCTTTTAATGCAAATACGTCAATTAGAAAGAGAAAAACAACACACAAGCAAGGGGAGGATCACCTCAACCCTTAAGGCAATCAAGCAGAGGGAGACTCACTCAACCTCTAAATACAGTCATGCACCTACACTTAGACTATCCTAAACATGAACTATCATAATGCAACACACCACTCAATCATGAATGAAGGCAAGGAATTATGGCAAATAAGGAATTAATTCCACAAGTAAGCAAACAAGGCATCTATCCTAAGGAAAGGAATTGAATGTTGGGAAGCAAGGGTAAGGTCCACAGGAACTTGCCACAGGCACTCAACCAACTAAAAGGGATTTGGAGATTCTTAAAGGTTTGGCTCCTTCAAGAGATGTACAAAATTCCCCCCACAGGAGGGACTATGCTACCCCAAGAAGGTTCCTAAAATGACTGAATAAGAGAAGATTAGGAGAATGAAGATGGGAAGCAAGGTAAGGTCCACAGGAACTTACCACATGCACTCAACCAACTCCATTTCCTTAGAAAGCTTGCATAGATTCAACTCCTTTATGAAAATGCAATGAATTCCTCCACAGAAGAAAACATGCTCACAAGGAGGATCCTAATTAAGCAAGGAAAATTTTGAGGGAAGCTAAACCTATAGGAAGAATCATCTACCTAATTTGAACTTCTAAGGAACCTCAATAATTACATTCTAAGGATCACCTAAACTAAAGACTCAAAGGCTCTATCAAGGCCTAATCAAGGTTCTAAAGAGGTATCTACCTAAGTTCTATCCTAAAGGAGGAGATTTGAAGCTTAGAATTAGTCTAAAGTTCACTTAAAAGACTAATCTATGAAGTTAACCTAGTTAGGGTCACCTAAACTATAACCAACTTGTAAAATGGGGGAATAATAGAAAATCACTTCTAAAAATCTTAAGGAAAATCCTAAATTATACTACATGGGTTAAGAATCTATGGTACAAAAACCAGGGGCCAAACCTAATCCTAAAGGTTCTAATAAAATCTAAACTCAAAGGGTGTGCTAAAGGGGATCCATCATGGAAGGCTCCTGAAGATCTATCTCAAACTCCTACTTAGAACCATCTAAAAAATACAACAAAAATCACCCAAACCTATCAAGGAGTCTATAACAAGCATGCAAAATTTCAACATCAAATTCCAAAGCAAGTAATAAAATCAGCAAGTAAACTAGTCATTTTATGCATTTTTAATCAACTATTAAAAATAGAAAAATGGACATTAAATTGAAAACAACACAAAAATAAAATCCAAAAGCATAGAAAAATCAGAAATTAATCAAGGATCACTCACATATTTTTTCCATAATTTTCTGATCAATATGGCTATTTAAAATGAATTGAAAATGATGAATGTAATAAAAGAAAATGAAAAATGAAATAAAAGAAATAAAAGGCCTTAGAAAAACCACAACCCTAGGATTAGATTACCAGTCTACACATCTAAAGGCTACGCGCGTGCCACCTCAATTAATTAAACGATGCGTTTTGGGATGGGAATTGTATGGTTCAGTTGACTGAGGTATACGGTAGGGCCTAATCATGTGCGTTCATTGGAAAAGTATGAGGATCCTAGGGTTTAAAAGGTGACACCTAAGCTGGTCAAAGTCAGCCCTAGCCAACTATCAATCTGGCACGCAGGATGCACATACCTAGTCAACTATCTCAAACGGATCCAACGGTGCTTGCTCATCTTCTTCGTTTCAAACTGAGAAAAAGAGAGGGAAGGGGGACGGTGGCCGGAGAAGACCTCCGGTTGTCTTCTCCGGTGGCTCTACAGTGATAAAACATCAAATCTTCACCAAACTGAATGAAACCTACACCGTTCTGCTCGGATTTTCTCACTGATCATGAATCTCTCATCCAATTGCATTAATTCTCCATAAATCTGTAAACACGATGCTCAATAGAAAAATCACCATTTCAACAAATGTCATCAAACTCCAAATTAACTACACAGATCACTTCCTCACCTCTCAAGGATCATCCTGATCTATCTAATTCTTACTAACTCTCAAAGAACAGCCAGATATGATGCTCAACAGAAATGTCATCCAATCCTAAATCACCTCTAAACCTCAAGATTCCAATCCTGAAACAATCTAGGTTCCTCCCTAAGCCTAGCCACATGCTCAATTCATTCTAAATCAGCCTAGAACTAGAGGAATTTTGAAGTGAACAAACCTGATAAGAAGCTTGAAATTGAGTGTTTGCATACGAATCTTGATGCCAAAATGTGTAGATTTCTTCACTGAACGATCATGAATGATTCTTGATACTCAGAAGCTCTTGATTCTTCCTCAAACTCCAAAATCGTTTCTTGCTTGAAAGCTCCAAAACTCCAACTGTAATAACTGCTTCTTCACCAAAATGCCATCCAAAAATGATCTGAAATGGATCCTAAACTTAAATAAGGCGTGTTTGGATAATTCCCAGGCCCAATGAAAGCCCAATTTGATCAATCCAATTTCCAATTTTTCCTTCTAAACTCTAACATGGAAATCGTGTAATTCTACTCTGTTTCAGCTTCAAGAAGCTTTATACTCATTGCTTGTGACTTGGTGCAGGTGAATGGATCAGATTGCACCCTTAATTTCATCCAATGGTCAATCTTTGATGTGTTACTTCATCATGAAGCAACCAAAAGAAAGTCCATGAAATATGAGTCAAATTGAAATTCTAGCAATGTCATTATGTTCCAAATGTTATTTCCAATCAAAATATGTACCAACTTATCATTTTTTTGAACACTTATGGTTTATTTTGAATTTTCCCTTTTTAATGCCTTTTATAATCTTTTTTTCAAATTTTCTTCATACACTTCCATATTTAATCCATATTAATGAATCTTTGGGTCATGGTTGGACTAATAACACCATTTTGAACAACTTTAAAGTTGATCAAAAGTCCATTTGAGGTGTCTAAGTTGATGAAATTGACCTATAACCAAATATGACCTATAATTCCAAATTCCCAAAATACCCTTATCTTGCAAAGCTTGTAACTTGAGTTCTACAAATCCAATCATGGACTTCTAGTACTTTCTAGAAAGCTAAGAAGATAAGGAACAACATTCATGTTGGCCAAAAGTTCATAAGAATCATACTTCTAGGGGAAAAGTGTCATGCAAGTTGGTTGACTTCCAAGCACCAAATTCACATTCCTCTAATGACCTGTAACTTGTCTGGCTCATAACTTGAGTTCTATAAACCCTATCAAGGACTTCTAGTACTCAAATTAAAGCTAGGATCATGCTCTATAACAATCATGTTGGGGTCAAGGTGAGATGAAAATCACATCTTGAGTTATATGGTCTTGAAGTTAGGCACTAAACCATGGGATTTTACATTGTCAAGCATAGCAACCCTAACTTATGAACTCCTCACTCTCTTGATTCATGATGAATTGAACTTGGAATCATACCTTGGGAATCTCAATACATCAATCCATGATCACATGGCCTTGGAATTAGGTCTCAACCTTCTTCAAATCATCAATTAACCTAGGGTTGCCCAGATGAAACCCTAGTTGTACCAATCTTGGTAGTAACTTCTTATCCTCCACATAATGACCTGTCTATGCTTCAAGATGAACTTCAATACTTCTCATGAACTCTTTCAAGGCTCTAGGTCCAACTCCATGGATTCAGAATCATCTAAGGACTTCCCCCAACTCTCAAATTAGGAGATATACCCACTTGGCTTCAACCACTCTCTCTGAGGATTTTTAACTTCATTGATGAGGATATCAATCCTTGAATACTTGAATAAGCTTCTTAGCTAGCTTTATAGCCTTGTGTAGCCCTTGATTGGTAGTCATGCCTCTTGATCTCCTGCATACATATCAATGTAATGCAGATTATAATGCTAATATGAATGCAATGAAACACAAGCTAAGTAAAGAAAGGTTGGGCAATTTTTGGGGTGCAACACTCAAGTCTTGGTTTCTTCAACTTTGCTTGAATCTTGAGCTCTTCAAAAGCTGATAAGGTCTCTTGTAGTTTCTGCTCACTTGCGTATCTACGAGATTACTCTACCATAACTTCTCTCTCTTTGACGTTGAGTTACTGATCGGCAAAATAGCAAGAGTACTATTTTGCCAATGTAGTAATACAAGGGAGATTCCCCGAATATCGATCTCGAGGACTGCGTAGGAAATACAAGCTCTCTAATCATTCAGTTGAACAGAAGCACTTGGGGTTTTAAAATTTTTTGGTTTAATTATAAAAATATTTGCAAGTAAAAGAGGGAAAGTGATTAAGTGGTTTCAACAAATATGAGTAACATGCTAGGGGAAGTGTGTGATCCGACTCTGTAACAAATCTGAACCAACACTACAACAACTTATTGTAACTAACTAATTACTGATTCTATAGAATATTTACTCCTAAGTCCTTAGTGAGAAAACCTTTAATCATCCACCCTAATTCATATGTCCATAGTGAATTATAAACGAAATTAAGCAATCAATCATCAAGAATATTCTGGTTCCTATAGGGTATCCCTAGTCCTAGGTGATATCTACTATAGAATGATCCAAAGAAAATCATTAACAACGGCGGTCCAGCCTAATCGTTAATAAAAAATCAAACCCTATTTTTTCGACAGAGAAAGCATTAAGAAAAGATAGATATCAAATCAATTATGGAAAACAAAGGAATTGTTATTGCAATACTAATATCAGAGTCATTAGAGATTCAAATCAGGGACACCCCCTAGCATTAGGGGGTTTAGCTACTCATAATATTCAAAGAAAATACAAAGTAAAAAACTATACCTTGCAAGATAATAGGATTCCCTGATCTTCAATTATTTCCGCTCATGAAAACCTTCAGTTCTCCAATCACCTTGATCTCTCCAATCTTGATCGTATAATTCTTATCTTTCCAAAAGCCTCTTTTTCCTTCTCAAAATACGTCTTAAATACTCCCAGGTCGAACACAACAATAGGAAAATACTCAAAATACCCTTAGGGATCACAAAGGTCACAAAAACAAGAAAATTGGAAGATGATGCGCTTCAGCCAACACAGGTTGTGTCAGTTGACACGGACGACCGTGTTGGCCCCCTGGATGCCTGATAAAAACATTGCCTGCTCTAGACTTGGTGACACGGGCCGTGTCAAGTGACACGGGCCATGTCAGGTGACACGGGAACCCGTGTTAGCCCACTATCTAACACTCAGATTTTTTTCTCTTGGTACCCTCCTGACACGGGTGGCCGTATCAGGCCATTGTTTCCCTTCTAAAAACTCTTCCAAATTCCTGTTGTTTTTCTTGGTTTTTGCTCTGGTTCTTCCTGATTGCTTACTTGAACCTAAAAACAATGGAAGTACCAAACCAACGTATAAAATGAGACAAAAGGAAATAAA
Source organism: Lathyrus sativus (assembly GCA_963859935.3). Taxonomy (NCBI): domain Eukaryota; kingdom Viridiplantae; phylum Streptophyta; class Magnoliopsida; order Fabales; family Fabaceae; genus Lathyrus; species Lathyrus sativus. Next base: position 218,722,986 of record OZ012736.1, on the reverse strand, counting down.
ATGAAACTAAACATATAAGAAGATTAACTAAACTTAATGGTAAAATAATGCCTAAAAACCACTGATCAAACTCCCCAAAACTTAAACAACTGCTTGACCTTAAGCAACAAGCTTGGATAAACATTTGTTAGATCAAACTGTATATATCAAATAAAAGACTTGTGAAGGTAAGGTGTGTCGATACTCATACGTGAGCCTTTGTTCCGATCGGGGAGAGTTCAAAGCGATTTTTAAACAAAAGCACACAAACACAATTAAAAAGTACTTAAAACAAAAACTCAAAACAGTAAATCCTCCCCCAAACTTGAACTAAACATTGGCCTCAATGTTTTAGAACAAGAGAGGAAGAGACGTAACTTACAGAGGTCCTTACTGAGGAGTCGGAGGGTAATGCAACACCCATTTGCTACATCCTAGCTTGCACTTGTAAGGTCTCTTTTATTACCTGCAAACGAGATAAAATAACAACAAAAAGAAAATGCTCAATTATTAAAAATGTGGGTTGCCTCCCACGCAGCGCTTCGTTTAACATCATATGGCTCGATGGTTCACTCCCCGTTGTTATGAGGGGTATTTCAGCTTCCACACTTTGTTGCTTGACATTTATGTAACATAGGACCGGTCAGAATCAGAGATAAGAGCAACGTTGTGTATCAAATCGCATTCAACTTTTCTATTCTTGACTCCTTGAATTAATTCTGGAGTCTCACTATGCACCCTATACAAATGAGATATTGCAAGCCGATAGATTACACCAGAGACTTTTTCAGGACATGGTTTTGAACTTTTGCCTTTTTCCACTGTTTTGATCATTCTAACTGAAGGCTTAGTGTAACCCCCCAATCTGAATTCCCATTTTTTATTGAGTCCTTATTTGATTTATTTAAGTGATTATTTTATTTATGTGTAATTTGTGTGATAATATGTTATGTTTACATATTGAGCTATTTTTGCCGACTTTGAGAGTTTTCGGGTAAAAATAGGTTGGAGGGTATTTTGGGCATTAGTGATAATATTAAGTGGATATTTTGTGATAATTAATTGATAAGTGTGTGGAAAGAATTTGGGAGGAAAGAAATAGAATATGAGTATATGAGAGAAAAGAGAAAGATAGAAACATTAGGAAGAAAAACAAGAGAAAGAAAGGAGGAGGAGAGAAAAGAAGAGAAAGTGGAGCAAAACCTAGAATCATCAAGAATAAACCTTAGCTTGCGATTAATCAGGTAAGGGTGAGAAGTTTTATCATCTTCATAATGTGTATGATCATGTATGTGCTAGATTGGATTTGTTGGATTGTTTTCTATGTTTCCATTTCTAGGTCGGAAGTTGATTTAATCGGTAGAAACTGAGTTTTATCGGTTAGAATTTGGAATAGACGCTGTAGTATAGTCGGGTGATGAGTGGGTTTTACTACTGGAACTGATTTGGATTAAATCGGTCAGTTTGTGAGGTTTGTGCTTTTGGATAGCCATGGGAGTTCTGAGTTCGCAGGTTCGCCAGGCGAATGGCAGCGAAGCTTCGCCAGGCGAAGCCAAGCGAGCAGCAGGCGAACCAAGTCAGAAGCATCCACCCTGTCTTCGCTGGCAAGTTCGCCAGGCGAATGAGTGTGGCGAAGGTTCGCCAGGCGAGTGTGCTAGCGAGTGCTAGCGAGTAATGCCAGAATAAATCCCAGTGGTCTTCGCTGGCAAGTTCGCCAGGCGAACGAGTAGCGAAGGTTCGCCAGGCAAAGGTTAGAGAACACAGCATCGTATTTTCTTTCCTTGTGTTTTCCATTCGTGGATCGGTTGTGTCGTTTGGTTGCGATCATTCCTTGTCTGAGATGACTAATTATATGTTGTTATATGTGTTGTGGTAACTGTATGGTGTGAATGGATGGCGTATATATATATATATATATATATATATATATATATATATATATATATATATATATATATATATATATATATATATATATATATATATATATATATATATATATATATATATATATATATATATATATATATATATATATATATATATATATATATATATATATATATATATATATATATATATATATATATATATATATATATATATATATATATATATATATATATATATATATATATATATATATATATATATATATATATATATATATATATATATATATATATATATATATATATATATATATATATATGCTTTGTGATACATATATTTGAATGCATGAGTATGTTTGTAAACATGTATGCATTTCAAGAGTGTCATGAGTCATGTTGCATGTGAAGCATCATGGTATGCATTCTTGTGTCGATTGATCCCTCGGTGGATTTGCAGAACCTCGTGTGCCCTTGTGGGGTGTGAGCGATGGTTATTTATTGATCCCTCGGTGGATTTGCAGAACCTCGTGTGCCCTTGTGAGGTGTGAGCGATGGTTATTTATTGATCCCTCGGTGGATTTGCAGAACCTCATGTGCCCTTGTGGGGTGTGAGCGATGGTTATATTTGATTCCTCGATGAATCTGCAAAACCTCGTATGTTGCGATGGTTATATTGATTCCTCGGTGAATCTGCAAAACCTCGTGTGCCCATGTGGGGTGTGAGGGATGGTTATTTGGTTCTTCAATTGAACCTGCTGAAATGAGTCGGTACAGCATTTGCATCTGCATAGAGTCGTGTGTCGGTCTCTGTGAGTTGCATGTAGACATATGTGCATGATGTATGGTGAATAAACATGAATGTAGATGTTTATGTAGATTGTTGATAATTAGCATGAATGGAAGGTTCGAATATACATGTATGTGTGAATATATGTGTATATGTATGCATGTTTATGAATTGATATAAACATTGTTGATGCACATTGTATATGCTTGGTGCTCTATTTGTAAATAGTTAAGCGTGAATACATTACGGTGTACGGTGTAGTGAGATGAGTTGTGGTGAGAATGCGGAAGACGTTTTAGGACGTTATGTGTGTGCATATATATATATATATATATATATATATATATATATATATATATATATATATATATATATATATATATATATATATATATATATATATATATATATATATATATATATATATATATATATATATATATATATATATATATATATATATATATATATATATATATATATATATATATATATATATATATATATATATATATATATATATATATATATATATATATATATATATATATATATATATATATATATATATATATATATATATATATATATATATATATATATATATATATATATATATATATATATATATATATATATATATATATATATGTATATATATATATATATATATATATGTTTATGTGCATTATGTATTATGATATTGTTTCTCACCCTTCTGCTGTTTTATAATGCTCTATGAGGCATTGCAGATTAGATTGCTGGAGTCTTTGTGAAGCGAGCCTTCATTTCTTTTGGTCAAATGGCTCTGATATGTAACACTGGGTAGTTAGGAATTATTTTGATTCTTTTGTGATGCATCTGTGTATGTATCTGCTGATGAACATTTTGTAAACTCAACTGATGAATTGAATTAAACTGAACGATGTATATGATGCTTATGTTAATAAAGTGAATTCAATGTTTAGATGTTTCCGCTTTATTCTAAATGTTGATGTGTGGGTTTTAGGCGCTATGCGTTGTTTTTAGTTGAGATTTACTCCTTTTGTTACATATCTTCGTGAGCTGGCATTATTTATGTTGCGTTCGATGATAATGTGATGCACCTCTTTTATACCATGTTATAATTATACTCTGATAGAATTCTTTTCATTAAGTGCCTAAATGATTTAATTGTTTATTTGGGGTATAGAAAGGGGGTGTTACACTTAGTATCTTCATCTTGACCTCGCTTCTTGATGTCCAATACTTTTAAAGTTATTTCTTCATCAAAAGATTTCAAGGTTAGAGTACCTATTTCAGTATCAACATTGCAACGACTTGTAAGTAAGAATGGTCGGCCAAGTATGATGGGAGTCTCTTCATCTTCTGGGATATCCATAATCTCAAAATCAACTGGGAAGGTAAAGTTATCAATCGTCACCAGTACATCCTCTGGTAGCCCATATGACCTTTTAGTTGTGTGGTCGGCAAAATTCAAGTTTGTTCCCATATCGCTCACTTTTGCAATACCCAGCTTATTGAAAATAGATAAAGGCATGAGACTCACACTAGGACCTGAACCAATGAGGACCTTCTTGAATGTTCTATCTTTTATAGTGCAAGAAATTGCTACAGGTTCAGGGTATTTCCGCTTAATGGGGATTCTCCTTCCTTGTGATATTTCACTACACTGCTCAGTTAAAATTTTCTGCTCCTCACCCATTGGTCTCTTTTTCCCTATTACCTCTTTCATGAATTTCTTATACAAAGGCATTTGCTCGAGTGCTTCAAAGAACGACATATTAATTTCTAACTTTTTGAACATCGTGCTGAATTTTTCAAAGTCTTTATCCTTCTTATCCTTCTTTGTAACTCTCTGAGGATACGGTAGCTTGATTTTTAGTTTAAGCTCCACTTTCTTTTTCTCTTCAGTTGACTTCACAGGTGGTAAGGCTATTTCTGGCTCTCTCCCGTTTTCTCTCACTTCAAGCTCAACTTATATACACTGATAATCATTTGTTTCTTTTTCTTCCTCTTCTTCCACGACTCTCTGACTTCTGGCTGTGACAACATTAACATTCTCATGATTTTTTGGATTTGATACTGTCGCGCTCGGGAGAGTTCCTTGAGTTTACATGGAGAGTTGTTGTGCTATTTGTCCCATTTGAACCTCAAGATTTTTATAGCAGTTGTGGTGTTCCTCTGATTATTCTGTGTTTTCAATCACTATTTCCCATTTTGCTTTCTGAGGAGCCTGTTGCTGCTGTTGATATTAAGGTTGATTTTGATCTTTCCAAGAGAAGTTAGGATGATTCTTCCACCCTAGATTATAAGTCTGAGAATCAGGATTATTTTGCTTTAGAAACTTTATCTCTTCAATTTGTTTAATAGTTGCAACACAATGTGCAGTAAAATGGGGTCCACTACAAATCTCACAGCTTACAGCTTGGACAGGTTGAACTTGAGCCACACTTTGAGTACTTACATTCATTTCTTTAAGCCTTCTTTCTAATTCAAATTTGATTTTATCTTCCATTTTCACAACTTGATTAGCCAACTTCAAGTCAATTGTTCCTTCAGGTTTACTCACACTACGATCATATAATTCCAAATGTTCACTTGCGACAATGGCTTCAATGATCTTCTTTATACCAATGGTTGTTGTAAAGTTTGATGAGCCCCAACTACCGTATCAATTAGTTACTTAGTCTTCATCTTGAGACCATTCACAAACATCTGCATCTGTTCAGTTTGATCCATGCTATGAGTAGGACATGCAACCAATAACCGTTTGAACCTTTTATACGCATCGCCCAGTGACCTTCTGTTTAAAATAATGATATCATATCTTTTACGAATATACACAGAGGCAGGAAAATACTCATTAAGAAAGGCCTTCTCCATCTCTTCCTAAGTATCAATACTTTCTACGGGTAACGCGTAAAACCATTCTTCAGCATCTTCAGAGAGAGTGAACGAAAACATTCTTAATTTCTTTGATTCATCAGTGTGCCCATATATCTTGAGAGTAGTGCTCATAGTCATAAATATTTGCAGATGTTTATTGGCATGTTCATTAACCTTTCTTGTGAAAGGTTTCCTCTTAAGTTGGGTGATAGTGCTCGTATGTAAATGGAAATTTGCCACATTCACCGGTTGGTTTACAATTGTTAACCTACCAGCCGGTGCATTAGCTCCACCGTAATCACCAAGTAGTCTCTATGCTGGTGGAACTCCAGCCATAGTCACAGTATCTCTATCTAAGTCTGAACCTGAGTCGAAATGCTCTGAATGAACAAAGACTCTTTCTAGTGCTAGCGCTGAAGGTTCTGCTTCTGAACCTTCCAGTGTTGCTTGTCTATGCCTTGTATGTAGAGTTCTTTCGATCTCTACGTCAAAAGAAAAATTAGCTGAGGATTTTCCTCGCATAAAAATGTTAGGCGCAGATTAGTAATAACAGAACGCTAACAATAATTAATAATAAAAAAAACTGAAAATAAAATTTTGGTCGCAGAGCAACAAAATTTCAATTGAATTACAATTAACTTATATTTCGGCAGTCCCCGGCAACAGCGCCAAAAACTTGATCGGTAAAATAGCATGTGTACTATTTTTCCAATGAAGTAATACGAGGGAGATTCCCCGAATATCGATCTCGAGGGATGCATAGAAAATACAAGCTCTCTAATAATTCAGTTGAACAAAAGCACTTGGGGTTTTAAAATTGTTTGGCTTAATTATAAAAATATTTGCAAGTAAAAGAGGGAAAATGACTAAGTGGTTTCAACAAATATGAGTAACATGCTAGGGGAAGTGTGTGATCCGACTCTGTAACAACTCTGAATTAACACTGCAACAACTTATTGTAACTAACTAATTACTGATTCTTTAGAATGTTTACTCCTAAGTCCTTAGTAAGAAAACCTTTAATCATCCACCCTAATTCCTATGTCCATAGAGAATTATAAATGAAATTAAGCAATCAATCATCAAGAATATTTCGGTTCCTATAGGGTATCCCTAGTCCTAGGTGATATCTACTACAGAATGATCTAAAGCAAATCACTAATAACGGCGGTCCATCCTAATCGTTAATCGAAAATTAAACCCTGTTTGTCCGATAGGGCTAGCATTAAGAAAAGCTAGAGATCAAGTCGGTTATGAAAAACAAATGAATTGTTATTGCAATATTAATTCAGAGTCATTACAGATTCAAATCAGGGACACCCCCTAGTATTAGGGGGTTTAGCTACTCATAATATTCGAAGAAAATACAAAGTAAAAACTAGATATTACAAGATAATAGGATTCCTTGATCTTCAATTGCTTCCGCTCATGAAAACCTTCAGTTCTCCAATCACCTTGATCTCTCCAATCTTGATCGTGTCATTCTTCTCTTTCCAAAAGTCCCTTTTTCCTTTTTAAAATGGGTCTTAAATACTCCCAGGTCCAACACGACAATAGGAAAATACCCAAAATACCCTTAGAGATCACAAAGGCCACAAAAACAAGAAAATTGGAAGATGAAGCGCTTCAGCCAACACGGGTCGTGTCAGCTGACACGGGCGATCGTGTTGTCCCCCTGGATGCTTGATAAAAACATTGTCTGCTCCAGACTTGCTGACACAGGCATCCGTGTCAACCCACTGTCTAACACTCAACTTTCTTCCTCTTGGAACCCTCCTGACACGGGTCGTGTCAGGCCATTATTTCCATTCCAAAAACTCTTCTGAATTCCTGCTATTTTTCTTGGTTTTTGCTCTGATTCTTCCTGGTTGCCCACCTGAACCTAAAAATAATGAAAATACCAAACCAACGCATAAAATATGACAAAAGGAAATAAAATGCGACTAAACATATAAGAAGATTAATTAAATTTAATGGTAAAATAATGTCTAAAAACCACTGATCAGTTGCGCCTTCAGCTTATCAATCTAATTGTGAAGCTCGTCTTCCCTGTTCTTGTTGGCAGTTACTGTAGCGTTCTGAAGGTGAGAAAATTACTTAGAAGGGGGGGTTGAATAAGTATGACAAATAATCCAAGATTCAAACACAGTTATTTTTATCCTGGTTCGTTGAACTCAACTACTCCAGTCCACCCTCTCAAGAGTGATTTGCCTTTCTCCGTCAAGGACTTAATCCACTATTTAATCAAACAGATTACAATAGTAACACCTAAGAACAACAGTTCTTAGTCTTCTCAAGAGCTACTGATCCCAACTGGATCCTCTTAAGGAAAACCTTTTACAATCAATGTAAAACTATTACAAGAGTAAGAATGCTTCTCAGAAGCTATTATCACAACTGTGATATTTCTCTTAAGTTTAAGAACAATGTTACAGCAAAATAAAATATAAGAGCTTTGAGAGATTTGCTTTGATTAGTGATTTTTGTAAGTAGTTTGTTATTGAAGAAGATGGAGTGGACTTCTTTATATAGGCACTTAGATCCATGAAGTCTTCTCAACGTTGAAGGCTGTGCTGAAAAGCCTAGAGCCTTTTGTCTTTACATTGGAGGCTGTGCTGAAAAAGCCTGATGCCTTTTGTGTTTTACTTTGCAGAAACTTTCCTTAGAATGGAATGCACAGATAAAACCTTTTTGTCTGTGTTCTTGTGTCTAGCATAAAATAGGAAATAGCTGGTGAGATATGCCAACGTACATATTCAAATCTTCTTCACTAAGTAGTTCAGCTATCAACATCAGAATCTGGATCTTCAGAATCTCCAGAGTAGAGATCTTCTGGATCATCAGAGTCTTGGGATGTTCTTCAGATTGTGCTGAGTCAGAGTATGTGCAGCTTGTGTGCTTGAGCGTGTAATTCTGTCAGAGCAGAGTCTTCTATATCAGATTCTTCTGATGACTAAGCTTCTGAACTCTCAGAGTCTTTTATTCTTTAGAGGCTTCTGCTTCAGAATCTTCAGTAGACAACACTCAGATTCTTCTGGAGACAGCGTTCAGATCTTCATCTAAGATGCTCTTGAACCTTTGAAGCCTTTCATAATATCATTGTTCAGATCCAAATTTGCTCTTTAAGTATATTTTCTTTAGTACTTGTAGCAAACAGTCTAGAACAAATTTAGAGTATATAATTCTTGAATACAAAATTCATAAGTGTTATCATCAAAACATAGAGCTATTACTAAGAAACAATCTGTGTTCTTACAATCTCCCCCTTTTTGATGATGACAAAACATGAGGAACTTTGTTCAATAAAAAGATATGAATTATAACTCCCCCTGAGATTAACAATCTCCCCCTGAAATAAATACTCTAATAGAAGAAAACACTTCCCTTTTTGATTAAGTATATTTCAGATTCAGAGCCTGATGCAAGAGGTTTGACTTTCAGAGTCAAATCTTGATACCAGATAATTATGACTTCCTTCAGTCAGAGCGCCTGGTTATCATCTTGCTTGAATTATCTTCCAGAGTAAAGGTATCAGAGTAAGCTATCAGAGTTGATTGAATACTCAAATTTGCTTTGAAGATCGGGTTCTGGTTGGAAAAGTCTCAGGGTAACTTCAATGAATTATGTCAGATATATCAATGTAATCTGAAAGACTTAAATTAAAAGTAAGTTAATAAAATGTATGAATTTCAGTTTTAGTAATTGCTTATGGTTTGAACAATCAGATTCTCTTTTTCTCCCCCTTTTTGTCATAATCAAAAAGATTTTTAAAGACATAAAGATATAGAAGAAAAAGCATATAGAAGCAAAAACATTAACATTCAATTAACCATATCAAAGTTCACAGTCAAACAGACAGATGCCAAAACGCATAACACAACAATAAGAAAACAACAAAAGCAATAACATGTGCAAAAACATCAAATAAAACTAAGTCTGGCGAGAGGCGATAAGGGTCAGAAGCTCTGTCATTTTAGCAGTTGACTCTTCTTGCTTAGACATCCAGGTCTTGATCTCATCAGTTGTCTTCTCTTGCTTGATCATCCAATCTTTTATTTCCTTAACATCATTCACAAGCTCTGTGACCACAGATGAAGAAGGAGCAGCTGCAGTAGCAGCAGGGTTCTCTTCAGACTGGTTCTCTTCAGATGCTTGTTCAACCATTTCAGATTCAGGAACCTTTGGAGGAGCAGCTTCCAGAAGCAACACAGGAGGAGGAGGAGGCATGTTCATCAGAGTTACCTTGATTAAGTCTGCAAACTTAGTCTTAGCAAGCTTAAAGCATTTAGCTCTAACTTTTAAGGCATCTTTGTTGAACATCCAGATGAAACGCTTCCAAGCAGCATTTGAAACAATTGGATCTAAACTTGACATGCACACATCCTTAACACGAGCATATTCAGAATCTATCTCCTTTTTGAAAATTTCAAACATAGCATTAACACATGATCCTAGATCTGACTGTTCAGACTGTTCAGAGGGATTAAGATTAGGAGTGTTAACAGGAGTAGGTTCAGATGGTGTAGGTTCAGAGGGTTGTGGTTGAGGTGATGTTGGTTGAGATGTTTGGATGTTAGATTGAGGGAGTTCAGATGGTTTAGGAATGGTTTGTGTTTCAGATAGATTGGTTTCAGATGGTTGAGGGATGGTTTGGGTTTCAGATGTTTGAGTTTCAGATGGTTGAATTTCAGACGGTTGTGGTTGAGGTGGAGAGTTTGGTGGAGTATGAAACAAGGAAATGTTAAGATGTTCCTTCATAGAACTTTCAGAACGTGCTTGTTTGAGTGACTCTGGTTCAAAATCAGATGAATCAGATGATTCACACTCAGAAGATTCATCTGAGTGAACAGATGTTGAAGAAATGATAATGGATTGATTGAGGGGTTCTATATCCAGAATATTGTCAGAAAGATTTGGATCTTCTGATGGAACTGGTTGTTCAGAGTGTTTAGTTTGAACAGTCTCTGGTTGGTTTGGTTCTGAGATGATTATTTCTGGTTGAAGAATCTCTAATTGGGGATTTTCAAGTTGTGAAATTGCTGGTTGTGGAATTTCTGTTTGAGGAATTTCTGTTTGTGAAATTTCAGGTTGAGTAATTTCTGTTTGTGGAATTTCAGGTTGAGTAATTTCTGTTTGTAGAATTTCTAGTTGAATTGATTGAGTTTGTGGAATTTCTAATTGAGTTGTTTGAGGGGGTTCAGATGTAATATGAGGTTGGGGTTCAGAGGGAATTGGTACAGAAAATGGTTGTGAAAGTACTGGTTCAGATGATGGTGATTCAGATGAAAGATTTGCAGATTGTTTGGGTTTTGAAGTTCTTTGTCTAAGGTTTGGAGAGAGTTGTGGTGATGAAAGGGGTGAATGAACAGCAGGTGTAGGATCAAATGTTAATACCTGATGAATAGTGTCTCTAATTTCTTCCAGAGTGGCATCTCTAGAACTGATTCTGGCTTTCTTTGCTCCTTTCTTCTTCTTCCTTGGAACTTCAGATACTTTCCTTTTCTTCTGAACCGATCCTTCTTCAGCTTCCCTCTTACTACGCCTTTCCTTCATTAGATTGGGCATTTCTTCTCCTTATTTCTGAACAAGATTAGCAGGTAGAGGAATTCCTTCCTTTAGACACTCTGCAATGTAAGTCCAGACAATATCCTTTGGTTCATCTGCACTGAACATTGGAAAGTCTTCTAAGGGTATCCTTCTGCCATTGACCTCCTCAAAGTTTATCTTCCTTAGTTTACCATTCAGCTCTGAAATGATTTTCATCCTTTTCAGATTGAGTCCATTTATCTCAGATCCAATGATGTATGACAGATCCTCTGTTATCTTTGCATCTGTCAGATGCTTTACCAGCTTGTTTTCAACAAGGATGTCTGAAATAAGTCTTCCTAGAGGTATCCAAGTTCTAACTTTCCCAGCTTTAGCTTTGACCTCTTCTCTAGTCTCTTTGACATGAGTCAGAAGATGACTGAAGATTAGATAGAGCAGATCCACCTTAACATTCTGGCTGATGCAGTACATGAAATAAAGATGTTCTGAACTCACATAGTCTGGTGAGTTGGTTGGCTTTCTGTGAAAGATTGTACTCATAAATATCTTTGCCCAGATCCAATAGATAGGTTTCAGATCTTTAACCTTACTTGTTGGTGTTCCAACTACAGTGATTTCTTCATATACCTTAGCCATATCAATACATGAAGAGGCTAGGTTTGTAACTCCATCAGATTCTGTATAACTGAATAGTTGCCTGATCAGTTTCTCAGTAATCACTATCTCCTTCCTAAGGACAGATGAGTGAATGAACTTAGGACCAGTGCTAGCGTGAATCCAGAATTCCTTGACAAGAGTTGGGTACACAGGACCCATCAATCTCTCAAAGTACTTCTCCCAGCCTTGAGCTTTAATGGCAGTTGTTAGGTCAAACCCATTTTCCTTTAATGATTCAAGATCAACGAAGCTCTCACACAGAACCTCAAGATCTACTACTGGAGTAAATAAGGTGCGTTCTGGTTTCTTGTACATTATAGTTTTGTTGGAGATTTCAGCAGCATTTGATGTAGAAGCCATTGATGAAGAAGAAGATCTTGATTTGGGTTTAGGGTTTTTGTAGAGGTTGAAGAGAGAACAGAAACGCATAGGTGTAGTGAGTGTGAAAAATGTGAAAATAGTGTGATAGGTGGTATTTATAGACAACTAAAAATCAAGTATTGGGCACATCCAAAGACACATACGCACGTTTGTACAGCATTTAATGAAAGTAATCATTTCAAATTAAAATTATGACAACTGGGGGGAAATCCAAGAAAAGTGAGATTTTCAAAGCAATACCTCAAACGTCAATTCAGTTGAGCACTCCATCTTTTCAGATACTGAGTGACACGTGTTTGCTTTGTATGTGCATCTGATGTCTCTCAAGAAATGAAACGTTTCCAACTTTCAGATCTTCTGAGTTTGTTAGTTCAGAGTTTCACACAAATAAATTAATTAAAGATAAATGAACAAATAGTCAGATGAAATACTTCTAATCTTTAAACATTTTGCATCTGAGAAGTTGCCTCTGATAAATATTACTCTGGACAAAAATCCATACAAATATTTTTCAGAATGAACTTAAATCTATCTTCAGCAAGGGGTTTTGTGAAAATATCTGCCCATTGATGATCTGTATCAACAAAGGCTAGATTTATTACACCCTTCTGAACATAGTCTCTGATGAAGTGATGTTTAATTTCTATATGTTTAGCCTTAGAATGTAAAATTGGATTTTTTGACAAACATATAGCAGAAGTATTATCACAGAAGATAGAAAGATTACTCTCATAGATCTGATAATCTTCTAACTGACTCTTCATCCAGAGCATCTGCATACAACATCCAACAGCAGCAATGTATTCTGCCTCTGTAGTTGATAGTGCAATAGTGGGTTGCTTCTTGCTGTACCATGAGATCAGATGACTTCCAAGAAACTGACAGCTTCCAGAAGTGCTTTTACGTTCAACTCTGTCTCCAGCATAATCAGCATCACAGAATCCAACTAATGAAAATTCATCAGATCTTCTGTAACACAGACCCATGTTAGTAGTACCTTTCAGATACCTTAGAATCCTCTTAACAACTGTTAAGTGTGATTCTCTAGGATCTGATTAGAATCTTGCACATAAGCAGACACTAAATAGAATATCTGGTCTAGAAGCAGTCAAGTATAGAAGAGATCCTATCATACCTCTGTAGAGTTTCTGATCTACCTTCTTACTTACCTCTTCCTTACCTAGAGTGCTTGTAGGGTGCATTGGAGTCTTTGCCATTTTACTATCAACCATGTTGAACTTCTTCAGAAGCTCTTTAACATATTTGGTTTGATGTATGTAGGTGCACTCTGGAGTCTGGTTGACTTGGATTCCCAAAAAGAATCTCAATTCTCCCATCATGCTCATTTCAAACTCTGCCTGCATACATTTAGCAAACTCCTTTCAAAGCATAATATTTGTTGATCCAAAAATAATATCATCTACATAAATTTGACAAATCAACAAATCTTTCTTAACAATTTTACAGAATAAAGTTGTATCCACTTTTCCTCTGATAAAATTTTTCTTCAGAAGGAAATTGCTCAACCTCTCATACCAAGCTCTGGTAGCTTGTTTTAAGCCATAAAGAGATTTCTTTAGTTTAAAAACATGATCTGGAAAGTTTTCACTTTCAAAACCAGGAGGTTAATGGACATATACTTCCTCTTCTATAATACCATTAAGAAAGACACTTTTAACATCCATCTGATACAGAGTGATGTTATTTTGTGCAGCAAATGAAATAAGAAGGCGTATAGATTCTAACCTTGCCACTGGAGCATAAGTTTCAGTGTAATCAATACCTTCTTGTTGACTGTATCCTTGAGCAACCAGCCTTGCCTTATTCCTTTCAACTTCTCCCTTTTCATTCAACTTATTCCTGAAGACCCATTTTGTTCCAATAACATTGAATCCTTTAGGTCTAGGAACCAGATCCGAAACTTCATTTCTGGTGAATTGATTTAGCTCTTCTTGCATGGCAATAATCCATTCATTATCTTTCAGAGCCTAATCCACAGATGTTGGTTCAATTATTGATACTAAGCCAAACAATGAAGATTCAGATGTTCTGAGATGGGATCTTGTCCTGATTGGATCATCTTTCTTTCCAATAATCACATCTTCTGGGTGAGATGCCTTGATTCTGTAAGAAGATCCTCTGACATTTGATCTTTCAGAGATGTGTAAGTTGTCCAATTGAGAAGATAGGGGAATAGCATATGGAGTTGCTTCAAATTCCTTTTCTTTAGCCTTTTCTGCCTCTGATCCTTCAGAGTCTGTGAGAATCACTTCTCTATCTGCAGAATTCTCAAACTTCTTTGGCTTTTCAGAGCCAAGCTTATCATCAAATCTTACATCAATAGATTCTTCCACAATCTGTGTTTCAGTATTGAATACTCTGTAACCTTTAGAGCGTTCAGAATAACCAAGCATGAAACACTTATGTGCTTTGGAATCAAACTTGTTAAGATTTTCTTTAGAGTTAAATATATAACAAGTACATCCAAAAGGATGAAAATATGAAATGTTAGGCTTTCTGTTCTTCCACAATTCATATGGAGTCTTTTTCAGAAGAGGTCTTACAGGCACTCTGTTCTAAATGTAACAAGCTGTGTTGATTGCTTCTGCCCAAAAGTGTTTTGCCAGATTTGTCTCATTGATCATGGTTCTGGCCATTTCTTGCAGAGTCCTGTTTTTCCTCTCTACAACCCCATTTTGTTGTGGAGTTCTAGGACAGGAAAAATCATGAGCAATGCCATTTTCAGAAAAATATTTTTCAAAATATTTATTTTCAAATTCACCCCCATGATCACTTCTGACTTTTATAATTTTGAAATCTTTTTCAATCTGGACTTGCTTGCAGAAGTCAAAGAACACAGAATGTGACTCATCCTTGTGTTTTAAGAACTTTACCCATGTCCATCTACTATAGTCATCAACAATGACTAATCCATACTTCTTGCCTCTGATGGATGCAGTTTTCACTGGTCCAAACAGATCAATATGAAGTAATTCTAGTGGTTTGGAAGTAGAAACAACATTTTTTGATTTAAAAGATGTTTTTGAAAACTTCCCTTTTTGGCATGCTTCACAAAGAGCATCTGAAGTGAACTTCAGATTAGGGAGTCCTCTGACAAGATTAAGTTTATTAATCTGAGATATACGTCTCATATTAATATGGCCCAATCTTTTGTGCCAGACCCATTGCTCTTCATTAACAGACAAGAGGCATTTAATATTTTGAACTTTAAGTTCTGAAAGATTTATTTTATAAATGTTGTTTTTCCTCTTACCACTAAATAGGATAGAGCCATCCTTTTGACTTATAGCTTTACAACATTTTTGATTAAAGGTGATATCATAATCATTGTCACTTAATTGACTTATGGACAATAAGTTATGCTTTAACCCTTCAACAAGTAAAACATTAGTAATAGAGGGAAGTTTACCATTTCCAATAGTGCCAGATCCAATGATCTTGCCTTTCTGGTTCCCTCCAAACTTCACGTCACCTCCAGATCTAAGTTCCAGGCTTTGGAACATAGACTTTTCTCCTGTCATGTGTCGTGAGCATCCAGAATCCAGGTACCATGACTGGCGTCCTGATCTTGCTGCTAAGAACATCTGCAACAGGGGTTATTTTGTTCTTAGGTACCCAGATCTTCTTGGGTCCTTTAGGGTTAGTTGGTTTGTAGGTTTGTCTAAACTTCTCTTTTTCAACATAATGTTTATTCTGACTTGCCTTGGGTTTAAACACATAAGTATTCTTCTCAGAGCTTGTGTGTTTAATGTCATTTAAGTGACCAAACTTAAATTGAGAATACAGAGGTGTCTTCTTGATGAAGAGTTTGTCAACAGATTTTGGATTACTTCCAGAGGAAGATTCATATCCAATACCTCTTCTGTTGTTCCCACTAACACCATAGATCATAGAAGCCATCTTGCTTCTGTCTATGCTCTTAGTAAGGAATCTCTGAAAGCTAGATTCATATTTTTCCAAAATGTTTTCACATGACTTAGTCTCAGATTCAAATTCTTGTTGAGTTGTTTCAAAGTCATTTTTGATTTTCAGATTAATTTCTTTTTGCTCAACAAGTTCTGTCTTCAGAAGATCAATCTCAGATTCAAGACTGCTTTTCAGCTTCTTGTATTTGAGTTTGATATTGTTATAACTTTTCATAACTTCTGATAAAACTTTTATCAGTTCTTCTTTAGTAAGATTAGCCATTACCTCTTCAGCGTCATCGTCAGATTCAGAATCTGATTCATATCTTGAGGTTCCTTCCTCCCGATCTTCTGTGCTGGCTGTAACACCCATTTTAATTATTTAGTCATTTTATTATTATTTTAAATATTATATGTTGATGTACCCTTTGGTGGGGGTGTATTTGGTGATGTTTGGTGGGTGTCCCTAATGTGGGAGGACTATTGGTGGTATTTTGGTGTGAAATATAATAATATAAAAATAATAGTAACATTGGTGGGGGTGTTATTATTGTTATTATTATATTTATTATATTTGTTAATATTATTAATATTATTATTATTTTGGTGAGATAATAATATTATTATTATTATTATTTTATTAAGTTATTATTATTATTAAATTATTATTATTATTATTGGGATTAGAGAATTAAAATAGAGAAGGTGAGGGGTTAGCAGTTTTTACGATACATTGTGGGAAGTTAGAGGAAGTGGAAAAAGAACGATAGAAAGGAGAGAAGTGAGAAGAACGGAAAAGGGAACGGAAAAGGGAGCGAAGAACGAAGGAACGGGGGGAAATCAGAATTGGCCAAACCTTGGAGGATTCTTTCATCGATCAACCGATTAACAAGGTAAGGGGGGAGAAACTTGATTGGGAAATGGTTTATACATGTATAGGGTAGTCGGGGATTCCTTAACCCCGTAGGAAGATCATCTATATATGATATTGTGAATTGATATGTTATGATTGATGATGATTGTTGTTAATTATATAGTGATCGTTAATGAATTGGTGATTTGGGTTGATTTGGCATATAGGGCATATATGGTGTTTTACAGTTTTTAGGGAAAGTTCTGTATGGCTTTTGAGGTATCGATAAAGTGTGTAGGTGATGATTTTGGGATTGGGATTAGGAATCATTTAGGCTGAATTATGTGTAATGTTGGTACTGATGTTAAGGTGTGAATTGGGATAGGTGATTAGAGCTACTTGGCCTAGATAGCAATCTGCAGAACTGTGAGAAATTGGTGAAATCGCAGCATTCGCTGGGCTTCGCCTGGCGAGTGTTGGCGAAGTTTCGCCTGGCGAGTGGAGGCGAGAGTTCGCCTGGCGAGCTGAGGCGAGTGGCAGCGAATAATTCAGAATTAAGTCCCAGACCTAAAGGGTAGGAACTTCGCCTGGCGAGTGTGGCCAGCGAAGGTTCGCCTGGCGAATGAAGGTTCGCCTGGCGAATGCACGATAGTGAGATGAGGGCTTCGCCAGCAGGTTCGCCTGGCGAATGCTAGCGAAGGTTCTCTACGGGGCTTCGCCTGGCGAATGCCAGCGAACGTAGCAGAACCAGAACGTGATTTTGTGATGTTTTGGCCTTGAGCTTGGGCTTGTGTGATCCCTTTGGCCTTGATGCACTGTAAGAATGATGAGTGTGGGAACTAACTTGTGTACTTGGTGATAGTGCATGTTTCCCGTAATAATGACTGGTGGACAATTAGTTGATGCATATGTATGTAGTGATCAGTAGGATCGTGTGTCCCCGAGTAGTGGGATGTGTTTGTATCTTGGTGATAGAATATGAACTTGTTTACTAACTGATTGATTTATATGGTGTTGGTGCATGTTATATCTATGTATATATATATATGTGATGTATAATGATACGATCAGGTGGATCGTGTGCACTTAGTGTGCCTGAACATAATAGTTATGCATTGGTGTGTGCATATCATGGTGTCTTGGTGGGATGGATCATGTCTCGGATGGAGCGTAAGTGATCTGTCCGTACTCCTTTTGTGGAGAATGGTGGGGTTGAATCATGTCTCGGATGGAGCGTAAGTGATTCACCCGTACTCCTTTGTGGAGAATGGTGGGTTCGATTGAATGAACCAATGAGTCGGTACCGCATGCATGGTGTTGAGTTGCATTTTGCATTATAATATGTTATATTGTAATTTGAACAGTAGGTTCGTTATATGGTGTTGTTGGGGTGAATAATTGATGTGTTGGTGTGCTTTACTGCCTTATTACATGTATCACATTACCATTATATTTTTGATCATGATTTCTCACCCCTTTGTTGTTGTTGTGGTCTGTGCTTCTTCGGAAGTACAGATAATCCAGGTGCTTAGCTAGCTTGGATATTGGTGTGATTGTCGAGTCTAGGATGCTCTGATACGTAGCACAGGACTTGGGCGTTTTTATTTATTTTATGAAGAACTTATATTTTATTTCCCTGTGAACGTATCGAAATTTTATTGAATTTTATTATTTAACATCCGCTGTATTTGGAGAAAAACCTTTTTATAAGGAAACGTTGTTTTTATGTGATATCCCACTTGGGAGAATTGGAACTCTGATTTTGTTTATTTATAATGTTTATTAAGTTAATTGATTTTGGGAAGTGGGGTGTTACAATTGGTATCAGAGCAGGTTGGTCTGTCCGGCCAGTGTTGTTGAGTCGAGTTGAGTCTGTCCTTTATGGTGTAGTTGGATATCTTTTAAACCTGGTGTTGTTGTTTGGAGCAGTATGGCAGGAAGGAACGATGCTGCATTGGCTGCTGCTATGCAAGCAATGGCACAGGCTGTTGCTAATCAGCATCAAACTGCAGATGCCCAATTCAGGAGTTTGGCGCAGTTTCGGAGGAACAAGCTGCCAACGTTCGAAGGGGGAATTCTGGACCCCGAAGCTGCTCAGAAGTGGCTGAAGGCAATTGAGAAGATCTTCAGAACTATGGAATGTAGCGATGAGCAAAAGGTGAGGTTTGGTACTCACATGCTGGAGGGTGAAGCTGAAGCCTGGTGGGACAATAGTCGCCAAAGGTTGGAAGCTGCTGGAACTACCATTACTTGGGAGGTGGTTCGGAAAGGTTTTCTGGAGAAGTATTTCCCGAAAGATATCCGAAGCGCTAAGGAAATTGAATTCTTAGAGCTGAAACAGGGTAGCATGACTGTAGCAGAATATGCTGCCAAGTTTGAGGAACTGGTGCAGTATTGTCCCCACTATAATGTGGAAGGGGCAATGACCTCTAAGTGCTTGAAGTTTGAGAATGGACTGCGTCCAGAGATTAAGTTGGGGATTTCTTGTCAGAAGATCAGGAGCTATCCTGAGCTGGTAAGCAGAAGCAGGATCTATGATAACGATAACCGAGCAAGGATTGCGCACTACAAAGCTGTTAATGACCGTAAAGGTAAGTAGAGGTTTAGTAGTACTCCTTATAGTGTTGCTACTGATAAGGGGAAACGTAAAGCTGTTGTTGATAAGAAGCCTAGAGATGGGAGAGCATCTGCTGAAGGGAAATGTTTTCGGTGCGGTGGTATGGGACACCGTTCTAATGATTGTCTTAATGAGGCCAAGAAATGTTTTAAGTGTGGGAAACCAGGTCATGTGATAGCTGATTGCAGAGCAACTATGCCGACCTGTTATAACTGTGGTGAGAAGGGTCATATCCGTACGCATTGTGAGAAGCCGAAGAAGCCTCAAACGTCTCCGGCTAGTGGAAAAGTGTTTGCCTTGGCAGGAACTCAAGCTGCCAGTGATGAGCGTATGATCAGAGGTACTTGTATTATCAATAATATTCCTTTGATTGCTATTATTGATACGGGTGCAACGCACTCGTTTATTTCTGTAGATTGTGTGGAGAGGATAGGTTTGGTGTCGTCCACTCTGGAGGTACAGATGACTATTGAGACACCGTCTATAGGTTCAGTGACTACTTCTTTGGTATGCCTGAAGTGTCCGCTGACTATTTTCGGTAGAGAATTTGGAGTGGATCTGATTTGTCTACCACTTGGTAAGTTGGATGTTATTCTGGGTATGAACTGGTTAGAGTTCAACCGAGTCTACATCGATTGTTTTCGGAAGGAATTGTTGTTCCTGACCCCTGAAGAGGAAGTTGTGGCAAGTTCTTTGTCTAATAAAGAATTGAGGGTCTTGTTGGAAGATGAAACTAGAGTGTTTGCTTTATTTGCAACTTTATCGCTGGATAACAAAGTGCCAATGGAGGAATTAGCGGTGGTGAGTGAATTTCCAGAAGTGTTTCCTGACGACATTACGGAATTGCCTCCGACGCGAGAAGGAGAATTTGGTATTGATCTTGTTCCTGGTACGAGACCTATTTCTATGGCGCCGTACAGGATGTCTGCAGTGGAATTGGCTGAGTTGAAGTCTCAGATTGGAGAATTGTTGGATAGAAAGTTTATTAGACCAAGTGTATCGCCGTGGGGAGCTCCAGTATTGTTGGTGAAGAAGAAGGATGGTAGTATGCGTCTGTGCATCGATTACCGTCAATTGAATAAAGTGACTATTAAGAATAAGTATCCTTTACCTAGGATTGATGATTTGATGGACCAGCTGGTGGGAGCTCGTGTATTTAGTAAGATCGACTTAAGATCGGGTTATCATCAGATGAGAGTAAAAGAAGCTGATATTCAGAAGACTGCCTTTAGGACTCGATATGGACATTACGAATATGCTGTAATGCCGTTTGGAGTGACTAATGCACCGGGAGTATTTATGGAGTATATGAACAGAATTTTCCATTCTTACTTGGATCAGTTCATTGTAGTGTTTATTGATGATATATTAATTTATTCTAAATCTAATGAAGAGCATGCAGGACATCTGAGAATTGCATTGCAAGTGTTGAAGGAAAATAAATTATTTGCAAAACTGTCAAAGTGTGACTTTTGGTTGAAGAAAGTAAGTTTCTTGGGGCATGTAATATCTGAAGATGGAATAGCGGTGGATCCGTCAAAAGTAAGTGCAGTATTGCAGTGGGAACCGCCGAAGACAGCGACAGAGATTAGAAGCTTTTTGGGGTTAGCCGGTTATTACCGCAGGTTTATTGAGGGGTTCTCTAATTTGGCGTTGCCATTAACTCAGTTGACGAGAAAGAACCGAGTTTTTGTATGGGATGCTGCTTGTGAAGAAAGTTTTGAAGAGTTGAAAAAGAGATTGACTACGGCACCGGTGTTAGTGTTACCGACTCCGAGTGAACCGTTTGTGGTGTACTGTGATGCGTCTAAGATGGGATTAGGCGGGGTTCTGATGCAGAATGGTAAAGTAGTAGCATATGCATCGCGGCAATTGAGAGTGCATGAGCGAAATTATCCGACTCATGATCTTGAATTAGCTGCGGTTGTTTTTGTGTTGAAAATTTGGAGACACTATTTATATGGTTCAAGATTTGAAGTGTTTAGTGATCATAAGAGTCTGAGATACCTGTTTGATCAGAAAGAGCTGAATATGAGGCAGAGAAGATGGTTGGAATTTTTGAAGGATTACGACTTCAGTTTGAGTTATCATCCAGGAAAGGCCAATGTAGTGGCAGATGCTTTGAGTAGGAAAGCAATTCATATGGCAGCTCTGTTGGTGAAAGAAATTGAGTTAATTGAACAGTTTAGAGATTTGAGCATGGTTTGTGAGACTACTGCAGATAGTGTAATGTTGGGTATGTTGCAGGTAAATAATGACTTCTTGGATATGATTAGAGAAAATCAGAAGTTGGATGTGAAATTGGTAGATTTGATGCCTAGAGTAGGGAGTGACTCCAATAGTGACTTTAAATTGGATAGTACAGGTGTGTTGAGATTTAGAGGCAGGATTTGTGTACCAGATGATGAAGAATTGAAAAAGTCAATTTTGAGCGAAGGACATCGTAGTAGCCTGAGTATTCATCCAGGAGCTACGAAAATGTATCATGATTTGAAGAAATTATTTTGGTGGTCTGGTATGAAGAGAGACATAGCTCGATTTGTGTATGCCTGTTTGACATGTCAGAAGTCAAAGGTGGAACACCAGAGACCTTATGGATTTATGCAACCATTAGAGATTCCGGTTTGGAAATGGGATTGCATTACTATGGATTTTGTGACAGGTTTGCCGAATACGGCGAGAGGTTTTGATGCTATATGGGTGATTGTGGATCGATTGACGAAGTCTGCACACTTTGTGCCGATCAATATTAGTTTTCCATTGACGAAGCTGGCGGAGATTTACATTCGGGTAATTGTGAAGTTGCATGGTGTTCCGTCCAGTATTGTGTCGGATAGAGATCCGCGGTTTACTTCGGAATTTTGGAAGAGCTTGCAGGAAGCTTTGGGAACTAAGTTGAAATTGAGTTCAGCTTATCATCCGCAAACTGATGGTCAGTCGGAGAGGACTATTCAGTCGCTTGAAGATTTGTTGAGAGCTTGTGTGTTAGAAAAGGGTGGTGCGTGGGATACTCATTTACCGTTGATTGAGTTCACGTACAATAACAGTTACCATTCGAGTATTGGAATGGCACCATTTGAAGCTTTGTATGGGAGGAGGTGTAGGACTCCTCTGTGTTGGTATGAAACTGGTGAGAATATGGTGCTTGGGCCAGAAATTGTACAGCAGACTACTGAGACAATTCAGATGATTCGTGAGAAATTGAAAGTGTCTCATAATAGGCAGAAAAGCTATCATGATAATCGGAGGAAAGAGTTGGAATTCTGTGTAGGTGATCACGTATTCCTAAGAGTTAATCCGATGACTGGTGTGGGTCGTGCATTGAAGTCCAAGAAGCTGGATCCTAAGTTCATTGGACCTTATGAGATTTTGCAGAGAATTGATGTTGTGGCTTATAGGGTGGCGTTGCCGCCTGAGTTGTCAAATCTACATGATGTGTTTCATGTGTCGCAATTGCGAAAGTACGTTTCTGATCCATCTCATGTGATTTAGAGAGATGATGTTCAGATTCGGGAGAATCTTACTGTTGAGACGATGCCGTTGAGGATCGAGGACCGTAAGATGAAACAGCTCCGAGGGAAAAAGATACCTTTGGTGAGGGTAGCTTGGGGAGGTGCTGCAGGAGGCAGTGTGACCTGGGAGTTGGAAAGCAGGATGCGAGAAGCGTATCCGGAGCTATTTCCATCAGGTAATTTTCGAGGACGAAAATAATTAAAGTGGGGGAGAGTTGTAACACCCATTTTAATTATTTAGTCATTTTATTATTATTTTAAATATTATATGTTGGTGTACCCTTTGGTGGGGGTGTATTTGGTGATGTTTGGTGGGTGTCCCTAATGTGGGAGGACTATTGGTGGTATTTTGGTGTGAAATATAATAATATAAAAATAATAGTAACATTGGTGGAGGTGTTATTATTGTTATTATTATATTTATTATATTTGTTAATATTATTAATATTATTATTATTTTGGTGAGATAATAATATTATTATTATTATTATTATTATTATTATTATTTTATTAAGTTATTATTATTATTATTAAATTATTATTATTATTATTGGGATTAGAGAATTAAAATAGAGAAGGTGAGGGGTTAGCAGTTTTTACGATACATTGTGGGAAGTTAGAGGAAGTGGAAAAAGAACGATAGAAAGGAGAGAAGTGAGAAGAACGGAAAAAGGGAACGGAAAAGGGAGCGAAGAACGAAGGAACGGGGGAAAATCAGAATTGGCCAAACCTTGGAGGATTCTTTCATCGATCAACCGATTAACAAGGTAAGGGGGGAGAAACTTGATTGGGAAATGGTTTATACATGTATAGGGTAGTCGGGGATTCCTTAACCCCGTAGGAAGATCATCTATATATGATATTGTGAATTGATATGTTATGATTGATGATGATTGTTGTTAATTATATAGTGATCGTTAATGAATTGGTGATTTGGGTTGATTTGGCATATAGGGCATATAGGGTGTTTTACAGTTTTTAGGGAAAGTTCTGTATGGCTTTTGAGGTATCGATAAAGTGTGTAGGTGATGATTTTGGGATTGGGATTAGGAATCATTTAGGCTGAATTATGTGTAATGTTGGTACTGATGTTAAGGTGTGAATTGGGATAGGAGATTAGAGCTACTTGGCCTAGATAGCAATCTGCAGAACTGTGAGAAATTGGTGAAATCGCAGCATTCGCTGGGCTTCGCCTGGCGAGTGTTGGCGAAGTTTCTCCTGGCGAGTGGAGGCGAGAGTTCGCCTGGCGAGCTGAGGCGAGTGGCAGCGAATAATTCAGAATTAAGTCCCAGACCTAAAGGGTAGGAACTTCGCCTGGCGAGTGTGGCCAGCGAAGGTTCGCCTGGCGAATGAAGGTTCGCCTGGAGAATGCACGATAGTGAGATGAGGGCTTCGCCAGCAGGTTCTCCTGGAGAATGCTAGCAAAGGTTCGCTACGGGGCTTCGCCTGGCGAATGCCAGCGAACGTAGCAGAACCAGAACGTGATTTTGTGATGTTTTGGCCTTGAGCTTGGGCTTGTGTGATCCCTTTGGCCTTGATGCACTGTAAGAATGATGAGTGTGGGAACTAACTTGTGTACTTGGTGATAGTGCATGTTTCCTGTAATAATGACTGGTGGACAATTAGTTGATGCATATGTATGTAGTGATCAGTAGGATCGTGTGTCCCCGAGTAGTGGGATGTGTTTGTCTCTTGGTGATAGAATATGAACTTGTTTACTAACTGATTGATTTATATGGTGTTGGTGCATGTTATATCTATGTATATATATATATATATATGTGATGTATAATGATACGATCAGGTGGATCGTGTGCACTTAGTGTGCCTGAACATAATAGTTATGCATTGGTGTGTGCATATCATGGTGTCTTGGTGGGATGGATCATGTCTCGGATGGAGCGTAAGTGATCTGTCCGTACTCCTTTTGTGGAGAATGGTGGGGTTGAATCATGTCTCGGATGGAGCGTAAGTGATTCACCTGTACTCCTTTGTGGAGAATGGTGGGTTCGATTGAATGAACCAATGAGTCGGTACCGCATGCATGGTGTTGAGTTGCATTTTGCATTATAATATGTTATATTGTAATTTGAACAGTAGGTTCGTTATATGGTGTTGTTGGGGTGAATAATTGATGTGTTGGTGTGCTTTACTGCCTTATTACATGTATTACATTACCATTATATTTTTGATCATGATTTCTCACCCCTTTGTTGTTGTTGTGGTCTGTGCTTCTTCGGAAGTACAGATAATCTAGGCGCTTAGCTAGCTTGGATATTGGTGTGATTGTCGAGTCTAGGATGCTCTGATACGTAGCACGGGACTTGGGCGTTTTTATTTATTTTATGAAGAACTTATATTTTATTTCCCTGTGAACTTATCGAACTTTTATTGAATTTTATTATTTAACATCCGCTGTATTTGGAGAAAAACCTTTTTATAAGGAAATGTTGTTTTTATGTGATATCCCACTTGGGAGAATTGGAACTCTGATTTTGTTTATTTATAATGTTTATTAAGTTAATTGATTTTGGGAAGTGGGGTGTTACACTGGCAATCAGTGCAACATTGGCACATTCTTCTTCTTATTCAGAAGATGATTCAGATTCATCTGAGTCATCCCATGTTGCCATCAGAACCTTCTTCTTTTTGTCAACCTTCTTCTTAGGTTTTTCTCTTTGAAGTTTGGGGCAATCATTCTTATAATACCCAGGTTCTTTGCACTCATAGCATACAACTTCTTTCTTGCCAGATCTTCTGTGCCCAGAAGATTTCTTTCTATGATCAGATTTTCTGAAGTTGTTGAACTTCTTTCCCTTGTGCTTCCAGAGTCTGTTGATCCTTCTGGACAACATGGATAATTCATCTTCTTCTTTAGAAGAAGATTCTTCAGAGCTTTCTTCAATAACCTGCAAAGCTTTAACAGATTTATTAGATTTTAAAGCAACAGATTTACCTTTTTCCTTCTTCTGAGGTTCATCTTCCTCAAGCTCAATTTCATGGCTCCTCAGTGAGCTGATGAGTTCTTCTAAAGAGATCTTGTTCAGATCTTTAGCCATCTTCAAGGCAGTCACCATTGGTCTCCATCTGGTAGGTAGACTTCTGATGAT
Organism: Lathyrus sativus; assembly: GCA_963859935.3. NCBI lineage: Eukaryota > Viridiplantae > Streptophyta > Magnoliopsida > Fabales > Fabaceae > Lathyrus > Lathyrus sativus. Next base: position 218,696,836 of record OZ012736.1, on the reverse strand, counting down.
TTTCTTTACATGATCTGATGTAGAGTATCCCTTGTCCAGAACCTTTAGACCAGCTGTAAGGATCTGGAATCTAGAAAATATAGTTTCTATATTTTCAGATTCTTCCATTTTGAACGCTTCATACTTCTGTATAAGCGCCAGAGCCTTGGTCTCCTTCACTTGAGAATTTCCTTCATGAGTCATTTTAAGTGACTCAAACATTCCATGAGCTGTTTCTCTGTTAGTAATCTTTTCATACTCAGTATGAGAGATTGCATTAAGCAATATTGTCCTAGCCTTATGGTGATTTTTGAAATCCTTCTTCTGGGCTTCTGTCATTGATTTTCTGTCAACTTTCTTTCCATCCTCATTTGTAGGATGTTCATAGCCATCAATAACCAAGTCCCACAAATCAGCATCATACCCCAGGAAGAAACTTTCTATCCTGTCCTTCCAGTAATCAAATTTCTCTCCATCAAACATGGGAGGCTTTGTGCTGATTCTATCCCCTTCATATTTGTTACAGTTGGATGTAGATGTATCACCCATAATGACAAACAAATATTTATCAAAGTAACTTTTCTCACTGGATCTTTATTGACATGGTTAAGTGGTAGCACACACAGAACCCGAGCTCTGATACCAACTGAAGGTGAGAAAATTACTTAGAAGGGGGGGTTGAATAAGTATGACAAATAATCCAAGATTCAAACACAATTATTTTTATCCTGGTTCGTTGAACTCAACTACTCCAGTCCACCCTCTCAAGAGTGATTTGCCTTTCTCCGTCAAGGACTTAATCCACTATTTAATCAAACAGATTACAATAGTAACACCTAAGAACAACAGTTCTTAGTCTTCTCAAGAGCTACTGATCCCAACTGGATCCTCTTAAGGAAAACCTTTTACAATCAATGTAAAACTATTACAAGAGTAAGAATGCTTCTAAGAAGCTATTATCACAACTGTGATATTTCTCTTAAGTTTAAGAACAATGTTACAGCAAAATAAAATATAAGAGCTTTGAGAGATTTGCTTTGATGAGTGATTTTTGCAAGTAGTTCGTTACTGAAGAAGATGGAGTGGACTTCTTTATATAGGCACTTAGATCCATGAAGTCTTCTCAACCTTGAAGGTTGTGCTGAAAAGCCTGGAGCCTTTTGTCTTTACATTGGAGGCTGTGCTGAAAAAGCCTGATGCCTTTTGTGTTTTACTTTGCAGAAACTTTCCTTAGAATGGAATGCACAGATAAAACCTTTTTGTTTGTGTTCTTGTGTCTAGCATAAAATAGGAAAGAGCTGTTGAGATATGCCAACGTACATATTCAAATATTCTTCACTAAGTAGTTCAGCTATCAACATCAGAATCTGGATCTTCAGAATCTCTAGAGTAGAGATCTTCTGGATCATCAGAGTCTTGGGATGTTCTTCAGATTGTGCTGAGTTAGAGTAAGTGCAGCTTGTGTGCTTGAGCGTGTAATTCTGTCAGAGCAGAGTCTTCTATATCAGATTCTTCTGATGACTAAGCTTCTGAACTCTCAGAGTCTTTTATTCTTTAGAGGCTTCTGCTTCAGAATCTTCAGTAGACAACACTCAGATTCTTCTGGAGGCAGCGTTCAGATCTTCATCTAAGATGCTCTTGAACCTTTGAAGCCTTTCATAATATCATTGTTCAGATCCAAATTTTCTCTTTAAGAATATTTTCTTTAGTACCTGTAGCAAACAGTCTAGAACAAATTTAGAGTATATAATTCTTGAATACAAAATTCATAAGTGTTATCATCAAAACATAGAGCTATTACTAAGAAACAATTTGTGTTCTTACACGTTCCACTGATCATTGAAATTGGATATCTCTATATACGCTTTATCCAAATCCTTCTTCCTATGCTTCAAGAGGCTACTAGTACTCTTCAGATCTTGGCCAACTCGCTCTCTCATCCTGATCTTATCAGAAAACTCCTTCTCCTTCTTGGTCAATGTTTATGTCTTCACCTTAGCCAAGTAGACAGCTTCACCTCGCTCATGCTTCAGCTGACTGATTTCCTTTTTCAGCTCCTCATTCTCTTTGCGCAGTTCTTCCTTCTCTGCCCAAAGCTTATTGTATCTCAAGATTTCAATTGTCATAGGCTACTCAATGACCAATGTATACAAAGGTTCTTCAATAGAGAAAGGTAATAGTACTTCCTCAGCCCTTTTCTGGATCCATCCTACATAAGCACTATAAGCTCTAAAACCACCTTTACCCAAAAAGCTTCCCCTTCTTATGAATTTTACCCCACGCATCAACAATTCTCTTCAGAATATCAGGGTCAGCTATACCAGTGAAGTACAAAGACTCTTGAACATCTTCATCCTTTGGTGGTCCCCTCAAAGCGTATCTGATTTGTCTGAAGGTGGGAGAAGGGTTCTAGTTGATCCCCATTTTCATTCCCATCAAAGGTACATTAGGGAAGCTACCACAAATGAAAATGGTGTCTTTTCCAAGCAGATCTCGGTTAAACCAGAAAATATCTTTGGCAGTTAAACCCATCAGTCTTTTCAACCATTCAGAGGAATTCCTAGAATCAACAAAGGCTCTAGAATGAGGAAGATGATCCATAAATCACTAGTGAAAAAGTGGTGCACAACAAGAAACTATATTTCCTCTTCTCTTCTCGTTCTTGTAATGCACGGAGTAGTATAGATCTCCTAAGAGCGTTGGCACAAGATTCTTTGATATAAAGAGACGACACATTAGGAATCAACATAATACCATAAACACACAATGCCAATATGGCCTTGAAAACAACCCAACAACCCTCACTAGCATACTGCCAAGCTTTCTCCACCAAGAAGGCTAAGGTATATCCAGAGACTCCGCCTTTGCTGACAACATTATCCACTAATATATACTTGCTCAAATAAAGAGCAACAACAAACTTGTCAAATATGGGCTCTCCTCATAATGAAAAAAGGGTGTTCCATCCTGGACAGGGATTCCTAAGATATGAGCATACTCCTCTAAAGTGGGAACCAACAAGTAGTCTGGAAAGGTGAAACAACGTAGAGGTGGGTCATAGAACTACAATAGAGTGTGAATGGTTCTATACTCATAGTCTGAGACATTGCGAACGAAATCCAAAATCCTCCTATAATCTCTTATGAAGGCTTCAAGAACACTGGGATCGGCCATAGCAATCAGATCAAGAAGAGGTCCCAACTCTGGCGAATGGAAAATGTATACAATGATCTTCTGTCAATCTCCATCTCTATAGAAAACTAGATAACCAGAACCAAAGGCAAGACAAGAAATTGAAAGTACATAAACATGCAATGTTAAGATGCAGAATGATTATGCAGATGCACACATGGGATCAACGTATCCAATGCTCAAGATAAACTATTGCGTTGTTGACTAAACAGAACCAGAACTCCACTCTAATAAGAAACCCTGAAAACCAGAACTCCCAAGATCAAAACTCCACACTGACAAGAAAACCAAAAAACCGGGTTGGTTGAAAGTCAAGATTTCCTGCAAAAACCCATCCCCTCTCACATCTAGTCTTGGATGGCATGCCATCCTATTCAGGTTATTAGTATCATGGACTCTTAGGTCGAGAAACGATGATACGTTCGCCATTTCTAGTTTGGCATCATCACCAATCGAGGAGGTCTCAACTGACTTCCCAATGAACGGTCTCCAGAGTCGTAAGTTTTCTAAGTCAATACCCTATCATTTGCACCAGACACACATGATAGAGTATCTCCAAAGAAACCCTCGTCTGGATGTGAATTTCATGCCAACTATACATGGCTAGACACCACGCAAGCCACACTACTCTCTACTCTAATCCTAGGTGTATACTCAAGCCTGGGTAGTGGACTTATCTCTCATGGAACAACCCACCCAACAGCACAGCAGTAGCAGCATAATAGGATAACAATAATATGCAACAATAAAATGCAGATGGAATAATATACAACAGATAATGTACATAAAAGAAAATAACTGCATAAAAATAAACACCCGAAGAAACAGAAACAGACAAGCGCTAGGATTGACTCGCATAGGGAACCAGATTTCCCTAACAGAGTCGCCAGTTGTCGCAACTGCAAAAAAAAACCGGCGGAAACAAGTAGAAGCATTGCGACTGAGCATTATTTATCCTGACACAGGGAAAGGAAATGATCGAAGAAAATCTAAAAGAAAGGAGAAGACAAGGTCATCGCAACCAAATCTTAGGTTCAGAAGTCGGTTACGCAAGGGGAAAGTATTAGCACCCCTTCACATCCGTTGTACTCAACGGGATCCACGCTTGTTGCCTAATTAAAGGGTGAGTTATCTAAAAACTACGGCTAAAACAGAAACGGGAAAGGGAAAATAAAAAGGAGACATGATAGTACATCATCGTCATATGCCTACGTATTCCCTCGTGCAATGGGAAAGTCAGAGTCAATGTAGTTTAGAAAATTACGAGTGATGGGGGAAAGATTGCTCTCCAAGACATCACCGTCTTGTACCTACGTATCCTCATATGGTATGAGAATTCATAGCAAACGTAGTTCAGGTAATGAAACCACAGGTTGGTTAAGAGTTTTTTATGAGCGATGTTAAGTTCCCATTCTAGCAATTAGAGTCGATGCCTGTTTGTGGTAGAACGGAAAAGTAACCTACTCTTTTCTGAAAAAGGGTTTGAAGAACAAATCTCGAAGGATAAAAAGGTTTGAAGTTTGTTTGTGAATTTTAATGAAGTGAATTTGTTTGACTTGAGATTCACGTTGCATTAAAGACTATGATATAGGAATGAATGTGTCAAATATTGCCCCCAGACGGGACATATGCAAAACACTCTAGACGAACGAGAGGAGACCCCTCACTCATCATTTCCCATATACTTAAGGCTCGTGGCGCACAATATTCATCGTCATTATTAAGTATGTTAGAATTGTTTTGAGATGAAAAGAGAGAAAGATGCATGGAAGGTCTGAGGAAACTCGGTCTCAACGTTGTCATGCAAAGTGGCCCTAAGGTCAGGATGCGAAAGGAAATTCTATCATAATGTTAGCATGCAAAATATGGACCTAAGGTTGAGGTTAAAAGGGACTAACCTATTTGTTATCATGCATGGATTACACTCCTAATGTCTATCCTACTCCAAGCATAATCGAAAATTATGTTGGACTAGGAGGCCTTAAGGGAGCATGCAAGAACAAGATAAAAACAAGAAAACAAGGCAAAAACAGCAGCTACAACAACGCTTCCTACACAAAATAGCAATAAAATCTAGCAAGGAAGCACAACAGCATTTAACAGCTACTAATTCAGCACAAAAAGCAGGTGTAAAAGGCAGACAACAAGCAAGGCAACATACAACAACATGTAAATTCAAAATAGAACAACTATTGAAAATAGGGCAGCAAGCATGCTTCAACATAATCAACATGAACAAGCATTAACCATGAACAAGTATCAAGCAAAGATGGACATGCATTAACAATCAAACACAAGTGCTCAACAAGATTGCATCACCAAGAATTCATCAAGAACAACATGCTTTTCATATCAATTCAAACGATCATGCGACAAACGACATCAGAAGCAAACACAAACATGCATCACAAGTCCAGCAAGACGATCATCAACAATCATCAATTAACATGACAAAAATGACCAAAGCATATGATTATCACATCAAGCAAGCAACATAAGCATTTCAAATATTTATGAACATAAACCAAAAGTCGCACGTCGAAGAATCACAATCAAATAATCAAGCATGATGAAATAAGTCAAAAACAGTCCAGACAAATGCATCATATCAATCCATGAAGGTTAGAGGTGGAAAGAAATCAAAACATGCTTGAAAACAACCAAAAATCACATTCTGGTCCAGTGTTAATCGATTAACCATTTGCAGTGCAAATGTGGTTAATTGATTAACCACTTGAAAATGGCTAAAAATACATTGGTTAATCGATTAACTAGTTTTGTACTGCAATTGGTTAATCGATTAACACTGCACCAGAAGCAAAAAAACAATAAATTAAAAGCACTTCCAGCAATTAATCAATATGCAATCATCCAAATGATCATGTAATCAGTTATGCATGAATTTAACACCAAAAGTCAGTGATCAAATATTAATCAAACTTATCTAAGCATTGAGATCATAAATCACATAGGTCAAATCATCAAAATAAATTAAAATTGAGGATCTACATTTTGATTATCCAAATAAGCTCAAAACAGAAGTGGATCTAGAATTAACCAACCTTCAAAGCTAAGATTTGCTTTAGTAAGTGTTGTTCTACTGCAAAATGATAGATTCAAGCTAGAAACCCAAGAAAACTTCAAGATACAAGATATTTCTTACATGAGAAGTGAAGAATGAGCCAAATTAAGCCAAAATTGATCCAAGAATCACTTATAAGCTTGCTTCCAAAACCAGATCCAGATCCAAGTGAAAATTAAATGATGAATTGAACTTGATGGAGATGAATGATGGAGGTTAAGCTCTAGAATTCAAGGATTCCAATGAAGAATCAAAGAATTTAAGTGAAAGAGCTTTAATGGAATTTTGGAGTGTGAGGGAATTGAGAAAAAGTTGAGAGAATTTGAGAGCAAATTCTGAAGAAAAAAATGAAGAGTGAATGAGTGTGAAATCTAATATTATGGTGAGGTTTGGAGTGGATTAGCTTAAATAAGCTTTTGATTAGTGTCACACCCTAATTTTTGACCGTAAGATCCCACCTCTTCGTGCATTTCTCTGGTATCCTTTTTTTTTGTACATTATCGTTCATGCCGTTGTGTATGTTTACTATGGCTAACCAGCTCGTGCAGGTGTTTTAAGGTTCAAAAGATATTCGTATGGTCTACCAGGCCTCGAGCCAAGTTTATCATAGTTCGCAACAAAGCTCACGAGCTGATTGAGACTCATTGGTCTTCTACCTGGCCCTGAAATCAGGAAGAAGTCTAAATTGATGTGTGAAGAGTTGGATCCTATCAAGGAGATTTCATCATGTTCAAAACCTAGCTCAAAAGGATATTCAAAATTTCAAGTCATAGTGTCTGTTTTTCAATTCATTTAAGTCCTGGGAAAACTCCATAGAGTTGGCATTACAAGATGCATTGCAAGATCCAACTTCATGACTAGTTTCACGATACAAGCTCATCGTAAAATAAAAGTTTAAAATTTAAGAGCTACAAGGAACGAACTTCAAAATTCATCACAAGTGAAATTATTCGTATAAAAGTTCATTAGGTGTCATTGAGATTGGTCTTCGCCATACTACACGCCTTAGATAAAATACTACTCATACACAATTCATACAAGTTAACCATATGGAAATACGGTAACATTTGGTTTCTATACCGTTAGAACACTCTTCGGGCACCCAAAGCAGTTTAGTTACATTCATATTGAGCAATAACGGATTACAATAAAAGCGCTTTATGATATATGGATGACTCGGTAATTGAACAAAAGAAGAATTATCCAATTACAATGGTAGATTCCTACAGTTCTAGACTCTATTAACTCAACACTTTTCAAAGTCCTAAGACTAAGCTCGGGCTTGAGCTCTACCACCATCTCTAAGGCTTCATGAGCTCCTCAACGCCATTTTGTTCGCCTTTTGCAACCTAAACATAACCAGATAGTTAAGTTACTGGCAATCCTGCGAACAAAGTATTAGCATAACAATATCAGTTTGACACAAGTGAACAAAGAGAATTCAAAAGTCCAAGAATTGAATCAAAGTTTAGAGCTAAGAGGGAATAAGTGGATTTAGTTCTGCCCTCAGTTTCTTTCAAAGAGCATCATTGGGCACGACTACGAGCAGCCGGGAGGACAACAACAGAAGTCGTCATCAACTCTCTACCGTACATCGAAATTGAAGTTCAGACATGAAAGGTAGCTAAGCTTAGATAGTTCAACAATGCGAAAGCACGATTGAAACGACAGTATTCCAATTTTTCCCAAAGTCCTGGCTCAGACTTTAAATCATCATTGCCCGCGAACCTCCCCCGGCAAACGGCGCAGAACCGGCAGCCTCCGAACATCGAAGCGGCATCCTGAAAGAAGAAGAAGATAAAAGCATATCAGCAAGTGATAACACTGCAACACAGAAACAAATTAGCCCGCGTTTACAAGAAGGTGATGTCACTGCAGTACATCAACAACATCGCATTCAAGCCTCAACAGCGAGTTACAGCAACACCTGCAGAAGAACAATAAATAGCGGCCACAACAGTGCAAAGGCATAGCAAGCAGTATGCCACAACAGTACAAACATGTCAACTGCAAATAGCAGTACAAACAACATCACAATGACAATTTACAAGCAAGCATCCATAATAGCATATCAGCTTCACTGGCAAAACATCATTGACAAGTACTTCAACAATTCACAACAACCGCGACAAGGGCATCCCAACACATCAGTGACAGCTGCAACATTTCTGCCGCAGGCAACAACGGGTTTTCCTCGCATCAGCAAACATCAAGCAACTCAACTCACTTACATCTGCAGAAACACCATTACAAAATCAAAGTTGTCAACACTAAGTGTAATGTTGGCGCTAATCAGAATCAAGCAATTTCAATGGTTTCATATTATGCTGCATTTCTCTCAACCTGTCAAAAGAAAACCAATTTGGGAGAAGTTGATTAAAACCGCTATTGCTTACCTCAAAGACTCTAGCTATAGCCACTTGGGTGATGCAGCCTTGCATATTTTTCTTCAGAGTAGACCATTTGGATGCTCAAAACTCATACTTCAAACCAGAAGAACAAGACCTTGCGTTGCTCTATGACCCTAACAGCTGTGAGTGATGAGTCGCCCTCGGTGTTCAACATTAGCGCATACCCTACAACATAACCAAATAGAAGGGGATTTATCAGTTCCAAACACCTGCCACCTGTTCAACACAACCAATATTGGTTTAGAAACATGGAAAAGAAAATCTTCACAAGTTTATTCAATTCATAGTTGAAATTTTCAAAAGGTATGATGAAGTCTATATAGAATTCAAGCCATACATGCAAAAGGATGATGCACTTCTTGCTATTGGGGCACTTTGTGACAAATTGAAGCAGACCAAGCCTTGTAAATCTGAACTTGAGCGCATGCTAGTGCAACATGTCTTACCTGAGTTCAACAGTCCTGTTGGACACCTTAGAGCTAAGGCAGCATGGGTTGCAGGTTTGGAGAAGAGATGGCACCTTATGCACTAGGACCATGTCAAATTCGGCTACTGCATTTTGGAGGTGTACGAACTCTGCAGAAGCTGATGATGGAGCTGATGATCTAGGCGCTCTTGCCACATTTGGTTGCTTGCATGCTATTAGCACAATCCTTGAATCAGTGAGCAGGCTTCCTCATCTTTTTGTGCAAATTGGGCCAACTTTGCTTCCTATAATGCAAAGAATGTTAACAACAGATGGTCAAGAGGTTTTCGAAGAAGTTTCGAGACCAATTAGTTCCAAATTAGTGCAACAGGAATCAGACTTTCACACATAGAACTACCATTCACGTTCGTAAAAGTTGTGCCGCATCCATGAATAATTCCTGCAAGCGAAAACTCAGCAGTTAGCACCGTGAGTTGGATCACTAAATTATTTCCTAAACATTGATGTCCCAAGAAGTGCTCCCGCTGCTAGGAATTACTGCTAGACCCTCATTTCTTCCAGCTGCGTCAACCGCCCTGCAAAAAGGTCATAAAACCAGACATAATTGATCAATAATGCAACTTATGCCCAACACAAGGATGTTGTTATTGCTGCCAGAGGACCTGTTCAGCGATTACCTGTTTACAACTGTCTCAGACACGGGACATACGGGAACCGATATTAGTTCAGTTTTTGTTTTGGTGCTAAGCTTAAACTTCATGGAAGGCATTGGCATCTCAGTGTTGTTGAAAAGGTCCAGCAACAACAAAGGACCTATTGTTCGCAGCAGCAGAAGCTTGTTCAGCCCCATTTATCGTCCTAACATCACATTCACATGACGGGCTTCATGTTCTTGATAATTTTAAAGAGGCTTATGCTTGGTTGAGTCATAACACAGAAGTAGACGATAAAGTGGCATCTTGGTGGGATTACGGATATCAAACAACTACAATGGCTAACCAAACTGTCATTATTGACAATAATACCTGGAATAACACGCATAACGCTACTGTTAGTACTACAATGCTTAAACTCCCTCATGTATAAACTTTGATATCACAGATTTATGATAAAGCATTCGACAGAGTGAGGCGGACAGAGATTGAAAAGGTATACCCTGCAAACACTTGAGACTGCTGCTCTTTGTCACCGGTTTTTTCGTGAAGGCTTCACCAAACGCATCAAGCACGAACTTTCCTTCTGGGCTTCTAACCCGCCTCCTAGCCCAAGACCTTTGCCACCTGTACTTGCCAGGGCATGATCAAAAAATAACCGTTAGAGAATATTCCTTGAAGGAATAAAAGATGCTATTCAGAATCAAATCAAAATTGAATCACAAATCAATCATTTGAATGTCAATTAAGCAGGTCATCACTACCATCATCGAAAAGGGAAAGTTTCAATTGGATTTGTCCCAAATAGGAAACCCTAAATCAAATTCAATCAGCATTCAAGATGTTTTCCTATATAAAGAGAAGAATGAAAACGAAAACAAGGGGAGAAGAAGCTATCGCGAAAATTAAAGTCACTACAGAGCCCCTTTCGAAAAACCTAAATATAAGAGAAAGACTTATCTTTCTTCAAACCATCGCCGGAATCCCTTCACCAAACCACCGCCAGAGAAACCGAAGCGAAACCCTCCTCACAACTCCTTCACGAAGCCGCCGATTACATCCCTTCAATCCATTCGCATCCACATCGGCGATCGCCACTTCCGTCGCTGCCACTAACCTTCGGTAAACCATTATACATGTTTAAGATTGTGGAACTATTGATGTCGCGTTTTGTGTTTCAGGTACAAGAACTGGGGAAACGACGAAGGATCGGGTGAGAGGGGAATCGAGAAAGAAGAAAGCGATCGAGTGGGAAAGAGAGTGATCGAGGAGGAAGGGTTCTCTTTATTTACTTTGTTTAATCTTGATGTAATGATCTTATGTCTGCACACACAATACTCACCACACACACCACTAATCATAGCTTAAACCCCCCCCCCCCCCCCCATTAAGCCCTTAACCTTTTATTTAACCCTCTAATTAACCTTTTTAATCAACCTAATTATCGTTTTTAAAAACCAATTTAATTAATCATCACCCTTTAAAAATCAGTTTTTTCTAAATAAACTAATAACTCCCTTTAATTAACTTTTTTCAATCAATCTTTTAATTAATCACCCTATTAAATTAATTCATTTCACTAATCTACTAGTTATTTAACATTTCAATTTTATTTTATTTTAGTCACCTTATTGTTTATCTCATCAACTTAACATTTATCTTATTAAATAAGTATGAATAATTTGTTCATACTTCTAAATAACAAAAAGACCTATTTTCATATGATTTAAAATGATTTGTATTTATTCTATTTATTAAATTAAAAAATATCCTATTTAGTAAAAAAAAAACTCTCTTTTGCTAAATAACCTGTTTTATTAATAACTAAGAGATTATTTGTTTTAATAAAAACCTATTTTACAATAATTTAAATATTTTATTCGTAAAAATAGTAATAACCTTTTAAGCTATTTACTAATCTTTATCTTTAAAAATCCCCATAATAGCAATAAAACCTTTTAATCAAAACCAACTCATTTAATAAATAATTTATTTATTTAAAATCATTTCTCTCTAGGCAAATAATCAATTCATAACATTAGCTTCGCTAAATTAATCATTTAAAAACAACTTCTTTTCTTAAAAATTATTAAACTAATATATTTATTTTCTCACAAAATCAATTCAACCCCCTTCTTCAAATCAATCACACCCTTAATCAACTTAAATCAACATCGCGTCTAACTCAATCGTGCACGCTTGCGCTTCGCTCCGACCCCGTTCGCACACCCACAATTCACATCACTTTCACTCACTTAGTGCTTTCATGCGTGTGTATGAATTTACTTTACTGTCTTTACTTTCCGCAATTTATATTTATCATCATATATTATCGCATTGCATTCCGTCCAAAGGAAAAACCTACACATAAGTCAACACTCATGTGTAGTGCACATCATTTGCATCATAATCCCCTTTGATCCTTGATCCCATTCAAGTCGATCTTTTAGGACAGATCCTACCCCATAGGTGGACCTTTGTCTTTATCTTTACAACATAGAAAAACAAACAATCAACTCAAAACAACAAATATTCAAACACAATAGAGAAATAGATGTTAATCACCTTAAGCGAGATAGAATCTCCACCTCACAACAATACAATCAATACCGTAGGAACTTTGCCTTAAGAGAGATAGAGGCGTACCTTGTCGATCTATATCTGTGTACTTGAGCCCTTCTCTTAAGACGATGCAAAGACTATTTTCCTACAACTTGTGGCGGTTAAATCTCTCTTAAAATGACAACTCACCTTTTTTCCTAAAACCAATCAACCAACTACCCTAAACCCGTAGGAACTTTGACCACAGTCAAAGAACTCCTCAAACCCTTTAGGGGAACTACGGATACTCTGATTCCACTCCCGTAAGGATATGTAGGCATAAGATGCGATATCTTGTCGAGTATACTTAGAAATATACCCCTAGGTCTTTAACCATTAAGCAGATAAACACCTAGCAATAAACAAACATAAAACAAGAGGTTCCTGTAGACCTTGAATTTGCTTTGCATTGTGGGAATTTCGATCTTTATCCCTTCCTTCGAACAAATCAAAGTTCGGTTGCAAAATGAATTAAAGATTCAAACTAATCAATAGTTTGGTATCCGATTTTCACCGCGACAGAAATGGCGACTTCACTGGGGATGGAAGTGGGTCTCCCTATCTTGTTTTATTTCTTTATTATTTTGTTTATTTGCTTACCTGCTTACTTGCTTATTTGTTCTTTATTTCTTTTGGGCTGTTATCTTTGAGTGGTGAGACAAAGTCCTACACCCGGACTTGAGAAAAATTATGATAGGATGGTGATATATTCGATGAGGCTTATAGGGAGTGAGTCCCGACTAAGTTGACTCGAGAATCCCGCTTAGTTGAGACCCTCTTGAAAATAGTTCGGTTGAATGAGTTTAGTCGTGAAAACTTTTACTATTTTCAATTGGAGTCCATGATACTAAGGACCGTAGTTACCTTTAACCCCACTTTGGCCTTTATTAGGACGTAGTGCGAGGCTATGAGGGAGTAAGTCCCGAAATAGTGCTACGCGATGCTACACTCAAAAGAAGTTCTCTTGAGAATATTATTAATCTCCGAGTTAGTTGGGAAATTGATAATATCTGATAGATGGACTAATGACTTTGGGACCTCCTTAGAACCTTGTTCTACAGGTACCATCCACCTCTAGTCCTTGTCCTTTGGGAATGGGTATACCCTTGGCCCCATGCTCATTGCGAACCTATGACCTTTGTTTGTTTATCTTTGTGTGCTCTTATGTGCTTACTTGTGTTTGTTGCATTCATATAGCATCATACTACATTGGACTGTATGGGATTTACCCTTTATTTATGAACATTGTAGGACATTATGGATTCCAATAGACGAAATACTCTAAAATATACTTTTAAGAGTCCCAAATTGGATGACCTAAGGGTGTTGGGAGCTTTGATTGAAGACCAAGAGAAGTTCAAGGGTAAATATGGTAAGTTACTATCTTTGTTGAGGCGTAAGGCAAATGAAGACCTCCTTTCCGCTCTATCACAATTTTATGATCCGATGTATCACTGCTTTACTTTTCCAGATTATCAGTTATTGCCAACTTTGAAAGAATACTCCTTTTTGTTAGGTCTGCCTATTCTAAAAGAATCTCCTTTTCCTTTCTTGGAAAAGGACCCCGAAGAAAGAGACACCGCTAAGGCCCTTTATCTCAAGGTATCTGACGTTAAGGCCAACATGGTTGTTAAAAGTGGGACTTTTGGTTTGACTACAAAATTTTTATTCGAGAAGGCTTCATTTTATACTGATTTTACGAACAAGGCTCCATTCGAGGCAATCTTCGCCTTACTTGTCTATGAGGTGTTTCTATTTCCAAGTTTTAAGGGGTTTGTTGACCTTAACACAATTAAGATCTTCATGAGGAACAATCCGGTGCCGACTCTATTGGGTAACACCTATCACTCTACACATCTCTGAAACCTTCGTGGTGGAGGAATGATTACATGTTGTGTGCCCTTATTATACAAATGGTTCCTTACCCACTTGCCCAAGTATGTTTCCTTTTGGCATCTTAATAATAAGCGTTGGTCAGAAAGGATTATGGCTTTGACCCATTCTGACATTGATTGGTATAGCCGTGAGTATGATGGGATTCTAATCATTGATGGATGTAGAGATTTTGCTAATATACCGTTGCTCAGCTTTGGAGGGGGGATCAGTTATAATCCGGTTTTAGCTCACCGACAGTTGGGATATCCGTTGAAGGGACCACCTAAGAGCATACAAGTTGAGAGTATTTTCTTCGAGGATAATCAAGAGCTCTGAGAGAAGATTGTGGAAGCTTGGAAACATTTGCATAAGAAAGATGGGAATAGTTTGGGAAAGCCCAACTGTGTGTCTTTGGAACTGTATCTTCAGTGGGTAAGGAATAGGGCGATCAAGCTGAGGATGCCTTACTCTCTTCAAGATCCTATACCTCCGAGAAGGGAGCCCACTTATGTCTTTATGTCCGAAACTGAGAAGTTAGAGGTTGTTTTGAAGAAGTCGCAACATGAGTTAGAGTCATGGAAGAACAAGTATCTAGTGTCTGTTGCAGAGATTGATGAACTTCAGAAAGAGAAAGATGAACTCCAGAAGCAGCTACAGTTGAAGGATGAAGAGTTACTCCCCTGCAAGAAGAGGAAAGTCATGGAGGATTTATTTTTCTCTGATCCACAATGCACTATTTGGAAGCTGATTGTAGACAACCTTATCCGTGAGAAGACGCAATTAGAAGAGCAGCTCAAGCGGCAGAATTCGAAACTTCCTTAGTGTCTTTACTAGCTTTTATTTAGCTTTTATTTGAGACTTTTAAAAGCAATGATTTGTATTCCGTTTCAAAATAAATAAAAACGTTTTCTTTTACCCCAATGTTTATAAATGGTTGGGATCCCATGAAGTCCTACTCATCTTGCATTGCATTCTTTCTTTATTCATTTCAAGAAACTCAATTTTATTTCTCAGGTATTGTAACAATGGATTTCAAGAGAGAAGCATTGGAGTACACTTTTCAGAGTCCTAACATTGAAAGCTTGAGAAGACTAGCAGATCTCATCGAGAACCGTCACGCTTTCACAACAGAATATGGAGAAGTCTTATGTTTCCTCGAACTCAAGATGAAAGGAGGGTTGTTGGAGACCCTTGTTCAGTTTTATGATCCGTTGTACCATTGTTTCACTTTTCCAGATTACCAGTTGATGCCGACTCTGGAAGAGTATTCTGATTTCTTGAGGATGCCTGTGACGGCCCGACCTATATTCACCAGCCAGGAGGACGTACCCAGTCACCAAGAAATTGCAAACACTACTCATCTCAGCTTAGCAGATGTTCAAGCACACTTAACCACCAAGGAAGGAGTCCTTGGATTCCTAGCTGATTTCTTGATCGAAAAAGTCCGTTACCATGCTGAAAGAAAAGAAGTCCTTATCTTGGAAGCCATCTTTGCTTTATTGGTCTATGGGATCTTTTGGTTCCCTAAAGTTGATGATTTCATTGATATTGATGCGATTAAACTATTCATACTCAAGAATCTGGTTCCCACTTTGTTAGCTGACACATACTATTCAATCCACTCTAAGAATGTTGAACAAGGATGACATATCATTTATTGTACTGCTCTGTTGTATTCATGGTTCATTGCTCACCTGACTCGGCATCCGTCTATCTGGGAAGAGGTAGAATCACCCCGTTGGTCTGAGATAGTTATGGCCCTTACTCACTCTGATATTGTGTGGTACGACCCTACCTATGGAGGTATATGTATGATTCCTAGCATTGGAGGATTTACTAACATACCGCTCATTGGGAGAGAATGATGTATAAGTTACAACCCTGCTTTGGCTCGCCTCCAATTTGGGCATCCTATGATCGAAGTACCTGACCAAACTCTGTTAGAAGGGATCTTTCTCAAGGAAGGAGAAGATCCAGACCTGAAGACCGTCATAATCTATGCATGGAGATACATCAATAAGGAAGGAGTGACTGCTTTAGGATACCCCAACTGTGTTGTCTCTGAAGAATATCTACATTGGGTGCGAGAAAGAGATCTCAACCTCAAAATGCCATTTCCTTTTCACGAACCTATGGTATTGGCTTTTCATGATCCTGATTGGTTTGATGTGAGCGAAGTAGATCAATTGAAGGCCGCTTTGGATGAGGCTCGGAAACTGAAGACCGCTTGGAAGAACAAGTTTTTCACACTCAAGGTAGAGAAAGAGAAGTCCCAGAAGCTGCCAGAAGTAGAGCTTGCAAGGAAAAGGAAGGCGCGAGAGGATTTATTTTCCTCTCACACCTCTTCAAGAGTTGTCACCAATGATGATCTTCCCCCAACTGCTATGACTTGGAAGGAATGTGTCGATCGACTCATCAGTGAGAAGGCCGAGTTACAAGAACGCGTCAGTCAGTTAGAAGAAGAACTTCACGCACAGAAGGAGCGTAAGGAGTAGATCTCTGAGTTTCTCTTTTGCTTTTGGTTCAATGTAATAAAATCTTAAAAGAGTACTTTGCTTTCTAATGCTTCGAATATCAAAATAAAATAAGTTTTTTTTCCATGTTACAATACCGGAAAATAATTTGAGTTTCTTGAAGTTTCATACTCATTTGCATTTTTGCATAAGCATAGCATCGTTTGCATTCCAGGGTCTCACTCTTGCTTCATCTCCGCAGACAAGCTGAATCACCGGTACAACACTCGAGCTAGTCAACGCCAGAAGATGGATCAACTCGAACAAGAGAACAGGGTACTCCGTGATGAAGTTGCAGTCCTGAAAGAAAGTCTGGAGAGGTTGAATGGTCTAGTGGAAGCCTTATCCAATCAAGCCTCGATCAACAACCAAGAGGTTCCGAGGATCGTGATCTCTAAAGTGACACCCACACCGATCCCAGTGGTGTCTTCTGTTGCTGAAATGTCCTACAGCATGCCTCAAGGTTTTCTGTGGGGGTTGTTGTCGCTTGCGCGAAAAATAAGGTGCCGGCATGACAGAAGAGTCGCCACCTTTCGTTATTTATCCCTCAGAGCGGGAAAGGAAACGATCGGAAAAACCTGACGAATAAGGGAAAGACAAGGTCATCGCAACCATTGTCTGGGTTCGGGAGTCGGTTACGCAAGGGGAAGGTATTAGCACCCCTCACGTCCGTCGTACTCGACGGGATCCTCGCTTGTTTGTTTACTTGGACGGGTTGGTTTTAATCTATCTACCTATCAAGGCTGGCTGAAAAAGAAAAGAAAAATGACTCGGCAAAGCGTCGCGCTTTATGCCTACGTATTCCCATCAGAGAATGAGAAATCAGAGTCAACGTAGTTCGGCTAACTACGGGTTATGGGGGGAAGGTTGCTCGCTAGGACGTCGCATCCTATGCCTACGTACTTTCATCTGGTATGAAAGATCAGAGCAAACGTAGTTCGGGAAACTACAGGGAAAATAACTCAACTAGGAGGGAGACTATCAAGTCCTACTGTTATCATGCCATGGATTCATCCTATGGTTGAGGTTTGAACAGGGAACTCCTAGATGTTATCATGCATAGGTTTCAACCTAAAAGTCTATCATCAAATCCTTATCAAAGGAAATGAGAGCCCTAAGGGATCATGTCAATGATACACCAAAACAGACAAAAGCATCAGCTTTAACAGTAAAATGCCTGCAATGCAAGTGAGGGAGGAAATGTGTGTGGGGCTTCAGCCTCCACAAGCTCGTCTCAACCTCAAGCCAGTCATGAAATAACAGTAATCATACTGAAAATAAACAACATGCTATCAAGCAATGAACAGATAAAGGAAATGAAGTGCCATCAGGCAAACAAAACACACCTGAGAAAGAATCACCTATTCTCTAACCCTAACCCTAATCACAGGATCTAAACAAACCTAAGCAAAACTCTCAAGCAGAACCCTAAGCAGGAGAAATCATTCCCAGTCTTCAAGCTTCAAAACAAGCTTACCAAAGAAAGGGAGCTAAGCAAGCAAGCTCATAGTGTCTTCCTCAGGAGAACACTAGGAGGTGTATACTCAGGAGTCATACCCTATGTGGCTCAACCACTGTGATCAGTTTACATCCCTCCTCAGGAGAGATTAAACTCACAAGCAGGCTCCAACATCACTGGATATTTAGGAAATCCTATCTGAACTAGTGGAACTAAGTGAATAGACTCATAGGACCTTCCTCAGGAAAGTACTAGGAGGCTTCCACTTAGGAGTTGTATCCCATGTGGCTCAACAACATGTGATCAGTTTACATTCCTCCTCAGGAGAAATTAAACTCACAAGTTGGCTCCAACATCATTGGATACTTGAGAAATCCTAGATAAACTAAGGGAACTAAGTGAATAGACCCATAGGACCTTCCTCAGGAAAGTACTAGGAGGCTTCCACTTAGGAATTGTATCCCATGTGGCTCAACAACAAGTGATCAGTTTACATTCCTCCTCAGGAGAAATTAAACTCACAAGTTGGCTCCAACATCATTGGATACTTAAGAAAGAGGTGAGAAGGAAGGATGAAAGTCATTCATAGTGCCTTCCTCAGGAAAGTACCATGAACTTCCTTCAAACTTCAGGCTCTCAAACCTCACAGACGGGAGATGAGACAAGCTCTGGGTCTCTGCATCTTGGTCTACAAGCTTCTCCTTATGATGCTCTCCATCAATATCCTCAAGGCAACCCAAGCCCTTCATCAAATTCCTCAGAAAGAACCCCACAGATGAACAGATAACCCACTGAACAAATCACATTATCAGGCAATCTTCAGATAATACCTAAAAATATTAAACTAATGGGAAAAAATCTAACAAATATTCACAAGGGTCCTCAACACCTACTCATAACATCTACAAAGGTTTCTACCTAAAAATCAAGATAAAACTTGCTCAAAGAAAAGAATCATCACCTAAACACCATTTTAAACCCTAATTAGACTATCCTAAGTCTACCCTGATTGAACTAATCAAGATTAATTCTAAAAAATCTAGAAAAAATCCTATGGGGCAGTATGACTAATCATCTAATTGCACCAAAAAGAATGGGTAAAAAAGATTAATGGAAAGTACTAAAACAATTCCTACAAAATCAACCATCAAAATGAAACAATTAAAAAGCTATTTAATTGAAAAATCTACCAAAAATATCAAACATAAAAATAAAATCTCAATTTTATTTTTATAATTTTCTACTCATTTTAATCTACACATAGAAAAAAGAAGAAATTAAAAATCATTTTTTTACTATTTTTAATGAATTTTACAAGACAGAAAAATAAAAGAAGAAAAATTAAAACAATTTAATTGAAATAAAGGGAGGGGGGTGCCTTAAGAAATACGCGCCAGTTATGAATATTGGGCCAGAAATAAAGGGGGGGCGAATAGCATTGAGCCCAGAACGCCTCTTAAAATGAAACGCTGCGTTTTCATTATTTGAAAATTTCCCTCTCACGCTCAGATGCAACCACAGCCATACGATCTGGTGATTTAGTCAATATTAGGATTTGATCGAACGGCTCCTGCTTCGTCTTCTCCAAACTCCCTAGGGTTTTCAGAAACCCTAACTTCATGAGCCAACCTTCGAGCTCCCATATCTCCTTGCTCAGGCCACGGCTTCCCTCGACTCCAACATGAAAAAACACCTACTAAATTCCTAGATTACAATGGTACGACCAGTTTTTCCTAACTCTTCTTGAATAATCCACACAGAACCCTTGAACATCTGGGTACACACACGGTTCACAGTTCCCAACTGGTATCAAACTTTCTCCAAACTTCAACCTAATGATTTACAGATACACTACACATTACCCTAACTAATGCACACCAATTCTTGATGATTTAAACTAACAATCTTCATGGTTCTTGCAAATTAAAGTTTTCTGGTTCTGTTATGGAACATCTCAAATCGTGCCCTAACTTTCAGAGATCAATCCTATAATCACCTATATTACTCCTATGGATAGAAAACTCAT
Source organism: Lathyrus sativus (assembly GCA_963859935.3). Lineage (NCBI taxonomy): Eukaryota > Viridiplantae > Streptophyta > Magnoliopsida > Fabales > Fabaceae > Lathyrus > Lathyrus sativus. The sequence continues at coordinate 218,676,618 of OZ012736.1, read as the reverse complement.
GTAAACTACATAAATAATGAGATTCGAAGAAGGTAAAAACCTGCTCAAGAAATGATGGTGAAGGTTGTTAGCAATGGAATCAATGCTTGTAAGTGATGGAATGTGATCCTTTGATGTTGAATATCCTTCTGTTTGCAATAATCTTGATGGAGAATCCTTGTAATGGCAGAAATCACAACTTCCTTGAATTTGAAGAAACCTCTTCAATGGAGTTTCTCTCCCTCTCTCTTTCCTCTGACTTCAATCACTATCACCAACCTTGCATTCAGTGTATTACCCTCTTTAAATAACAATTGGAAGAATGATCTAGAACTCCTTAGAACCATCTAGAAACTTCATGAAAAGTATCATGTGATGATAAGTTCAAAATCTCTTATCTCATGCTCTTACTCCTTATTTTCGTGCCAAATACTCCTTACATGAGATATTCAAGTGTTATGAACCAAAATAAGGCTTTACATTGGCTTGTGTAAAGATTTTCAAAGTTAACTTCATTTGCAAGTAACAAATTAACAAAGAAACCTCATTTTTTGGACCTCAAATGGAAAATCCACTTAAACCAATCTTCTCAAAATGTTTTTTCCAATCAAAATGATATATTGGATGACCTATTTTGGATTTGTAGATCTCCCAAATCACTTTTCAATTTCAACTTTTCAAAGTTATAAGTCATATTTAGTTCATTTTTGACCAATCATGGAATCTTGTGCTATGAGCTTTTTTAACAATTTGTGACCTTCTTTCTAGACTCAAAATCACATTTTGAGCAACTTTCACGTTTTGAGTTTTTCCATTTGAGGCTTGGAAATAGGAGTTTTAGGCATTGGCTAAAATGACCTATAACTGACAAATGACCAAAATACCCCTGCCTTGTTCAAACCATAACTTGAGTTCCACAAATCCAATCAAGGACTTCTACCACTCAAATTAAAGCTAAGAAGATCCTCTTCAACATTCATGTTGACCAAGAAGCCATAGGAATCCTCCTACTAGGGCAAAAGTTGTCTGGAAGTTGGGTGACTTTCAAGGACCCAGATTCACACACCTCTGCTGACCTGTAGTTTGTCAAAACCATAACTTGAGCTCTGTAACTCCTATCAAGGACTTCCACCACCCAAATTAAAGCTTAGAACAAGCTCTACAACATTCATGCTGTGGGGAAAATGAGATATCAATCACATCTATAGCTAAAACTGCCTGGAAGATAGGGATCAAATTAGGGTTTTTCCACTGACAATCCTCAGAAACCCTAACTTGAAACTTCTCAAAACTCCTCAATCATGATGAGTTGGTCTAGGAATCATCTTTATAACATCTCTATGCATCATTCCATGATCTCATGGCCCTTGGATTAAGTCTCAACCTTCTCCAAATCTCCAGCTGATCTAGGGTTGACCCAGTCAAAACCCTAATTCTACCATTCATGGTTGAATCTTCTGAATTCTTACATAATGACTTCTCTGGGCTTCATGAAGGCTATCAAGGCATCTCATAAGCTTTCTCAAGACATCAAGTTCATTCTCAAAGTCTCAGAATCATCTGAGGAGCACCCACAACTTTCAAACTGTGAAGCACACAACCCTGGTTTCAAAACACTTCCTCTGAAGATCTCTTGAACTTTCTGATGAAGGTATCAACTTCCAAATACTCCATGAATGAATGAATGTTGGTCAAATTTTGGGGTGCAACAGCTGCCCCTATTCAAACGGCTTGGACCTGACTGGGTGAGAAGCGAACGGCTCTCAACCAATCAAGGTACGAGACGGTTGAATATCGGTAAACCCGAAAATTTGCCAACTGCACAAGCACACGGTACTCTGCGGAGAACAAATCTTTGAACACTGCAACACTAGCTGCTCAACAACTAGCTGGAGAGATACTGATCTGACATCGCTGCCAGAAACAAACATCATTCTGAGAGACACTCAACATCGCCGTCGTACCAACATCATCTCTGCTGGGGATTTAAGGAATCTGACATTGCCATCAACCAAACATCCAACCTCGCTGCCGGAAACAAACATAATCTGATCTCGCCGTCGGATAATCAAAATACCCAACCTCACTGCTGGACAACTATATCACTGAACAATTCTGACCTGGGGTTCACCCCTGGTAAATGGAACAAAAGGTACACTTGCGTATTTGAAACTACTCCGCTGGGGATGAGAGACTTAACCGAGCACACTCTGATCTGGGGTTCACCCTCTGAACCATAACGAACATCGGAATACTGCTGCACACTGCCCGCCGTAGAATTTCAACACTAAAGATATATGAAACCCTGGCCCCTGGCCATCTCCAGCTTCAGCTAGAAAAATCTTTAAGTATTTATGAAGAAAGGTGAAACCCTGCCCGTCGGCTATTCCAGCTTCAGCTAGAAAAACATCCTTGGCCTTCAAGGATGTAAACTTTGCCCGTCGGCAACTCCAGCTTCAGCTAGAAAAGATCTTCAAGTACTTCTGAAGATAAACATCCTTGACCTTCAAGGATGTAAACTCTGCCCGTCGGCCACTCTGCAGGAGGTATCTTCGACTTCAGTCTGAAGAAATGGGCCTTGGCCTTCAAGGATACATGGATCTGCCTTCAGGCAACTCCGCCTCTGCTATAGAGCATCCGTGACTTCAGTCAGGGATATACTTCGGCCTTCAGTCCGAAAAATGAATCCTAGGTCATTCATGACCTTGGGGATAACCTTGCCCTTAGGCACCTTTGCTTCAGCTTGGGAAATCTGTGACTTCAGTCAAAGAAATGGTATCCTGAGCCATCCATGACTCTACGGGGATTCAAACACTTTGCCTTCAGGCAAAACTCCGCTTCAGCTGGAGAAACATTTTCGACTTCAGTCAGAAGACGTATCATTCACTTGATCGCGCTCAATCATCACCTCAGGACAACTGACTTGGTCTTCAGACTCACGCGAATCACTCTGTTGTATTTACAACCCTGGAACCTTGTCCTCAGCTACCTGTTGATTCTTCAACACGGAAATCTGGACTCACCGGAACCTTCTGATATCGCCTTCGGGCGCTTACGAAATCCATCTTCAGATTAGACATCGTTGTTGGAGCAGACATACCACGCTGCTCTGGTCTTCAAGAATCATCTTGACCAAACAGATCCATCGGGCGTCTTCAAGAATCGTCTTGAACTAATAACCTTTCTGGAGCAAACATTCTGTTGGGAATTCCAGGAATCTTCCTGGGCAACTCTTGCTGGAGGCGCTATTGGGGAGCTCAAGTATCATACTAGGCAAACAACTCGGGAAGCTGTACTGAGGTCTTAAGAATCGTCTTAAGCAAATGGCCCTGCTGAGGGATTTGAGAATCATCTCGAACCGAAGACTTCGCTGGGGATCTCAAAAATCATCTTGAGCGAGCGACTGCGGGGATCACACCGGGGTCTTTAGAATCATCTAAGAAAACAACCTTGCTGGGGAGAACATCAAAAATCGTCCTAAGCAACCGGTCTTTCGGTAGTACTCCTGTACCATAAGGATGATAATGACCTAGGTCATGCTTATGATGCGTATGCTTCTGCACTACGCCCCATACAGTGGGAATGACATGTATTTATGCTAAATGCCATGCAATCATGCACAATGCTATGCAGTGTTGAATGCTATGCAGTCATGCACAATGATACGATCCCGTCAGCAAAATAAATGCCGAAGGGGGAATCATCCTGTCAAGGAGAAAGAGTCGCTCAGATGGAGGAATCGTCCTGCTGAGGAGAATGTGAACACGCCAATATCAATTAGGCTCTGTCCGGGGAATCGATCTTCCGCGAACCGCTGCAGGGGAACAACTTCAGCTGACTGCTGCAGGGGATGGAGCTCTACGAGATCCTGGATCTGCTGATATCAATCGCTAGAATGAACTGCGTGGCCGTCTCGGCTACTCTTCTGGGGATAACCCTTCCGTGGGGAACCAACTTCAGCTGTTCAACACTCCACTGGGGAAAGACCAATCATGATCTGATCCACTTCCCAGGATTCGGATCCCTTGGACATCTGCAGACTCGGCTGGGGAGGGAGAAATCATTCTGCTTTACTGGATAGAGTACGACTCTGGGGAAATACAGCATCGGCTGCTCCATGCTCTGCTGAGGAAAATTAATCATGACCTGATCAACTTCCGGGGATTCTGCTTTTCTGCGGACTCGGTCGGGGATAGAAATCATTCTACTTCGCTGGAGAGGGCAACTCTGATGGGGAACTTCAATTCCGCTGGGGAGGAAAGGATCACCTGACTTCGGGGAGAGTACAACTCTGCCGGGGAATACAACATCAGCTGTCCCAACACTCTACTGGGGAAGAAGGAATCGTCCATCTTCAGGGGAGAGCCTGATTCTGGTGAGGAATCTCAATTCCACTGGAGACTTCAGTCTGGCATCATCAGTTACTGCATACTTCGGTATACGACTAGCTTCCTGCACTTGTGACCCGGTGCGGGGGAAAATCCTGCTTCAGCGACTTTACTGGGGAAAACACGAGCTTCGGCTCCCAAACATTTCTATGAACTCTGCACTTGTGACCCGGTGCTGGGGAAAGACGACATCATTCTTCGGTGCTTGATTCAGCTGATGAGGTGACGCTCCCTCAGGATGCGTCTGCTTGGGGAAGAGAATCATCTCTGCGCGGGGGGACGTATCAATGCTCACTATCTGCGTTCAGGTTCTGCGGAGAAGAGACCACTGAACTCTGCTGGAGAAGGAGGACTCGTCCTGCTTCGGGGATGTCAATCCTGGTCTGCCGAGGTTTATCTTGACCCTTAATCTGATAAGGGATAAACGCCATCTCGATCTGCTGCAGTCTCAAACTGTACAGGGGGAACGGCCTCAAACCGTACATTTCTGCGGAGAAACAATCCTGATTCAACAATGCCAACACAGGGAATACAGGCTACCAATCATGGAGTCAAGTAACAGGTTATGCTGTAGGATAGCAATTCAATGACCGCAAGGCTTCTTCAGAAGGTTCGGATTTTGACGGGGTAACGACACGATTCCCCGATACTCAATTCTTGCCCGGGTGAACAAACTCATTTGAACAACTTGCCCCAGCGCAATTCAACTTGCCCCAATTCGACCTTTGAGAATAATTCATTCTGAGCCGAAAACAATTGGCAACAAGACAATCTTCAGAGGGCTTGCCCCAGCATCCGCATAACGGGAGGATTCATCCTCAACTGATCAACTTTCAGCATGGTTGGCTTCAATATCTCTGAAGTAGTTTGCCCCTGAACGAGCGATGAGCGACTCAACATGCTCTGATCGAACACTTGAGGGATCTGCCCTTAAATCGCAAGGATTCCGGATAACTGCCCCTGATTGGGTCTCGAGAAGATTCACTTCCGACCAACCGCTTCTTGCATAAACGGCCCCATAATCAACTGATGCTCCGGGACTTGTCCTCAGACGAACTGATTCCAAACTCACTGGAAGTCATTGCCCCAAATTCACAGGGCTTCGCCACATACCATTCTGATCCAGACCTCTGACGATTCAGTCCTGATTGACTATTCCCTGTTGAAGTTCCTCCGTATCAGCTACTGACCTGCAATTAAAATTGTTTATTCACGAATGGTAATTTTAATGCAGTGTTCATGCAAATTTCGAAAAATGTTGTGATGTCACTCATTTACGTGTCATGCTAGTGAGTGACGAATGAACCAAAGAGTTCAAACGTAGTGCTGATATAATCAGTGAAAAATGCAATAAGGATATGATTAGCAAATCATGAAGGAGTCAGGTTACTCAGCCTTATCGTAATGCGCTTTCAGAATAAACCCTGCCTCAATTAGGTCTTTTAAGGGTTGTATCGTGGTCGGGTTCACGGTTCGTGAAACAAAGGATACTTGGCTCAAATTGTGATTTGTACCCACCCCTTCTACGTGATGATCTCCGATCCTAAAGTCCAGTTAACTTAGCTCGAGCGCTCGCCTCTTTGAGAGGTATGTTTGAACATCGGGAACAACTGGTTAAAGAATTCACAAGGTGTTTCGGAGTGACAGTTACTCCTTTTTCGTTTTCGGCGTCTGCATCCACACGACTTCGTCCTTGTTCGAGGATTTTTCTTTTTTATAATCCTTTCTTTTTCGTTCATTCATTTTTTGATTCCCTAATTTTTGCCTGGACTGACTCCTTTTGAGTTCTTTTCGATTTTTCTTTTGCAGTCCAGCGGGATGCCCTGATTTTTGCCTAAGTATTTGCTTTTTAGCTTTTCTTTTTTACTTAGCGGGCTTTCTTATTTCTTTTTCTTTTGGAACGAGTCGTGCGACACTGGTTGTCTTGATTGCTCCGAAAGGATTATAACTGTCTCACTCCTGATTGGTGAGGTTTAACCATTGTGGTTGATGAGGTACGACCTCTGGAGAGGAATATGATGTGATTGGTCCTCGAAGGACAACACTCCTCTGTAAGACTTGAACGCTCGATCAAGCTAACTGACAACTACCCTGCCCCGGGTTAAGATGTGAGGGTTCAAAAGTCCGAAAGAAACTCCTACTTCTCGGCTCGAAGTGGTTAACAAGGGATTCTCTTCCTTATCTCTCCGGTGTTTAGGGGATTTGAAACAATGCCTTGTACGTCATCGGCAAAGTTTTATCTGAAGGCAATACGATCATTGGCTATGAGTATTCAGTTTCATCATCCTCCCTCCGCTCATTGCTAATCATAGTAAGAAATCGGAGTAAATAAAATGCAAGTGTTAGTGCAATGCAGTAAATGAGTGACAACGACATAACTAATTCAGAAAAATGCATAGTCACTTTATTAATATTACCATTCGAAACATACAATGTTTAACAACAAGTAGTAACTAACAAAAAAGAAACTACAAATGCAAATGGTAAAAAGTCCGAGGACTGCCAATGTTGAGGACGTCTGCCTGTCTGGATCACTGGCTTCTGGAAACAACCCTCTGATTCTGCGAGCTAGGTGATTCAGTCACCAAAGGTTGAGGGACGTATTCAAGATCTTTCTCAGCTTCAGGCAAAGGAGTGAAATCATCCACCTCTTCTGCAGGGTAAGGGATGAACTTTCCCGATGCTCTTATGCCGCCCGGCACGAGCCTAATTGCCCTTGAGTCGATCAGGTCCTGAATCTTATTCCGGAGAGCCTTACATGTTTCAACATGGTGCCCCGGTGCTCCAGAGTGGAAGTCACAATGCATGCTTAGATCAACGTCTGGTGACCCCTCATCTGGTGGATTTAAGGTCCGAAGCTTGAGGACTCGGTTCTGAACCAACAGCGGCAGCAGCTGGGCATAACTCACAGGTAGTGGGTCCACAGCTCTATCAAGTAGCTTCTTCTTTTGACCATACCCTTCAGGATTATTCTGAGATGCTCGGCGCGGCTGACGACGAGACAGGCCTCGAGCTTCATGCTGTGTAGAGGGTCCATGAGGTCCACTTGGCTTCAGCACAGGTGGCACTGACGGTAACGGAGGAAGCACTCTGGTCTCCTCCTTGGGTGCTTGACCACTCTCCTTATCTAACATACTTCTCACCACTCCCATGAGAAAGCTCAGCTGATTCTGCAGCTGCTGATTCTCCTCTCTGAGCACTTGCTGGTCCAGACGCACTGCCTGCATGTCATTCATGACCTGCCCCAGCTGGCTTTGGATTTTCTCTAGTTCAGCTTGTATCTGCTCCATTAGTCTGAGCTGCTTGATTCTGAGTCAAACCTGCAAACACAAAGGGTTAGAAAACAAGCCTCGGCTTCTGTCATGCAAGATGAATTATGGGTGTCTGTACGTTCAGGAGATCACCCCTGATTCTGGTGTCAACGTGCCAACATAGTGTCAATGCAATGATAAGACTGGATCCATTCATGGAAGAAGATATCTCATATTGCTCGGGACACTAGGATCAGGGTACGAAACACGCCTGCAGCACAGACACATGCTTAATGGAATGCAAAAATGGATATGCAAACTAATGCAAAATGCAGTCATGCAATAATATATCCCGGTGGCTGCTGTGGAGATTCGGTGTCAACAGTCACTGCTGAGAAGGAAACCCCGGTGTAAACCCACTGATCTAATCTGCTGTGAATAACCATCTGGTAGGATCGAGATCAAGATTCCTGCTCTGACAAGAACGAAGGCCTGATAATAAAGACCCCGGATGCAAGATCAAGGAATATCTGTTGGAGAAGTCTTCGGACCCCAAGTCAAAAATCTGCCCTCTCAAGAACAAATGCACAGCTGCTGATGAGATCTTCAAACCCCACTCAAAAATCTGCTCCATCCAGAACAAACCTCTGATAATAATACACTGATCAAAGCCTGCTCTATCAAGAACAGACAAATACCCGATGATAAGATCCTCTGATCAAACCCTTGTTCTATCAAAAACATATCTGCCACTGAGAACCCAACATAACTGATTCACTGTCAAGAAAACCAGGTAGTCTGGGGGTCAAAGTTTCCTGCAATATCCCAACCCCACTCACAGGTATGATGGACCTAATCCACGGACAAAGGTACGGCATCCTATGCGGTCGTCAGCGTCACAGACATTCATGAGTGACAATACGATTCCCAGAAGGAGTGGCATCATCAAGTCATGAAGAGGCCTCTCTTAGCTGACTTCCAAATGATCGGTCCCCAGAGTCGACAATCCTCACGTCTGGACTCCCCTCAGATCCTCAGGACCGGAAAGGAGCACCTCTGCAAGAATCTCGTCTGAGCGCAGATTTTCGTAGGGAACTGCGCCTGTTCAACAGACAGGTTCGTCTACTACTTCTCCGCAACTATATCTAGGTGTGTACTCAAGCCCAGGTCCGGCTTTTCACTCACAGTAACATCCCTCTCCCACAGCAGCACAGATAATCATATCAAACTGGAAATAAAATGCGGGGAATAGAATGCGGGAAGTAAAGATGCGATAAACAAAGATGCGATAAATAAACGCAACCCAACAAGCAAACACACAAACGATAGGATTGACTCGCGTAGGGGATGGGAAACGGTCCCAGCATAAGGGATGGGAAAAGTCCCTAGATGCTTTCGTCCCCAGCAGAGTCGCCAGCTGTCGCTTGCGCGAAAAATAAGGTGCCGGCATGACAGAAGAGTCGCCACCTTTCGTTATTTATCCCTCAGAGCGGGAAAGGAAACGATCGGAAAAACCTGACGAATAAGGGAAAGACAAGGTCATCGCAACCATTGTCTGGGTTCGGGAGTCGGTTACGCAAGGGGAAGGTATTAGCACCCCTCACGTCCGTCGTACTCGACGGGATCCTCGCTTGTTTGTTTACTTGGACGGGTTGGTTTTAATCTATCTACCTATCAAGGCTGGCTGAAAAAGAAAAGAAAAATGACTCGGCAAAGCGTCGCGCTTTATGCCTACGTATTCCCATCAGAGAATGAGAAATCAGAGTCAACGTAGTTCGGCTAACTACGGGTTATGGGGGGAAGGTTGCTCGCTAGGACGTCGCATCCTATGCCTACGTACTTTCATCTGGTATGAAAGATCAGAGCAAACGTAGTTCGGGAAACTACAGGGAAAATAACTCAACTAGGAGGGAGACTATCAAGTCCTACTGTTATCATGCCATGGATTCATCCTATGGTTGAGGTTTGAACAGGGAACTCCTAGATGTTATCATGCATAGGTTTCAACCTAAAAGTCTATCATCAAATCCTTATCAAAGGAAATGAGAGCCCTAAGGGATCATGTCAATGATACACCAAAACAGACAAAAGCATCAGCTTTAACAGTAAAATGCCTGCAATGCAAGTGAGGGAGGAAATGTGTGTGGGGCTTCAGCCTCCACAAGCTCGTCTCAACCTCAAGCCAGTCATGAAATAACAGTAATCATACTGAAAATAAACAACATGCTATCAAGCAATGAACAGATAAAGGAAATGAAGTGCCATCAGGCAAACAAAACACACCTGAGAAAGAATCACCTATTCTCTAACCCTAACCCTAATCACAGGATCTAAACAAACCTAAGCAAAACTCTCAAGCAGAACCCTAAGCAGGAGAAATCATTCCCAGTCTTCAAGCTTCAAAACAAGCTTACCAAAGAAAGGGAGCTAAGCAAGCAAGCTCATAGTGTCTTCCTCAGGAGAACACTAGGAGGTGTATACTCAGGAGTCATACCCTATGTGGCTCAACCACTGTGATCAGTTTACATCCCTCCTCAGGAGAGATTAAACTCACAAGCAGGCTCCAACATCACTGGATATTTAGGAAATCCTATCTGAACTAGTGGAACTAAGTGAATAGACTCATAGGACCTTCCTCAGGAAAGTACTAGGAGGCTTCCACTTAGGAGTTGTATCCCATGTGGCTCAACAACATGTGATCAGTTTACATTCCTCCTCAGGAGAAATTAAACTCACAAGTTGGCTCCAACATCATTGGATACTTGAGAAATCCTAGATAAACTAAGGGAACTAAGTGAATAGACCCATAGGACCTTCCTCAGGAAAGTACTAGGAGGCTTCCACTTAGGAATTGTATCCCATGTGGCTCAACAACAAGTGATCAGTTTACATTCCTCCTCAGGAGAAATTAAACTCACAAGTTGGCTCCAACATCATTGGATACTTAAGAAAGAGGTGAGAAGGAAGGATGAAAGTCATTCATAGTGCCTTCCTCAGGAAAGTACCATGAACTTCCTTCAAACTTCAGGCTCTCAAACCTCACAGACGGGAGATGAGACAAGCTCTGGGTCTCTGCATCTTGGTCTACAAGCTTCTCCTTATGATGCTCTCCATCAATATCCTCAAGGCAACCCAAGCCCTTCATCAAATTCCTCAGAAAGAACCCCACAGATGAACAGATAACCCACTGAACAAATCACATTATCAGGCAATCTTCAGATAATACCTAAAAATATTAAACTAATGGGAAAAAATCTAACAAATATTCACAAGGGTCCTCAACACCTACTCATAACATCTACAAAGGTTTCTACCTAAAAATCAAGATAAAACTTGCTCAAAGAAAAGAATCATCACCTAAACACCATTTTAAACCCTAATTAGACTATCCTAAGTCTACCCTGATTGAACTAATCAAGATTAATTCTAAAAAATCTAGAAAAAATCCTATGGGGCAGTATGACTAATCATCTAATTGCACCAAAAAGAATGGGTAAAAAAGATTAATGGAAAGTACTAAAACAATTCCTACAAAATCAACCATCAAAATGAAACAATTAAAAAGCTATTTAATTGAAAAATCTACCAAAAATATCAAACATAAAAATAAAATCTCAATTTTATTTTTATAATTTTCTACTCATTTTAATCTACACATAGAAAAAAGAAGAAATTAAAAATCATTTTTTTACTATTTTTAATGAATTTTACAAGACAGAAAAATAAAAGAAGAAAAATTAAAACAATTTAATTGAAATAAAGGGAGGGGGGTGCCTTAAGAAATACGCGCCAGTTATGAATATTGGGCCAGAAATAAAGGGGGGGCGAATAGCATTGAGCCCAGAACGCCTCTTAAAATGAAACGCTGCGTTTTCATTATTTGAAAATTTCCCTCTCACGCTCAGATGCAACCACAGCCATACGATCTGGTGATTTAGTCAATATTAGGATTTGATCGAACGGCTCCTGCTTCGTCTTCTCCAAACTCCCTAGGGTTTTCAGAAACCCTAACTTCATGAGCCAACCTTCGAGCTCCCATATCTCCTTGCTCAGGCCACGGCTTCCCTCGACTCCAACATGAAAAAACACCTACTAAATTCCTAGATTACAATGGTACGACCAGTTTTTCCTAACTCTTCTTGAATAATCCACACAGAACCCTTGAACATCTGGGTACACACACGGTTCACAGTTCCCAACTGGTATCAAACTTTCTCCAAACTTCAACCTAATGATTTACAGATACACTACACATTACCCTAACTAATGCACACCAATTCTTGATGATTTAAACTAACAATCTTCATGGTTCTTGCAAATTAAAGTTTTCTGGTTCTGTTATGGAACATCTCAAATCGTGCCCTAACTTTCAGAGATCAATCCTATAATCACCTATATTACTCCTATGGATAGAAAACTCATGTAAACTACATAAATAATGAGATTCGAAGAAGGTAAAAACCTGCTCAAGAAATGATGGTGAAGGTTGTTAGCAATGGAATCAATGCTTGTAAGTGATGGAATGTGATCCTTTGATGTTGAATATCCTTCTGTTTGCAATAATCTTGATGGAGAATCCTTGTAATGGCAGAAATCACAACTTCCTTGAATTTGAAGAAACCTCTTCAATGGAGTTTCTCTCCCTCTCTCTTTCCTCTGACTTCAATCACTATCACCAACCTTGCATTCAGTGTATTACCCTCTTTAAATAACAATTGGAAGAATGATCTAGAACTCCTTAGAACCATCTAGAAACTTCATGAAAAGTATCATGTGATGATAAGTTCAAAATCTCTTATCTCATGCTCTTACTCCTTATTTTCGTGCCAAATACTCCTTACATGAGATATTCAAGTGTTATGAACCAAAATAAGGCTTTACATTGGCTTGTGTAAAGATTTTCAAAGTTAACTTCATTTGCAAGTAACAAATTAACAAAGAAACCTCATTTTTTGGACCTCAAATGGAAAATCCACTTAAACCAATCTTCTCAAAATGTTTTTTCCAATCAAAATGATATATTGGATGACCTATTTTGGATTTGTAGATCTCCCAAATCACTTTTCAATTTCAACTTTTCAAAGTTATAAGTCATATTTAGTTCATTTTTGACCAATCATGGAATCTTGTGCTATGAGCTTTTTTAACAATTTGTGACCTTCTTTCTAGACTCAAAATCACATTTTGAGCAACTTTCACGTTTTGAGTTTTTCCATTTGAGGCTTGGAAATAGGAGTTTTAGGCATTGGCTAAAATGACCTATAACTGACAAATGACCAAAATACCCCTGCCTTGTTCAAACCATAACTTGAGTTCCACAAATCCAATCAAGGACTTCTACCACTCAAATTAAAGCTAAGAAGATCCTCTTCAACATTCATGTTGACCAAGAAGCCATAGGAATCCTCCTACTAGGGCAAAAGTTGTCTGGAAGTTGGGTGACTTTCAAGGACCCAGATTCACACACCTCTGCTGACCTGTAGTTTGTCAAAACCATAACTTGAGCTCTGTAACTCCTATCAAGGACTTCCACCACCCAAATTAAAGCTTAGAACAAGCTCTACAACATTCATGCTGTGGGGAAAATGAGATATCAATCACATCTATAGCTAAAACTGCCTGGAAGATAGGGATCAAATTAGGGTTTTTCCACTGACAATCCTCAGAAACCCTAACTTGAAACTTCTCAAAACTCCTCAATCATGATGAGTTGGTCTAGGAATCATCTTTATAACATCTCTATGCATCATTCCATGATCTCATGGCCCTTGGATTAAGTCTCAACCTTCTCCAAATCTCCAGCTGATCTAGGGTTGACCCAGTCAAAACCCTAATTCTACCATTCATGGTTGAATCTTCTGAATTCTTACATAATGACTTCTCTGGGCTTCATGAAGGCTATCAAGGCATCTCATAAGCTTTCTCAAGACATCAAGTTCATTCTCAAAGTCTCAGAATCATCTGAGGAGCACCCACAACTTTCAAACTGTGAAGCACACAACCCTGGTTTCAAAACACTTCCTCTGAAGATCTCTTGAACTTTCTGATGAAGGTATCAACTTCCAAATACTCCATGAATGAATGAATGTTGGTCAAATTTTGGGGTGCAACAGCTGTCTACTAATTTCTTTTCAACCGGTTACCGTCCGTCTGTGTCTGAGATCCCTGTTGTGGCCGCTGTTCAAGCTACTCCTGTAGTTTCTGCTGTGATGACTACTGCATCTCCACATGTGAACGATGTTCCGTATATTCTGGATGAGCCAATTTTACAAGGGTCGCCGACCGAAACTGTGGGTCTGGAAGAGAGGATGGATGGATTTCAAGACCAATTTTCTGAAATGCAAAAGGAGTTGAAAGCCCTTCATGGGAAGGATTTGTTTGGAAAGAGCGCTTCTGAGCTATGCTTGGTTCCAAATGTCAAGGTGCCGCCGAAGTTCAAGGTCCCTGATTTTGAGAAGTACAAGGGGAATACCTGCCCTTAGAGTCATCTTATTATGTATGCCAGGAAGATGCCTGCCCAGACTGATAATGATCAACTGCTCATTCACTATTTCCAGGATAGTCTGACAGGCGCTGCACTCAAATGGTACATGGGGTTGGATAGTACGAAGATTCGGACTTTCAATGATCTAGGAGGAGCTTTTGTCAAGCAGTATAAGTATAATGTGGATATGACACCTAACCATGATCAATTGAGGGCTATGACACAGAAAGGTAAAGAGAATTTTAAGGAGTATGCCTAATGTTGGCACGAGCTAGCCGCGCAAGTCACACCACCATTAGAAGAAAAAGAGATGACCAAGATTTTTCTGAAGACCCTTGGTCCTTTCTTTTATGAGAAGATGGTAGCAAGTGCACCCAGTGACTTTACTGAAATGGTTAACATGGGAATGCGCTTAGAAGAAGGTGTTTGTGAAGGAAGACTGGCTAAAGAAGAGATTGCTCCTAAGAAGTATGGGAGTGGTTTTATGAAGAAAAAAGAGGAAGGTGTAAACGCCGTTCAAAAGGGACAATTTAGAAAAAGGTATTCGCCATCACACCAAGTTGCTGTCGTATCACCAGTGTTTAATGCTCCAACATATCAGCCTCAACAAAGTCCGCAGCCGTATCAGCAACCTCAGTCCCCCAGCGCTTAACAGCCACAGCCTCAGCAAAATCTGCAATATCCTCAGCAGAGCCGGCCATTCAATAATCAGGGTTGTGTGTATAGAAAGATAAACTTTGAGCTTATTCCTATGAAATACGTTGATTTGTTTCCAGCTTTGGTTCAGAAGGGCCATATTCAGACGAAAGCTCCACCTATGGTTCCTGCAAATCCTCCTCCTTCCTATAGAGCTGACAAGTTTTGTCCCTACCACCAAGGTGCTCCAGGGCATGATATTGAGAGTTGTTTTGGTATGAAAGAAGATGTTTAGAGGCTTATTAAGTGCAGAATTTTACCTTCAAAGATTCCGACCCTAATGTGCAAGTTAATCCGTTACCCCCGCATGGTTCACCCTCTATTAACATGATTCAAGACTATTTGTAGATGATGATCAGAAAGTTTTAGTTGAAAGGGCCGAGGAGGTTTGTGTTATAGTGCCTCACTTTAAAGAGGTGGAACGTATCAAAATCGTGTATAATAGCAGAAAACCGGTTGTTACCCCGTTGGTAATCAATGTGCCTGGACCTGTCCCTTATACTTCTAGTAAAGCTATCCCCTATAGATACAACGCTACAATGTTGGAGAATGGAAAGGAAGTGCCTTTACCCGCTGTACCTTCAGTAGTTAACATTGCAGATGTCAGCAGAGTAACAAGGAGTGGTCGAATCTACCTGACTGTACCACCGAAAGAAAAAGAGGTCTCATTAGAACAACCAGGCTCAAAGGATCCGATTATGGGGAAATCTGGTGGATCTAATCTGTCCAATTCAGATGAGTGTCTAAAGGTGATCAAGAGGAGTGAATATAAGGTTGCAGATCAGCTCCTGCAAACCCCATCGAAAATATTTGTGTTGCAATTGCTGATGAGTTATGAGGCTCATAGAGAAGCGCTCCAGAAAATATTAGAACAAGCGTATGTTGAACAAGATGTGACTATGGAGAAGTTTGACAATATCATTGGTAATATTACTTCCTAGGACAATCTAGGTTTTAATGAGGACGACCTCCTAGCGGAGGGGAAGAAACATAACATGGCTCTACATATTTCGGTGAACTGCGGAAATGATTCTCTGTCTAGTGTGTTAGTCGATACTGGATCTTCTCTGAACGTGATGCCTAGAACTACTCTATCTAAGCTATCCTACCAGGGACCGCCGATGAGGCCAAGTCATGTCATTGTCAAAGCTTTTGATGGGTCAAGGAAAACGGTAATTGGTGAGGTGGATTTGTCGTTGACTATTGGATTACAGACTTTTATGATCACGTTTCAAGTCATGGACATTCGTGCCGCCTATAGATGTTTGCTAGGGAGGCCATGGATACATGAAGCTGGGGCAGTCACTTCTACCCTGCATCAGAAATTAAAATATGTTCTTGAGGGGAAAACAGTTACAGTTTGTGGAGAAAGAGCTTTGGTGGTGAGTCACTTGTCATCATTCTCGTACATCGAAGCTGAGGAAGAGGTTGGCACGCAATTTTAAGCTTTGTCTATTGTAGGCGAAGGTGTCCGGAAATCTCAGGCATCTATGTCATAATTTAAAGATGCGCAACGAGTAGTGAACAGTGGTCATCAGACAATGTGGGGAAAGGTGTTGTCTTTGCCAGAAAACAGAAATAAGGAAGGTCTTGGTTTCACAAGCAGTGCTGCTCAACAAACTACCAAGAGTCAAGGGTTTCCGCTGATTAATGAAGTGTTCCATAGTGGAGGAGTCGTCCATCATCCTCATGTTAATGTTGTGTCAGAAGATGAGCTTGAAGGCTACATATCAGATGGTTCTGCAAGATCCTCCATTCCTTACGAAGATTATGAACCCTATATGGAAGACCCAGGCTGTGTTTCAGATGAATTTGACTATACCTTTGGAGTTTATGCTGTTACCGAGGAAGATTCAGATGAGGATATTCCAGACTTTGTAACCCCAGGCGTTTGGTTAAGAACTGGAGTGTGGTTGAAGCCCCTGCTGTCGTTCATATATCTAAGTAAAGCATTTGTTTTTTTAAAATTTTCGCTCTACCCAAGGCGAAACTGCATTTATTAGGGCTTACTTTAAAATAATTCCCTTTGCTCTGCCCAAAGCAAAGATGACTCTGTTGGGCGTGTCTTTTGGTTTTGCTATCATCAATAAATTACTTCCATTTTCATTTGTGTTTTTTATATTTATTTACGATGTTGGAAAATAATAAGTAGCATCTCGCGTACACACACTTTCCACTTTACGAAAACTTATTAAAAATCACATCACTTGCGTAGATTGCTACATAAATTACATCCTGGGAATAATGATCCACTGCCTTCTCCGAATTTTGAGTTTCCTGTGTACGAAGCCGAAGACGAAGAAGATGATATCCCAGAAGAGATTTCCAGACTGCTTGAGAAAGAAGAGAAAGCTATCCAACCTCATCAGGAGCCAGTGGAAGTAATCAATTTGGGATCAGAAGAAATCCGTAGAGAAGTGAAAATTGGAGCTCTGCTCAAACCTGATGTGAAGAAAAAGCTGATTGATTTGCTTGGAGAGTTTGTTGATGTGTTTGCTTGGTTATATCAAGATATGCCTGGATTTGACACTGCTATAGTTGAACATCGTCTACCTTTGAAGCCAGAGTGCCCGCCAGTAAAACAGAAGCTCAGAAGGACTCGACCCGACATGGCTCTAAAGATTAAGGAAGAAGTACAGAAACAGATCGATGCAGGTTTCCTTGTCACTGCCGAGTATCCGCTCTGGCTGGCTAATATTGTGCCCGTCCCAAAGAAGGATGGTAAGGTTTGCATGTGTGTAGACTACAGGGATTTGAATAAAGCCAGTCCGAAAGATGATTTCCCATTACCTCACATTGACATTTTGGTTGACAGTACCACAAGATATGAGGTTTTCTCCTTTATGGACGGTTTCTCAGGTTACAATCAGATTAGAATGGCTCCCGAGGACAGAGAGAAGACGTCATTCATCACACCCTGGGGCACCTTTTGTTACAGAGTTATGCCGTTTGGATTAAAATATGCAGGGGCAACGTATCAGAGAGCTATGACTACTTTGTTCCATGATATGATGCACAAAGAGATCGAGGTTTATGTGGATGATATGATAGCTAAGTCGAAGACCGAGGATGATCATGTTAAACATTTGTCTAAGCTGTTTGGTCGTTTGAGGGAATACAAGCTCCGTCTGAACCCCAATAAATGCACATTTGGAGTACGATCAGGGAAACTATTGGGTTTTATTGTCAGTCAAAGAGGGATTGACGTGGACCCCGACAAAGTGAAAGCTATCCGGGAAATGCCAGCTCCCACCACCGAGAAACAAGTCAGAGGATTTTTGGGACGTTTGAATTATATCTCCAGGTTTATATCCAACATGACTGCTACATGTAAACCTATTTTCAAACTTCTGAGGAAAGAACAAGGGTATGTTTGGACTGAAGATTGTCAAAAGGCTTTTGATAGTATCAAAGAGTGTTTTCTTGAACCACCTATCCTGATACCGTCGGTTGAAGGACGATCTTTGATTATGTATTTGACTGTCTTAGAAGATTCAATGGGTTGTGTGCTCGGTCAACGAGATGAAACAGGAAAGCAAGACCATGTCACTTATTACTTGAGCAAGAAATTTACTGACTGTGAAACAAGGTACACTATGTTAGAGAAGACTTGTTGTGCTTTGGCGTGGGCCGCCAAACGTTTGCGCCAGTATATGTTGAATCACACCACTTGGTTAGTTTCGAAGATGGATCCTATCAAGTATATTTTTGAAAAGCCCGCTTTGTCTGGGAGAATTGCTAGATGGAAGATGTTGTTTTCTGAATATGATATCGAATACCATACTCAGAAAGCGGCCAGAGGAAGTGTTTTGGCTGATCATTTGGCTCACCAGCCTATTTTGGATTATCAACCCTCTAAAGAAGACTTTCCCGACAAAGATGTTATGTTTTTAAAGATGAAAGATTGCGAAGAACCCGTGCATGGTGAAGGACCAGAACCCGGATCTCAATGGGGCTTAGTTTTTGATGGAGATGTCAACGCTCATGGAAAGGGGATAGGTGCGGTTATTGTGACTCCTCAAGGGACCCACTTCCCATTTACTTCCAGATTAACATTCCAGTGTACTAATAATGAGGCTGAGTATGAAGCATGCATTATGGGTCTTAAGGAAGCAATCGATTTGAGAATTAAGAATTTGGATGTGTTTGGGGATTCTGCAGTGGTAATCAATCAAATCACTGGAGAGTGGATAACTCGACATGATAATTTGGTCCCATACAGAGATTATGCTAGAAGACTGTTACCGTTCTTTGATAGGGTCGAATTTCATCATATTCCTCGTGATGAGAACAGAATGGCAGATGCGTTGGCAACTTTGGCCTCAATGATTGTGGTGAACTTTTGGAACGAGTGTCCTCGAATTGAGGTAAAACGTCTTGACAGACCCGCCTACATCTTTGCTGTCGAAGAAGTCGAAGATGGCAAACCCTGGTACCATGACATTGAAGTATTCCTTAGAACTCAAGAATATCCTTTGGGAATTTCTAACAAAGATAAGAAAGCTTTGAGAAGGTTGGCTGGAAATTTTCTTTTGAGTAACAATGTGTTGTACAAGCGGAATTTTGACATGATCTTACCGAGGTGTTTTGACAAACAAGAAGCAGATATGTTAATGACAGAAATTCACGAAGGATCTTTTGGCACTCACGCCAACGGACATGCTATGGCTAAGAAGCTTTTAAGGGCTTACTATTATTGGATCACGATGGAATCAGATTGTTACAAGTTTGCTAGAAAATGTCACAAGTGTCAGATTTACGCAGATAAGGCTCATGTGCCTCCGACTTTGTTGAGTGTTATTTCATCCCCGTGGTCGTTCTCCATGTGAGGAATTGATATGATTGGTATGATAAAGCTGAAAGCATCGAATGGACACCGATTCATCTTGGTAGCCATTGATTATTTCACCAAGTGGGTCGAAGCGACTTCCTACGCTAATGTAACTCGACATGTGGTTGTCAAATTTATCAAGAATCAGCTTATCTGCCAATATGGTGTGCCAAGAAGGATTATTACAGATAATGGGTCCAATTTGAATAACAGAATGATGAAAAAACTATGCGAAGAATTCAAGATAGAGCATCATAATTCTTCCCCTTACAGACCAAAGATGAATGGGGTTGTTGAAGCCGCCAACAAGAATACCAAGAAGATCATTCAGAAGATGGTTGTTACTTATAAAGATTGGCACGAAATACTCCCGTTCGCCTTGCATGAGTATCGTATGATGGTACGCACATCGACTGGGGCAACTCCATTTTCACTCGTCTACGGTAAGGAAGCAGAAGCAGTGCTCCCAATAGAAGTTGAGATTCCTTCTATGAGGATTTTGATGGATGCAAAGTTATCAGAAGTTGAATGGTGCCAGAACAGGTATGATCAGTCGAACTTAATCGAAGAAAAGAGGATAGCCGCGCTATGCCATGGGCAGTTGTATCAGCAGAAGATGAAGAAGGCATTTGACAAGAAAGTTTGACCCCGTGTATTTAAAGAAGGTGACCTCGTGCTCAAGAAGATTCAGTCCTTCCTCACCCATGTCAGAGGAAAATGGGCCCCGAACTATGACGGACCGTACGTGGTAAGAAGGGTTCTGTCAAGAGGTGCTTTGATGTTAGCAACAATGGACGGAGAAGAAATCACTCGCCCTGTGAATACGGACGTTATCAAGAAGTATTTCGCTTAAGGGAGTTCTCATAACTTAGGGAGAACAAGTTGTTATTCCCTTGATGTAATCTCTACTATTTTCCAACACTGTAATATTAGGGTCATGCCTTTCTGCTGATCACCATTCAATAAAGTTTCTCATTTATCAAAATCTTTTTCTCGATAGCAAAATCCAAATTGATTTAAACTTTTTTCACTACTTCGTGTTTTACTCAGTATATGAATAACAAAGGGATGACCATGGACGTTTATTTCATCCATGGGAGAACGTCAATCACATATGTTTTCACAAGCAAAGGATATTTATTTTATCCAGAGACGGGGTCTGTTTATGTTCAAGATTTCTTTACAGGTGGTACGAGGTCTGTGGAGATTTTGCTTGAGTACCTTTCCGTCTGAGACGTTTATTTTCACCTCTCCCGGTCCGTCAACATACGGACATCATATAGATAGATAGCATGTCATATGCATTTTTGCATCCTTTTGTTTACTTGTTCTGTCACTTTGGCCGTGGTTATCCTCAGGCTTTTGGGTGTGTCCCATCCCCCCAAATAGAGTTGTCAGCCCTAGGCAGAAAGAGCACAATGTTTGTACGTCCCCCATGAAGTTCGATCCTCGTGGAAGACGGTTATTTTAGTGCATCCCACTTGAGTTCATACCTCAATGGTCGAGTCTTACTTGATAGTTTTCTCTTTAGCTACTTCCCGAATTGAACTTCGATCCTCGACAATCGCAGTGTGGAAAATCTCCAGTATTCGAACATGGAACAGGTGTGCATTTATTTCGCACTCTATTCCCTAGGAATAATATTTTCGAAGAATCTTTACAAAGACAGATATTCCTCCAACAACAATATCAAAAGATTCTCTCAACCATCTACATTTGGACTATAAACGATCTCTTTATTTGAGTAACTCGCTTTGACTAAGATCTCATTCAAAACGACAAACGACAGTTTCTACAAGACAGTTCATTCACCCTCAGTATGTTCTTCATCATCATCAATTCGTTAAATGGCATCACTTCGCAAATCCATCAGAGAAGTTCGCCGAAGACATTACAAGACACTTCTCTTTATTTGAAATTTCAAATATTTTACAACTACAATAAAGATGCTCCTTGGAAATGAATTCCCCAGTGAGTTCATCACACAAGTTTATTTCCATCACGTGACATCTCCCCAGAGAAGTCGAGGAAGTTTACCACATTAGTCTCTTTATTTAAGAAGACATACTTTACGATCTAACCGGCTTTCATCTCTTCTGAAGATCCCCGGTGAAGTCTTACAACCTCCATTACATTACAAATTACAATCTGCAAAGATCTACATTTACATTGACAATTACATCTACAATATACACTGACATCTACAATCTGCAAAATTTTACGATCCCCTGCGAAGATACTCTCACGAGTTTTCATCACTTCAGGTAGAGACTGGGACCAGTTCATGGTTCCCATACCATGACGCTCGGGGAGGTTCTACATCAGAGACTGAGACCAGCTCATGGTTCCCATACCATGACGCTCGGGAAGGTTCTACATCAGAGACTGAGACCAGCTCATGGTTCCCATACCATGACGCTCGGGGAGGTTCTACATCAGAGACTGAGACCAGCTCATGGTTCCCATACCATGACGCTCGGGGAGGTTCTACATCAGAGACTGAGACCAGCTCATAGTTCCCATACCATGACGCTCGGGGAGGTTCTACATCAGAGACTGAGACCAGCTCATGGTTCCCATACCATGACGCTCGGGGAGGTTCTACATCAGAGACTGAGACCAGCTCATGGTTCCCATACCATGACGCTCGGGGAGATTCTACATCAGAGACTGAGACCAGCTCATGGTTCCCATACCATGACGCTCAGGGAGGTTCTACATCAGAGACTGAGACCAGCTCATGGTTCCCATACCATGACGCTCGGGGAGGTTCTACATCAGAGACTGAGACCAGCTCATGACTCCCATACCATGACGCTCGGGGAGGTTATGCATTTTACTATTTCCAGTCGGATTTCAAAAGAAAGAAAGAAAAGTATACGAAACAAAACTGAACTATTGACTCAATCAGAAAAGTCACTATGGGTATTGCTGTTGCCTGGATTACTCCATTCTGGTAACAAGTTATCCTTCAATTTTCTCATTCATTGTTTAAATCGACATATCCTTGGTTTATGTGCTACTGTTATACTAGGGAGATTCCCGATTAGTGGTTTCTTGTCCCCTTGGAGTCCCGCTTCGTTGGGTCTGTTGCTCCTTTGTCTCGCATGTCGTGTCCAGTTCCTCCCCTGTGGCATCATGTCTCCACAGGACCGTCTGTCTCGCATTTTCATATCATTGCATATCATTTGCATTCGCTGGTTTCTTAGGGCCAAAAATTCTTGCAATGTTTATATTTAAGTCCCTCTTATCTCCTCGAGACGGAGATTTCAGTCTCCATATCTCCAGATAGAAATAACTTAAATAGGGGCATCTGTCACACCCTAATTTTTGACCGTAAGATCCCACCTCTTCGTGCATTTCTCTGGTATCCTTTTTTTTGCACATTATCGTTCATGTCGTTGTGTATGTTTACTATGGCTAACCAGCTCGTGCAGGTGTTTTAAGGTTGAAAAGATATTCGTATGGTCTACCAGGCCTCGAGCCAAGTTTATCATAGTTCGCAACAAAGCTCACGAGCTGATTGAGACTCATTGGTCTTCTACCTAGCCCTGAAATCAGGAAGAAGTCTAGATTGACGCGTGAAGAGTTGGATCCTATCAAGGAGATTTCATCATGTTCAAAACCTAGCTCAAAAGGATATTCAAAATTGCAAGTCATAGTGTCTGTTTTTCAATTCATTTAAGTCCCGGGAAAACTCCATACAGTTGGCATTACAAGATCCAACTTCATGACTGGTTTCACGATACAAGCTCATCGTAAAATAAAAGTTTGAAATTTAAGAGCTACAAGGAACGAACTTCAAAATTCATCACAAGTGAAATTATTCGTATAAAATTTCATTAGGTGTCATTGAGATTGGTCTTCGCCATACTACACGCCTTGGATAAAATACTACTCATACACAATTCATACAAGTTAACCATATGGAAATACGGTAACATTTGGTTTCTATACCTTTAGAACACTCTTCGGGCACCCAAAGCAGTTCAGTTACATTCATATTGAGCAATAACGGATTACAATAAAAGCGCTTTATGATGTATGGATGACTCGGTAATTGAACAAAAGAAGAATTATC
Organism: Lathyrus sativus; assembly: GCA_963859935.3. NCBI lineage: Eukaryota > Viridiplantae > Streptophyta > Magnoliopsida > Fabales > Fabaceae > Lathyrus > Lathyrus sativus. The sequence goes on along the minus strand of OZ012736.1, from coordinate 218,652,908 downwards.
CAATTACAATGGTAGATTCCTACAGTTCTAGACTCTATTAACTCAACACTTTTTAAAGTCCTAAGACTAAGCTCGGGCTTGAGCTCTACCACCATCTCTGAGTCTTCATGAGCTCCTTAACGCCATTTTGTTCGCCTTTCGCAACCTGAACACAACCAGATAATTAAGTTACCAGCAATCCTGCGAACAAAGTATTAGCAGAACAATATCAGTTTGACAGCAGTGAACAAAGAGAATTCAAAAGTCCAAGAATTGAATCAAAGTTTAGAGCTAAGAGGGAATAAGTGGATTTAGTTCTGCCCTCTGTTTCTTTCAAAGAGCATCATTGGGCACGACTACGAGCAGCCGAGAGGACAACAACAGCAGTCGGCATCAACTCCCTACCGTACATCGAAATTGATGTTCAGACACGAAAGGTAGCTAAGCTTAGATAGTTCAACAATGCGAAAGCACGATTGAAACGGCAACATTCCAATTTTCCCCAAAGTCCTGGCTCAGACTTTAAATCATCATTGCCCACGAACCTCCCCCCGGCAAACGGTGCAGAACCGGCAGCCTCCGAACATCGAAGCGGCATCCTGAAAGAAGAAGAAGATAAAAGCATATCAGCAAGTGATAACACTGTGTTGCACCCTAAAATTTGACCAACCAATTCTCCTATCTAACTCGTGGTTTGAATTCATATTCGCAAATCAGACATATGATATTTGTGCAAACAGAGGATATCAGGGTTACAGCTTGGTTTTCATCTATCAGATATGGCAGACCCAGTCCAGATCATCAGGGTTTTACTTTTGGGAAATTGTGCGCTCCTCAGTGATTTTCAGCTTGCACAGTGATTTTGGGGATATTCTGATGCCCGGGGTTCTCTGTTCGATTCGATCTGGTCTCGTGCGCTCTTTTATGGGGGTCATTTGCATTTGTCTGCATTTTTAGGGTTTAATAGATTTTTGTGGATTTTCAATAGGCTTTATAGATTTTGCTGGAATTTAAATAGATTTTTAGATATTTTTAATAGTGTAATTCTCTTCTTAGAATTTTATGTGGACTTTAAAATAGGTCTAATAACAGTTTTATCATTTTTTAGAGTAATATAGAATTTTATAGATTTTTAATAGCTTTTAAATCATTGTCTAGGATATTAATAGGATTTTTTTTAATAGTTTTAATTCTTTTTAAATAGATTTTTTGATCATTTTAGAATAATAACAGATTTTTTCTTTTATTTTCTTTTATAGAATTTAAATAAGTAAATTTTCTTTTATGGAATTTAATATAGAAGATTTAGTAGAAATGTAATAAATAAGTTTTTGTTAATGGAAATTGATTGTTTTTAATATTAGATATAGAATAGATTTTTTTTCTTTTATTATTAAATAGAGTTTAATAAATAATATAGTTTTATTAGAGATTTATTAGAGTTTTTTTAATTAGGAGTTAATTAGAATTTTAGTATTAATTGAGGTTAATAGTTAATTAGGTTTAGGTTAATGGGGCTAATTCATTTCAGTTTTTTTGTTTTTTTTATATGATTTTCGTTTTGGGCCCAGCCCAGTTTGTATCAGAAAGTCCAGCAATTATCCAGCATTTCCTAGAAGTTTCCAGAAGATTCCAGCGTCCTCAGTGGTTTAAATAGTAGCCAGCCACATGTGAGCAAGAGAGAGGCCCCACGTTACGCTGTAGAATCACGCCACCTCACGACTCAGGCTCCCTCACACTCTCCCACGTGTCCCACCAGAGCCCACTCTCTCTCTCTGCTGCCACCCGTCCTGACACGCGCTCCCCATGCAGCAACCCTCTGCGCCACTTGTCACCTCGCCAGCCGTCGCCTGAGCCTCGCCGGAGAAGCCACCGGCCGGCATGCAAAATCCGTCCGGCCGCCTTTGACACCGCCGTCCCTCGCCGGAATCTGCAAAAATTGCAGAAACGCAAGAAATCCATTTTTTCCTCCTTTCTTCATCTCGCTCCTCCGTCCATCATTCGTCATCCCCTCGCCGGAGACAGCTACCGTCGCCGGAAAACTCATAGCTTGCGCCCAGAAAATCATCCAAGCATCAAGAATTTTTTTTTTGAACCTTCATCTTCATCCAAAGATTTTTCCAGAACGCATGAACATTCATCATCTTCATAAAGAAATTCCAGAAATCACTCAAACTTTCATACAACTTTTCCAGAAATCACTCAAACCTTCATCGTAACGCTTTCGTTCATCATCATCATCAAGAACCTCGTGGATCCGTCAACCACCTCCAACAACAATCACCTAATACATCCCCAGATCTGTACAAGATTCATCAGCTCCAAGACTTGTAAAATCTTCATCAAGGTCTCATCGTTGTTCATCACTACGAGGTGTTCTTCGCGCCATCAAACATTCAGCAAACATCCAGAAATCTTCAAAGATCCCTCGTCCCCCTCGCGTGAACCCAGGTTTGTCTCTCTTCGTCATATCTCCATTGCCATTGATGAAAGTAGCCTCGATTAGGGTAAACTGATTGATTAGGGTTTGGGTTTGATTTGTGTTGGATATGAGAGAGTGGTGAGATTGTTGTGTCTGCCTGATTGATTCGTTTGAGTGTTGAGAGCTTTGATTAGTTGTTTGAGAGATTCAGAGAAAGAGTTGGGGAAGACGAACGAAGCGGCTAGGTTAGTGAGAATGAACAGTGTTTAGGGTTTGTGAGGAGGAATTAGGTTTTGTTGATTAGGGTTTCTGGTTAGGGTTTGGGCTGAGTTCAAAGCCCAAACGTGTGTTGCTGAGGCAACCCCCCCCCCCCCCCCCCCCCCCCGTTTACTCGTTTACCCCCTCCCTGCGTGTGAGAGCTGGGAATGATTGGGCTGGGCCTTATGCCCAGTTGCTGTCCACACCCCCTGGGCGTAAGCCCAAGGAAAGTCAACCCTGAAAATTCACTGATGGCACCCCCAGCGAGTTTCTATTTTCTTTTATTTTTTATGACTTTCTGACTCATTGGGCCCTGCGCCCATTTGCTGTTAGCACCCCCCATCTTCAGGGCCCAATGTAGTAATAACTGAAATTCATTGCTGTTAGCACCCCCCCTCCATGTTATTTCAATTTTGTTTTTTCATTTTCTTTTATTTCTTTGCATATTATAAAATTCATAATAAAATGTAAATAATTGATTTTTTAATTCTTCTTTTTTCTACCATTTCATCATAATGTCTAGAAAATCGTATAAAAATAAAAATGCCATTTTATTTTTGTTTACTATTTTTTGTATATTTTCCATTTAATTGACTTTTTTAATATTCTTTAGTGCATACATATCATTAGAAAATTCATGAAAAATAGTAGATTTAGTCAAATAATTCCGTTCTTTTTTCTGTAGACTCGTAATTCAATATAGAATTCTATAGTGCAAAAACATTAGCTTAATCATGCAATTTCAGTTTAATTGCATTTTTTTGTATTGTTTTGATATTGAATAATTGGTTTGTGGATATGTCTGTGTTGCTGATTTTAGTTCTTTCATCTGGTATTGAATTTTGTTCTGATTTTTTAGTATGTTGTCCTAGAGCCATGTAGGTTCCCCATAGATTTTTAATAGATTTTTGTAGGATGTTCTGGTAGGATTTGTCTGAGCTTGAGGATAGGAGAAGTCTTGATGACTTCTGGCTTTGAAGTTCAACTGTGGTTGAACTTCAGAGATAGTCTCTTGTGGTTTGTTGGCCTGTGGGTTCTTCTTGAAGATGGGAGCTGGTTGAAGTCCTGTTGGAGCTTGCAAGGATGCAGTGGATTGAGGCTTAGTCTAGGAGCTTGTTATCTGTTTGTGAGGTTCGAGATCCTGAAGTTTGAAGGGAGTTTATGGTACTTTCCTGAGGAAGGCACTATGAATGACCTTCATTCTTTCTTCTCACCTCTTTCGTAAGTATCCAATGATGTTGGAGCCAACTTGTGAGTTTAATTTCTCCTGAGGAGGAATGTAAACTGATCACATGTTGTTGAGCCATATGGGATACGATTCCTAAGTGGAAGCCCCCTAGTACTTTCCTGAGGAAGGTCCTATGGGTCTATTCACTTAGTTCCATTAGTTTATCTAGGATTTCTCAAGTGTCCAATGATGTTGGAGACAACTTGTGAGTTTAATTTCTCCTGAGGAGGAATGTAAACTGATCACAGTTGTTGAGCCACGTAGGATACGATTCCTAAGTGTCAGCCTCCTAGTACTTTCCTGAGGAATGTCTTATGGGTCTGTTCACTTAGTTCTCTTAGTGCATATAGGTTTTCTTAAATATCCAGTGATGCCGAAGCCTTCATGTGAGTTTAATTTTTCCTGAGGAGGAATGTAAACTGATCACAGTTGTCGAGCCGCATAGGATATGACTCCTGAGTAGTAACCTCCTGGTACTTTCCTGAGGAAGGCACTATGAGCTTGTCTGCTTAGCTCCCTTTCTCTGGTGAGCTTGTTCTGAAGCTTGGAGACTGGGATTGATTCCTCTTGCTTAGGGTTTTGATTAGAATTTTTGCTTAGATCTTTGCTTAGGGTGTTGCATAGGGTTTTGTTCGGAGATAGGTTAGGAGCTTGTTTCAGGTTTGTTAGGGGCCTTGCCCAGGAGTAGTTTCTTGTTTTGTAGATAGAGGCTTGTCAGGTTAGCTTGCCTTCTCTTTGTATTGTTTGACTTGTGTGATGTTATGTTGCATTAGACTTAGGTGTTCATCTAGATAGTTCTGAGTTAGGTGCATCTTAGAAGTAGACTTTGTGTGCATGAGAAGTTGAGGTGGCCCTCCTTCCGCTTGTTTGTTATTGAGTGGCTTTGCTTGTTGGTATTTGGTAGAGCTGAGCTCCCTTGCCTCTGTGGTTTGCGGCCTTTGTGCCTTGTTCGTTTAGTTGTTGCATTCATGCATATTTTCAGTATTTCTTTGCTTTGCAGTGTTTCTCGTTTATAGTTTAGTCCTGTTGCCATGATCCCTTAGGAGCTCTGACTTCTCCGCTGCGGAGCTGTTATGATAGACATTAGGATGGTCAACCAGGTGTGATAGCAGTAGGTAGATTCCCCTTTCTCAGCTATAGTTTTAGGGTTTCCCTTTCCTTTCTGTAGGAGCTTTTGAGTAGCTTGACCCGTAGTTAGCTGAACTACAGCTGCTCTGATTCTTCGTACCAGACGAAGATATGTAGGCATAGGATGCGATATCCTAGCGAGCACACTAACGACTAACCTTTGTTCTCTCGCGGCTGTGCGATCGAGACTTTCCCGCTAACGACTAATTGTTATCCCTTTCTCCTGCCCGAGTGCATTTGAGACCAGATCGTAGTTGTAGGTTCCCGAACCTTAGAGACCAGTTTGTTTTCTCACTGTTGTGTGAGAGCGCCAATTTACCCATAGGTAGTCGAACTACGTTTGCTCTGATCTTCCATACTGTGTGGAAGTACGTAGGCACAGGACGCGATGTCCTGGCGAGCAACCTTTTCCCCATTTAGACGTAGGTAGTCGAACTACGTTGACTCTGACTTTCCCATTGCACGAGGGAATACGTAGACCCAGAACACCGTATGTTCTGTCGAGTCTTGTCCTTTTATTTTCTTTTCAGACCAACCATTAGCGTAGATAGATAACACACCCTTTTCCTTATAAACACCAAGCGTGGATCCCATCGAGTACGATGGACGTGAGGGGTGCTAATACCTTCCCCTTGCGTAACCGACTCCCGAATCCAGGTTTTGGTTGCGATGACCATACCTTTTTCCCGTCTTTGCAAGGTTTACTTCGAGCGTTTCCTTTCCCGCTCTGAGGGATAAATAACGCACGGTGGCGACTCTCCTGTCAAGCCGGCGCCGATTTTCGCAGTAGCGACAGCTGGCGACTCTGCTGGGGACTATAGCATCTAGGGACTTTTCCCATCCCTTATGCTGGGACCGTTTCCCATCCCCTACGCGAGTCAATCCTAGCGCTTGGGTGTTTATTTGTTGGGTGTTGTGCATATTGTGTTTTACTTTTCTGCACTTTACTTTCCTGTACCTTTACCTTTCCGCATTTATTTTCCAGCATTATATTATTATGATTATTGCTGTGGGCAAAGGGAGGTTACTGTGAGTGAAAAGCCGGACCTGGGCTTGAGTACACACCTAGATATAGTTGCGGAGAAGTAGTAGACGAACCTGTCTGCTGAGCAGGCACAGTTCCCTACGAAAATCTGCGCTCAGACGAGATTCTTGTAGAGGTGCTCCTTTCCGGTCCTGAGGATCTGAGGGGAGTCCAGACGTGAGGGTTGTCGACTCTGGGGACCGATCATTTGGAAGTCAGCTAAGTGAGGCCTCTTCATGACTTGATGATGCCACTCCTTCTGGGAATCGTATCGTCATTCATGAAAGTCTGTGACGCTGATGACCGCATAGGATGCCGTACCTTTGTCCGTGGATTAGGTCTATCCTACCTGTGAGAGGGACTGGGTTATTGCAGGAAAACTGGCCTTCAGAAACCATGATTCAGTAGTTATCAGACGGTGTTCTTGATTTATCTCCAGGTGTGTTGTTTGGGTCAGATGGGTTTCTTATCTGAGGTTGATTCTATTATCCGATGGTTTTCTCGTCAGATACAGAGGTTCAGATGGTTTTCTTACCAGGGGATTGATATTTTGAGTATCAGATGGTAGTTAGTGGCATGAGATTCTGGTGACCGTGTTGGTTTTCTGTTCTCGATCACAGAGATGTTCCTCTTCAGGCTACAGCATAGCCCCTGCGTTCGCAGATTGCATTATTTATCATATTGCATCATTACCATCTGCATTCAACTAACGTGTGTGTATTGCAGGTACATATTTTCCCTTCCAGTTCTGGTGTTTGTTCCTAGCAAGACATGGAAAACCTGAAGAGAGTATTGCCCTATAAGTTTCCGTCGCCGAATATCAGTCTATTGTTAGAGTTGATTGCTATTGCTAAGAAGAGGGGAATGGGTGACTTCAGAAAGAGATATGGGAGGATTCTGACCTACGTTTATCAGCCATCTGCCTACGAGACCAGCGACATCTATACTCTGTTACAGTTCTACGACGCGGAGCTCAGGTGTTTTGTATTTCCCGACTTCGTTTTGGCTCCTACCCTGGAGGAGTACTCTGCACTTCTGGATATACCGATCCGTGAGCAGATGCCTTTCTATCGTACGGACGCTGAGCCTAAGCTGGCTGAGCTTTCTGCCATCCTGTGCTTGAAAGAGTCTGAGCTGTCTGGGAAGATGATCAGAAGAGGAGACGTATGGGGATTTCCGTTGGATGTCTTGGTGGAGAAGGCTCGGGAATACGCCCAGAAGGGTAGCTGGGGTGTTTTTGACGTCATCCTTGCTGTATGTGTTTATGGCATCGTGTTGTTCCCGAACATTCCTGATTTTGTTGATTCTGATGCCTTCTATATTTTGGCTGCGAAGAACCCAGTTCCTACTTTGCTGGGAGATATCCACCATTCAACTCACTACCAGAATGAAAAACGACGAGGAAGGAATGTGTCTTGCTGTGTACCTCTCCTATGCAGGTGGTTCACCAGTCATATGCCTAAGTCAGGCCCTTTTGTCACCTCTATCAATTCTCTAGGATGGCCCGAGCGCTTAATGGGATTGACTGCTGAGAACGTGGTATGGGTCAATAAAGAGGTATTCGGAGCTGAAGTCATACTCAAATGCGAAGGATTCCCGAATGTTCCTTTAGTGGGAAGGAAGGGGTGTGTCAACTACAACCCTTCCTTATTGATCAGGCAATTTGGGTATGTACCTCAAGGAGCGCCAAAGCCCGAGGAGATACAGGAATCTCTGTATCTCACCGGGGCAATTGGGAAAGAGATGCTGACCAAACTTGAGAAAGCCTGGAAAAACTTGCACAAGAGAGGGAAGCTTTCAGGTAGCAGAGGGGATACTCGAGTTCCTGGCCCGTATATGGAATGGATTCGTGAGCGAGCTGTGAAGTTCCTGATGCCTTATCCAGCGGTTCAGCCATTGCATCCTTCTCCGGTGGAGGAGCCTACCACAGTGGACATTCAGGTATTCAAGCAGCTGATGGCGGAGAAAGAAGAGCTAGCAAGGGCTAAAGAGGCTCTAGAGCAGGAGAATGCCCAGCTTCGTCATGAAAAAATTGAAACAGGATATGTTTCTAAGCAACAGGCTGAAACTCTGAAACATCTGAAGACTACGCTATTGGAATTGACTGAAACCAAGAAGCGTCTGGAGTTAGATGTAGACTCAGTTAGTAGTGTGTTGGCCACTAAGAAGCAAGAGCTGGAAAGGGCCTACACAAAGCTAGCCAAGTTCAGAGAACACTGGGATCTCACTATGACCAAGCGCAAAGAGCGGGAAGAAGAGCTGAAGACACGGGTAGCTCAGTTAGAAGAACAGGTCAAAGTGAAGAATGAAGAGCTTGAAGAGGAAGCCTGTCGCCGATACGAGGCCGAGCGCAAGCTGACAGATGCCATGAAGAATTTGGAAGATTTCCAGCATAGAGCAGATGCCAAGAGACCCAAACCTGGGGGCGGTGCCAATGATAAGGCTTGGGAAGACTTTGTCAGAGACATCCAAGGGACGGTCAGGAAGAGGGATCGGCTGATAGAAGGTTTGATTTATCAACCAGATCACGCAGAGACAAAGAAGATGGTCGAGGACTTCCGCAACCGTACCGTACTTGATTTCTCTTTTGTATTCTGTATGTTGAGATCACCACCAGGCATGTTGGCTGGGATCCTCCTTATCGTATCAGCTGTATGAAGCATAGTTATGTAACCTCTTGACAAGACAGTTATTCTAATAAATATATGAGGGTTTTTCTAAATATTGTCTTTATGGTTTATCTCGTCTTGCTACCACTGACACTGGAATTGGAGGGGAAATATCTCTAATGCACACATGCACGTTAGCATTTTTTTGTATTCCTGTTTGCATAAATCATGTTGCATAGCATTTCTCTAGCAGGTCAGAGCACTTATCCAACCTTTGTTTTCACCAGAGGGTGATTCTCGGGGAATTGGTTGAGGCAAAAGTGGAGTGTTGAAGACGACCAAGGGGCTGAAGCAGAGTTGAGCAGAATCAAGCAGCATAGTCCGTTACAGGTAATTGGTAGCTATGTCTGAAGGCAATTTCCAGGCTCCTAACACCTTGGCAAGGTTTACCAGGGCGTCCAACCATCAGTATGATTCTATGGAAGGCTTCCCGCAAGCGAACAATCTTACTGCAGACCAAGTTGTACAGCCTACGGATGAGAACCGAGATCGACATGAGCAGTTCGTTGCCCGAAATGAACGTTATCCTCCTGTTAACAATCAAGGTGTCACTTTCCCTGTGATGAATTACCGGAGAGATATTCCAATGGCCGGGATGGTAGATCCAAGAGCTCATGAGCAGGATAGAAGACTCCGAGCGTTGGAAGAAGGTATAAAAGCCTTAGAAGCGAAAGATGCCATTAACCTGGATGCTGTGGCCATGTGTTTGGTTCCTGACCTGGTGTTGCCGTACAAGTTCAAAGTGCCGGAATTTGAAAAATACACAGGAGATAGCTGTCCGAAGCTGCATTTGATGATGTTCTGTCGAAGAATGACTTCGTTTGTGCGAAATGACCAACTAATGATCCATTGCTTCCAGTATAGCCTGACTGGGGCATCGTTGAGATGGTATGTGCAATTAGAGAGTAATCAGATCCGATCTTGGGTAGATTTAGCCAGAGCTTTCATGAAGCAGTACGATTACAACCTGGATTTGACTCCTGGTCTCGTAGATCTGCAAGAATTGTCTCAAGCGGAGAATGAATCATTCAGAGGGTATTTACGAAGATGGAAAGAATTGGCTGCTAGTGTTCAACCACCGCTTCCGGAAAGAGAACTGGTTGACATCTTCTTGGGTACTCTGAAAGGCCATTATTTTGACAAATTGTTCAGTTGCACAAACTTTGTGGGCCTGATGAGGCTGGGAGAGATTGTTGAGAGAGGACTCAGGAGTGGAAAGTTTCGAGATGTTCCTTACGTCCCAGTTGATAAGATTGAGTCAGTTGTTAGTTCTCAAGAAGAGTGGGAAGGAGATGACGCCACCTCAGAGTCTCTAGCATCTCAGGATCAGTTTTCAGACACTTCAAGTCAACGATCATCTTACCGCCAATCGCGCCAGCATGCTCCACGAAGACCAAGGAAGCCTGAAAGGCGGTTTACTCAGCTACCGGTGTCATACAGTCAGTTGTTGCCAGATCTGCTCAGGAGTGGATTGATAGTGCCGAAGGAGACTAAGCCGGTGATTCCACCATATCCTCCAGGTTTTGATGCCAGCGCCCGCTGTGAGTACCATGTTGGGGCACAGGGGCATTCAACAAATGATTGTAAGGTGCTTAGAAGTCAGGTTCAAGATCTGTTAGACTCTAACCGGATTTGCATCACGCCTCAGGGTTTTGTTCAGATTAATGATTTTCCATCATCCAGTTGTGTGGGTTCGTCAGTTAATGTCATGGAAGACTCCACAGGAAGTGTGTGTTCTGAAGATTGTCAATCAGAGAGTTCAGTTGTGTGGGAGAAGTTCCTAGAGGTTTTTGCGCCGGATGTCGCATCTGTTTTCTCTGCTTAATCCGTTTAGCTTTTTGTGCACTAGTGTCTGCCGACCACCACCAGGATTGTTGGCTGGGGTCATTATATTCGTACTCATTTGTGCTAACATTCTGCTTTTGTTGGTTGTACATGTGTGGGAGATGTTCGTCTGTGTGCTTATAGCTTGAGTTTCTCTTTGTCTCGTTATGAATATGTGTTTGCTTTCTACGCTGCATTATCATTTAACAGGTATATCAGAACCGTGGGCCTTATTTCCTCATCGTCCAGTTTGTTGCAGGAATTCCTTCAGAGATATGGAACAGAATCAGTTTGAATTGACTGAAGTCCAAAGCCAGCTGGGGCAGATGATGAGAGACATGCAAGAGATGCGTTTGGAGCAGAAGATTCTCAAGGAGGAGAACAGTCAGCTGAAGACCCAAATGAGCTTGATCATGGAGGTAGTCAAGAATGTGCTTAGGAAAGAAGACGATCAACTATTTGAAGCCGCAATGAAGAAGCTCGCGCCACCCGTGCATGTGGAACCTGAGCAGCAGCAACAGAAGATACATCAGGCTCAACGGAGGATCCAGGAAGGAAAACCAAAGAGAATGTTTGAGGCACCGCCTATGACATATGCTGAGCTCTTGCAGACTTTATTGAGGTTTAATCTGGTTGAGAAAAGAACGTTGGAACCGCCAACGAGAGCGTTTCCTCAGGGGTACGATGCCAGCAAGCAATGTGAGTTTCATTCCGGGGCATTCGGACACGACATCGAGGGTTGCCATGCTTTTAAGCACAATGTTCAAGACCTGATTGACTCGCACGATATTGAATTCACGCCGAGCGGCGTAGCTGTGCATATTGCTCCTATCCCAGTTGATGCTAAGATGATGGATGTTTCTAAAGCTGCAGTGGGTCATAAGCGCATCCTGGACTCCATGGTGTCGGAATCTCCAGGCCCACAACTGTTGCCTATTCCCGGGGCAGATCTGAGAAAGAAAATGGCTAAGCATAAGGAGGGCGTTAATCAATACATTGAAGGTCAAGAAACCGATGTTGCATCTGATACGAAGGGTGTTCAAGAGTCAACCCGATACCAGCAGCAGCAGAACCAGCAGGGGTATAAAAGATATCAGAATCGGGCTCCCCTAGCAAGCCGTCATCTTGATACTCCACCTATGCCATATGCACAGCTTCTGCAAACGCTACTTCAGCTCCAATTGGTTCATAAAAGGACAATGACTCCCTTAACAGGGACACCACCACCGGGGTATGATGCCAATGCTACTTGTGAGTTCCATACTGGGGCACCAGGCCATACGGTTGAGAATTGTAAGGCTTTTAAGCACAAAGTGCAGGATCTGCTTGATAGTGCAGCAATCAGCTTCGGGCCGGGAGGTCCTAGAATCATCTGAATGAAGGAGGAAGGGCTCTATAATTTGGTTGGGTCGTTGAAAGCAGATCAAGACAGCATCGAAGTGTCTCTAGTAAAGATAGCTGGTTCAGCAGCAGGGCAGATGTGAAAGCCCGGTTCTCGGAAGCTAGCATATTTTCTTTGTTTTAGCTTGTCATTTCTTTACATTTGTAGTTGCTTTCCTGTTTGAATTTGTAATCTTGTTTGTAAAACTTGTTGTTTTCATTCAATTGATGATAATGAAATAAATATGCATGTTTTGATCCATTCGTGTTCACTAACATGTTTTTGCAAATGTCCAACGCTTGGTTAAGAAGAATTTGGGGAGGATGACGAAAATGAACGACATGCAACTACCAATATTGTATGCTTTTGAAATAAAACCTGTTGATGATGTACAGGCATTGTTTCAAATCCCTAAACACCGAAGATATAAGGAAGATAATCCCTTGTCAACCCCTTCGAGCCTTGTAGTAGGAGTTCTTTCTGTGAATGAAAAACCCTCAATCTTAACCTGGGGCAGGGTAGGTGTTAGCTAATTCGACCGAGCGTCCAAATTGCAAAAGGAGTGTCCGTTCGAGGATCAATCACACCTCTAGAGGTCATGCCTAAAAGACCACAATGGTTCAATCAAGAGTGGGACAACCACATCACTTCCCAAAGAGTCAGACAACCAGTGTCACACGACTTGTTCGAAAAAAAAAGGGAATCAAAAGCCCGCTAAGTCAAGAAAACTTCAAAACAAATGACTTAGGCAAAAATGAGGGCATCCCGCTGGACTTAAAAAAATCAAAAGAAACTCAAAAGGAGTCAGTCCAGGCAAAAGTTAGGGATATGAAAAGAAAAAGATGAAAAGGATCAAAAGAAAAATCCTCGATGGAAATACGAGTCGTGTGACCTCAAGTGTCAAAGACGAAAAATAAGTGGCTGTCACTCCCAACGATCATAATTCCTCGAACGATCACTCCTATCTTTCAGCCTCCGAGAGGTGAGCGCTAAGGTTGAATTAGCTGAACGTAGGATGGGAGAACATCAAGGAGAATGGGGGGGTTAAAATAAACTTTGAGCCTCTATCCTTTCCTTCAAAACCACGAACCTGACCACGTTACAACCTTCAAAAGTCCTAATTGAAGCAGGTTGTTTCGAAAGCATACTCCGGTAAAGGTCGCGTCGATTCTGACTCTTAAAAGGGTTCCTCTTACCATGTTGATACCAATGTTGATAAATGTTTTGTGCATCATATGCTATAAACTGTTTTTCCTTTTCCCAGTGAACAGATTGGATGTCAAAGCTGTCATATGTGTTGCATTAATACATCTTTTACGCAGAACAACTTGTTTTACTTGCAAGTAAGCGCTTGACAGCAGAAAAGCTTCCTACAGTGGAAAGCATGGTCAAGATAGAATGCAGAACGCCCGAATGTTCCGAGAGCAGGGACAAGCTATTACCGTGATCCCCAGTCAGGTCAGCCTTTCGAAATCAGTTATCCTGAGGCAATCAGGTTGAGATTCAGGCAAATACGGCGTAGTCAAGGGCACTACTCTGAATCAAATAATCAGGAGCAAGGTCATTGCAGTCAGGGGTAGACCATCTTAAGCACGCAGAAGTTATTCGAGGAGCATTCGATGTGAAGTATCCTTCCAAAGTTCAGAATATTAGGGCATGTCATATCAGACCATCAGGGTACAGATCTTCAGATTTCCTTTCGAGGACTAACCCCACAGAGGTCCCGCAGGCTGGGGCATACCATAAGCGAAAGGATTGTTGTTCTCCGTACCTACAGGGTCATTCGGAGTTATTCGAGCAGATGCAGTCGATTTTTTGAGAGCGAGATGAATGCGGGAAGACGTGTTACTATCCCTTGACTCTTCCACTAGGAGACTGTGTATTCAGGCAGAGTGTTTTCCAGCGTCAGTTGTACCTGACCCATCACGGACAACCTAAGAGTTCAAATCCATGTTGGCGATCACTGTGAGGCCCATCCGTGTCGGCGCATCAATTTCCAGATCCGAGCTTCATCAGTACGCGGGGAGACTCCCTCCATTTTCTCCAGCAAAGTCCAATTTGTCAGTGGTATGGGTGAGCTATCCCTAGAGGAGTCCAATCACATTCGGCACATCTGCTATTCTCCAGCAGAGTTACATTCCCCAGCAGGGTATTACTTCGTCGAGGTGTCCGGTTAAGTTCCCAATATCCCCAGCAGAGTTGGCCTCGTCTTCAGCATTTAGGTTGCGGAAGTGATTTTCTGTACCCAGCTCTCTCCGGCAGCTCGAGCCTGCATTAGCATATTGCATGCATCATCATATTTGCATCATACTTGCATATCATTTTCAGAATGCGTAGCATTTCCATCCTGAATGGAGCATTACGCCATAGAAAGATTAAAGCATACGCATATGCATACGAAGCATAAGTCAGGTTTTCTATCAGCCTCATATGGCGCGTGAATTACTCTGCGATCAGTTCAGGGGCATTTATCCAGCAACAGTATTCAGACAGTTCAGCAGATTATTTGTATCAGATCTTACGATAGTTGTGCTTTGATCAAGCAGTCATCTGATATCGACAGACTTTTCTTCCCGTCAATTCATATTGACGATGGGTTCCTTCGATAAGTGGATTTCTCCGTCTATCATTAGACGTCTCGAGTACGAATATGGTTTTCTTTCCGTCTATCCTTAGACGATGTGAAGTTGCGGGTGATCGCAGTAGGGTTTCAAGAAGGGGTTTCCCCAGGATATGCTTTTCTTCCCGTCTATCAGTAGACGATGTGAAGTTTTGGTTGATTTTCAATGGGTTTCAAAATAGAGTTTCTCTAGCAAGTGGCCTTTCTTTCCGTCTATCAGTAGACGATGTGAAGTTTTGGTTGATTGTTCAGCGGGTTTCTTATTGCCAGATCATCCGTATGAGGTGTTTCCCCAGCGAGTCTTCTCCGGCTATCTTTGATTGTTGAGGGGTTTCAAAATGATATTTCGGATAATGATTTTCTTTCTGTTTATTGGATGAGATGACGTTTCAAGAGGTACTTTTCTGACTGTCAATCCTTATTGATGTCGAGGCTCTTCGAAGAATGTTCAGTTTTCGTGATCGTTGATTCTTATTGACGACATGGTTCTTTAAAAGGTGGTTTTTCTTACCGTCGGTCCATACTGACGATGTGGCCCCTTCAAGGATATTGATCTTTCCATCAATTCCCGTAGACAGAAGGATTCTGAAATTCAAGGGATGGTGTTGAAATTGCGTAAGAATGTCTTTCCGTTTATCATTAGACGATGTGAATATGGAGATTATGAATTTCTTTCCGTCTATCCTTAGACGATGTGAATTGTTTTGTTTCATCGATCAGGATGATTCCGTCTATCCTTAGACGATGTGAATTGTTTTGTTTCATCAATCAGGATGATCCCGTCTACCCCTAGACGATGAGAATATTGATTTGTTTCATCAATCAGGATGATGCCGTCTACCCTTAGACGATGAGAATATTGATTTGTTTCATCAATCAGGATGATGTCGTCTACCCTTAGACGATGTGAATTTGGAGATTAATGGTGTCTTTCCGTCCATCTTTGGACGATGTGAGTATATTTCTCTTCCTGCCTATCAGTAGGCAATGTGAAAGAATCAGGTGTTTTGTGGCAACCCTCGGGTTTGTTATATAGGGTAACAGATAATTGACATTCAAATCAGGAGTGCTTTACCAGATGGTTGATCAGTTTATTGCCGTAATGACTGGACTCGGTTTTCTGGAGTTTATTCCCCAAGCAGTTTACAGTATATGCTCGCGGTTGGCAAATTTTCGGGTTTTATTTGTATTCAACCGTCTCGTACCTCCGAATGTTTGAAGGCTGAGCGCTCTTCAAACCCTTCAGGTCCAAGTCGCTTGAATAGGGGCAGCTGTTGCACCCTAAAATTTGACCAACCAATTCTCCTATCTAACTCGTGGTTTGAATTCATATTCGCAAATCAGACATATGATATTTGTGCAAACAGAGGATATCAGGGTTACAGCTTGGTTTTCATCTATCAGATATGGCAGACCCAGTCCAGATCATCAGGGTTTTACTTTTGGGAAATTGTGCGCTCCTCAGTGATTTTCAGCTTGCACAGTGATTTTGGGGATATTCTGATGCCCGGGGTTCTCTGTTCGATTCGATCTGGTCTCGTGCGCTCTTTTATGGGGGTCATTTGCATTTGTCTGCATTTTTAGGGTTTAATAGATTTTTGTGGATTTTCAATAGGCTTTATAGATTTTGCTGGAATTTAAATAGATTTTTAGATATTTTTAATAGTGTAATTCTCTTCTTAGAATTTTATGTGGACTTTAAAATAGGTCTAATAACAGTTTTATCATTTTTTAGAGTAATATAGAATTTTATAGATTTTTAATAGCTTTTAAATCATTGTCTAGGATATTAATAGGATTTTTTTTAATAGTTTTAATTCTTTTTAAATAGATTTTTTGATCATTTTAGAATATTAACAGATTTTTTCTTTTATTTTCTTTTATAGAATTTAAATAAGTAAATTTTATTTTATGGAATTTAATATAGAAGATTTAGTAGAAATGTAATAAATAAGTTTTTGTTAATGGAAATTGATTGTTTTTAATATTAGATATAGAATAGATTTTTTTCTTTTATTATTAAATAGAGTTTAATAAATAATATAGTTTTATTAGAGATTTATTAGAGTTTTTTTAATTAGGAGTTAATTAGAATTTTAGGATTAATTGAGGTTAATAGTTAATTAGGTTTAGGTTAATGGGGCTAATTCATTTCAGTTTTTTTGGTTTTTTTATATGATTTTCGTTTTGGGCCCAGCCCAGTTTGTATTAGAAAGTCCAGCAATTATCCAGCATTTCCTAGAAGTTTCCAGAAGATTCCAGCGTCCTCAGTGGTTTAAATAGTAGCCAGCCACGTGTGAGCAAGAGAGAGGCCCCACGTTACGCTGTAGAATCACGCCACCTCACGACTCAGGCTCCCTCACACTCTCCCACGTGTCCCACCAGAGCCCACTCTCTCTCTCTGCTGCCACCCGTCCTGACACGCGCTCCCCATGCAGCAACCCTCTGCGCCACTTGTCACCTCGCCAGCCGTCGCCTGAGCCTCGCCGGAGAAGCCACCGGCCGGCATGCAAAATCCGTCCGGCCGCCTTTGACACCGCCGTCCCTCGCCGGAATCTGCAAAAATTGCAGAAACGCAAGAAATCCATTTTTTCCTCCTTTCTTCATCTCGCTCCTCCGTCCATCATTCGTCATCCCCTCGCCGGAGACAGCTACCGTCGCCGGAAAACTCATAGCTTGCGCCCAGAAAATCATCCAAGCATCAAGAATTTTTTTTTTGAACCTTCATCTTCATCCAAAGATTTTTCCAGAACGCATGAACATTCATCATCTTCATAAAGAAATTCCAGAAATCACTCAAACTTTCATACAACTTTTCCAGAAATCACTCAAACCTTCATCGTAACGCTTTCGTTCATCATCATCATCAAGAACCTCGTGGATCCGTCAACCACCTCCAACAACAATCACCTAATACATCCCCAGATCTGTACAAGATTCATCAGCTCCAAGACTTGTAAAATCTTCATCAAGGTCTCATCGTTGTTCATCACTACGAGGTGTTCTTCGCGCCATCAAACATTCAGCAAACATCCAGAAATCTTCAAAGATCCCTCGTCCCCCTCGCGTGAACCCAGGTTTGTCTCTCTTCGTCATATCTCCATTGCCATTGATGAAAGTAACCTCGATTAGGGTAAACTGATTGATTAGGGTTTGGGTTTGATTTGTGTTGGATATGAGAGAGTGGTGAGATTGTTGTGTCTGCCTGATTGATTCGTTTGAGTGTTGAGAGCTTTGATTAGTTGTTTGAGAGATTCAGAGAAAGAGTTGGGGGAGACGAACGAAGCGGCTAGGTTAGTGAGAATGAACAGTGTTTAGGGTTTGTGAGGAGGAATTAGGTTTTGTTGATTAGGGTTTCTGGTTAGGGTTTGGGCTGAGTTCAAAGCCCAAACGTGTGTTGCTGAGGCAACCCCCCCCCCCCCCCCCCCCCCGTTTACTCGTTTACCCCCTCCCTGCGTGTGAGAGCTGGGAATGATTGGGCTGGGCCTTATGCCCAGTTGCTGTTCACACCCCCTGGGCGTAAGCCCAAGGAAAGTCAACCCTGAAAATTCACTGATGGCACCCCCAGCGAGTTTCTATTTTCTTTTATTTTTTATGACTTTCTAACTCATTGGGCCCTGCGCCCATTTGCTGTTAGCACCCCCCATCTTCAGGGCCCAATGTAGTAATAACTGAAATTCATTGCTGTTAGCACCCCCCCCCCCCCCCCTCCATGTTATTTCAATTTTGTTTTTTCATTTTCTTTTATTTCTTTGCATATTATAAAATTCATAATAAAATGTAAATAATTGATTTTTTAATTCTTCTTTTTTCTACCATTTCATCATAATGTCTAGAAAATCGTATAAAAATAAAAATGCCATTTTATTTTTGTTTACTATTTTTTGTATATTTTCCATTTAATTGACTTTTTTAATATTCTTTAGTGCATACATATCATTAGAAAATTCATGAAAAATAGTAGATTTAGTCAAATAATTCCGTTCTTTTTTCTGTAGACTCGTAATTCAATATAGAATTCTATAGTGCAAAAACATTAGCTTAATCATGCATTTTCAGTTTAATTGCATTTTTTTGTATTGTTTTGATATTGAATAATTGGTTTGTGGATATGTCTGTGTTGCTGATTTTAGTTCTTTCATCTGGTATTGAATTTTGTTCTGATTTTTTAGTATGTTGTCCTAGAGCCATGTAGGTTCCCCATAGATTTTTAATAGATTTTTGTAGGATGTTCTGGTAGGATTTGTCTGAGCTTGAGGATAGGAGAAGTCTTGATGACTTCTGGCTTTGAAGTTCAACTGTGGTTGAACTTCAGAGATAGTCTCTTGTGGTTTGTTGGCCTGTGGGTTCTTCTTGAAGATGGGAGCTGGTTGAAGTCCTGTTGGAGCTTGCAAGGATGCAGTGGATTGAGGCTTAGTCTAGGAGCTTGTTATCTGTTTGTGAGGTTCGAGATCCTGAAGTTTGAAGGGAGTTTATGGTACTTTCCTGAGGAAGGCACTATGAATGACCTTCATTCTTTCTTCTCACCTCTTTCGTAAGTATCCAATGATGTTGGAGCCAACTTGTGAGTTTAATTTCTCCTGAGGAGGAATGTAAACTGATCACATGTTGTTGAGCCATATGGGATACGATTCCTAAGTGGAAGCCCCCTAGTACTTTCCTGAGGAAGGTCCTATGGGTCTATTCACTTAGTTCCATTAGTTTATCTAGGATTTCTCAAGTGTCCAATGATGTTGGAGCCAACTTGTGAGTTTAATTTCTCCTGAGGAGGAATGTAAACTGATCACAGTTGTTGAGCCACGTAGGATACGATTCCTAAGTGTCAGCCTCCTAGTACTTTCCTGAGGAAGGTCCTATGGGTCTGTTCACTTAGTTCTCTTAGTGCATATAGGTTTTCTTAAATATCCAGTGATGCCGGAGCCTTCATGTGAGTTTAATTTTTCCTGAGGAGGAATGTAAACTGATCACAGTTGTCGAGCCGCATAGGATATGACTCCTGAGTAGTAACCTCCTGGTACTTTCCTGAGGAAGGCACTATGAGCTTGTCTGCTTAGCTCCCTTTCTCTGGTGAGCTTGTTCTGAAGCTTGGAGACTGGGATTGATTCCTCTTGCTTAGGGTTTTGATTAGAATTTTTGCTTAGATCTTTGCTTAGGGTGTTGCATAGGGTTTTGTTCGGAGATAGGTTAGGAGCTTGTTTCAGGTTTGTTAGGGGCCTTGCCCAGGAGTAGTTTCTTGTTTTGTAGATAGAGGCTTGTCAGGTTAGCTTGCCTTCTCTTTGTATTGTTTGACTTGTGTGATGTTATGTTGCATTAGACTTAGGTGTTCATCTAGATAGTTCTGAGTTAGGTGCATCTTAGAAGTAGACTTTGTGTGCATGAGAAGTTGAGGTGGCCCTCCTTCCGCTTGTTTGTTATTGAGTGGCTTTGCTTGTTGGTATTTGGTAGAGCTGAGCTCCCTTGCCTCTGTGGTTTGCGGCCTTTGTGCCTTGTTCGTTTAGTTGTTGCATTCATGCATATTTTCAGTATTTCTTTGCTTTGCAGTGTTTCTCGTTTATAGTTTAGTCCTGTTGCCATGATCCCTTAGGAGCTCTGACTTCTCCGCTGCGGAGCTGTTATGATAGACATTAGGATGGTCAACCAGGTGTGATAGCAGTAGGTAGATTCCCCTTTCTCAGCTATAGTTTTAGGGTTTCCCTTTCCTTTCTGTAGGAGCTTTTGAGTAGCTTGACCCGTAGTTAGCTGAACTACAGCTGCTCTGATTCTTCGTACCAGACGAAGATATGTAGGCATAGGATGCGATATCCTAGCGAGCACACTAACGACTAACCTTTGTTCTCTCGCGGCTGTGCGATCGAGACTTTCCCGCTAACGACTAATTGTTATCCCTTTCTCCTGCCCGAGTGCATTTGAGACCAGATCGTAGTTGTAGGTTCCCGAACCTTAGAGACCAGTTTGTTTTCTCACTGTTGTGTGAGAGCGCCAGTTTACCCATAGGTAGTCGAACTACGTTTGCTCTGATCTTCCATACTGTGTGGAAGTACGTAGGCACAGGACGCGATGTCCTGGCGAGCAACCTTTTCCCCATTTAGACGTAGGTAGTCGAACTACGTTGACTATGACTTTCCCATTGCACGAGGGAATACGTAGACCCAGAACACCGTATGTTCTGTCGAGTCTTGTCCTTTTATTTTCTTTTCAGACCAACCATTAGCGTAGATAGATAACACACCCTTTTCCTTATAAACACCAAGCGTGGATCCCATCGAGTACGATGGACGTGAGGGGTGCTAATACCTTCCCCTTGCGTAACCGACTCCCGAATCCAGGTTTTGGTTGCGATGACCATACCTTTTTCCCGTCTTTGCGAGGTTTACTTCGAGCGTTTCCTTTCCCGCTCTGAGGGATAAATAACGCACGGTGGCGACTCTCCTGTCAAGCCGGCGCCGATTTTCGCAGTAGCGACACACTGCAACACAGAAACAGATTAGCCCGCGTTTACAAGAAGGTGATGTCACTGCAGTACAACAACAACATCGCATTCAAGCCTCAACATCGAGTCACGGCAACACCTGCAGAAGAACAACAAATAGCATCCACGGCAGTGCAAAGGCATAGCAAGCAGTATGCCACAACAGTACAAACATGTCAACTGCAAATAGCAGTACAAACAACATCACAATGACAATTTACAAGCAAGCATCCATAATAGCATATCAGCTGCACTGGAAAAACATCATTGACAAGTACTTCAACAATTCACAACAATCGCGACAAGGGCATCCCAACACATCAGTGACAGCTGCAACATTTCTTCCGCAGGCAACAACGGGTTTTCCTCGCATCAGCAAACATCAAGCAACTCAACTCACTTACATCTGCAGAAACACCATTACAAAATCAAAGTTGTCAACACTAAGTGTAATGTTGGCGCTAATCAGAATCAAGCAATTTCAATGGTTTCATATTATGCTGCATTTCTCTCAACCTGTCAAAAGAAAACCAATTTGGGAGAAGTTGATTAAAACCGTTATTCCTTACCTCAAAGACTCTAGCTATAGCCACTTGGGTGATGCGGCCTTGCATGTTTTTCTTCGGAATAGACCATTTGGATGCTCAAAACTCAGACTTCGAACCATAAGAACAAGACCCTGCGTTGCTCTATGACCCCAACAGCTGTGAGTGATGAGTCGCCCTCGGTGTTCGACATTAGCGCATACCCTGCAACATAACCAAATAGAAGGGGATTTATCAGTTCCAAACACCTGCCACCTGTTCAACACAACCAATAATGGTTCAGAAACATGGAAAAGAAAATCTTCACAAGTTTATTCAATTCATAGTTGAAATTTTCAAAAGGTATGATGAAGTCTCTATAGAATTCAAGCCATACATGCAAAAGGATGATGCACTTCTTGCTATTGGGGCACTTTGTGACAAATTGAAGCAGACCGAGCCTTGTAAATCTGAACTTGAGCGCATGCTAGTGCAACATGTCTTTCCTGAGTTCAACAGTCCTGTTGGCCACCTTAGAGCTAAGGCAGCATGGGTTGCAGGTTTGGAGAAGAGATGGCACCTTATGCACTAGGACCATGTCAAATTCGACTGCTGCATTTTGGAGGTGTACGAACTCTGCAAAAGCTGATGATGGAGCTGATGATCCAGGCGCTCTGGCCGCATTTGGTTACTTGTGTGCTATTAGCACAATCCTTGAATCAGTGGGTAGGCTTCCTCATCTTTTTGTGCGAATTGGGCCAACTTTGCTTCCTATAATGCAAAGAGTGTTAACAACAGATGGTCAAGAGGTTTTCGAAGAAGTTTCGAGACCAATTAGTTCCAAATTAGTGCAACAGGAATCAGACTTTCACACATAGAACTACCCTTCGCATTCGTAAAAGTTGTGCCGCATCCATGAATAATTCCTGCAAGCGAAAACTCAGCAGTTAGCACCGCGAGTTGATCACCAAATTATTGCCTAAACATTGATGTCCCAAGAAGTGCTCCCACTGCTAGGAATTACTGCTAGACCCTCATTTCTTCCAGCTGCGTCAACCGCCCTGCAAAACGGTCATAAAACCAGACATAAATGATCAATAATGCAACTTATGCCCAACACAAGGATGTTGCTATTGCTGCCAGAGGACCTGTTCAGCGATTACCTATTTACAACTGTCTCAGACACGGGACATACGGGAACCGATATTAGTTCAATTTTTGTTTTGGTGCTAAGCTTAAACTTCATGGAAGGCATTGGCATCTCAGTGTTGTTGAAAAGGTCCAACAGCAACAAAGGACCTATTGTTCGCAGCAGCAAAAGCTTGTTCAGCCCCATCTATCGTCCTAACATCACATTCACATGACGGGCTTCATGTTCTTGATAATTTTAGAGAGGCTTATGCTTGGTTGAGTCATAACACAGAAGTAGACGATAAAGTGGCATCTTGGTGGGATAACGGATATCAAACAACTGCAATGGCTAACTAAACTGTCATTATTGACAATAATACCTGGAATAACACGCATAACGCTACTGTTAGTACTACAATGCTTAAACTCCCTCACGTATAAACTTTCATATCACAGATTTACGATAGAGCATTCGACAGAGTGAGGCGGACAGAGACTGAAAAGGTATACCCTGCAAACACTTGAGACTGCTGCTCTTTGTCACCGGTTTTTTCGTGAAGGCTTCACCAAACGCATCAAGCACAAACTTTCCTTCTGGGCTTCTAACCGCCTCCTAGCCCAAGACCTTTGCCACCTGTACCTGCCAGGGCATGATCAAAAATAACCGTTAGAGAATATTCCTTGAAGGAATAAAAGATGTTATTCAGAATCAAATCAAAATTGAATCGCAAATCAATGATTTGAATGTCAATTAAGCAGGCCATCACTACCATCACCAAAAAGGGAAAGTTTCAATTGGATTTGTCCCAAATAGGAAACCCTAAATCAAATTCAATCAGCATTCAAGATGTTTTCCTATATAAAGAGAAGAATGAAAACGAAAACAAGGGGAGAAGAAGCTATTGCGAAAATCAAAGTCACCACAGAGCCTCTTTCGAAAAACCTAAATATAAGAGAAATACTTATCTTTCTTCAAACCATCACCGGAATCCCTTCACCAAACCACCGCCGGAGAAACCAAATCGAAACCCTCCTCACAACTCCTTCACGAAGCCGCCAATTACATCCCTTCAAATCCATTCACATCCACACCGGCGATCGCCACTTCCGTCGCTGCCACTAACCTTTGGTAAACCATTATACATGTTTAAGATTGTGGAACTATTGATGTCGCGTTTTGTGTTTCAGGTACAAGAACTGGGGAAACGACGAAGGATCAGGTGAGATGGGAATCGAGAAAGAAGAAAGCGATCGAGGGGGAAAGAGAGTGATAGAGGGGGAAGGGTTCTCTTTATTTACTTTGTTTAATCTTGATGTAATGATCTTATGTCTGCACACACAATACTCACCACACACACTACTAATCATAGCATAACCCCCCCCCCCCCCCCCCCCCTCATTAAGCCCTTAACCTTTTATTTAACCCTCTAATCAACCTCATTATCGTTTTTAAAAAACAATTTAATTAATCATCGCCCTTTAAAAATCAGTTTTTTCTAAATAAACTAATAACTCCCTTTAATTAACTTTTTTTTCAATCAATCTTTTAATTAATCACCCTTTTAAATTAATTCATTTCACTAATCTACTAGTTATTTAACATTTCAATTTTATTTTATTTTAGTCACCTTACTATTTATCTCATCAACTTAACATTTATCTTATTAAATAAGTATGAATAATTTGTTCATACTTCTAAATAACAAAAAGACCTATTTTCATATGATTTAAAATGATTTGTATTTATTCTATTTATTAAATTAAAAAATATCCTATTTAGTAAAAAAAAACTCTCTTTTGCTAAATAACCTGTTTTATTAATAACTAAGAGATTATTTGTTTTACTAAAAACCTATTTTACAATAATTTAAATATTTTATTCGTAAAAATAGTAATAACCTTTTAAGCTATTTACTAATCTTTATCTTTAAAAATCCCCATAATAGCAATAAAACCTTTTAATCAAAACCAACTCATTTAATAAATAATTTATTTATTTAAAATTATTTCTCTCTAGGAAAATAATCAATTCATAACATTAGCTTCAATAAATTAATCATTTAAAAACAACTTCTTTTCTTAAAAATTATTAAACTAATATATTTATTTTCTCATAAAATCAATTCAACCCCCTTCTTCAAATCAATCACACCCTTAATCAACTTAAATCAACATCGCGTCCAACTCAATCGTGCACGCTTGCGCTTCGCTCCGACTCCGTTCGCACACCCACAATTCACATCACTTTCACTCACTTAGCGCTTTCATGCGTGTGTATGGATTTACTTTACTGTCTTTACTTTCCGCAATTTATATTTATCATCATATATTATCGCATTGCATTCTGTCCAAAGGAAAAACCTACACATAAGTCAACACTCATTTGTAGTGCACATCATTTGCATCATAATCCCCTTTGATCCTTGATCCCATTCAAGTCGATCTTTTAGGACAGATCCTACCCCATAGGAGGACTTTTGTCTTTATCTTTACAACATAGAAAAACTAACAATCATCTCAAAACAACAAATATTCCAACACAATAGAGAAATAAATGTTAATCACCTTAAGCGAGATAGAATCTCCACCCCACAACAATACAATCAATACCGTAGGAGCTTTGCCTTAAGAGAGATAGAGGCGTATCTCGTCGATCTATATCCGAGTACTTGAGCCCTTCTCTTAAGACGATGCAAAGACTATTTTCCTACAACTTGTGGCGGTTAAATCTCTCTTAAAATGAAAACTCACCTTTTCTCCTAAAACCAATCAACCAACTACCCTAAACCCGCAGGAACTTTAACCACAGTTAAAGAACTCCTCAAACCCTTTAGGGGAACTACAGATACTCTAATTCCACTCCCGTAAGGATATGTAGGCATAAGATGCGATATCTTATCGAGTATACTTAGGAATAAACCCCTAGGTCTTTAACCATTAAGCAGATAAACACCTAGCAATAAACAAACATAAAACAAGAGGTTCCTGTAGAATACTACAGAAACTTAGGATGCTAGCACCTTCCCTAAGTTTAACCGACCCCCGAACCTAAAACTCTCTAAACCTTGCATTTGCATTGCATTGTGGGAATTTTGATCTTTATACTTTCCTTCGGACAAATCAAAGTTCGGTTGCAAAATGAATTAAAGATTCAAACTAATCAATAGTTTGGTATCCGATTTTCACCGCAACAATTAGGAGTGAAATTATGGTTTGGAGTGAGGTTTTGAAATTTGGAATGGAATTAGGAATGGGAATTTGGAGGGAAATTGGATTGGTTTTGAAAATGAATCAAAATTAGAGTGTTTCTAGATCATTCTACTGGTGTAAAAACCCAATTCACAAATGATTAAAATGGACCCCAAAAGTGGCAGCGTTGAAAATGCACGTATCCAGGCAAATTTTGTTGTGGTTAATCGATTAACCATTTGCTAGTGCAAATTGGTTAATCGATTAACCCTTCAAAAATTTGAAAAATTACGCCATTTGGAGGGAAACTTGCATACTCGTTCGTTTCCACCCGTTCTAAGCCATGTTAAGCCTCTGAAACTTGTCTTTTGATATTGCACCAGTGAAAATGCCTGAGATAACCGGTGAACTGTCTTTTGTGCTAAAAATAACCTACTAAATAAAATAAGAATCAGACACTCGATTGCTTGGCAAAATAAATGTTGAAGCCTCTGATGTTTGTTGTTTAAAACCTTGCAATAAAAGAGAATCTTGAGCCATAAAAACACTTTAATCCCATGTCTCAAGAACCAATGCCATAACATGTAGAAATGCAAGATGCGGAGAAACACAAGCCAATTATGGTCAAAATGAAAGGCCACATTTTGGGGTGCTACACTATCTGGTAGTATGTGAGGTGACCTATGGGCATAACCTATAGGATTTAATACTGCTCCATAGGAGCCGACCTGTAGGATTCATGTGTCGGCCTATACTGAAGTTGAGGCTCGTATAGGTTGGTATGTCCTTACATAGCTCGGCCTGAAATGGCTTTGAATGCCCCAAAACATGTTTTTCAATGCACATATGATGTTGACTCCTTTTCAAGCTGATTTAAATGCTTCCTGATGACAAGATGCATATATAGAATGGAAGGATATCGTCCAATATGCATAATGATATACTTTCCTAGTTTCGACATCACTCAAAATATACAAGCACTCACATAAACCCCTTTTTTATGATGGCAAAACATGAGACGATACGTTTACTAACGTTGTCATCTTTTTGAAGACTCCCCCTGAATATGTGCATCCTCCTCCTTCATCTTGTATACTTCTCCTCCTTTGACAACATCAAAAAGAGAACAAGCAAACAATTAGAAGTATCAATAATCACAAACAAATACAAAACTACCACATAAAGGCAATTTGCAAAGAGAAGAACATCAACATGAAAGCACTCACATAGAATGATATGCATATTAATTTAGAATGCATAAACATAAATAAAATCACACTATAGAGCAATAGAACATAATTGCCACTCATAGTTCTAAATAAAATAATGGAACATGAACAATGAAAGATATAACATAACAACGAGCCCTTGAGCTGCTACAAAAGCAACACGATTATGTGACATATGCTTTTGGTGCTCTCAAAATGCTGCACACGCATGTGCTCTAGTGAGGAGATTAACAAAGTCATCACCATTCAAACCAAAAATAGATATGTAACCATAATGGTGACACACAACAAGAATCTATTTAACATCATAACATGTTCAACCAAAGTTCATGAAAAACACATAACAAGCCAAATGCACTAAAGAAAATGTTTCAAGTATATAGAAGGAATAACACCATATCACTATAAGCATATAGTTGATAAAGATCACTGGTGATTTTTGGAAGTGATAGTTGATAAACTAATTCATTCATCAAGGATATTAGTCATTTAAAGTACTAGTAACAAAAAGAAAACTTACTAAGCAAGAGAAAGAAAAGGAACAATATTACCTCTCATGTAGATTGATGAACCATGCATTCTTACGAGATAAAACTCCCAATAATGATTAGAGTAAGAGAAGATAAAGTGCATGCAATAAAATGATATGTTAGGCAAGATTAGAGATATCGTGTATCCTCAATTCCCTTTGGATGTTGAAAAATGGTTCGGTTGCAAGTGGTTTTATGAAAATATCTGTAAGTTGATGTTTACTATCAAGATGCTCGAATACGACATCCCCTTCTTCAACATGATTACGTAGGAAATAATGGTGAATTTCGATATGCTTAGTGCATAAATGTAGCACCGGATTCTTGGTTAGATTTATAGCGTTAGTGTTGTCGCACATAATGGGAATACGTTGCAAGTTTATATCAAAATCAAGTAATTGTTACTTGAGCCACAATATTTGGGCACAACAACTACCGACCTCAACATATTCTTCCTTGGAGGTTGACAATGCAACATAAACTTTCTTCTTGCTATGCCAACTTACTAAGGCATTTGAAAACATGTGGCAGGTTCCACTGGTTCTTTTCCTATTTGATTTGCAAATGGAAAAATCAGTGTCGATGTATCCAACCAGGTTACAATCGCTTCCTTTAGAATACCAAAGCCCGTATTGAGAAGTACTGTGAAGATACCTAAGAATACGCTTGACGACTTTTATGTGAGATTCTTTAGGAACTGATCGATAATTGGCACACATACATACGCTAAACATGATATATGGCCTAGATGCGGTAATATATAGAAGAGAGTAGATCATACATTTATATTTCTTCACATCTACATCCTTACCATTTGAGTCCTTTTCCAAATTACCATTTGTGACCATAGGTGTATTGATAGACTTTGCATCTTCCATGCCAAAGCGCTTTAGCAATTCTTTGCAATACTTTGTTTGACACACCAATGTACCCTTTTTCAATTGCTTGATTTGAAGCCCAAGGAAGTAATTCAACACCCTTATGAGACTCATATTAAACTCTACTTGCATAATCTTATAGAACTCTTCTACAAGTTGCATATTAGTTGACCCAAATATAATATCATCAACGTAAACTTGAACTAGAAAGATATGCTTCCCTTGGCGCTTAATGAATAGATTAGCATCTACTTTTCCCCTTGAGTATCATTGGTCAATTAAAAAATTTCTTAGTCGCTCATATCAAGCCCTAGGAGCTTGTTTGAGACCATACAAAGCTCTTTTGAGCTTGTACACATATTTGGGATACTCATGACATTCAAAACCGGGGGGTTGAGCTGCATAAACCTCTTCATTAATAAATCCATTTAGAAATACACTTTTCACATCCATTTGATATAACTTAAAATTCTTAGTGTAAGCATAGGCTAGCTGAAGACGTATAGCCTCAAGTCAAGCCACCAGAGCATAAGTTTCCTCATAATCAATGCCCTTCTCTTGGTTATAGCCTTGCACCACTAGTCGGGCCTTATTGCGGGTTATCGCCCCGTTTTCATCAAGTTTGTTCCTAAAACCCCATCGGGTGCCGATTACTTGATGGTCTTTAGGACGAGGGAAAAGGTCCCAAATGTCGTTTCTTTTAAGTTTATTTAGTTCATCTTTTATGGCCATAAGACAATGATCATCAAGCAATGCATCTTTATCATTTTTAGGCTCTTCTTGAGACACAAATGTAAAGTGATAAGATTTTGAATGCCCTCAAGCCTTTATTTACGCTCAAGCCTTTAAACACACATTCCTTCTTTTCATCATGCACAAACAAGCAATAAGATTTTGTAAAGGTAACTTTGAAACCATTGTCGCAAAAGTGGATTATGCTTAGAAGATTTTTTTTAAGGTCATCAACTAGCATAACACCAGAGATAGTAGTAGATGAGGGATTACATACACTACCTTTTCCAAGTATAGCACCTTTTTTGTTATCTACATATGAGACTAATCCCTTCCTCTTTGGCACGAAGTCAATGAAAAGAGATATGTCACCTGTCATATGCCTTGAACATCCACTATCAAGATACCACATATTTTCGGTAGATTCAAGACATTCAACCTGAAATTTAAACAAAGGCAATAGGCACCCAATTTTCAGTTGGTCCTTGAAAGTGAGTGAGATCAAAGTTTCTCTTAGGCAACCATTCAACAACTCCTTTAGGAATAAATGAATTCCTAAATTTGCACTTTTCAATGGTGACAATAATGACAAGATAGGTTTTTATGAGACATGTCCTTGCTATTAGAATCCTTATGCATATGTCTATGTTTATTTTTATAATAATTCAAAGTTTTTTCAACCTTGGAAGGATCAATAGCAAACATAAGATTAGGTAGCAAGGCATCATCTAATTTGACTTGAAGAGATTTGACTTCCTCTTGTCTATTATGACAATAATCACAACCAAACCAGGGAGGTATTATGTTCTCTTTCTTGTCACTTTGAATTTTATCATAGATTTCTTAATAGCCTCGAACTTCCTTTCGAATTCTAACACTTTATCTTCTAAATTTAAAATCACTTTTTCATGTGAAGCTAACTTGTTAAAGGCTCTTAAGGCTTCTCTATGTAGATTTTCAAATGCCTCGTGTAATTGAAAATAGGATAAATCATTAGCAGATTCAAGATTTGAGGAACTTACATTCTTCTATTTCTTCCCTTTAGCCATGAGACAAATTCGAGCCAATTCCATACTTGAAGTTGTGCTTTCATCACTAAAAGAATCACTCGCACTTTCCCAAGAGGCATGAGCTTTTCTAGACTTTCTAGAAGACTTGTGATGGCTCATTTCTCTATCCTTTATTCTCATAGGATATTCTGGTCTATAATTAACAATTTCACCATAATGGTAGCAAGACCTTCTAAACTTGCTCTTTCTATCTTTATCATCCTTGGAGGAACCTGTCAACCTTCTAAACTTGGCTATGTTTTTATCAGAATTTTTAACACCGTTCTTCCTTATGTACTGTTGGTATCTCCGTATGAACAACCCCACATCTTCCTCACAAGATTTCTTGTCATCATCACTCTCACTACTACAATGCTCACAATATGAATTCCTTGAGTTAGAAGTCTTTAGAGCTATAAAATTCTTTCCTTCATCTTTGTCTTTCCCTTTATCATTCTTTGACCACTTTTCGTATTCCTTCTCGTATTTTGCCAAGCAAGTAAGCTCATGCTCATGCTCTTCCAACTTACCAAACAAAGCTGAAAGATTAAGCGACTTAAGATCATTTGCTTCTTCAATAGCAGTGACCTTTGGTTGCCATTCCCTACTTAAACACATCAAAACTTTGTTAGTAGAAAGTTCATTGGAAACGGGATTACCTAGTGAATTTAATCAATTTATAAGATGAGTGAATCGTTTTCGCATATCCGCAATGGTTTCACCATGCTCAATATGCAACAACTCAAACTATTGATTCAATATGTTGATCCTCGCTTTTTTGACACCATTAGTACCTTCATAGGAGATCTCTAATACATCCATATAGCTTTGGCAGTCTCACTATTAGAAATGCGATAAAACTCATCGACTCCCAAGGCGGAAGTGAGAATGTTTTTTGCTTTCCAATCATGTGACCATAATTTCCTATCATTATCATCCCATCGTGCTTCCATTTTAGGTAGTGTAACACCATCTTCATTTGGACCATTTTGGATAGCATCCCATATACCTTTATCAATGGAGTTAACATGAATACGCATAAGTGCTTTCCAATAGCCATAATTTTCGCCGTTGAAAATTGGTGCTCTAATGTAGGCACCCTTAGGTTCAGTAGTCATTCTTCTAAGAAATAGATCTCAATCACGGAATAAACCAGAGCTCTTGATGCAACTTGTTAGATGATAGGCTTCGATCTAAAGGGGGTGAATAGATCACGAATTTTACAACTAAAAACTTTTGGCAAAAATTTATTTTCAAAAAGCAATATATGTATCACAAACCAAATGGATTGATAACGAGCGTAAATGTTCAACAACGATTAAGCTACGAATTAATTAAATGCAATGCTAATCGTAACTCGTATATCTAATGAACCAAAACACGAACAAAATACACAAACAATTTATTGAACACTTAGTGTGCAATTGATAGCGATTGGAAATATGATTCATTTTGTTGATGTTTAAAATCCAGTAAGAATTAAAATGATTGTGATTATATCAACAACAACACCTTTAAAAGATAGTAGAAAACAATTTCCAATCGAATTGATCAAACAACAATGAACTCGATAAATTGTGTAATCAACAATAAAAGAGATAAAGAGAGAGACCAAGATTTATTTAGGTAGTTCCCCAATAGGCCTCACTATGGGTACGTCTACCCTCAATTTAAAATCGAATTGAGATAGTGTTATTAACCTTTTCTTTACAAAAATGTTTATACAAGAGATGAAGAATGCAAACCCTTAAAACCCTATTATTTTGTGTTGATTCTTCCACCTCCAAACCCTTGATCAAATCTTGATCAAGTGACCAATAATGCGGCTATAATCCTCCGATTATCTCGAGCACACGGCTTGTTGAAACCCAAGATTCCCGAACACAATT
The DNA here is from genome assembly GCA_963859935.3 of Lathyrus sativus. Classification (NCBI taxonomy): domain Eukaryota; kingdom Viridiplantae; phylum Streptophyta; class Magnoliopsida; order Fabales; family Fabaceae; genus Lathyrus; species Lathyrus sativus. Next base: position 218,620,755 of record OZ012736.1, on the reverse strand, counting down.
CACCATCTCGCGCTACTCCCTTACAAGGAAACCACCTTGTCCCAAGGCTTTCACTCGGTTGAATCTGTGTTGACATGATCTTGTCCAAAACCTTCAAATTAACCCGACCTTGAAGGAAAACCCCGCATTGGTTTTCTTATTTGAAACACACAAAGTCCCCAACCCAATATTCTCGATTAAACCAAACCTAATTGGACGTTATCAACCATAATCTAGATGGTCACCCAATCAAAAAATGATTATGTATAGTTTAATTATATGTATGCATAGAAGAAGGGATGAAGATGATGGGCAACTTTGTGATTTGGTTTCGTTTATGTTTTATTCACTAGAAAACCTTACCTAGAAGAAGATGCATGTATGAGTATATATAGGTATGTGAATGAATGGGCAATAGGAATGCAAAATGTTGGAGCAAAACTAAAATTTTTGGATAGGAAAAACATATAGGTCGGCCTATACAAGCAATATGTCGGCCTATGTGTGTTGTTCAAGTCGACCCGTGAAGGTCACAGGTCGGCCTGTGAAGGTCATGGGCCGACCTATCTAGTAGCCTGTGAGGCGACCTATGGGCAGAACCTATAGGCTTTAATACTGCTCCATGGGTGCCGACCTGTAGGATCCATGTGCCGACCTATACTAAAGCTGAGGCTCATATAGGTCGGTCTGTTCTTGCATAGGTCGGCCTAAAATGGCTTTGAATGCCAAAAACATGCTTTTCAATGCACATATGACGTTGACTCCTTTTCAAACTGGTTTAAATGCTTCCTAATAACAAGATGCATATGTAGAATGCGAGGATACTATTAATATACATAGCAATATACTTCCATAGTTTGACATTACTCAAAATATAGAAGCACTCACAATAATAATTAAATAATTATTTTAATCATTATTATTATTATGATAGTATGATTAAATAAATATTTAGTGAAATTTATTATTATTATTATTATTATTATTTAATTAGTGGGAATTAGTAATAATAATAATAATATAATAAAATAAGAGGAAAGCGGTTTTGGGGGAAAACTGTCAGATCATGAAAAACTAGAGAAAAAGGGGAAAAAGACAAGAGTGGAGGCTAGGGCTCTAGAAGAAAGATAAGGAATTCATTGTTGAAGAACCTTGCAAGAACTCTAAGGTAAAAGTGGAGTTCTTATTATATAAAGGTTTGTATGAGGATGGTGGGTAGGTTATATCTACGCATGATTTGTTGTTCTCTTTTCTCTATGTTATGCCCATTGTTGTAATTATGTATTTGTTGGAACAAATAAGTGGATTGATGAACTACGAAAAATTGGATTTGATGCTTTCTAAAAAGTGGTTTTCGTGTTAAAATGTGTGATAAAAGAATTGTATGAAATATGGGGTTATGGGATGGGATAAAAAGTGATTATTGTTTGGAAAAGTAGCAGAAAAGTACTTCTGCTCATAGTGTAATTGGTTACCAGGAATGGTGTAACCTGTTACACTGCTTTGAAAATACGTTTTTGGGAAAAATAGTAAGGGTGTAAAGGTTAACTTAATTTGGGTAACCGGTTACACTATGTGGGAATTGCGTAGCAAGGGTTGGTTACAGGGGTGTAATCGGTTACCTCATATGGTGTAACCGGTTACACTGGGAGGAAATTTTGAAATACTTTGAAAAATAATATCTTGAGTTCCAGGTGTCTAATTCGAGTGTCGTTCAAAGTGTTAGGAAGTTAACGCAATGAACATTATTTTTAAAAACAATTGTAGTACCTGAAAATGAATAAATTATTGTGTGATGGTGTTAAATGCATTGTAGTGTTTATGTTGTGGTGTGACATATTTGTAAATGTAGTGTTGTTGCTTGCTATATCGTTGTGTTGCTGTTGGTGAATGTTATAGCGTGTGCTTGGTGCATGGTGTCCAGTATTGGTGTAGCACCTTGACTAAGGTGGTGTCATTTACTTGTTGTTGCTATTGCATATATATGATGTTGCACGAATTCATGGTGTTGGACGATGGTCTATTTTAGTGTGCTTCAATCCTATAGTGATGGAATGGGTGCGAGTAGCTAATTCCTATGGTGATGGGATCATTGAAGTGATACTTATGGTGATGGTAGCAATTTTGGTGTGCTCTGATCCTAGGTGAGGATCGGAGCGAGTGAACCTGAGAGTTCACAATTTGGTACCACATGCATTGATTCGAGTTGTTGAGTCTCATTGCATTGCATAATATTTTGCTATTGTGTTTGGATTTCTGTGAAAGTGTGATTGGTGGAATGGGTGATTATGCATGTAGTAATCTGATGCTTACTTATTATCATGCATTGCTTTATATAATTGTGATATCTCATCCCTTCTGTTTGAATGTTGCCTCTACATGGGCATTATGCAGATAACCCACAGTAGAAGCGTGGATGTGTGTGGAAGATGGTGTTCTTCCTTTTATTTTATAGAGTCAGCGTCTGCTCTGACGTGTAACACTAGGAACAGGGAAAACTTGTTATTGTTTATGTTTATTAGGTATTTTATGCATATCTTCTAAGTTGTTAATTCTTTTGATTACTTTAAATCATGATTATGTTTTGATTAATTAAATTGTTAAGTTGTTAATGTTTCCGCTGCTTAATAAAATTGGAGTTTAGACATGGTAAATGTTATTATTATAATTATGAATATTTTTTTACAGTAGTATGTGTTACATATCTGATGGCATGAGTAGTATTTGTTGACATGTGACATCCTAAATGCGTGTTGGTTTAAATTTACTCTGATAATTATTTATAAGTTATGCGGGGGTACTTAAGGTGTTACACCAATACTGTTTTTCAAATGTGGCCTTGGATTAAGATCTCACACATACTTTATTTAAAAGTGATTTAGTTCATCTTGCATAGCCTCAGATCACCCATTATCTAATAAGGCATCATCAATAGAGGTAGGATCTGTCAATGAGATAAGTCTAAGCATTGATTGATCATTTCTGAAAGTTGATATGGTTCTCAACGACTCATCTTTATTCCCAATGATTTTCCCTTCTGGATGAGAAGCCTTACATTAAAATTTTCTCTTAGGTGGAATAGAGGCTTCAAAACCATTTTGAACAATTACTGAATCTATAGTAAGATCATCTTAAGTAGCTTTAGTTTTTGCAACTTCTGGTGTTTCTTCAATTCTAGTATTAGATTCTGAAAGATCATCATCTAAACTTTTTTCTTCCAGAACACGCACCACAAACTTTTCTTCAGAATTCTTAATTCTTGCAGATTATCATCATGATCCATAGACTCTGACTTTTTACAGTCAGGTGTTTTGTCATCAAATTTAACGTGCATAGACTCTTCAACCATTCCGGCTTCTGAGTTGTACACTTTGTATGCTTTTGAGCGTTTAGAGTATTCCAAAAAGATACCCTATTGAGCTTTAGCATCAAAATTTTTTAGGTAGACCTTATTATTCAAAATGTAACAAGTACATCCAAATTGATGAAAATAAGAGATGCTTGGTTTCCTACCTTTAAAAAATTCACACAATGTTTTATTCAGAATTGGTCTAATATAGATTCTCTTATGAATATAATAGGCCGTATTAATAGCTTCTGCCTACAAGTACTTTGGAAGTTTGTTTTCATGAATCATGGTTCTTGCCATTTCTTGTAAGGATCCGTTCTTTCTCTCTACAACCCCATTTTGCTGTGGAGTTCTAGGAGAAGAGAACTCATGGATAATTCCATATTTTTCACAAAAAGATTCAAATGGCTCATTTTCAAATTCTCCACCATGATCACTTCTAACTTTTTAAATTTTTACTTCCATCTTATATTGTACTTGAATGCAGAAGATGCTAAACACTTTGTATGTTTCATCTTTAGATCGAGGAAATTTTACCCATGTCCATTTGCTGAAATCATCAACAATGACTAAACCATATTTGTTCCCATTGATCGAAGTAGTTCCAATAGAACCAAACAGATCAATATGAAGTAATTCTAAGGGTCTAGAGGTAGAGACACATTTTTTAGTTTAAAAGAGGTTTTCACAATCTTTCCAACTTGACATGCTCCACAGAGAGCATCTGAGTGATAGTCAAGATCTGGCAGCCCTTTAATAAGTTTTTGCTTGATAAGTTAATAGATTAATCTCCAGTTAGCGTGACCTAACCTTTTGTGCCAAATCCATTTCTCATCACTCAGTGTCATAAGGCAAACGACCTTCTGATCAGCCAATTCAGAAATATTGATTTTATAAACATTTCCCTTCCTTTTCCCTTTGAATACAATGGTTTTGTCATCATTAACAACTGAACATAAATTCTTATTAAATGTTACTTCACAACCACTATCACACAATTGACTTATTCTTAGTAGATTATGCTTTAAGCCATCTTGTTGCAGTGAGAATTGGATATCAAGCTATTGATTAACTTGAATCACAAATCTTTGGAATTCACCATCGAGCTTTTATTTATCCAAAGGAAAGGGTAAAGATCGAAGAACACCCTAAGTGCGCTATGTAACAACAAAGCTAAGAGAATCTAAGGTTCGGGGGTTGGTTATACCTAGGGAAGGTGCTAGCGTCCTAAGTATCTGTAGTACTCTTCAGGAATCTGTTGTTAGTATTTGTGTTATGCCAAAGTTTGTTTTCTAAGGAAAAGGTGCTAAGGTAAAGACCTAAGGTATCTACAAAGTAAGCTCGCCAAGACATCGCATCTCGTGCCTATGTATCCTAACTAGGATGAAATTAGAGCATTCGTAGTTCACCTCACTAAGGGTGAAGAAGTCTTGACTATGGTCAAGTTTCCAAAGGGAGCAAATATTAATAACCATGATACTTACAAAGAGTTAACAAACTCTCTAAGTCTAAGTTGAAAGACTAACTAGGGTTGACTCTAACGAAGTCAAAGGGGAAAGTGAGTATTCATAATAATGGTACACACATAGAGTTTATAAACTCTACACCTAATTATAAGTTGTAAGACAATTGGCTCTAATAAAGCCAAGAAGGGAAGGTAAGTACTTAAAGCAATAGTACTTACATAAGGTTAACAGATCCTAACCTATGGCTAGGTTAAAGAGAGAAGAGTGGCTCTAACAAGTCCAAGGGAATGACTCTAACAAGTTCATGAGATGGGTAGGAGGTAGACTAAGCTACCTAAACGTGACATGGCAGTCAACAGTGAAATTCTTTTCTTTGGACTCAAGGGTAGGCTACTTGTAACAACAGAAAGCCAAAGATAAAGCTTAAGCATAAATTATTACAATCAAGGATGGAATGACATTATGAACAAGGCATATGCTAAAGGGTATGATCAACCCAAGATATAAGCAAAATAACAAAGACCAAATATTATGACATATCAAGAAGTTTTTTAGCAAACAGACAAAGCACAAGCATGCAAGAATATGGAACCCTAATCAACACTAATAATTAAAGGACCAAAGTTAAATGGACCAAGTAAGATATAAATCAAGGAAGTTCAGTAGCTATACCATATCATGTTCAACACACTCAAATAATCAACAAAATATTACAAACATATCAATCATGCATCAAAACTTAAGCACACTTGCCACAAACTAGCTCACACAAAGGTAAGTGCAAAGATGGTTCAAAACATGGAAGTTAGAACTCAAAACCCAAGTGGAAAGTAGCATACACATCATATACAACTCATATAAAACATCATTATGTCAATATAAACACTAGCAAGGACCATATCAAGGCATGACCAAAGCAAGAAACAAGAATCAATCCAAATCATCCACAAAAGCACTCAAGCATTCAAGATATGGAAGGAAGATTAAAAGGACAAGCAAACACACTTTGAAACCATGAAACCATAATTCAAGAAATTTCTTTCAAACCATATACAATCAATTATCATCAAGAAATTTCACTCAAAGAACATGCCTAAAAAAACTATGTCAAGATAAACACCAAAATGTGTTCAAAACAGACTCTACTTTGATGCACCAAAAAAATAGGAAAATGGCCAAATAAAATCAAAATAAAGGCCCTAACTCATGTCCATATATATAAGAATATTTATGCAAAAGATCATTAAAAGATTGGCACAAAAAATTTTTTAAAATCAACTAACAAATTCAAGGTATCAAAATAATAATGGCTTAACAAAACCAAACCAAAAGCTATTCAAACAAAATTATCAAAGCTCAACAAAAATACTCAAGCATCCTACATTCATGTATTAAAAGTTGGCAAAAACGCAGCTCAAGAAAGCATGTGGAAAACATTCAAATTTAAAACCCTAATTTAAGGGTGTTTTGGTAAACACACTATACAAAATAATTTAAATAAAATAGTAAAATAATTTCTAAAAATAAATAAATAATACTAAAAATAACTCAAGACAACAAGGTATTTAAAAATATTTTTTTAGTGGATTTTAAATGTTTAGAGAATTAAAAAATAAAACATAAAGTTGGAATAACAAAATGAAATAAAATAAATAGAAAGAAAATTAAAGGGGGTGCATGTAGTAAAGAGTACAACAAAGGAAGCCTTTAGAAAAACTACTTGGGCCCAAAACAGGGTGTGGCGATAGCAACTGAATGCCAGGCCCAAGTCCAGCAAAGGGGGCGGAATGATTCATTGGGGTGAGGTATAGGCGCTTCCCCACGTGGCGAGTCCATGGCTATCAGATCTAGGATATGACTTTAGTCAAAGCCAACAAACAGATGAGATGTGAGGTGCATGGTAGCTGTCAATGAGATAAGTATAAGAATTGATTGATCATTTCTGAAAGTTGATCTAGTTCTCAATGGCTCATCTTTATTCCCAATGATTTGCCCTTCTGGATGAGAAGCCTTATATTTAAATGATCTCTTAGGTGGAATAGAGGCTTCAGAACCATTTTGAACAATTACTGATTCTATAGTAGGATTATCTCAAGTAGCTTCAGTTTTTGCAACTTCTGGTGTTTCTTCAATTCGAGTATTAGATTTTGAAAGATCATCATCTAAAATTTTTTCTTCCAGAATACGCACCACAAACTTTTCTTCAGAATTCTTAATTCTTGCAAGATTATCATCATGATCCATAGACTCTGAATTTTTACAGTCAGGTATTTTGTCATCAAATTTAATGTGCGTAGACTTTTCAATCATTCCGGCTTCTGAGTTGTACACTCTGTATGCTTTTGAGTGTTCAGAATATTCCAAAAAGATACCCTATTGAGCTTTAGCATCAATTTTTTTTAGGTAGACCTTATTATTTAAAATGTAACAAGTACATCCAAATTGATGAAAATAAGAGATGCTTGGTTTCCTACCTTTAAAAAATGCATACGATGTTTTATTCATAATTGGTCTAATATAGACTCTCTTATGAATATAATAGGCCATATTAATAGCTTCTCCCTACAATTACTTTGGAAGTTTGTTTTCATGAATCATGGTTCTTGCCATTTCTTGTAAGGATCTGTTCTTTCTCTCTACAACCCCATTTTAATGTGGAGTTCTAGGAGAAGAGAACTCATGGATAATTCCATATTTTTCACAAAAAGATTTAAATGGATCATTTTCAAATTCTCCACCATAATCACTTCTAACTTTTAAGATTTTTACTTCCATCTCATATTGTACTTGAATGCAGAAGATGCTAAACATTTTGTATGTTTCATCTTTAGATCGAGGAAATTTTACCCATGTCCAACTGCTGAAATCATCAACAATGACCAAACCATATTTCTTCCCATTGATCGGAGCATTTCCAAAAGGACCAAACAGATCAATATGAAGTAATTCTAAGGGTCTAGAGGTAGAGACACATTTTTTAGTTTAAAAGAGGTTTTCACAATCTTTCCAATTTGACGTGCTCCACAGATAGCATCAGAGTGATAGTCAAGATCTGGCAGCCCTTTAACAAATTTTTGCTTGCTAAGTTAATAGATTAATATCTAGTTAGCGTGACCTAACCTTTTGTGCCAAATCCATTTCTCATCACTCATTGTCATTAGGCAAACGACCTTCTGATAAGCCAACTCAAAAAGATTGATTTTATAAACATTTCCCTACCTTTTCCCTTTGAATACAATGGTTTTGTCAGCATTAACAACTGAACATAAATTCTTATTAAATGTTACTTCATAACCACTATCACACAATTGACTTATTCTTAGTAGATTATGCTTTAAGCCATCTTATTTCAGTGATAATCGGATATCAAGCTATTGATTAACTTGAATCACAAATCTTTCAAATTCACCACCGAGCTTTTATTTATCTAAAGGAAAGGGTAAATATCAAAGAAAAACCTAAGTGCGCTATGTAACAACAAAGCTAAGAGAATCTAAGGTTCGGGGGTTGGTTATACCTAGGGAAGGTGCTAGCGTCCTAAGTATTTGTAGTACTCTACAGGAATCGCTTGTTAGTATTTGTGTTATGCCAAAGTTTGTTTGCTAAGGAAAAGGTGCTAAGGTAAAGACCTAAGGTATCTACAAAGTATGCTCGCCAAGACATCGCATCTTGTGCCTACGTATCGTAACTAGGATAGAATCAGAGCATTCGTAATTCACCTCACTAAGGGTGAAGAACTCTTGACTATGGTCAAGTTTCTAAAGGGAGCAAGTATTCATAACCATGATACTTACATAGAGCTAACAAACTCTCTAAGTCTAAGTTGAAAGACTAACTAGGGTTGACTCTAACAAAGTCAAAGGGGAAAGTGAGTATTTATAACAATGGTACTCACATAGATTTTATAAACTCTACACCTAATTATAAGTTGTAAGACAATTGGCTCTAATAAATCCAAGAAGGGAAGGTAAGTACATAAAGCAATGGTACTTACATAAGGTTAACAGACCCTAACCTATGGTTAGGTTAAAGAGAGAAGAGTGGCTCTGACAAGTCCAAGGGAATGAATCTAACAAGGTCATGAGATGGGTAGGAGGTAGACTAAGCTATCCTAAAGGTGACATGGCAGTCAATAGTGAAATTCTTTCCTTAAGACTCAAGGGATAGGCTACTTGTAACAACAGAAAGCCAAAGATAAAGCTTTAGCACAAATTATTACAATCAAGGATGGAATGACATTATGAACAAGGCATATGCTAAAGGGTATGATCAACTCAAGATATAAGCAAAGTAACAAAGACCAAACATTATGACATATCAAGAAGTTTTTTTAGCAAACAGACAATGCACAAGCATGCAAGAATATATAACCCTAATCAAAGTACTAAAGTTAAATGGACCAAGTAAGATATAAATCAAGGAAGGTCATAAATTCATTTTTCATTTTTGTTTCAAAACTGGTTTAGTATGTGCCTGCATGAAATTCGACTCATGTTACCTTTGATAAGTCTTGCCCAAGTAATGTTGGGAAAGGTGATTCTTTTGATGGTGTAGGTGCATCTACGAAAGACATGCTCAATGAAACTGAAAAAGGGGATGATCAAACTAAAGCGGTGGACATTGAGAAGGAGGAAGATGGAAACCATGAAAAGGAAGATGATGAAAGTCAACAAGAGAATGATGGTTTTCCATTGGAGTGGAGAACCTCCAAGGATCATCTAATTGACAACATTATTGGTGACACCACAAAAGGGTTCTCTAAGCTTATGCAGGGAGAGTTTGAAATTAGTCTCATGGGGGAGTTAAACTACTTTCTTGCACTTTATACTATTGCTCTAACATTTCATTTTGATTTTTTAACATCATCTGAGGGCATCGTTCATCCCATCAAGAGTGAGGTAGTATTGTTTCAATTTCTCCTTGAAAGTAAGACTTTTCTTAAAGCATGCTATTTGTTGGTTAAAATGCCAGATATTCTCTCAAATGATGAAAACCATGAATGTTCATTTCCAAAAAATTTGATTGATAACCATTGTTTGTTCTTAATGTATATACTTATAGTGATTTCATGTATTAACTCTTTCACAATTGTATAAGTTTGTTCTTAAGTGTATAAGGATGTGGCTAATTTTGTTTTTTGTATTTAAGCTTGCTAATTGAATAAATTGTTATTATTGTTGTGTGTCTCATGTTTTGATAATGTTTTCATCTTGGATTAAGTAGTGACATGTTCTTGTCGCTATGCTAGGCACATGCATGTGCGGCATTGGGAGTTCCTTTATGATATGTTTGATATATGTGACATAATTGTAACAACTTGATGAGTTTGCTCTTGCATTTCTTTATTTATTTAACTCTAGTTTTTAATTTGCAATGCTGATTATTTATCAATTTTTTTGTCATTACATATATAGGCGAATGTGTGATCGATGCTCTTCTATATAAAATTGCCTCTGAATGATATATTTAAATTTGTATTTGGAGTATGATACTTCTCACGATTATCTATATTTATTTTTGATTTTGTCAAAGGGGGAGAAGCATATGCGAGATGAAGTTGGGAGCACAACGTCAAGGGGAGCCTACAATAACAACATGAAATGCATCGTCGCAAGTTTTGAAGTCTTGTGGAACAATCGATGCAATTGATCGTGCATGAAAGCTTGGAGATAAAGAATGAAAAAGAGTAGTAATATCAACAAGTCAATTGGCATCCATTGTTATCATGATCTTTTTCAAGATCAAAAGAATAGAAGGGGTTGAATCAACATCAAAACCAGTGGTGTTTGTATGGTTGCTATTGAACACTTCTCTTGTACATCGACTTTTTGCATAGTAAGAAAGTATCCTAATTCCACATTCAAAATTATGTACAGACGTACCCACACACGAGGACGAAAGCGGGGAACTGCATAAAAAAATCCTCGTGTCGATCTCTATTATTTCTTTACTTGCTTTATTATTCATTACACATTTTTGTCAAATAACATTGATCAATCGATCGACTCGTAAGAATTTTCTTGTGATCTCTTTGTTTTAACTTGATTATTGATTAGCTTATAATCACTTTTGATTATAAGTCATTTTCATATCAACAACAACACAAAGAAATTTTGAAAATTCGTTCGCACACCAAGTGTTTAATAAATTGCATAGTTCAATATTTTTGCTCATTATCATTGGAAATAGCATTACTAGGTCAATTAGTTTAAACGAGTAATAACATGATATTCGATTAAAGTTAAATTCGATTATTGTGTTTGTCATTCCATAATTGGCTTTGCATATCCGAGTTCCAATAACTAGGTTCGTATAGACAACATTTGTCGATCCATACCAAAACCTTCCGCGTGCACACCTTTTCAAATAACTTTAAAACCCAAATTTTATTTGGTGAGTTTGGCTTGAGTGTCTATTCACCCCCCCCCCCCCTCTAGACAAGTCGTCATCATCTAACAATCATCTGTCATTATGGGATTCCTAATAAGATCATTACTGATAATGACTCAAATCTCAAAAACAAAATGATGAAAGATTTATGCGAGAGCTTCAAGATTGAGCACCAAAATTCAACACCATGTCGACCAAAGATGAATTGTGTTGTTGAGGCAGCAAACAAGAACATCATGAAGATCGTTCAAAAAATGGTGAAGACATACAAAGATTGGCATGAAATGCTACCATTTTCCTTACATGGCTATTGTACTTCAGTACGTACTTCCATTGGGGCAACCCCCTTTACATGGCTATTGTACTTCAATGGAAATCCATATTTTGTTCTCATTGCCATTGTATTTTTTCCCATTTTTTCTCAATTGCCTCTTTTTGGAGTTGCTTCCTCATGTAATTCACCCATCTATGGGTTATTTTATCATCAGTCAAAGTTCTTTCATCAAATGTGCTCCATATTTTAACTTTTACTGCTTGTTTGCAAAAATGCGATTTTTAATAAATAATGTATTAAGAATTTTGGGGATAACAATAAAAGTATTGAAAGAAAAAATGAAGTTGCTTTCTTATTAACGTGTCTGAAGGATACCCAGATTTCCAAATGGCATACTTGGTGTACAAGGAGATCGTCAAATCACAAGGGTCACCTAGACTAGATCAAGTCAGGGGAAATCCAGCTCAAGATAGTTGGCAGTTAACTTATCTGCTCAAAGCCAGCTTGAGGTTCTAGAAAGATCCAAATCTTGCTACAGTACCATCGAGAGACAAAGGTGTTAAGAAGTCCAATTTATCCTCTAATTCAAAACCAAAGTCCAACTGTACTTGGCACCTCCAAAATCAAAGCCTAACTATACTTGGCATATTCATAACCCATGATCATATATCCTTACCTCCCCAACAACCCGAGCGCACATCGACATTTTGTATACATTAATCATCATTACATGCATGCTTAGCCAGACTCAAGACTTTCTTGAAAGCACGAAGCTTCTTTAGACATCCTAGTAGGATTCCTCTTTTCACTTGCCTTTTGTAAGTCCTTCTGTTGCCTTTTGCATGAAATTTTGCCTCCTTACTTACCTTTTGTAAATACCATATGCCTTTTGCATAGAAAAACTTATCTATTTCTGTTTACCTTTTGTAAGTACTCTCATCGCAGAGTTAAATCCTTTGTTTCCTTTTGCATAAGGGATTGTATTTACTATTCACTCGCCTTTCACAAAATTTCCCAACCTTTTGCTGAGGATCCTCCTTGTCTTTTGTAAGAGGAAACCAGTTCAATCAGTCTTCCTTCTTAACCTTTTGTTAAGGAGTTTTCGTTACCTTTTGTACGAGAAACCAGATCAACCATGGAGTGATGTCCTTCAGGTACCTTCTTAACCTTTTGTTAAGAAGCTCTCACCACCTTTTGTATGAGATATCACACCCTATATCTTAACCATTTGTTAAGGAGTTCTCGTTACCTTTAGTACGAAAAACCAAATCAATTTCTTCTTAACATTTTGTTAAGAAATTCTCGCTACTTTTGTACGAGAAATCAAGTTGTCGTTATTCTTCTTAACCATTTGTTAAGGAATTCTCATTTCTCTTTGCATGAGGAAATTTATTCTCTTTCTTGACTTTCTCAAGTATCTTTTACCTTTTGTAGTGGAAAATCCTATTATTCCCCAACTAAGTCACACTTACCTTTTGTAGGAATTCTCTTTGCCTTTTGTAGAAGATTTCATTTTACAATTATACCCTAACGGATTGCCCTTTTGCAAATACATTATTTTGATAGCTTTAGAATCCTGCAAGGATGTCTCCACTATCAAAACCGGCAAAGCTCATCATGGGAAGAAAATACTCATTGAAGCATATCATAGCATATCCCTCGTAACTAACATGTCCCCATAACATAATACCTTGCTCAAACCTAATTAGACAAACCTACATCACCATCCCATAAAACCCAATAAATAAAAAACCACAATACACTTACACTTATTCCATTCCCTTCCTAAAAGTAAAAAATTATGGGCATTCTAGTATTTAATCCTATTCTACCCCGAACATCTGAAAGTCGTTGTTATTCACACCTTCAGGTCCAAGAAGATTAAATAAAGGCAGTTGTCATACCCTCATTTTCACCTTAGCTTTCTTATCATATATTCATCATATCATCTCATTAGCATATCATTAGATCCTTGGTTCCCAAGCATGGTTGTTCACAAGTTTAAATGTGAGGATTAAGGTCTCCCTCTTGATTGTTTTTTCAAGGTTTTCATCTGGTTGTCTTGTGCTTATTACTTTTATAAATTAGGGATTGATACTTGTTACATATCATTTAACCAAGATATCCAGAGACGTGGTACTTGTTTTTTTTCTTCTTTGTGTTCATCTAGGTGTTCAAGATTGGATTGAGAAGATCAAGGTTTAAAATAAAGACAATTGGTAATTTAGGAACTATGGTATTTAACTAAAAGCTCAAGACACGTTCATTATGGCATGAGGGGTCTCATTATGGTCAAGAAAGATTCAAACTTGATTCATTGATTCAAGAATGGTTCATGTGTTTATTTCCATGCCATGTATGTAAAATTCATAAGACATCATATAAATAGTCAAGGTTCATTCAAAATTTTCTCATTTGGTATTCACATGATCATCATTGTGCCTCTGGATTCAAGATCTTACAAAAAAACACAAGTTAGTGCATGGAAGTGTGGCCTAAAAATCAAGATTGGTGTGCCATTTGGTCCAAACGCCATAACTTTCAATTTTCAACCAATGAACAATCTACTTTGAGCTAAATGTCATAAATAAACTCCTTTATAACTTTTCTTCAAGGCTCAAACATCAATTCAACCTCTAAGGATCTCAATTTTGGAAGTTACCAAGTTGCCAAAAGTGACCAAAATCTTGTCGTGACCCCCACTTTGCACCTATGCCATTTCCAGCTCAAGTATCCATTTGACAAATGTTTTTGTGCCTTTTGTTAAGCTTATGGAAAAGATAATTTGGCCTAAGTTTGGCTCAAAATTCACAAGGAAATCAAAAATTATTCAAGCATGAACTTGGAGGTTTCAACTGGCCAAACATGTCTAACCTAGTTCGACCTAATGCGTGACTAAGAAACCAGACCATGACTTGAACTTTGAGAGCATGCCATTTTCAACTCAAGCCATATTTTTTGTGTGATTATTTTTGCCTTTGATTTAGTGCAACAAGGTGATCAGTTAACACAAACAATTTTCTAAAACGCACAAGAAATTCATTTGGCCTAGCTTCAAACATGGTGCCATGAACTCTACTTCTTGCACAAGTTTCATTTTGAAAATTCACTCAAATCTCAATCTGGGACCACCAACCCATGTGCCATTTCACGCATTTCATATCTCATGTCACACGGATTGCAAATCACAAAATTCCATCCCTAATTCACACGATTTCATATCTAGTTCACACGTACCATAACCTCATCTCATTTCATATAAATAGAGGATCATTTTGCCTTCATTTCGAAGCTTTAAAAAGCCAAAAAAAACCTCTACTACACTTGAGCTTGATACCTCTAAAATCTAGTTAACCTTTCCATCAAACCAAGCTTATTTTGCTTCAAATGCTTGCCCAGGATCACTCATTGGCATCCTCTGAAGCTAACTGAAGCATTGTCGTACTCTTAAACTCATTTGAATCAGACTTTCATTTCCACCATTGTTGACCTTCAAAACTTCAACTAAAAAGGTAGTTACGAGTTAAATTCCTGAACATACAAGTTATCAGTCTCTTCGTTTTTTTCCACTGATCATAATCCCTATATTAACTTGCATTTATCATTTGAATTCATCATTTAATTTTACTTTGAAGAATTAGGGTTCTTTATGTTCTTGAGCAAATTCTTTTAGCCCATAGCCAATCAATGGCTCTGAAGCAAAGAGACATGGATGATGATGGATGTTGATGCTGAAATGTGTGAGGTTTTGGCTTAAAACACCTAGTTCATGATTTTGCAAAAATCAGCTGAAGGTTGAAGACGAAGTGAGGTTCGCGCGCGTTAGCTCCAGCATTTGAATCTCATCCAATCACACTGTGTCAGTACATTTTTTGAATCTCGTAGCCGTTGGCACCTTTTTCCTATTTCTTTTTCTTTTATTTTCATTTTATTTCTATTTTATTTTCTGATCTTATTTTAATTTATCCTTAACTCATTTTTTCTCCAATTGTTTACACAAAATCTATAAAAATATTTTGCATCACATGTATTTTTTCATAATTTTTAAAACCATTTTAGCATTTATTTGTTATTTTCTCTTTTTTTTTTTTTCATTTTCAACCATTGATAGATGGTCCCTTAGTTGATTCAATCTTATCTAATTCAAATGTGATGATAAATTATCATTTGATCACTTTTGACACTTTGGATTAGTGATAGGTTATCCCTTGGTATGACATATTTTGAGTCCTTTGACTTGTTGATAGATGATCCTTATGTGATTGCTTTAGCTTTCTTCTTAACTCTTTATATCATCTTCTTCTCCATCTATCTTCTTTTTTTTAAAACCATTGTGTTACATGTTTTAGGAGGTTAACTTTATGTTAATTCTCTAAAATGTTTGCCACATAAATTGTTATTAACCGGCTTCAGATAGGTATGGCTTTTACATAAGCCTACTTATGATTGTTTAACATAGCGTTATATTGTCCCGGTCTGATTAATCGGCCATTAACTCTAATTACTAACCATTGACTTATTAACTTTATTTTCTTGTCATTTAATTCTCGCAATTTTCATTCTTGTAATTTATTTCTAGCAATTTACTTTTATGCTCTTTATCATACTTCATGCATTTTTTACTTTATGTCATTTTATTTCTCCTTTGTTTCATATTATTAAAATAACAAAAACATGATAAAATTAAAAAACCAAAAAGACACGATTCTCTATTCATGACCTAAAAGGATAGACTCTCGTGGACCTTGAAAGACCTTAACATCATGGAGTTTTGGACCTTGTGTATGACCCTAGCAAAAGGAGGCTTGGACTTGGATTCTTATTTCCATTACCTAACTTAGGACATTTTGCACACACAAGACTTTCTCTTTTTCTACCTTACAATGAGACTCCTTTACTTCTTGAACACATCCTTTATATTTTTCATGTACCCCTCTCCCCTTTTGATGTACTTTCTTCATCTCTTGTTTTCCTTTGGTTTGGTTTTGCTTGCTAGTTATCCTTAGGGACTAAGATCGACCTCACCATTTTCTCAAGCCTTTGATACAATGTCAAGTGACATTTTCTCAATAAAACCCTTGATACAATGTCAAGTGGCATTTTTTCAAAAACGAAAAAACACTTTTAAATTCTGATTAGAATTGTATGCCACGAGCCTTAAGTGGTAGAGAAGGAGTGAGAATGGAACTTTCCTACCCTCACTTTGAGTATTTTGGATACAAGACGCTTGGCTTGGTTGTTTGAAGTATTCACCTATATCCATAGTCTTTAGCGCAATTCAAATGAATAACAATCTCTTTTAGAATCAACATCATCTCATCAAATTCATCTTTTACCTTAGGGCATCATCCCAAAAACCCTTTTTCAAGGTAAAATCAACCAACACACACTTATTTTCTACCCCGAACTATGGAGCTATGATTTCCTTATTGCACTATGAGGATACGTAGGTACGAGATTGCAAGATCATGGAAAGCACACTAATAAAAAAATCCTTCCTTTTTTTCCCAATAGTGTCGCAACTGCAAAAAAAGGCCGACAAACTAAACAGAAGAGTCGCCACCAAACGTTATTTATCCCAAAGAGAGGGAAAGGAAACGACCAAAGAAAACCTAAGAGAAAGGGAAAGACAAGGTCATAGCAACCAAATCTTGGGTTCGGGAGTCGGTTATGCAAGGGGAAGGTATGAACACCCCTCACGTCCGTTGTACTCAACGGGATCCATGCTTGTTGTCTAATCTATGAGTGAAAAATATCTAAAAGCTACTGCTAAACGGGGGTGAAGAGAAAGAACAGACTCGATAGGACATCGCCGCCCTATGCCTACGTATTCCCTCGTGCAATGTGAAAGTCAGAGTCAACATAGTTCGGGAAACTACGAGTGATGGGGGAAGGTTGCTCGCCAAGACATCGCCGTCTTGTGCCTACATATCCTCTTTACGCGATCTTTGGAGTGACAATCACTCGCTTTTTGTTTTTGGTGTCTGGAGTCACACAAGATGTTCTTTTTATCATTTTTCTGATTTCCCTATTTTTGCCTAGAATGACTCTTCTGAATTTATCTTTTTGATATCGAAGTCCAGCGGGATACCCTATTTTTGCCTAAGCCACTTGTTTTCAAGTTATCGACTTAGCAGACTTTTTCTTTTTTTCTTTTTTCTTTTCTTTTTGGGAACAAATCGTGTGACACCGGCTTGTCTGACTTGTTTGCAAGGGTTGTGACTGTCCAGATCCTTGGCTGGTGAGGTATAACCACTGTGGTTTTTTAGGTACAACCTCTACAAGTGTGATTGATCCTCGAACGAGAACACTCCTTCTGCAATTTAGATACTCGGTCAAATTAACTGACACCTACCCTGCCCCAGGTTAAGATTGAGGGTTTTTTGTTTTCAGAAAGAAACTCCTACTACTAGGCTCAAAGGGGTTGACAAGGGATTATCATCCTTATATCTCCGGTGTTTAGGAATTCGAAACAATGGATGTACATCATCAACAGAGGTTTTATTCAAAAGCATAAAATCAGAAGTTTTGCGTCTTTCAACTTCGTCATCCTCCCTCAGATTCCGCTTAAACAAGCGTTTGACATCAATAAAAAGTATTGAGTGAACACGAATGGATTTAATCAAAACATGCATATTCATTTCATCATCATTATCAATTGAAAACAAATAAGTTTTACAAATAAGTTTGCATTTTAACAGGAAAGAAAACACAAATGCAAAGAAATGACATGATATAAAAGATCGCCAACTTCTGGGAACCAGGCTTTCCAATCTTGATTTCAACAGGAATCTGCACAGGCTGAGCTTGAGCGACATTGTTCATTGGAGTCCTCTGAATATTGGCCTCTCCCCTAGTCATAGCTGTCATGGCTTCCATGAGCTGATCCAACTGATTCTTCATTAATTCAAACTCTGCTCTTGTAACAACTGAATTTTGTTCTCATGAGTTAATGATTCTTCCAGAAGCTAATTCAAGTCCAATTCGAGTGTCGGGAAATCAACTGCGGTTTGGACAAAAGATGGGTAAGCTCTCTGTTCCTGGCTGAGGATGGATATGCAAGAATGAGATGCAAATGCAATGCAAAATGCTAATGCAACAAACAAGGGATCAAAACTCCCACAAAGCTCTGAATAACTGTTGCGCTGCTGACTGGATAAGTTCATAAGTCTGGTCTGAAGAGAATACCAGAATACCAGGTTGGTTGAAGGTCAAAGTTTTCTGCATAACCCTCCCACTCTCACAGGTATGTGTCGCTACTGCGAAAATAAGGTTTCGGCAAAACAGAAGAGTCGCCACCTTTCGTTATTTATCCCTCAGAACGGGAAAGGAAACGATCGGAAAAACCTGACGAAAAGGTATAAGACAAGGTCATCGCAACCATTGTCTGGGTTCGGGAGTCGGTTACGCAAGGGGAAGGTATTAGCACCCCTCACGTGCCCCCGTGCAATCGAGACTCGTTTTCCAGTCGAACTATGTAAGCTCTGATCTCTCAAGCCTGTTGAGAGTACGTAGGCACAATACTGATGTATTGGCGAGCCACCTTTCCCGTAGCCCGTAGTCCCGAACTACATAAGCTGTGATCTCTCAAGCCTGTTGAGAGTACGTAGGCACAATACTGATGTATTGGCGAGCCACCTTTCCCGTAGCCCGTAGTCCCGAACTACGTAAGCTCTGATCTCTCATACCTGTTGATAGTACGTAGGCACAATACTGATGTATTGGCGAGCCATCTTTCCCGTAGCCCGTAGTCCGTCGAACTACGTTTGCTCTGATCTCTCATACCAGACGAGAGTACGTAGGCATAGGATGCGACATCCTAGCGAGATCTCTTTTCCCTTTTTCCCGTTTCCCCATTTTAGCTGTAGTAGGCTGAACTACAGCTGCTCTGATTTTCTCTGATGAGAATATGTAGGCATAGGATGCGATATCCTAGCGAGCACACTAACAACTAACCTTTTTGTTCTCTCGCTGCCGTGCGATAGAGACTTTCCCGCTGACGACTGATGTTTCCTTTTCTCTTGCCCGAGCGCATTTGAGACCAGACCGTAGTTATAGTTCCCGTAGGTTCCCATACCTTTAAAACCTGACATACTACGTTCGTTTTACCGCAAACAGGTACGCCTAAGTCTCCAATGGTCAAGCAGCGTCCACCTAACTGCTAGAATGCGTACGCTAGTATCGTCAATCCTTTCTCTCACCCCCGTGTGATCGAGAACACCCTGTTTACACGTAGTTAGCCTGAACTACGTCGTGCTCTAATTTTCTCTGACGAGAATACGTAGGCACAAGACGCGACGTCTTGGCGAGCAAATTCCCCCGTAGTTTCCGGAACTACGTAGACTCTGATTTCTCATTCTCTGATGAGAATACGTAGGCAAAGAGTGCGACGCTCTATCGAGTCAATTTCTTTCCGTTTAGCTTTAGCAGCCGTAGATAGGTTGTTTTTCACCCGTAGACAAACCCACAAGCGTGGATCCCATCAAGTACGATGGACGTGAGGGGTGCTAATACCTTCCCCTTGCGTAACCGACTCTCGAACCCAGACAACGGTTGCGATGACCTTGTCTTATACCTTTTCGTCAGGTTTTTCCGATCGTTTCCTTTCCCGTTCTGAGGGATAAATAACGAAAGGTGGCGACTCTTCTGTTTTGCCGGCACCTTATTTTCACGGAAGCGACAGCTGGCGACTCTGCTGGGGACTTGATAGTTTCCTAGGATCCAACGTCCTTATGCGAGTCAGTTTAGGAATCCAACATCCCCTGCGAGAGTCAATCCTAGCGCTTGTTTGCGTGTCTGTGGGTGTTTATTTTTGTGTTGTATATTACTGATGTATTTACATTTCCCGCACTATATTATTATCTGTTGCTATTGTGCTGTTGTGGGACGGGAACTCTGATGAGTGAGAAGCCAGACCCAGGCTTGAGTGCACCTTAGAATTAGTTGTGGAAATTAGTGGGCGCGTGCTTGCTTGGCAGGTGCTAGTGTCTCATGAAATCCACGCTCAGACGAGGTTCTCCCGGTTGACTTCTTTTTCAACCCTTTGGGTTGAGGGGGTTGTTGGTTTGGAGGATTGTCGACTCTGGGGACCGATCATTTGGAAGTTGGCTAAGTGAGGCCTCTTCAGGACATGATAATGCCACACCTTCTGGGTATCGTATCATCAGTCTTGAAAGTCTGTGACGCTGACGACCGCATAGGATGCCGAACTTGTGTCAGTTTAGGTCCATACCCGTGAGTGGGAGGGTTTTTGCAGGAAACTTGACTGCCAGCCTACCCGATATTTTGGTTTTCTCTCGTCAGAGAAAACTTATCCCGTCAGCAGCGCAGCAGTAATCAGAGCTTTGTGGGGGCTATGATCCCGTGTTTGCTGCATCTTGCATTGCATTTGCATAATCATCTTTGCATCATATCGCATATCATTCTCCAGCTAGTCAGAGCTCTTATCCAGCCTTTGTTTTGCTTCAGAGGGTGATTCTCCGGTGTTTGGTCTGAGCAAGGGTTGATTGTTAGAAGACAACCAAGGGGTTGAAGCAGATTGAGCAGAATCAAGCAGTGAAGTCATTTGAAAGTTGTTGGTAGCTATGTCAGATAGCAGCTTCCAGTTTGTTGATACCTTGTCACGTTTCACTGTGACGTCCAATCCTTTATATGGATCTACGCATGACGAAGATTTCCCGCAAGTGAACAACCTTACTGCAACTCGACTTGTATAGCCTTCTGTTGAAGACCGAGATCTGTGTGAGCAGTTTGTTGTCTGAAGTGAACGCTCTCCTTCTATTGATACCTCAGACTATCATGGTGTTGTTTTCCCTGTGCCAAATTCCCGAAGAGAGGTCCCGATAGCAAAGGCTGAAGACCCAGTAGCTCCCGTGTATGCTAAAAGGTTTCGTGCGTTGGATGAAAGATTCAAAGCCTTGGAAGTTAAAGATGCTGTTAACCCCAATGCTGCAAACATGTGTCTGGTTTCTGGCCTAGTGTTACCTCCGAAGTTCAGAGCACCGAGGTTTGAAAAGTACAAAGGAGATAGTTGCCCGAAGCAACATTTGGTGATGTTCTGCCGAAGAATGACTTCATTTGTGCACAACGACAAGTTGATGATTCACTGCTTTCAGGATAGTCTGATTGGGGCATCTCTGAGTTGGTATATGCAGTTGGAGAGTAATCAGATCCGATCATGGGTGGATTTAGCCAATGCTTTTCTGAAGCAGTACGACTACAATCTTGATGTAGCTCCTAGTCGCATGCAGCTGCAAGAATTGTCTCAAGGGAACAATGAACCTTTCGGGAAGTATGTTCAGAGATGGAGAGAATTTGCTGCTAGAGTGCAACCACCGCTTCTAGACCGAGAGTTAAAAGGCATGTTCGTAAACTCCTTGCAGAGCCCGTACTTCGAAAGAATGCTTGGAGTTGCACCAAATTTCTCTGAATTGGTAAGGGCAGGAGAGCGCATCGAGTATGGTGTAAAGACTGGAAGAATCCAGAATGTTTCGGGCGGTCAGGCTAGTGAAACTGAATCTCTCTATAGATGTCAAACTGAAGAAGGAGTTGTGGTCAATGCAATCATGAATGATGTTGGGTATCCTCGAGATGAATCGGTGAAATCTGTTGGTTCTCCGTCTTCTCAGCGATCAGTATCCTCTGTGTCTCGTTATTCTGGACAGACAATTGTACCTAGGGCACCACATCGGGAATCTTATGTCGCTCCTCCTAATCCACGAGCCCGTGGCCGAGGTTATCAGAATCAGCGTCAGAATCAGAACCGACCTCGTAACAACTTGGAACGAAGGAGTGCTCCTTCTCATCCAGTGCCTATGTCGTATAACCAGATTCTGCCACCTTTGATTCAGAATTCTCTGGTGGAACCTAAAGCTCTTAAGCCCGTGCCAGAGCCTTACCCTCCTGGGTACAATCCCCATGCTCAGTGTGGATACCATGGTGGATCCCTAGGGAATTCAACTGAAGATTGCAAAGCTTTCCAGGCAAAAGTGCAACAGTTGATCGACAAAGGGTGCATTGCCTTTCCAGAAGGAGTTTTGGTTGTGCATGACAACCTCTCAGCTGTCTGAGCTCGTAGATTCAGAGGTTTATTTCCAGAAGCCAGTGGTCCAGACAGGTAGACGTCCTCAGCATTGGCAGTCCTCAGACTTTTTATCATTTGCATTTGTAGTTTCCTTTCTGTTAGTTACTACTTGCTGTTAAACATTGTTTACTTCGAATGGTAATATTGATGAAGTTACTATGCATTTTTCTGAATTATTCATGTTGCTGTCACTCATTTACTGCATTACACTGACACTTGCACTTTATTTACTCCACTTTGTCACTATGATTAGTAAAGATTGGAGGGAGGATGACGAAACTGAATACTCATAACCGAGGATCGTATGCTTTCGGATAAAACCTTGCCGATGACGTACAAGGCATTGTTTCAAACCCCCTAAACACCGGAGAGATAAGGAGTTAGTCCCTTGTTAACCACTTCGAGCCAAGAAGTAGAAGTTTTTTCGGACTTTTAAACCCTCGCATCTTAACCCGGGGCAGGGTAGTCGTCAGTTAGCTTGATCGAGCGTTCAAGTCTTATGGAGGAGTGTTGCCTTTCGAGGACCAACCACATCGCATTTTTCCCCAGAGGTCGTACCTCGTCAACCACAATGGTTAAACTTCACCAATCAGGAGTGAGACAGTTATAACCCTTTTGGAGCAAGCAAGACAACCAGTGTCACACGACTTGTTCCAAGCAAAAAAAAAAAGAGAGCCCGCTAAGTAAAAAGAAAAGAAAAGCTGGAAAGCAAATACTTAGGCAAAAACTAGGGCATCCCGCTGGACTTCAAAAGAAATCGAAAAGAACTCAAAAGAGTCAGTCCAGGCAAAAATTAGGGAATCAAAAGAATAAAATGAAAGGATCTCAACAGAAAAATCCTCAAACAAGGACAAAGTCGTGTGGATACAGACACCGAAAATGAAAAAGGAGTAACTGTCACTCCGTAAACCTGGCGAGTTCCTTAACCATTGTTCCTAACATTCCTCGAAGAGGCGAGTGCTCGTGCTAGGTTAACTGAACATTAGGATCGTAGATCATCACGTAGAAGGGGTGGGTACAAATCATGACTTGAGCCTAATATCCCTTGTTTCACGAACCGTGAACCCGACCACGATACAACCCTTAAAAGACCTAATTGAGGCAGGGTTTATTCTGAAAGCGCATTACGATGAGGTTGAGTAACCTGACTCCTACATGATTTGCTAATCATATCCTTGTTGTGTTTTTCACTGATCAAATCAGCACTACGTTTGAACTGTTGGTTCATTCGTCACTCACTATCATGACACGTAAATGAGTGACAACATTTTCGAAATTTGCATGAACACTGCATTAAAACTACCATTCGTGAATAAATAATTTTAATTGAAGGTCAGTAGTTGATATGAAGGAATTCCAACAGGGAATAGTCAATCAGGACTGAATCATAGCAGTCTGGATCAGAACGGTATGCTGTGAAGCCCTGTGAATTTGGGGCATTGACTTCCAGTGAGTTTGGAATCAGTCAGTCTGAGGACAAGTCCCGAAGGATCGGTTGATTACGGGACAGTTTGTTCGAGAAGCAGTTGATCAGAAGTGGATCTTCTCGAGACCCATTCAGGGGCAATCATCCAGAACTCCTGTGATTTGAGGGCAGATCCCTCCAGTGTTCAATCAGGGCAGGTTAAGTCGCTCAACGCTCGTTCAGGGGCAAGTCACCTCAGAGATAGTGAAACCAACCATGCTGAGAGTTGGTTAATTGAGGATGAATCCTTCCGTTGTACAGATGTTAGGGCAAGCCATCTGAAGATTGTCTCGTTGCCAGCTGCTTTCTGTTCAGAATGAATTCTCCCAAGAGTCGGATTGGGGCAAGTTGAGTTGTTGTGCTGGGGCAAGTTGTTCAAGCGAGTTTGCTCACCCTAGCAAGAGTTGAGTGCCGGGGAATCGTGTCATTACCCTACCAAAAGCCTAAACCTTCTGAAGAAGTCTTGCTACCATTGGATTGTTATCCTACAGCCTAACCTGTTACTTGGCGGAACCTTGTAACCGAATCGTTTTAAAGTCCAGTTCTCGTCTGGCGAACCGGAGATCAGTTCTCGTCTGAAATCCAAACCAGAAACCAGTTCTCGTCTGGTCACCTTTGCCTTAACCTATTGTTCAACCAGTTCCCTTCTGGCTAACACAGTTTTAAAGTCCAGTCCTCGTCTGGCAAACCGTAAATCAGCTCTCGTCTGACAACCTAACATATTTTGCCACCAGTTCTCGTCTGGTAGTCTACCCTCGAATGCTAGTTCTCGTCTAGTATGTCCCCTTCAAATCCACTTTTGTTGGTAACCAGAAATAAATCCCTATCACCATAAACCTATCCCTAAACCAGAAAAAGCCTAAGTGTATCCGACACGATGATTCCTAGTGACTCGTATGTTGTCACATTCCCCGACACAAGGCTCGAGTGATCCCAGCTCCATGATTGGTATTCTGTATTCCCTGTGTTGATGTTGTGGAATCAGGATTATTTTCTCAGCAGAGATGTACAGTTTGAGATTGTTTCCCCTGAGCAGTTTGAGATTGCAGCAAGTTGAGATGGCATTTATCCCTTATCAGAGTAGGATCAAGATTATCCTCGGCAGGTTTGATTAATGTTCCCGGCAGAGTATGGCCATCCCAAGCATTGAACGGTGATTAGCCTGATGTGCTATTTTCCCAAGTGGGTTGAGACTGAAGCTTTCCCTGACCGGCAGATTTGGGTTTATTTCCCCAGCAGTGGGACTGATGCAATGTTGTATCCCTGCAGAGTCCAAGTTTGACTCCTTTCCCCTCCTAGTCCAGGTCATTGACTCATTCCTCAAGCAGAGGTCGACGTGGATTCCCTCACTGAGTAATCTCCAGACGAGTAGATTTTGACGTCAGACATAGAAGAGTTATTTCTCAGCAGCTTGCTTCGTACCCTCTAAGGACTTAGGGTGTTCTAAAAGGACCGTTCAGGGTTGTTTTCCTCAGTGAAGTGAGATTCAATTTCAGTGATCGACTGTTATCTTCCGCAGTCGCCAGAGGTGTTTCCTTGATAGGATCGATATATCTCCAACAGAGTTGTATAATGAGTAGCTAAGGATTGATATCCCCAGCAGTGTTGATACACAGGTATTCCTCATCAGACTTGATAGTCCAACAGGTGTTACCCAGAAGGGTCAGTCTCCGTAAGGCGTATGCAAGATTATCCTCAGCAGGGCGAGATTGATATTCCCCGATAAAGTGTAGCCATTCCCGGCATATTGATTGTGCATTTCCAACGGTTTAGGATTGAAGTTCTCCCAGACAAGCGAATTTGGGTTTATTTCCCCATCACTGGGTCAGTGTGCAGTTTTCTCGTAGAAGACTATTCACAAGTGTTCAGCCTTCGATAGCGCAGACTGAAGTTTCTAGCAGAATTAAAATTCCCCACAGAGTTGTACTCTCCCCGGCAGGTAGGAGCGATTCCAGCGTCTGGCTGCCTATCCCCAACCGAGTTTGCAAATCCCCAAGAGAGACGAGTCCTTGGAAAGCGTTCAGGCCATGATTGGTGCTCCCCAGTAGAGTGTTGAGTAGCTGATGCTGTATTTCCCCACCGGAGTCGTTTTCTCCCGGAAAGTTTTGTCGCGAAGGCTTTGCAGTTTATTTCTGCGATTGATATCGTTTCCTCGACAGTTTATGGTTTGAATACCTGGTTGAGCGGGTTCAGGTTCTTGTAAAACTTTATTCCCCTGCAGCAGTCAACTGAAGTTCGTTTCCCCAGGTAGAGTCCAATTGAGATTGGCGTGACTTCTTCTCCTCGGCAGGATGATTCCTTCCTCCACCAAGTGGGTCTTTCTCCTTGACAGGAGGATTTTCCCTTTAGCATTTATTTTGCTGATGAGGTCGCAGCATTTTGCATGATTGCATAGCATTTACCCTAAACGCGTAGCATTTCCACCATGTGGAGCATTGCTCCATTGTCAAACATATGCATATGAAACATGAGCTAGGTCGTTACCGTTCTTGTTTTGCAGGTGTTCCTCCGCATAATGGTTTGATCAAGATGATTCTTGAATTCCTCAGCGGTTATTTGTCCAAGATGATTCTTAAAATCCCTAGTGAAGTCGCCAGAGTTGGTTGCTCAAGTTGATGCTTAAAATCCCCGGCAGAGTATTTGTTCAGGATGATTCTTGAAATCTCCAGCAGAGTTATTAGTTCAGGATGATTCTTGAAGTCCCCGGCGGAATTATTTGTCCAAGATGATTCTTGAAGTCCTCAGTAGAGTTTATTCAGGGTGGTTCCTGAATCCCCGAAGCAGAGTTATTTGATAGTTCTCCAGAATTCCTAGTGGAGATGCGTCATCCTCAGCAGGTTTTAGACAGAAAAGTTGAAATTTCCTGGAAGACTTGATGATTGAAGTCCGGCAGCGGTGTCGAAACCCCAGACTTGCTGATAAAGTCCAACCGTATTAATGAAGCAGTTCCCTCAGCTGATGCGAGTGCCTGATGGAAGAAGTTTGGATATCCCCAATTGGTTCATGATTGACCGAGAAGTCTATTCCCGACCTACTGACGAAGTCCGGCTGACGCCCGAAAATATCTTTGAATGCCCGACGGCATAAATAGCTTGATTGTTAAAAAGTTCCTAATGACCTGACGAGTCCCGAGGAATTCTGATGCGATGACGCAGAATGCCTGACGACATGATCGACCATGTATTACCGGTTACCGAGTGACCAGTGATCCCTTGATGACTTGAGGACGAAGATCTACGAAAAATCAGACGATCATCCTGACGGAGATTTGAGATTAGACCTTTCACCGGTTACCGTGTGACCAATTCCCCAGCAAGTTGTTGTGCAGTTGTTATGCTCAGTTTTGAAGATGTTCCTACCAATCAGAGTATCGTTTACCTGTGAGGTTGGCCAATCATCCGTTACCGTGTAACTGGTGATCCCTCGATGAATCGAGAACGCAATGATATCAGATAAATCAGAGAATTATCCTGACGGAGATTCAGATCAGTATTTCTCCAGCTAGTTGCCGTGTAGCTATTGTTTCAGTTTCCGAAGATTTGTCCCATCAGAGCACCGTGTACTTGTGTAGTTGGCAAATTTATGGGTTCTCTTTTGTATTCAACTGTCTTCTACCTTTGAATGCTTGAAAGTTGTTCGCTCTTCAACCCTTCAGGTCCAAGCCATTTGAATAGGGGCAGCTGTTGCACCCCAAAATTTGACCAACTGCTTATCGCAATTTGGCTCATGTTTCGACTCATTTCATTTTGCATTTGCATACCGCGTACATTGCATTTTTTCCAGTCAGATTGACTTTATCGGGATTACAGCCCTCTGATCACGCTACAGGCATTTCAGGCCAATACGAGGACGTATTTTGAGAATTGATGCTCGTCCCCTGTGTTTCTAGCCCTCGCTGTTGTTTTTGAGGACATCTCGGTGTCCGGTTTTTACCGTTTATTTCGCTGTATTCGCGCATTTTTTTTCTAATCGATTTAATTGGCAGTACTGTATTTTCAGATTTTTCCCTTATTTTCTAGAATTTTTTTAATGGATTTAATTGATTTTTCTAGATATTAGATAGATTTTTTAATAGCTTTAATAGATATTAAATGTTTTTAAATAGTTTTAGTTTTAATTTCTTTTTTTAGGAATTACTCTAATCATTTTTAGATAATGGCTTTAATAAGATAATTGTTTCTATATACTAAGTAGATTTTTTAATGATTTTCAATAGGGAAATTCCCTTACTAGGATTTTTTTAAATAGGATTAATAGAGTTTTTCCTATTTTTTATTGGTTTAGAAATTAATAGAATCTTAATAGTTAATTCTCTTTTTAGATTTAATTTGGGTTTAGGATTAAATAGACATTAATTAGATCTTAATCACTTTTTTAGATGTTAATTAGGGTCTTAGTTCATTTTAATTGGGTTTATTAGCTTTAATTAGGTTCAGAATAGTCTTAATTGTCATTTAGGCTTTAACTGCAGTTTTAATCTTCGTTTAGCATTAATGGGATTTAATTAGGGTAATTAGTTGTTAATTAAGTCCAATTTTGTGGGCCAGATGGCATTTCTGGGGCCCGGTCCAGTCAAGTCCACGCCACATGTCCTATAAAGCCAGCAGCCACGCGTGCTCTTCTTTTTTCCCGCCACTTCATTTCCACGTCTCACTCTCAGAAGCTGCCACTTCACCCTTCTGCATGAGGGCCATGTTTGGTAACCTCACACTCCCCAATCCCCCACGTGTCCTCCCCAAACACTGCATGTGAGCCGCGTGTTTCATCCTCTTCCTCCGTCTTCCCTTCACCGGCCGGCCATGCAGCCGCCGCTGGTCTCGCCGTAACCGCTCACCGGAAACCGTTTTTCGCCGGAAAACTGCCAATACACCGGAAAATTCATCAGTTTCCTCAGATCTCTTCGTCCACCTTCATCTCTGTTCATGTTTTCGTCACCGGAAATTCATGACAGTTTTCCAGATCTCGTCTGAAACTCAACCGTTTTTCCATATTTTCTTCAATGGTCACCAAGATCTCCCCGGAAGTTCCACAAAACTCATAATGTTCTTCATCAAAATCTGGATCAAGAACTTTCGCCGACTTTCGCCTTCATCAAGATCCACAGATCTTCATCACCGTTCATAATCGTTTTTCCAATTTTTGCCAGATTCGTCAAGATCGTCAACTCGTTTCTTTAAGAATCTGCAATCACATTCGTCATGTTCTTCGTGGTTCTCCAGGAAGTTCATGCGTTCATCATGATCTTCACCTACATTCATCCTTCGTTCTTGGTGTTCTTCATCATCCGTAATAGTTTTCCAGATTTCTCCTTCATCCTCATACAACCTTCAACTGTGTTCTAGAAACTCTTCGTCATCTTCATAGTATTAATCTCCCAGTTTTTCCAGATCCAACCTTCCGATCTTCTGCACATCCAATCGTTCATCAAACTTCAACAGCTTTCTCAAGATCTCCATCGTCACGAGTTGAACAACAGCTTTCGTCTTGTTCACTAAATCATCCGCAGGCCTTCATCAAAGATTTCTCTGATGCTTCATGTGTTCGCCCGGAGATCTCCAGATTTCCACTTATCCATCTCATTTTCGCAGGTGTTTGTTCATAAGCTAGTTTTTATGGTTGTGTTAATAGGAGCATGGTGAATGAATTGAACGGTGAGGGAGAAAGAAGACGACGGCGGCTGAGACGAGAGAGAGAGAGAGGGGAACTAGGGTTTCAGAAAGAGGAGAAGTGAGGGAGGGGAGGAAAGATCATGGACCGGTGGGGATTGGGCCAAGCCCAACAACGAATTTTTGGATCTACACCCTCTGTTTCCAAACATTCACCCCCTGTCCCCTTATTTGTTTTTCTTTTTCTTTGTGTGTGTTTTGTTGGGCTGGGCCCATTCTCTTTTACCATAGCATACCCTCCGTTTTTGGATATTCACCCCTCCCCGTTTTTGTGCATATTTGCTGGGCTCTTGGCCCAGTTTCCTTGGTTTTGCTAACTGCAGTGCCCCTTGTAATCAATGCACCCCCCTGTACACATTTGGTTAATTTTCTTGTATGGTTTTAATTGTAATCTTTTAGAATAGTTATATAATTCTAGAATATAATTAGCATATTGATTAGCATAATAGGGTTATGATTAGGATTTAATTTTCTTTAGAGAATTATTTTAGTTTAATATGCTTAGACTATAATCTTTAGTATATTTTCTTTTAATAGAATAATTCCTAGAATAGGTTGTAATTAGCATATTATACTCTTTAGGAAATTTTAGATAATATTTCTCTTAGAGTTCTCTTTTATATTTTCTAGAATAGGAATTTAGCATTTATTCCTTTGTAAAGAATTTAGGAATTAGATATTTTTAGGGATTTATAGATTTAATTCTTTAGAATATTTTCTATTGGAATTTAATTGCCGTATTTTTAGGAGTAGCGTTTTATTTCCATTCTGCGTTGGATTTCTCTCCTATTTTCGTTTCTGTCTGATTTTACCTTCAATTTTATTTTTGGCTGGCCGTGTGACACGATTGAATTGGAGAATGATTTTCGATATCATTTCTCTATCTTGTCTTTGACACGGATATCAATACGCTACCTCCTAGAGTTCGATTTCTTGTGTAAGTCGAACCGTGACGGTCTAAGCGTTACATTGTTCTTGATTCGAGCGTCATCATCAAGGATCCAGAGAGGAGAATATGGGAATGGAGCTTGCGCGCACGTCAGGAGTCCAGGAGCTGCTTCGTTCAACATCATCATCGTCTTCTTCAAGTCTTCAGGAAACCGTCGAGTGTTGTGAGCTGTATCGTTAGATACGTAGGAATTGACAGTTGAGGAGTTTCTTCTCAATCGTCTAGGATGTCTAGTATGGTACCCTTTGGGTGACATGCGACGCATTCACTCCTACGTCTTAGGTTCTTGCGTGTGTGTCCCGAGTTCCTTCCTGTTTGGGCGTAGGCCTGCTTCCTCTTTGTTCTCGCCCCCGTGCGATCGAAACCCTTTTTCTCCCGCGTTCAGGTGATTGAGACCCCTTCTCTTGCCCCCGTGCAATCGAGACTCGTTTTCCAGTCGAACTACGTAAGGTCTGATCTCTCAAGCCTGTTGAGAGTACGTAGGCACAATACTGATGTATTGGCGAGCCACCTTTCCCGTAGCCCGTAGTCCCGAACTACGTAAGCTCTGATCTCTCAAGCCTGTTGAGAGTACGTAGGCACAGTACTGATGTATTGGCGAGCCACCTTTCCGTAGCCCGTAGTCCCGAACTACGTAAGCTCTGATCTCTCATACCTGTTGAGAGTACGTAGGCACAATACTGATGTATTGGCGAGCCATCTTTCCCGTAGCCCGTAGTCCGTCGAACTATGTTTGCTCTGATCTCTCATACCAGACGAGAGTACGTAGGCATAGGATGCGACATCCTAGCGAGCTCCCTTTTCCCTTTTTCCCGTTTCCCCGTTTTAGCTGTAGTAGGCTGAACTACAGCTGCTCTGATTTTCTATGATGAGAATATGTAGGCATAGGATGCGATATCCTAGCGAGCACACTAACAACTAACCTTTTTGTTCTCTCGCTGCCGTGCGATAGAGACTTTCCCGCTGACGACTGATGTTTCCTTTTCTCTTGCCCGAGCGCATTTGAGACCAGGCCGTAGTTATAGTTCCCGTAGGTTCCCATACCTTTAAAACCTGACATACTATGTCCATTCTACCGCAAACAGGTACGCCTAAGTCTCCAATGGTCGAGCAGCGTCCACCTAACTGCTAGAATGCGTATGCTAGTATCGTCAATCCTTTCTCTCACCCCCGTGTGATCGAGAACACCCTGTTTACCCGTAGTTAGCCTGAACTACGTCGTGCTCTGATTTTCTCTGACGAGAATACGTAGGCACAAGACGCGACGTCTTGGCGAGCAAATTCCCCCGTAGTTTCCCAAACTACGTAGACTCTGATTTCTCATTCTCTGATGAGAATACGTAGGCATAGAGTGCGACGCTCTATCGAGTCAATTTCTTTCCGTTTAGCTTTAGCAGCCGTAGATAGGTTGTTTTTCACCCGTAGATAAACCCACAAGCATGGATCCCATCGAGTACGATGGACGTGAGGGGTGCTAATACCTTCCCCTTGCGTAACCGACTCCCGAACCCAGACAACGGTTGCGATGACCTTGTCTTATACCTTTTCGTCAGGTTTTTCCGATCGTTTCCTTTCCCGTTCTGAGGGATAAATAACGAAAGGTGGCGACTCTTTTGTTTTTCCGGCACCTTATTTTCGCGGAAGCGACAAGAAGCAATAACATGCTATCAAGCAAACACAAACCACACAGGCAAGGGAGCAGGGTTCTACCGAATACCCGCAAGCAAAGCCATACAGTAAAAATACAAGCAGAGGGAGCAACTCAACCTCTATTGCAATCATGCTCCAAGCTTAAATCAATCTAGATATGAACATACTCTAATGCATCAAGCAAATCAAACAAGTCACAGCAATACAGTTGCACAGACAGCAAACAGACAGGAAAGAAAGCAGATCAACAGCTTCCACAGCTTCTCAGCAAAGCTCTCCTCTGACAGCAGTTCAGTCCTCAGTCCTCAACTGCTTTTCAAGTCTTTCACCTTCAATAGCAAATGTCAACTTGCTTCTTCAAGCTTACAAGGCATCAATCATAAGTATTAACTTATTCTTTCTTCTTCAAGCCTCAGCTCCAAAGTAAACTCCACCTTCAGGCTTCAATTCCACTAGCAAGCATCAACTTGTTCCTTCAGGCACTCCAAGCATTGCACTCATAAGTATCAAATTGCTTTATAACCTCAAGCTTCAGCTTCTTCATTTAATCTCCAATGGATTCCTTTCACAAGTATCAACTTGTTCTTCATCTTCTTCAAGCTTCAGCTCTTTCTCCAATCTCAGCTTGATCTTCTTCCTACAAGTGTCAACTTGTTCCTCTTGATCTTCAAGCTTCAGCTCCAAGGGTAGTCTTCAAAAATCTTCAATCTTCTAACAAGGACTCTATCCTCTAGCAAGGGAGAAATATTAATCTAACAAGAGCAAGGTTTGGATGACTGACAGCAGAGTGAAGACCAAAGGTCACCACTAAGCATCCTATCATCAGAGAAAGGGACCCTCAAAGGTTCTACCAACTTGTAAAGAGCCACACATCCTACCAAAGGAGGGATGAGGCCTTTACAAGGGGACCTTACATCATAGGGAAGAATGGAAGTGATCAACATCTTCCATGTTTATGAAGGAAGAGAATCTATCTAGAAGCTCTGCCTACAAACCCTAATCTCAACACCTAATCAACACTACACCAAAAGAAGGGAAATCTTCACATCCAAACTTCTTCAAGCAATCCATGGTAGCCCAAGCTTGTCTTCAACATCATCCAAGAGCAAGAGAGGAAAAACCCTAATCTAAGGGAACTAAAGAAGTCAATCTAATTGGATTAGCAAGTTAGGATCACCTAAAACCTAGTACTAAAGTTAGTCCTAACTAAAATACTAAAACCAATTGTAAAATCTTACAAAAATAACTATGGAACCCTAATTCAATCATGAATCTACCATACAAAATTCAGAGGTTGAATCATCCACCAAGTTCTAGAAATAAATCCTAAATCACAAGGTACTAAGCATAAACCCTAAAAATAGAGCACCTAAAGTTTCAACCTAAAACTACCACCTACATTCATCACAAAAATGTGAGAAAAATCTAAGGGGAACATGCATCTCTATGCTAGCTATACACAAAAAATCAAGGCAAGAATAATCACCAAGTGCTCAAACCAAATTCATCAAAGCAAGGTATCAACCATGGCCATTTTAATACCAATTAATATTCAAAAAATGCAAATAAAATCAAAAATGCACGAATCATTAATATTTTTTATCTACAAAATTCTAGATTCAATCATGAATCAGGGGAAAAAAATTGGAATTAATTGAGTTAATCTTCTAATTTTTATGAATTAATTTCTAAGTCACATGAAATAATGAAAAATAAAAGAAAATAAAAGAAATTGATAAAATATGAGTGGCAAATAGCAATCCAATACAGTTTATTCCAAGAATTGGGCCCAGGGGGTGTGTGGATATCACTCTGAGTCCTAAGCCCAAAACAATTTAATTAATGAAACGGTGTGTTTCATTTGGAATTTCTCTTCAGAGCTTGAGGCGCAATCGTGGCCCTCCAACACACGCTTGAGTCAAAGTCCAAACCATCATCCAATGGCCCATGTTCATCGTCCCCATTTGAACTCAGCTTGGGGGGAAAATGCAGACGGTGGCCTAAAAGTGGCGCCACCGTCTTCTCCGGTAAGCCAACCTCCACAGGTCATCAAAAACCACAAAACCAATCACTATCCCATTCCAAATTTGATGTTGATAACGAATCCACCCTCAGAATTTCCTAATTCCATCTCTAACTCAAAACACGATCACATTTTCAGAGTTCATCCAAATCTTGATTTTCACCATTCTTTAAATTAAAGGTCTCAAATTAATCCTCACTCTTCACTGATCAATTTCCACCATCTAACCATGAATAATCCTTCAAGAATCGTGAGATATCATCCTCAACAGAAAATGGTCACATGCCTAACTTGTCTCTAATTCACCAACTTATGATCCTAAATCCAACTACAGGTTGCAAGGATCTTAACCACATATACATTTCTAAGTTTCTACTCCTAAATCATGCACAAGGATGAAAGATACAAACCTGGTTTCAGAGAGGTAATAGAGGTGGTTTTTGCTCACTTCAACTGCCAAGATGATGCAGACATGTTCCAAATTCACTCTCCAAGCCTTTGCACACCTTGATTTGGCTTGATTCTCCCTTGAAATGAAAACCCGATTTCAACTTGAACCTTCAAAATTTCAATGGCTCCTTCTCTTACCAGCTTTAATTCCTTCCAAAAAAAATGGCTGAGCTCACTCACTAGCTTATATAGAAATGATTAGACTCCTCTAGAAACTTTTGGATCCATCCAAATGAGATTTTGGATTTTCAATTTCTCTTCAAAATATCACCCATGGCAACCACCATTCTGACTCCTTCTTGGCATGGCTATGTGTGTAATCAAGTTCTCATGAGATATTGAATGATTTTAGAGTGTTATTTTCCTTGCTTGCAAGCCAAAGGTATGCATTTGATTATGTTGCTTCATCATGAAGAAATGAAATGGAATGCCATTCAAATGACCTCAAATAAAACTTCTAACCTTGCCATTGTTTCTAGAATCATTTTTCCAATCAATTTGACCTATAATTTTGTTTCATTTGGTCACAAAATGACTTATTTGAATTTTTGACCATTAAATCCTTTTAATTCTTTCTTTTTAAAAGTTTCTTGAACCAAGTCTCTCCTTGATCCATTTCAATGCCTCCTTGATGTATGGTCAAGGTTAAAACCCCATTTTGAGCAACTTTCTAGTTGAACAAAATTTCATTTGAAGCCTCTAAGTTGGTTAAAATGGCCTATGATCACAAATGACCTATAATCACCAAATGTCCAAAATACCCTTGACTTGTCCAAGCCATAAGTTGAGTTCTACAAATCCTATCAAGGACTTCTAGTACTCTCTAGAAATCTAAGAGGATAAGGAACAACATTCATGTTGACCAAAAGTTCATAGGAATCATCCTTCTAGGGCAAAAGTTGCCTGCATGTTGGGTAACTTTCAAGCTCCAAAATTCACACTCCTCAGATGACTTGTAACTTGTCAAAGCCATAACTTGAGTTCTAAATCCTATCAAATACTTCTAGCACTAAAATTAAAGCTAAGATCATGCTCTACAACAATCATGTTGGGGGAAAGATGAGATGACAATCACATCTTGAGCTAAATTGCCTTGAAGATAGGGGTCAAACTAGGGGATTTTACACTGTCAAGCCTTAGAAACCCTAGCTTGAAACTTCTCAAATTCTTCAATCATGATGAGTTGACCTTGGAATCATACTTATAACATCTCAATGTATCAATCCATGATCATATGGCTCTTGAATTAGGTCTCAACCTTCTTCAAATCATCAGTTGACTTAGGGTTGACCCAGTCAAACCCTAGCTGCACCAATCATGGCTGAGGCTTCTTAACCTTGCACAATGACCTGTCTAGGCCTCAAAGTGATCTTCAAACCTTCTCATGAGCTCTCTCAAGACCTCAAGTCCAACTTCAAGGCTTCAGAATCATCTGATGACTTCCCACAACTCTCAAGTTAGGAGACACACCCCCTTGGCTTCAATCACTCTCTCTGAGGCTCTTTTAACTTCTCTGACAAGGATATCAACCCTTGAATGCTTGAATAACCTTCTTAGCTAGATTCATAGTCTTGTGTAGCTCTTGATTGGTGATCATACCTCTTGATCTCCTGCATACATGTCAATGAAATGCAAATGATAATGCTAATGTGAATGAAATGAAACATAAGCTAGGTAAAGAAATATTGGGCAAATTTTGGGGTGCAACAGCTGCCCCTATTCAAACGGCTTGGACCTGACTGGGTGAGAAGCGAACGGCTCTCAAACAATCAAGGTGAAAGACGGTTGAATACCAACAAACCCGGAAATTTGCCAACTGCCCAAGTACACGGTACTCTGATGGGAACAAATCTTCGGAAACTGAAATGATAGCTGCACGACAACTAGCTGGAGAATTGGTCACACGGTAACCGGTGATACATAGCTGATATTGCCGTCAGGCATTCTGCGGCACTGCTGCAGAAGAATTCCTCGGGACTCATCATGTCATTAGGAAATTTTTAACAATCAAGTTAATTATTCCGTCGGGCATTCAAAGGAATTTTCGGGCGTCAGCCGGACTTCGTCAGTAAGTCAGGAATAGAATCTTCGGTCAATCATGAACCAATAAGGATATACCATCTTTTGCCGTTAGGCATCCTGCATCAGCTAGGCAAGCTACTTTGACCTTGTGGTTATACTTCATCAGTAAGTTAGGGGTTTTGGCACCGCTGCCGGACTTCAATTATCAAGTCTTCAAGGGCAGTCTCAACTTCTCTGTTCAAACCTGCTGGGGATGACACATCTCCGTTGGGGATTCTGGAGAACTATCAAGTAACTCTGCTTCGGGGATCAAGAAATCATTCTGGGTGAATCAACTCTGTTGAGGACTTTAAGAATCATCTTGGACAAATAACTCCGTCGGGGACTTCAGGAATCATCCTGAACCAATAACTCTGCTGGAGACTTCAAGAATCATCCTGCGCAAACACTCTGCCGGGGATTTCAAGAATCATCCTGCGCAAACACTCTGCCGGGGACTCTAAGTATCAACTTGAGCAACCAACTCTGGCGAATTCACTGGAGATTTTAAGAATCATCTTAAGCAAACAACTTCGCTGGAGAATTCAAGAATCATCTTGGGCAAGCGACCTAGCTCATGTTTCATATGCATATGCTTTGATAATGGCATAATGCTCCACACGGTGGAAATGCTACGCATTTAAGGTAAATGCTATGCAATCATGCAAAATCCTATGACCCCATCAGCAAAATAAATGCTGAAGGGAAAATCCTCCTGTCAAGGAGAAAGAACCGCTCTGGTGGAGGAAGGAATCATCCCGCCGAGGAGAAGAAGTCACACCAATCTCAATTGGATTCCGCCTGGGGGAAACGAACTTCAGTCGACCGCTGCAGGGGAACAAAGTTCTACGAGCCCGACCTGCTCCACTAGGTATACGATCCACAACTGCTGAGGAAAGCGATGTCAATTGCAGAAATAAACTGCACGGCCTTCACGGCTAAACTTTCCTGGAGATAACGACTCCGGTGGGGAAATACAACATCATTTATTCGACATTCTACTAGGGAACACCAATCATGGCTTCAACGGCTTCCAAGAACTTGGCTCTCTCGGGGATCCGCGAACTCGGTTGGGGAAGAAGGAATCATTCTGCTTACTGGGGAGAGTACGACTCTGTGGGGGATTTCAATTCCGCTGAAGACTTCAGTCTGAACTTTTGAAAGCCGCATACTTCAGTATATGACTCAGCTGGGGAAGTGACGATCCTTCAGGATACATCTGGTTGGGGCGAGAATCTTCTCTGCTTGGGGAGACATATCAATGCTTACGATCTCATGTTCAAACTCCACGGGGAGGTGCTGCTGAACCTTGCTGGAGGAGAAGGAATCATCCTGCTTGGGGACGCGTACGGCGTACTGCCTGGAATATGTTATACCTGTGACACCACAAACAAACAGACAAGATACCCTTCTTAAAGGGACCTATCAAGGTTATCATCCTGTGACAATGTTCAAGTAATTCATTGTTTCGACAATCAGTGGCCTGGGCCAGTAAGTTTATGTATGCGCATTTTATCAAAAACATCGGCGTTCTTTTTTCGCAAACAAAACAGATAAATGCTAAACAAGCAAACAGAATTGCTGAATAGTATACATTTTATTGATAACGAACCCCTGAATGGGTGAAAATGTTTTACAACAGATGCAAGCTCCTGGAATGAGGAAGCTGCGCAAAAATAAAACATAAATATACATCAGTATATACACAAATGTCGGCAATGAGGCGTAGACGAACACCATGAGTTGATCCTTCTATGACCCACTCGACTTCGATACTTCTCCGACGCTTTAGCTTCAGAAGAGATTGATTCAGATAAACAGCCCTCAGGTCTTCCGAACCACTAAACAATGAAAGTCCATACGCGGAACGCAATCATTTGTTTTTTCAAATCCCTAACTTTTGCCTGAATCGCCCTTCCGGGTTTTCGATTCACCGGGATACCCTTTTTTGCCAAAGTCGCCCTTCCGGGTTTTCGACTTTGTGGGTGTACATTCTTTTCTTTATATCCCTAATTTTTGCCCGAACCCTTTTCCCTTTTTTATGGTTCGCCGGGATGCCCCATTTTTGCCTTGATATTCTTTTTCTTTCCAGCGGGTCATTCTTTTAAGCAAAGTATTTTTTAACTGCGTCCGCGTTCACCGGGGATGCAAAATCTTCGCCATCCATCGTGGACAACAACAAGGCTCCTCCCGAGAAGACCTTGCTGACGATGTACGGACCTTCGTAATTGGGAGTCCACTTGCCCCGGTGATCGGAGTGTGGAGGAAGAATCTTCTTCAGGATGAGATCACCCGTCTGAAAGCTTCTAGGACGCACCTTCTTATCATAAGCTTTCTTCATTCGGCTCTGGTATAGACGACCATATGCAATCGACGCTAACCTCTTCTCGTCCATCAGGCTGAGTTGGTTTAGTCGGTTCTTAATCCATTCTGCCTCATCAAGTTTTACGTCAACCAAAACTCGTAAAGAAGGAATCTCAACTTCCAACGGTAGGACAACTTCCATACCGTACACCAGTGAGAAAGGGGTTGCCCCGGTTGATGTACGTACTGTCGTACAATAACCGTGCAATGCAAATGGCAACATCTCGTGCCAATCCTTATAGGTCACAACCATCTTTTGCACAATCTTCTTGATATTCTTATTGGTCGCTTCAACGGTGCCATTCATCTTCGGCCGGTAAAGAGATGAGTTGTGGTGTTCAATCTTGAAACTCTGGCACAACTCCTTCATCATCTTGTTATTCAGATTCGAACCATTATTAGTAATGATCCGCTCGGGAATTCCGTAACGACAGATGATGTCCCTCTTTATGAATTTAGCCACCACTTGCTTGGTCACATTAGCATATGAGGCTGCCTCCACCCACTTGGTGAAGTAATCGATAGCTACTAGAATGAAGCGATGACCATTAGATGCAGTGGGCTCGATCTTGCCTATCATGTCGATGCCCCACATGGAGAACGGCCATGGGGAGGACATGACATTTAATGGGCACGGCGGCACATGAATCTTATCAGCATAAATCTGGCATTTATGATATCTCTTCGCGAATTTAAAGCAATCTGATTCCATCGTCAGCCAGTAGTATCCTGCTCTCAGGATCTTTCTTGTCATAGCATGCCCGCCGGCGTGCGTACCAAATGTGCCTTCATGGACTTCTTCCATGAGCATACTCGCTTCTTTCTCATCTACACATCTGAGTAGCATGAGATCATGGTTTCTTTTATACAAAACTCCATCAGGATTGAGATAAAAGTTTCCAGACAGCCTCCTCAGAGTCTTCTTATCTTGGGTTGATGCTCCCGCAGGATACTCCTTAGTCATAAGGAAGGTTTGGATATCATGGAACCATGGTTTGCCGTCGGAGGCTTCCTCGATCGCAAAGACGAATGCAGGTTTATCAAGACGAGAAAGGACAATTCTTGGAGCTTCATTCCAAAAATTGACTTTATACATCGAAGCCAACGCGGCTAAGGCATCATCCATCTGGTTTTCTGCTCTGGGCACATGATGGAGTTCCACTCGATCAAAGAACGGAAGTAGCCTTCTGGCATAGTTCATATACGGCACCAAATTCGATTGACGAGTCTCCCACTCCCCTTTAATCTGGTTGATCACAAGTGCCGAGTCACCATATACATCTAGGTTCTTGATTCTCAAGTCAATTGCTTCTTCCAGACCCATGATGCATGCTTCGTACTTGTTGCACCCTAAAATTTGCTCAACCTATTTCATTTGATTTATGTTTCAATTGCATTATCATTTGCATAGTAAATCATGTACATAATCTAATCATTTGCATAGCATAGCATAGTAAGTCATATAACAAGGGATCAAGTGCCATCCTTATCTAAAGAAGCACATCAAGGGGCTTTATTCAAGCTTAAGACAATCCAAGTCATCAAGAAATGTTTGAAGCTTTGAGAAGTTTGAGGGTCAACTAGTGGATTTCTCTCCTAATTTGAGGTGTATTGAGGGTCATCAATGAGCTATGAATTGAGGGTATGGAATGTGTACAAAGCTTATGAATTTCTTAGAGGGTCATATTGAAGATGAAACAAGTCATTAATTCAAGTACAAGAGCCACAGTTGAAGTGCAGTCAACTAGGGTTTCATCTGGGTCAACCCTAGGTCAACCCTAGGTCAACTGAGTGATTGAAAAGCATCAAGGCTTAATTGGAGGTTGTGGGATTCATGAATTGATATCTTGATACATGTGTGGTGTTGTGCCAAGGATAAATCAAATAGAATCAAGAGTGGGAGGAGTTACCAAATTAGGGTTTCAGTGTAAAATCCCCTAATTTAGGCCTATCTTCCAAGCCATATAAGTCAAAATGCAAGTTTCAAATGGATTCTTGGCCAACATGAAACTTGTATAGCTTCTCAATATATTTAATTTGAGTACTAGAAGTCTTCAAGGAGATTTGTAGAACTCAAGTTATGGTTCTTGCAAGTTATGGGTCCCCAGAGGACATTGAAATTTATCTATAAAAATCACTTGACTTCCAAGCAACTTTTGCCCATCAAGGAGTTTTCAAATGGACTCTTGGCCAACATAAGAATTGTAAGGCTTGACCTTAGCTTTAATTTGAGTACTAGAAGTCCTCAAGAAGATTTGTGGAACTCAAGTTATGGTCTTGGCAATCCAGAGGTATTTTGGGAAAGTTGAATTATAGGTCATTTTCCAACATAGGTCAAAATCTCTATCTTCCACTCCTCAAATGGAAAAATGTTCAACATGAGATGTGCTTAAAATGATGTTTTTGGGCTAGGTAAGAGGTCATGGGTGATTGGAAGGGCTTGTATCACAAAATTGCAAAAATGACCTAAAATAAGGGTGAATTTTAAATGAACCAAGGATGAAAATTGGGATTTTTGAGCTATGGGTCCAAACCTAGCCATATGACATACCAAATTGATTGGA
This sequence comes from Lathyrus sativus, assembly GCA_963859935.3. Taxonomy (NCBI): domain Eukaryota; kingdom Viridiplantae; phylum Streptophyta; class Magnoliopsida; order Fabales; family Fabaceae; genus Lathyrus; species Lathyrus sativus. The sequence continues at coordinate 218,579,022 of OZ012736.1, read as the reverse complement.
AAACACATTTTGAAAACAATGACATTGCCACATTTTTGAGTTAAGGATAAATTCAATGGCTTCCTTTGTAAAGTGGTTACTTACATTATAAGTCACATATGCAAAACCATTCTTCAAGGCATAACCAAGGCTCTAATGAATCCTAACACATTCAATATGTCATGTGGTGAGAATTTGGATAAGAATGAGGTGCAAATACAAGCTTGAAACTCAGCTGCCATATGTGAATTTCTCATGACATTTTCAAATGCAAGAGATGTGGAACTTCTCATTGGATCAATCCAGAAGTTTCTAGGGCTTTCATTCATGTTCTATATAAGGATTAGAAGAGGTTCAAAGCATTGGTTGGTGGAGATTGAGGGAGATTGGAGATATTGAACATTGAGTTTTCAGTTTGCATAACAGAATCGGTTACAACCATTTGATCCATTTCAATCCATTCTTTTGTGTTCAATAGCTTCCTTTGGTGTTGGTGAGTGATTCCAGATACAATTCAAGGCAAGATTGGTGCAAAATCGTGAGAGAGAATTTTGGATTCATCTCTTGCAAGTCAGAATCGGATTCAAGGATTCAAGAGGTTTCAATCCAATTTGTTGCATACAGAAGCTTGGTAATTGATCATAGAACGTGTCTGGAAGATCTTGGAGCTTGATTTGGAGGTTTTACCACTCTGTTCATCCAAGATTTGCAGGTATGTAAAATTCTTTCTATGGCTCAATTCATGAAGTTTCTTTAGGTTTTAGACGGTGGTAAGCATTGTAGAGCATGGCTAGGTGGATTCTGGTAACAATTGGCACGAGTTAGAGAAAAAAATAGGTTGGACCAGATTTCTTGTGATGATCGTATCTTGCAATTCTTGGAGGTTTAGACCTAATTAGATAGTGGAGTTCATTCAGTGTAGCATGGTTATGAATCTAGGCTATTCAATTTTGAGTTTGGTGATGATTCTTGTTTGAGCAATTTCTGAAGATGCATTCGTGTTTTGAAAAGGAGAAGGTTTCAATGATAATGGATAGCATGAGTGAATTCCTTGTGGAAAAACAAGTCAGATGAGGTTATTAGGGTTAAGTTTTGGTAAAGATTAATGGAGTTGCATTTGGAGAAGATGAAGACTTGAAGCTCTGATCAGCCATGGCTTTTCTCCCTCCAAAATTCAAAGGAAGAAGATGAACTTATCACCATAGGATCGTGCAAGACCTTTGACTGAAATCATCATCCAACGGCCACGGGTGAATCTAAAGTTGTGAAGGAATTCTGAGAGGAGGGTGAAACGCGCCGTTTCGGACAACAAACTGCTCACGTAGACCTTGGTCTTCAACAGAAGGCTGTACAAGCTGAGCTGCAATAAGGTTGTTCACTTGCGGAAAGTCTTCGTCACGCGTAGATCCATAAAAGGGATTGGACATCACAGTGAAACCTGACAAGGTATCAACGAACTGGAAGCTGCTCTCTGACATAGCTCCCAACAACTGCCACCTGACTTCACTGCTTGATTCTGCTCAAGTCTGCTTCAACCCCTTGGTCGTCTTCAACACTCCACACTTGCCTCGAACAATCCCCCGAGAATCACCCTCTGGATAGAACAAAGGCTGGGTAAGTGCTTTGGCCAGCTAGAGAAATGCTATGCAATGTGATTTATGCAGACAGAATACAAAAATGCTAACGTGCATGTGTGCATTGGGGAATATTACTCCCCCCATTCTAGTGCCAATACATTTGATACAGGGTAGCGTCGTGACAGTGCGGTGACAAAAGTAGCAAGAAGTTGAAATTCAATCACGACAGAGAAAATAACTCATATATTGAACAGGCCTTCGGAGGCGAAAGTATAACTTTTCTTGAAGCTAGCCCTAACCTCATCATCCGCAAGGGCAATCAAACTCAATATAGAATTCACATCCGGAGTGGGCAGCTTATACGCACCTGTCTTCCGCACACTACCCATATCAACAATCAGAAGTCCGGAGCACTAGAACAGGGAAGTATGTAATGCACCCGCAGCACAGACGCACGTTAATGAAATGCAATGATAAATGGGTATGCAAACAATGCAATGCAAACAGCTGCAACAGGGGATCAAGTGCCCTGAATAAGAAGCCCAAGTCACACCAAGAACAGGTCTCAGACAGACCCTCCAATACTCATCAAACCCTGGTCTCAGACAGACCTCACAAAGAACTCCAGCCTGGTCTCGGATAGACCCCATAACATGACTCCAACTGGTCTCTGATAGACCTCATACCATAACTCTGACTGGTCTCTGAGAGACCTCATACCATAACTCTGACTGGTCTCTGATAGACCTCACAACTATCCATAAATACCCAGGATCTCTGATCAAGAAATAACCGGTATCTGAAGGTCTAGTTACCTGCATAACCCCAAACCCTCTCACAAGTGGATGTCCTAGTAACTGACAAAGGTATGGCGTCCTATGCGGTCGTCGGCGTCACAGACTTTCAGGAGTGATGATACGATTCCCAGAAGAAGTGGCATCATCGAATCCTGAAGAGGCCTCACTTAGCCAACTTCCAAATGATCGGTTCCCAGAGTCGACAATCCAACTAACCAGCAACCCGAGCCACCCAAAGGGCAGGACAGGAGGCCAACCAGAAGAACCTCGTCTGAGTGTGGATTTCGCGGGACACTAGGACATGCAAAGCACGTGCGCGCCCACTAATCTCCACTCTAAATCTAGTTGCACTCAAGCCCAGTTCCGGCTTATCTCTCAATCATGGAACACCCGTCACACCCCAACACAGCAATAATAATAATAATATAATGCTGAAAGGTAAATACAGAAATGTAAATCCATACAAAATCCTCGACGGGAAAACAAGCGCTAGGATTGACTCTCTTAAGGGACGTTGGATCCCAAATGCATAAGGAACTATCGCAGTCCTTAGCAGCCAGGGGACGTTGGATCCCCAGCAGAGTCGCCAGCTGTTGGGGATGACCCAGGCAGCTAGGAAGAAAATCCAAGGCGAGACTCTCATAGGGAACCATCGCAGTCCCCAGCAGAGTCGCCAGCTGTCGCTACTGCAAAAATCGGCGCCGGCTGACAGAAGAGTCGCCACCGTGCGTTATTTATCCCAAAGGAGGGAAAGGAAACGCTCGAAGTAAACCTCGCAAAAAACGGGAAAAGGTATGGTCATCGCAACCAAAACCTGGGTTCGGGAGTCGGTTACGCAAGGGGAAGGTATTAGCACCCCTCACGTCCATCGTACTCGATGGGATCCACGCTTGCTTGGTTTGTACGGATTACACTTCTATCTAAACTAAAGGATGAGGGCTGAAAAGAAAAGAAAACATGACTCGGTAAAGCATCGCACTTTATGCCTACGTATTCCCGTCTGGAACGAGAAATCAGAGTCAACGTAGTTCGCCTAACTACGGGGGAGGATGGGAAGGTTGCTCGCTAGGATATCGCATCCTATGCCTACGTACTTCCACACTGCATGGAAGATCAGAGCAAACGTAGTTCGGGCTACGCACGACACAAGCTGTTCAAGTGTCTTTTATGAAAAATCTCACCTTGAACAAGGGTTTTCTTATTTGCAAAAAGGTTGATGTTTGTTCAAATCTTTTGACGGAAGAAGTGAATTGATTTCTGTTATAACCTTTATTAATGTTTTTCTGTTGTTTTGAAGAAAGAAGAGATGACACTCTACAAGTCCTAGGGTTAAAAAGGGAATAAAATCTACCCTAATGTTATCATGCATGGGTTAAGACCTAATGTCTATCATGCTCCTCTCTTGCGCAGAGAGAAACAGAGATCCTAAGGGATAAACGGAAATAGAAACAACAAATATATACAATAAAGCAGTAAAATGCATGGATGCAACAATACAAGCGAGGCAAGGGAGTCCCACTCAACCTCGAACCTAGAAAACAATAGGCAAAAGTGAACAAAATTCACTTTCAAACCCCGCAGGTTAAACAGCAAACAATACAGTCAGGGAAATTCACACAATACATCAAGAATTAAAACAGCAAAAGCTAAACAGCAAAGCAATCTTCATCAGCATCTGCAACCATCTTCAAGCTTCAAGCAAGCATCAGTCTTTGATCTTCAATCTCCCAATGGCTTTTCTTCAAGTCCTACTCTCCAAGCTGAGGAATCAATCACAAGAATGAACTGGGTGTTAAGCAATTAGTTGACCACCAAAGGTGGCAAATAGACTGCTAACAACACATATGATATTTTCTCTCAAGAGTTCTATCTCTTAGACACTATCACCAAGCCTTCCAAAGGAAGGGGGTGAGTGTCTAAGAGAGACTCTGCATCACAGAGAGGAATGGAGGCAATCAAGACCTTCCATGTTTATGAATCAAGTTTGCTATTCTAGAGCTCTGCCTAACTCCTAGATCCTAGAAACTTCAACAGCTGCCAGCAAGAGATACTCCTCATCAACTCTGGAAGTTGGTCTTCATTCTGTGATCTTCAAATGGGCTTCATCATCACAGTCTTCAGCTCAAACCCCAAGCCCCAAACAAACCCAATACCCCACACAGACAAATAATAACCCTAAAGAGGGCACACCACACAGTCAATCAGATACAAGCAATATACTAATAGCAGTAGGGGAAACCTAATATTTTCTAAGGGATCTATTATCTACCCATAACCCCTATAGTCCCATACCCCAAAATCAAATCAAAATTCCTAAAAGAAATGATCTATCTCACTTATATTCACCTAAAACCCTAATTTTAACCACTCTAATCTCACCTAATCAAATCACCTAAAAATTAATCCTAAAATTATGACTTAAATCCTATATACAAGTTAAAGTCCTAAGTGACATATCCTAAAAAGAATGGGTCCTAAATTTTAAGGGAACTATTAGAACTAAAATCAACAAAATTATGCACTAAACTACACTCATTAAAAAGCTATTTAAAAGAAAAATGCACAAAAAATATTAAAACAAAATAAAATGCTATTTTTATTATTGGATATTTTTCTTAACAGAATCATGAAGCTACCACAAAAAGAACCAATTAAAAACAAGCTTTTTTCAATTTTATATGGATTTTCTAAGATCAAAGAAAATATAAAAGAAAATAAAAATCAAAAAAAAGAATTAAATGGGGAGGGAGGTGTCACAAGCAGACGCGCCCAGTTATATTATTGATGGGCCAGGGAAGTGGGGGCGTGAATATCAAAAGCGTTAAGCCCAGCTAGTTTCAGAAATCAGATAAAAAAATAAAAGAAAAAAGATGATGACCACGGTGCATTTAGCAACAATCTTCAGTTCATTTCCATTGGGCCTAGGTTTGGGGGGTGGGGATAGCGCGTTTTGGATCAGGCCCATGCTGAGTCTTTAGTGAAACGCCGCGTTTCACTTTGGACTTTCCCTCCGTTTTTCTGTTTGAATTATGGCCACACGATTGGCTTAATTAGTCAATTATCTAGGATAATCCAACGGTTGTGGCTTATCTTCTCCAAACCTCCAACTAGGGTTTCAGTTTTCGATTTCATGCATGGGAATTCCTCACGTTCGTTCTCCCTCCTCACTCAACCAAATGCTTTACTGCAAAAACCTAAAATGATCTACTCCCCACCCTCTACAAAACCCTAGCCCTAGTTTTCTTTAAAACCTCCCCTAGCCCCAAACCCGATAGGTGTAAGTCTTGGACACCATTGATTAGTTTTGTCATGCATAGTGATGGTTCTTGCTGAAACTATATTAGAATGATCTATGGATTATGTGGAGTATTCTAAGCATAAAAGCTAACACTAACACGCCCTAGGTTGAGAGTTCTTGGTCAAGAAAGTTGCACTGCCATGAATCAAACCTTCTCTAATGGCCATAACAGATTGTGCACATGTTCTTATATCCTATCCTAGCCTTTCTATACTACAAATAACAACTAACATGGTATAAATAAAGAGATGTGGATTGAAGTGCATACCTGGAGATTTGATGAAAACAGTTGTGAATCTTTGCACTAGAGACCTTGGCAATCCTCTCAAATGATCCTTGGAGTATGGTGAGCTTTCTGTTTGCAAAGGAAATGGAGAGAAGAGCTTGGATTCTTGGCTGCAACTCTGGTGCACAATCTTGAGTTTTGGGAAACAGCTCCTTAAACCTCCATTAATGGACCTTGAATCGTGCTCATTCACACTCACAATATACCAAAGACTGAAAATGAAGAACTCTCTTGAACAGAAATGGAAGGTTATGAAGGTTCTTTCACTTTCTTACAATGGAAGCAACAATGGAATTCTCTCTCTCCCCACTCTCTTTTCACCAACCTCTTGCACTAATGATATACACTCATTATATAGATGATGATGGACAGATCTAGAAGTTTCTGGATGCCTCTAGGATGATTCTAGAATGTGGTGGAAATTCATGGAAATCTCACTTGATGACATGTTGAATATCTCTCATCTCATGCATATAACCCTCCAAACTTGTGTTAAAATCTCTCCTCATGAGATATTGAAATGGTATGTGTGAAAAACAAGCCTTTCCTTGCCTTGTGTTGAGTTTTGCCAAGTTGCCTTATGATGCAAGAAAGAACTTTACAAAGCAAGTCCAAAATTTAAACCCTAACTCAAACAAGTGGCTGAACCAATGTCTTTAAAATGATGTTTGGATTCAATTTGGTATATTGGATGACCCATTTTGGATTTGTAGATCTCTAAAACCATTTTCCAACTTGAACTTTTTCAAGTTATATGCCTTTTTTAGGTCATTTTTCACCAACTTTTATCAAGTCTTGTTCTATGAATTTACAAACTTCCATGACCTCTTTTCTAGACTTAAAATGACATTTTGAGCAACTTTGATGTTGTGAAGTTTTTTATTTGAAGCTTCCTTGTATGAGTTTTAGGCATAGGCTAAGAATGACCTGTAATTCTCAGATGACCAAAATACCCTTTGCTTGCCAAGACCATAAGTAGAGTTACACAAATCATATGAAGGCATACCATACCTTTCTAGAAATATAAGACAATGAGAAACAACTCTTATGTTTGCCATAAATCCATTTGAAATCTCCTTGAAGGTCAAAAGTTGCTTGGAAGACAGACAACTTTCACAGACAAATTTCAGTGCCCTCAGATGACCTGTAACTTGCAAGAGCTATAACTTGAGATCTATAAATCATCTTGATGACTTCCACCACTCAAATTAAATCTATGAAGATACTCTACAAGTTTCATGTGGACCAGGAATTCATATGAAGCTTGCATCTTGAGTTACACTGCCTTGAAGTTTGACCTAAATCAGGGGATTTTACACTGAAACCCTAAATTGGTAACTCCCTCTTCTCCTTAACTCATCTTGATTTTTCTTTAGCACAACCTCATACCCATATCCATATAGCAAATAATGAATCCCACATTCTTCAAATGATTCTTGATGCCTTTCAAAACAAGTCTTTGACCTAGGATTGACCTAGTGTTGACCCAGATAAAACCCTAGCTGACTGACTTCAACTGAGGCTCTTGCAATCATTCCAATGACTTGGTTAATCCTCAAAAATGATCATCTAGGCTCTTCATAACATCCATACACACCTCATGCTCTTGGCTCATGGCTCACACTTCCTCTGATGATCCCCAAACAACCTCAAGATAGGAGAGAACCCCATGAGTGATCTGTCAACACTTCAAAGCTCAAATTCTTCCCTGATGACCTGAGTAGTCTTGATTATGAATGAAACCCTTGAATATGCCTCTTGAGATAAGAATAGCACTTGATCCCCTGATTAAGATAGCTTACTTATGCTATGCAATGCAGATGAATACACTATGTACATAATGCCAATGCAAATGACTATGCAATTGAAACATAAACCTAGGTTAGAAAAGGTTGGGCAAATTTTGGGGTGCAACAGCTGCCCCTATTCAAGCGACTTGGACCCGAATGGATGAAGAGCGCGCAGCCTTCAGACATTCGAGGTACGAGACGGTTGAATACGAAATAACCCTGAAATTTGCCAACCGCAAAATTAAATTGCGTACGACTACTGCTTGGGGAAAACCCTTCAGGGAAATGACTTCTGTTGTCACGACAACAACTAACCACTCCTCTGTCAATATGCTTTTGTAAAATAATCTGATATTGTCTGCAGACCACTCTATTCCGAAGAAATGAGCATACACCACACAACGAGAAATTGTTGACATCACTTATCAACCTCTGTTGATCTCACTTATCAACCTCTGTTGATCTCACTTATCAACCAAACACACGCTAACCAGCGGGAGAATATTGACTTCACTTGTCATGTTGACTTCACTGATCAACCTTTCGTATCCTGAGCAAACGCTTAACCAAGCGAGACAATGTTCGAAGACATGAACAACCGACTCTGCGGGGAAATGAGAAACTTAACTAAGCAACTCTGAGGCCAATTCCGACGACCGTCGTCAAACACCTGCTGGGGAAATTGGGGACTTAACCAAGCACCCTGACGAGAATAACCTTGTTGAAAAATAAGAGGAATTTAACCAAACAACTCCTGTAGCAAGCTCCCTGCTGGGGACTATGAGGGACTTAACCAAGTGACTCATTGAAGTAACACCCTGCTGGAGCGCATAACTCTGCTGGGGGAATTACATCTCTATCCATAAACTTCATTACCGTCGTATAATTCTGTCTCCCTGGCATCCTGAGAAGGACTCAGCCGGGGGAATACAAGTAACTTAACCAAGCGACTTGTCAACGAATACCCTGCCGGAGACTACGAGGAACTTAACCAAGTATCTCGTTGAAGACCACCCCGCTGGGGATTATATCTCTATTGGGGAAACTGTGGGTAACCACCCAAAATCTGCATTATGCCATTTCCGCAGCACTCTGAGAAAGGACTCGGCTGGGGAGAAAGAGAAATGCTTGACCAAGCAACTCTGCTAGGGGAATGTGTGGCATAACAAACACGATCACTGCATGTCTTATACCACAAATCCACAAAAAATGAGTCGTACACGATCACTGCATGTATCACAAACAACATCAACTAAAGAGACAAACACGACGAGCACGATCACTGCATGCTGTCCGATGTCACAAACAAAGCCATATAATGAGATAAACACGATCACTGCGTGTCAGACGAACTAACTCCACATAAAAGAGGAGAACACGTTCACTGCGTACTTCAACCACCAACGTGATGAACACGATCACTGCGTGTGCTGCAATATTATGAATACGATCACTGCACATCTCGACCAACAACCCCCAAAATGATGTCAACACGATCACTGCGTGTGTCACAAAACCAACCCATGTAATAGGACGAATACGATTACTGCGTATGCCGACCAACAAAACCCGCTGATATGATAGCCACGATCACTGAGTGCTCCGCATCACAAGTCCACATGGTACCATCAACACGATCACTGCGTGCCATACGATCACTGCGTATCTTGAACACGATCACTGCGCGTTCGAACACGATCACTACGTATTCCGAGCCACGACCCTCCTGACTGGAGGAAAACACGATCACTGCGTGTTGTGCGTCTCAATCAAACCACATAACTGGACGAATACGATCACTGCATATTCTAACCATACATAGGGTAAACGCGATCACTGCGCGCTTCATGTCACGGCCCTCTTGACTGGAGGAAACACGATCACTGCATGCTGTGACACAACTTCAAACATGGGACGAATACGATCACTGCGTACTTCAGCCATAAACAACCAGATGAACACGATCACTGCGTGTCTCGATTGCAAATCCGAATAATGCTAGTAACACGATCACTGCGTGCTATGTAACAGGACGAATACGATCACTGCGTATCTCGACCAACCA